>OZ014483.1:37500725-38183442 GCA_963965965.1 Trididemnum nubilum | reverse complement strand
CGACGAAAAAAGGGCCATTAAATTTGCTACCCTAAAATAAGCAGAAAGCAATCCTGTTGTTAAATTATTGTTGAAATGCAGTATATATTCAATGGAATTGGAGGCGTTGGAACTTTTTTGAGTTTAACATACCAAGAATTTTTAACGTAATCGCGTCTTACTACACTTAACGCTTAGGGTGCGGTGAAAAAACAAAATTTTTGAATTTTAAAAAGTGGTGTTTATATATATCCCCAAATGTGGAGTAAAAGCCATTGGAACCAATTTTGGGATAGTGCACCCTCTAGTGGCCGTGCACATCTGCCGAACGCGACAAAAATAGCTATTTTGGCCATATCTCAAGAACCAGTTAAGCTAGAAACTTGGTTTTGGGCTTAAAAGATGCAGGGACACCACTTTCATATCCACTCTAAGAGAACTTTTCTTTCTAAACTACTTCCAAAAAAAGTTATAAGCAAAAAACATCTTTTTTCATGAAAAACATACATTTCCGCATATGGAATGAAAGCTTTCTTTGAAATTTTTGAAGGATTTTATGTTGTTGCTGATAACAAAACATATTTTAAATGAGATTAATTGATGACTTGAAAATGGCATTGCTAGCATGCATCTTTGGATGTGTTACATCATTCCTAAACTGCAAAGAACTTACTACAGCTAACATAAATAAGTGAATAGGAGTGTAATACAAAGCACTGATCACAAATCTGCATTCAGATTGCAATTATGACCACTTTTAGAAAGAAATTTTTGTAAGTGCAACTATCCTAAAAAACCACAAACACAAAATTACCTTGGTCTTAAATATATCGTGCTCATCTATCAGCCAAGTAGAAAAGACATCATCACAAAACAAATCTGCCCACAGAAGATGTTTCAACGACCTAAGGTAAATTTGTGGTTGTGATATTTGGGAGAATTAAAATGCAGTGGTGACAATAGTAATAAAAAAATGTGAAAGAATTGACTGTGGAAAGTCAGATCTAATTGCAGAACTACCTCAAAAGTTTAAAGTGATTGGGTGTTAAATTTAAAGTAATGTGTAAATTAATTTTGTTTATCAGGTAAATATATTACAGTACTTTTAATTGATTGAAGTAGCATTTGACTATACAATTAAGGCTGAAAAGAACTATGCTAACGAGAAAAAGAGCCCATTCTGGTGCCACCATAAAAAAAATGCACGGTGGAGAAGTTTTTGGAGCTGCTACATTATTTCCACCGGGAGAATTGCCTACAAAAAAACAAGTAATTGAGAGAATGCTGAATTTTCCTGACTATCGAACTCTTGGTGCAGCAAGGAATGTCGCCCAAGAAGTGCATGAAAGATGGGTATGGTGTAATGTCTACCCACAGCATCACTACACCATTGCTACTAAAATACAAGAAACCATGGCAAATTTCAGTAAAATCACTCGATATCCCAGAAAGAACTCGGAGCCTTACAAGAAATTGGAATCATCTTTTTTGGAAGATGTCGAAAAACTTTTTGACGTTTACTGTAGTGATGAGCAGCAAAGAAGACAAATGGAGATGAGACACTGCCTAAGAATGGCTACAGAAGATTATGCATTTTATGAAGACCAAAAGACTGAACGTAAATGTCGATGTTTAGATGACGTTGTTCCAATGACACAATCAGAATTAAGGTTTAGTCGCGATGCCCAGCAACTTATGTCATCTGCATATGCTTCTGCTAGTTCTGAAGAACCATTTTCCTTGATTCCCGACAGCAATTCAGAGAGTTCTATTTCGGAGTCGTCACAGTTGTCTGAGGATTCAAGTTTTGCACCTCCACAAGATAGCCACCGAAATCAATTAACATTGCAAAATCGTCAGAGGTGGACCAATTTGGCAAGAATGTGTGAAAGATATCAGCTTTCTGATAGAGCTGGAGCAGCTATTGCCACCAGTACACTGCAAGATATGGGAATGATTACTGAAAATGACAAATCGCTTATAATTGACCCGAGTAAATTGAGAAGAGAAAGGGAGAGGTGCCGCGAAGAAATTCGTCAAAAAGAAAGTTTTAATTTCAAATTTGTGACTGGTTTATACTTTGATGGCAGAAAAGATGCAACTCAAACTATGAAAGAGGGACCAAATGGGAAAATGTACCGATCCATTGAGCTTGAAGAACATTATGTACTGGTAGGTGAACCTGGAACATACTATCTTACTCATTTATCTCCAGCTGATGGCAAAGGTCGTACACTAGCGCATGAAATATTTAAAGTTATATCTGAAACTGAGCTGTTCACAAAACTCACTGTCATTGGAACCGATGGAACAGCATTGATGACCGGCAAATACAATGGTGCCATACGATCTTTGGAAGAGTTACTGAAAAAGCCACTGCAATGGTCTATCTGCCTTCTTCACACCAATGAGCTTCCCCTTCGACATGTTTTTATGGAAATAGATGGCACAACCAATAGTCCTGATAGCTTTACAGGACCCATAGGAAAACAACTTGATGGATGTGTTTCAGAATGGCCAGTAGCTAGTTTCAAAAATATCTCGAATGTACATTTTCCAGACTTACCTCAGGCAGTTGTTGACGACCTAAGCAGTGACCAGCATTATGCATACAGGATTTGTATGGCAGTCATGATTGGCTCAGTGGATGAAGACCTTCAATATCTAGAAGTAGGACCAATTGTCCATTCAAGATGGTTAACTCTTGCTAGCAGGATTTTACGATTATATGTTTCCAAATGCAATCCTTCAGAAAACCTTCAATCTTGCGCCCGATTTTGCATCAATGTTTATTTTCCAACCTGGTTTGAAATCAAGAAGCAAAGTCAAATAGTTCAAGGAGCAAAAAATTTTTTTAACTTGGTGCATCGCATTCAACAGTTTCCCCACAGCAAAATTCGGTCCATTGCGCTTAAGGTTGTTCAAAGAAATGCTTTTTTTGCTCATCCTGAAAATGTTTTGTTAGGTATGTTAGCAGATAATGAAGAAGAAATTCGAAGATTGGCAGTTAACAAAATTCATGGTTTAAGGGGTAAATCATTGCAACATATCATACCAAATGGAAACTTTAAAGGTGGTTACATTGAAGATGGTCTAAACACAGAAGGTAATACCAGCAATATCAGACTCTTTCAAGTGCCAATGATCAATGTCAATGCCAGATCTTATCATCTCATGGTGAATTTAAATGGAACAGAAGTAAATCAACCACCTGTGATAAAACATCTAACAGACGCAGAACTAGAAGCCATACGAACAAATCCCCTAAGATTGAGTCATCCATGCCACAATCAGCATGTTGAAAGACACATAAAATTAGTGACAGAAGCTGCAACTCAAGTGTGTGGATTTGATCGACGTGATGGTCTCATAAGACAAAAATTGAAGTCTCGAAAGATAATGAAGAAATTTGACACGAAGCATCAATTCACCATTTGACTGGACCTTTAGGGTGTTTGATTGCAAGTAGAAACACATTTAACTCAGCCTGAGATGTATTATGTGATATTTTGTGCATGATATTATTGTTGAGATGTTGGGGATGGGAACATTATCTGTGAAAACTACATCTTTTGTTACACTCGTGTCACATTTTTGCTCACACAGATGTGTGATCAGTGCTTAGCTGTAGTCAGTTTTTTGCAGTTTAGGAATGATGTAACACATCCAAAGATGCATGCTAGCAATGCCATTTTCAAGTCATCAATTAATCTCATTTAAAATATGTTTTGTTATCAGCAACAACATAAAATCCTTCAAAAATTTCAAAGAAAGCTTTCATTCCATATGCGGAAATGTATGTTTTTCATGAAAAAAGATGTTTTTTGCTTATAACTTTTTTTGGAAGTAGTTTAGAAAGAAAAGTTCTCTTAGAGTGGATATGAAAGTGGTGTCTCTGCATCTTTTAAGCCCAAAACCAAGTTTCTAGCTTAACTGGTTCTTGAGATATGGCCAAAATAGCTATTTTTGTCACGTTCGGCAGATGTGCACGGCCACTAGAGGGTGCACTATCCCAAAATTGGTTCCAATGGCTTTTACTCCACATTTGGGGATATATATAAACACCACTTTTTAAAATTCAAAAATTTTGTTTTTTCACCGCACCCTAGTATCCAACCATATTCCATTGCATCACCGTGTACATTACGTCTAATTTTTCGCCGCTTAGTTCCTAAACTTAAAGTAATAAATTCTTCCAAGTATCATCATTTTGGAATGTCGTACAGCTGGCTTGATGATTTCCAATCAAGTTTGTTAGTTCGCGCTGCTTTGTACAAAATGGTTGTCAATTTAGTTATCCTTGCTGTGGCCGTTGCCATGGCTTTGCTTGCTTCCATCGGCAACGCGTATAGGCTGGAAATAAATTTGCTTTTACTACTGCTGCTACTCTTCGACTTCCATTCGCTGCTAAGTATAGTCGGCTGCGTGGCCGAGAGGGTATAGGCGTCGTTAATTTCCTGTCCTTTTCCACTGGTCCAACTGCCTCCAGCTTCACAGCTGAAACCTTTGCCCTCAAGCAAGGTCTCGCTTGGTGTACTAGCCATTTGATGACGTGCAAATTCCAGTAAGTTCTTTTCCTAACCAACTCCCAATCAGCCCTCTCCATCGTTTCATCAGCCCCCTCTTATCTCCTGCCTGAGTCCCTCTGTAATGTTTGGTCCCTCGCCTCCTCCCTCTCCAACAACACCATCTTGAGCTTCCAATGGGTCCCCGGTCACGCAGGTCTCCCCGGTAATGAAAAAGCGGATTTACTTGCCAAAGCTGGTGCCTCTCTGCCCACTGACGCGATCCCATGCCCTCTCCCCCCAGTTGTTGCCAAAGTTTGTTATTCCCAATACCACAATTGGAGACGTCACATCTCCCACTCCCATCTGAACTTCCAAGTCCCCGAAGTCTCTTCGGAGGAATTTCTCCTTTCTCGCCCCATTCGCTGTGAGCTTTCCCGTTTTCGCTGCCATGGCCACAGTCTTCTTTTATCCTCATATCTTCACAGGATCAGTCGGAAGGAGAATTCTGCTTGTAGTGCCTGTGGACACCCTCTACAGGACCTCAATCATTTCCTCCGCGACTGCCTGCCTCTGAACCCCTTCGTAAATCTATCTCTGGCTCCTCTCTCTTTATTCTTGACCTATGGTCCTTACCTTGGGGTGTGGCCCGACTGTTGGGTCGTCGCGGAGTTCCTCTGCACCCCCATCCCTCGGAAGGGGTCGGATAGTACCACCACCACCCTGATTGCATGATCTTGGGCTCAACCCGCACCCTGGTCAAGGATTTGCGTCCTTGGATAAGACGCTTAATAATGATGATCTCTGCTTGGTGGCTTTGAACGAGCAGCAAATCTACACCGAAATAAGTCAAATATCAACTGCAAAGCTCTAAATACTGTGTGATCAATTCCTAAGCATGTGCGGATTCGTCCATATGATAGAACCACCGTTGCTTTGTCGTGATCGGAGGATAAAGATGCATCAATCAATCAGAATAGCTTAGATGTTCTGAGATAAACTGTTTGCA
Organism: Trididemnum nubilum; assembly: GCA_963965965.1. Taxonomy (NCBI): domain Eukaryota; kingdom Metazoa; phylum Chordata; class Ascidiacea; order Aplousobranchia; family Didemnidae; genus Trididemnum; species Trididemnum nubilum. The sequence continues at coordinate 38,177,949 of OZ014483.1, read as the reverse complement.
GGATTAATGAAAGAAGTAAGTTTTGTTTGCGGCGAAAGTAGTTTTGCAACGAGTAAACGAAAACGGGTAAGTTTATACTAGGCCTTGCAGGTTTGCAATTTTTTGGACGATATTGAACTGCGACAAAACCAGCCAATATAAGGAAAAAATGAAGGCAAGCAAAATTTCTCCAGGGTTTTATATGAACATTAGTCCGGTCTTGTAGGTTTCATCCATGAAAAACTAAGTTCTTTTTTGTCCAAAGTTTTATATGTCCATATCCGCACTAACCAGACTGTCACATAATGGACAAAATAAAGTTTTTAAAATTTTTTTTTATAAAGGGGGTACACCCGGTACAGCCCTATCTTGAAATGTTGCTCTTGTCGTTCATACACATAAGTTTTATCAATATATAACAGTCTTCTTAGGATAGTCCAAAATAAAATCAAGTTTATTTCAACAAAATGCTCGATAGGTTTGTCGTCGCAGGCGCGAAACCAAGACTTTGTTATTGGGGTTTTAATCCAGTGGTCAAATAATTTTGCTTGAAAATGTCTCAATTGGGCAGCGTGCTGAGAAAAAAAGATGTGTATGCGTATCACAGACGTAGGTCTGTGCTTCGCCTCCAGATCTGGGCAAGTTTTGTAATATTTTAGAAAACATAGCCATTTAAACGCCATTTGAATCAAATTTTGTACAAGTCATCTAAAAGAACTAATTTTGCTGAGATTTTAAAGCCAGTTGAAGAATTGAATTGCGTAGCCCCTTAAAGCACTCCCCTTACGCTCAAGTCAAGTCCAAACCATGTTTCAACGCTTACAGTTTTGGGTTAAACTTCCTAAGTGACTTAGCTGAGATGGAGGGGGAGAATAAAGTCTTTTAGCCCCCCCCCGGCTTAAGCAGAGAAAGAAAATCATAAATGATTATAATGTCAAGGTGGTCACGAAATTATTTCATGCCGACCCACTTCTTGCTCTTGGAGAAAAGATGTGTCTGTGACATCAAAATACCAGGATTAACCTATTTCGAAAAAGTTGATCGAACTAGTTTGTTGCACGACAAATATTTTTATTTTGTGCAACTCGGCGCAAATGTAAGGCTACTAGTGGTAATTGATGTGGGCCCCGGCCTCTCAATTGGCCCTGTTTGCTGTGTAAATCAACTTTTTAAAATAAAAGTAAGCCGTCACTATACCGGCACTTCTAGCACAATTTTAAAACCTGTAAAACGCAGAAGAAAAATACGTGGATAAATCTCAACATTTTTTAACGCACAATTTTCTGATTTTTCAAAAAAAGGGCATTTAAGAAACGCGACATCTTTGCATGAGTGATTTAACACGAGACAACTAACGCTGGAGCATGTACTTCCGCAGAATAACTCTTTGATTTTATTTACCGTTAGGGTATGGCAATTAATCCCTTAACTGGAACTTTAAAGCAAACTTTACAGGAATAAAAAAGAATTTAATGCAAATCGAACCCGGTGAATCTGAAACTGTGTTTAACGCCAATTTTATACGGTAATGTGCGTGGTGCACTTCCAACTTGGTCGTTTTAAGTAGGTTTTCAAATGATTACGATTGAACTAAGCTCTTTGAAAATACTGTGACCTTAATGAAAAAATTAAATTGACAGCACTGCTGTTATTGTCAAATCGTATTGATTAATTTTACTTTAATATCATAGATTGGATGTGATCTCTGCTTCCGCTGGTATCATGCGACTTGCTTACGTTTCAACTTCAGCAGAACCTTGGGGAAGTGTCCAATGTGCCGCTAGTGTTTGAAATGAGATCAAGAAAACCAACCGAATTTTTTTTATGATGTTCATAATAATTATGATGTGTTGAAGTTAGCAGCCTAGAGTTTTAATCTTGAATCGAATTTTTTAAAATAAAATTTCTGTTCAAGAATCGTTATATCTCTTGTGTCTTTTTGAAGAACTGCAAAACCAAATTTTAGTGCAATTGCAATAACTTAAGGTCGTTGTGAGAAGCTATCGTGTTGTTTCATACCATGTGCTGCATCGCAATACTGGAATGATGTAAGGGTTTTTACTTCTAAACTATCCTCCACATTCGATTTAATACGGCAGTTGGTGGGAACAGAATGAATCCATAATGCTCTTGATATGTACATAGCACTTTCTTGGAATATCTGTTTCAGATCAATATCTTTAGGGTGTAAACCAGTACTTAAATTGTAGGGGGGGACACGTACCCCAATTGAGGATTTGGCGTCCCCCAATCGAGATTTGAGCGCTGGTTGACCAGACCAAAAAGAGCCGGTCAGAACAAATCCACAAATTCTGGCCGAATAGGTTCCTAAAATGCGGCGAAGACCTTTTTTTGGTCTTCGCTTGATTTCAGGGACGGTATTGCAGAATTTCTGCTGAAGTTCTTTCGCATTCTGAATGCGTTTGGTCAAGCTTTCAAAAGCGTCCCCCCATGCAAAATTTCACAGTTTAAGTACTGGTGTAAACTATAGATATACCCTACGGTAGTTTCCATCTATTTAGTTCAATTGAAGCCAAACTCGAATCGAACCCCAACTCAAACCGTAGTCTTGACCCTCAAAACAGCGAAAGAAAATTGCGTGGATATTTATTATTTCCGTTTTACTGTCTAAAATCAGGGATACCCCTGCCTAAAGTTAAATCTACTTTCGCTAATAGTGAAACAAGGGTTGGGGCACATCTTTATTACCTTAAGTAGTTCTCATTTCAACAAAACCGATTTCGAAAAGTATCTTTTTATGATATGTAATTTTCGCTAGAATGTTTGAGTAATCGCCAATTTAACAAATAAATTTAAAGCAGGTAGAGGCATTAATTTTAGCGAAATGTCTAGTTTTTTCCTCAAGTTCCTAGTACCGGTAATTGAAATGTTTGACCCAAGCCCCACGCTTTTGAGACACCTGCCACCCTTCATTAAAATTGTCAATAACGCGCTCCAACATGTCTCCCGGAATTTCCTGATTTCACATTTGATGTTTTTCAACAGTTTCTCAATTGTTGAAGGATTATTTTCGTAAACCGATCTTGGAAGTAACTCCAGAGGACGTAGTCTGAGGAAATAAGATGTGGGGAAATGCGGAGGCCATGGATTGTCTGTCCTCGAAAATAACTTGTCCTCTGGAAAGTACTGTTTTAGAAGGTTGGAATAATGAGAAGGCGCCTCATTCTGTTGGAAAACAATTGCATTTATGTCATCAAACCTCTACCTCTGTATGGCTGGAATGAAGCGTCGCCTCAGCATGTCCATGTACCGCTCTGAGTTAACTGACAGTTTGGCCGTTATCTACCACATAGCAAGCACCAGTGTTTCTTCGCTGCAGTAGTTTTGTACACCGAGAAGTAAGCTAATTGTAGAAAGAAATAATGCTACTGGGATTTAAACTTAGTTTCGTAGGAACACCAAATTAGGGTTGCCGATTCGCTTTTTTAACAAACTTAAATTGTGAGTTGATGACATACGCTACTAAGTTTGTCACGTTTTTTCAATATAAATCATAAAATACTTGAAAATCAAAGCGAAAAACGTTCAAAAAAAGGTTACTAAAGTTAAGTATATAACTGAAGTAAAACTCCTTAAACTTTGGTAATTCGGCTCCGACTCTCTTAGTTGTTGTCCAGTGTTCATTCAATCTTTTTACTCTTTACTACCACAACAACAGCGAATGTATAGTAACACAATATAAGACGTAGAATCAGGAAAAACACACATCGTCAGACGTTAAAACATGTAGAGAATCTAAGACAAAAAAGCGATTTTTATTGGCAAGGTTGCTACACCTGTCACACCAGTTGAAGTATGTATAATGTAGGCCTAATTATTTCATCAATCACACCACTGCCGTCGTTAGAGCAAATGAAGTAAGGGGGCACTAAAGTTTGCTTATAAAAACTGACCTTCAGATTTTGTACGGCTACAATTATGCACAATTGTAAAACAAGGCCGGCAGGTTTTTTTAGCTAGTTTCGTCAGCGGCCCATAATTGCTCGAAAAATCTATCTACAGCAGTGAATGCTACCAGACATGAAACCAGGATTTTGGAAAGAGGAGTGAAGCAAAAGTTTTGTTTTTTTGCACAAACACTGCCTGATTAAGCCCCAGTGATGCTAAGCAAACTGATGCAACTCAAACGTATCACAAAAGGCATAGTCACTAAATATTTAGTGATTGTGTAAGGGGGCCTGGAGGCGGAGCATCCAGCCGCTGGGCGATTTTTACGATTATGCAGCAAAAATATAGAGATTTTAACGCCATTTTAATCACACTTCGCACTTTTTTAAGCCATATGATTAACTAAATTGCCAAACTTCAGAAGTCATTTAAAAGAATTAAATTGCTAAGCACTTTCAGCCTTCTCCTACGTCAGGTCAAGTCTAAAATACGTTTAAACGCTCGTATTTGGAGGTTTCAAAGTGACTTGGCAAAGAGGGCTTAAGCCCCTTCACCCTGGTCGCGCCACTGACTGTGACCTCAAAATCTTGAGTGTGCTCTAAAAATCAAAACAGAAAAAATTGTTTTCACGTACCGTATTGTTTCATGTCGTAATCACTAACGAAGGACCGGTAACCATTCTGCAGGCTTACTCCTCTCTGCGACATATCCGTAAAGGCGTGTAATTAAGACGGAATATTGCGTCAGATTAATGTACAGCAGTTGGTTGCGAGCGATTTCGCAAAGAATCGAGAAAACGTCCAAAGAGAATTATGTTTGAACGTTAATTATCTTTTTTCCATCATTGTTTGTTGTCTTGTCGTTGCGTGATGTTTCAAAAACAATATTTTGAGTAAACCAAAATAGGGATAGCGACACAAGCGGCCGTTAGGGGGTCACGGCCTCCTGCCCCCCGATAGCGACGGCACTGAATCACACTCATCAACATACACATGAAGGCACACACGATGTACGTCAATCTAACGGCTGCAGTACTTGTTCAAATAATTGATAAAGAAAAAAGAAAGGGGGCAGTGACCAGTGCGAGGCCAAGCACGGTTACGTAGGTGGTCAATGGGAGGCGCAACCGGCCAAAACTATGTTTAGCTCAACGGAGCAAGATGAGGAAAGAAAAACCACCCTGAAAATAAAACCTCACCGTGTCCAGAAACCCTTTCAAGCGGCAGCTGGTCATAGTATCAAGATAATAACAATTTTGTAATCGATACATATGCATTAATATAATTATATACAACATACAGCAATAGTGAGTCACACTATCCACATTGCGTCTAAATAAATAGCCGGTAAAAAAGTACCATAACTTATGATCGTTCCGATATCTCGGTTAGAACAAAAGTATACTGATTTTTCAAGAGAGGAATTATAGATTTGTGTCTATGTATTGTTGATGATGTGTATCAGATCAATTAGGCAGAGTCCAGTGATACTCAATTTGAAGGGCAACGGCTTTAGTTTGCTGTGCGAACTACTGGAATTCACGACGAAGTTTCAAAATTTGACTGGAAGTTCAGTTGGTTTGGAGAAAAGGAGCACTTTTTTCTGCTTCTCTCTAGTAAAATAGGTTTAATGCGGCAAACATTTGATCAAGATTCCACAATGATGCTGTTCTCATAATTTGCTCTTCTGCAACCTGTCAATAAGGACATCGGTATCAAACTTTCCTTCCATCATATACTGATACATCAGAACAAGATTTTTTCCACTACCGTGTTGCAACATTTTGTTTCTGAAAAAAAAAAAGTTCAATTATTTATTAACTACCGTACCATACATGTTTTCAATCAAAGAGCAGTAACTGTGGGAAATTAAATGTCGTTGCAAGTCAAACGTGTTTAGCGAGTCAATAGGCCTAGCTCCTATGACGTAAGAGAACGTCACCTTCTAAAGCAGTATACCCTGATTCAATTGCAAGTAAGGTTAGAATCTAAATTGTTACAAACTGGCAACTTCACTTTTCAGTTTTTCAAGGATCAAATTAGTACCGTACAACTAACCATAATCGCAGTCATATTTCTTTATGGGATCCTTTTGAAAACAGTTGTTTCTAATGCGATATTATATGGAAATAATATTTTGGTTCATAATCGGTCTAGTGCGCAAATTGATGATGCCAGCAGTATCTGTTTTAACCGGCAGACTGTTAAGGAAAACACTGCAGTTACTGGAAGATATTACAGTTAATATTTTGTTAATTGAGTGATGGAATGATGTTTTAAATCAATATCAATCATATTACCTGAAAAAAATTTGGGATTATTGTTTATACAAAATACGTCACTACAGTCAGTAGTAGCATTGTTTGCTAAAATGGTTTTGGCGCATTCAATTCTGTCTAGTGACTAAAGGTTAATTTTAGAAAAATATCGACTGTTGTGGAACGAAAAAGTTGTTTTGCAACCAAAAATTATTGAGATTTTACAATTTCAACACAAAATTTTTAATTAATTTTGAGCTATCTTTATTAAATGATTTAAATGAAACAAACCTGCCCTGAACAGGGATATTCTTGTCCCTACATCTCCAAATACAAAGATAGTGCCAAGCTTGCCAAAAAAACTCATTGGTATGAATTTAGTTTATGTAATAAAAATTTTGCAATTAAAAATCAGCAGGAAGATTCTTTAGATAAATAACAAAAAGGTAAAACATCTTTCTTTTTGAAATGTGCGAGTGGACAAACACAAAACAAGATACCGAGTATGTGATAGCCAAAAAAATTACCTGATTAATAATTTCATTGCCGACATTCCATTGAGGTTGAAAGATCCATGCAAAATCAGGCCGGCAAGAGAATAGCAAACCTAAAAAATAATAGTCAGAGAATGGTAAAAGATTTCTTTATATATTATAATCTATAGATGCTGTCTAATAGTTTTGACGAGATCAAAACACATTGAAATACAAAAACTATATATGTTTCACAAAGCCAACAATTTTCACTAGTGCCAAATAATAGAATTTTCTGTAGTGTTGCATTCTCTGTAAGTAAATAAAAACTTTCGTGCTAGTAACATGATCTAGTAAGGGAAACACAGACTGCTATGAATGTTTACATTTGACTGACTAATCTTATTAATTTAACTTGAGAAATATATCTAATTACTTATCAAACACCATTAGCCAGTTAGATGGAAATCTGACTGTTTGAGATAGCAGAAAAAACATTTACAATAAAAATTTATGCAAACCTGCAAGAAATCTGCAGTCAACTAGAAAAGCTCTTCATGGAATTGGATAGCCTTTTGCCATCATGCATTTTGCAGTATTTAGATACTGCCTATCATAAAATCAAACATAAACAAATGTGTAATAGTCCAAGGTTCTTTATCAAGTCCAAAAAAGTCACAAATTAGTAAAAGCTTCAGAAATAAACTAAAGAAGTGACAGATTTATTTACTTCAGATTTCAGACATACACAGAACCACAGATAAATACAAAATGATGAGAGACATCTAAAAAACCATAAGATCAGGGTTGATATTTCAGATTTAAATAAAGGAAGTGGCTATTTTGCCTCTTAGAGGCAAAATAGTGTTTTCCCTCTGTTTCGGTTGGGGTTGAGGTAAAGCTTAGGGTTAAGGTTAGGGCTATTTTGACATTGGAGGCAAGATACCGGTAGCGTTTAGGACTATATTGCCTCCTAATTGCAAAATAACATGGGGCTATTTAGCCTCTGCAGGCAAAATAGCCACTGCCTTAAATAAAAATACTCTTCTACGTACTAGCACCACAGATCAGAATAAGTTTGTGCATTTATTATTTTTATTCTATTTGCACCAATATGCAATTTTAATCAAATGAGCAATTAATTAAGTCAGAAGAAACATTACAAATGCAACCAATTCAATAGAAATAAACTGGGGATGACTTAAACATATATTACAATCCAGCAAACATTACATAAGAGAAAAAGCAAAAAACAACACATAAAACATAGATTTCACAAGTATAACAACAGCAGAAATAGTACCTAAACATTGAAAAAAAATGCAATATGTTATGCAGAAGTGGAGTCCTTGGCCTCAAGGACGTCCTCGAGGACACAATTTGAAGTCCTTCGCCTTGAACACAAGTCCTCGAAAATGTCCTGTCCTCAGCTTGAGGACAGCACTATTTTATGACATGTTGAAAACGGGCCAAGGTCATGAGCAATGTTGTTTTGTCTTGGAACACGCCATAGAACTTGCAAAAAAAAAAAATTTTGACGATTGAAGTTTGTGGAAAAGTTGCGAATTTGTGGGCGAAGACCTTTTTTTGAGATCGCCTGCGTTTCGCAAAAATTTTGAGCAAAGACCGTTTATTTTGTTAGTTGGAGAACACTTCCGCATTGTGTCTTTGGTCATAGACCTAGAGCATTCCCATCCTTGGCCTCAGATTTTTTTGGTGTCCTTGGCCTCGAGCCTTGTGTCCTTGACTCCACCTTTGATGTTAAGCTTGTGATCAACTTAGCTAACCTACAAACCTGCTAACTAAAGTGCTTCTACCCGCAAAGGGATTAATCTGGTATTATCCTGAGCAAAATCTATAATACAATAACAATTTGCATGTCAGTCTCTGTCAGTCCGTATTCAATTCATGGTCTAACTCTCTTTACTCGAAAAGGAAGCTCTTCAACACTCAAATCAAAAGTAGCATTTTGATGAAGAGGCACAAGAGCAGGGTTGGAAATATTGATTACCGGTAGTAATCGATAATCGATACTATTGGTATAATACATTCTTTGCTTTTGGGTTATCAATCATCACAGATGCTTAGCTTTCCTGTTTCAATTTTTTCCATGGATTATTGCCTTTTATTTTCTATGCTTTTTGTTTACAGGTTATTGATTGGTAGAATCTTTATACTTAACTTTTATTCTGGTTGAGTCTGCCTAAGTTTACATTGTTTCATTTCTCTTATGCTACATCTTGCTCTTTATAATTATCCTAAGCGAAGTGACTTGGCGAATGGAACACGCGTGGTTAAATAAACAAAGATTCTAGTGACGTTACTCTTTTTTGGAAATTTTTATTTTGATTATTACACTTATAGGCATAAGTGGGCACAAGTCCGTTAATCGTTAACAATGAAGCTGACTTTTTCATTAACTTGTTAATCCGTTAAAAAGTTTTTTTCATGTTAACAGACTAAATCAACTTCCGTTAAGTTTTGTCAACTTTCGTTAAGTTTTGTCAACTTCCGTTATGGTTTTCATTGGTAATATCTTGCACCATTCATTCATCGTACTAGTAAAAAACAGTTTGCACTGGTAACACTTGTTGCATATTTGTATGAGTTTTATTAGACTGTAAAATGCAACTTCCAAAACAAAAAAGAGCACCTTAGCAATAAATATTTCCTTACAATCAGCTCAACAGCATCAATACGTGTTCTAGAAGCCAGTGAATAAAAAGAAATGAAAATTACACGCAAAATATTAACGAATTAACAGACTTTATTAACTTCTGTTAATTAACGCAGAAAATAACTGATTAACGTCAACGAAGGTATGAAGTTTGTTAACAAACTAGTGGTTAATAAAGCTAACGTTTTGCATTAACTAGCCCACCTATGCTTATAGGTTTGGATTAGGGTTTAGGTTAGGCTTTGGGTTACAGCTAGAACTGGGGTTAAGGTTAGGGTTAGGGCTAAGGGTTAGTTTTTTAGGCTTTATTTCAAAATGTCTGTGCGAATGGAACATTCGCCAAATCTCTTCCCATCCTTAAAGCATATTTTTCATATCCTTTATAGTAGGCTACAGTAATGATACCAGTTTTTCCTCTCACAAGTTACATTTAATGGTCAATACAGCAAATATTTCAGTGCATCCTAGTGAAAAACAGAATATAAATTTTTGTTCGCAATTTAGCATCGATTAGTGGATTACTAATTTTTGCTTTTTGTTTTTGATATCTTTGCTTTTTGTTGCTTTTACAGTCTTTGCTTTTTGATTCTGATAACAACTATGGTAGCCTACTGTATCACAATTCTTTGCTTTTTGTGTGAATTATCGATATCAATTTGTCTTTAATTTGCTTTTAAACAGCATCAACTTTTAACCCTGTACAAGAGCTACTAATATCTGAATCTGATATATTGCAAAGCCTAGTCTAACCATAATGGAGGTTAGGTTGCCAGTGATCTCGTCACACAGTGATTGCAACATTCTGAAGACAAAAAAAGCTTACCTTGCAATTGTATCGCAATTGTGCCATTGCATTATTACAATTCAAGCATTGACTGAAAAAGGCAGACATTAAACTAGGCTACTCTCAGACTCTAGCATCCTCGGAGCTAGTATCTTGCTTTAAAACCCCTACTGCCCTAGGCTACTTTATGGCCAAATCACTGTGATGAAATCTATTTTTTGTGATGACATCACTTGTAGCGATAGGCTAACAGATACGGTAACACATAGGCTAGAAAATTACCGTACTAATTAACAGCGCTTCTTTCTATTCAGTTTCCAAACAGTGACTTTCAACCTTCCAAAGTTGCTACACAGGAAGGTAGCATCCTAATACAAGTGCTTATCTTCATCATTCATCAAAGCCTGGATTTGGACTAAGGCCAGAAACTCAGAACTGAGAAAGGCTGAAAGGGTAGGCTACAGTACTACTAACACAGTAGCCAACAAATAGTAAAAACCTACAAGTAAAAGTCAAGAGGCATTTGCCTCGGATTTCCCCAATAAATCTGCGTCCCACATTCTTGACACTTCACTCCTTAAAAACAGTAAGCTATGCTTATGACCAGTAATCTACACGCATAGGCCTAATCAATTCCCAATTCATCCTCATTCAGCATTAGCCTACACATTATGCCAATAAAACTGCTTAAACACTTCACTGCTTCATTAAACATTAGCCTATCTTCTAGAATTTCTAACATTCACTTTCCATTGCTTCTTAGTTTAGCCTTGTGAGTTGATAAATAAATCAACAAACTCAAATCTCAACTGCCACTTCAATTCTCAGATGGCGGTACTAATAAATTTTGGTACCACCACCTGTGATTTTAGTACCGCCACCTGTGATTTTGGTACCGCCACCTGAAGCTTCAGGTGGCGCCACCTGAACTTAGAAGTGGCGCCACCTGAAGCTGCAAGTGGCGCCACCTGAAGCTGCAAGTGGCGCCACCTAAACTTAGAGGTGGCGCCACTTGAACTTAGAAGTGGCGCCACCTGAAGCTGCAAGTGGCGCCACCTGAGCTTGGAGGTGGCGCCACCGCCACTTGTATGTCTGACCCCGTCTCCATAGGTGGGCACAAGTCCGTTAATCGTTAATCCGTTAATAACGAAGCTAACTTTTTCATTAACTCGTTAATCCGTTAAAAAGTTTTTTCATGTTAACGGACTAAATTAACTTCCGTTAAGTCCTGTTAACGGACTAAAGTAACTTCCATTAAGTTCTGTTAACTTCCGTTAAGGTTTTTATCGTTAATATCTTGCACCATTCATTCATCGTACCGGTACAAACCAGTTTGCACTGGTAACACTTGTTGCGCATCAGCACGAGTTTTATAGAAGAGAGCGAAGAAAGGAGCTCTTTTTTGTGGCAAATAATAAGCTGCAGCCTCATAGGTCCATTAATTATCGTTGATCACAATTTCCAAAGATTTTCCAATCGCAGCTTCGTTAGTGCATTTGAATTTATTTTTATCTTGAAATTAGATTGGACTGTAAAATGTAACTTCCAAAACACAAAAAGACCACCATAGCAATAAATATTTTCTTACAATCAGCCCAACAGCGTCAATACGTGTTCTAGAAGCGAGTGAAGAAAACGAAATGTAAATTAAACGCAAAATGTTAACGAATGAATGGACTTTATTAACTTTTGTTAATTAAAGCTGAAAATAACGGATTAACGTTAACGGAGGTGTGAAGTTTGTTAACGGACTAGTGGTTAACGAAGCTAACGTTTTGCATTAACTTGCCCTCCTATGGTGGTCCGCAATGAGTCACTCATCATTATTGATCATTTTAATTTGGATTAGCATGCAACTTTACTGCATCTTCAAGTTGAGCTCACAGTGATGTAATAATAATCATGCTCAATACAATGGTTCCTAACTTAAATGGTATAATGCAGCATAACCATATCAAATAGTGTGAGTACCATATTAAACAGTATGAGTAACCGCTAACCATGTAGGTATGATCGCACACTTTGAGTATGAAAAAGTTATATAAATTGTACAGGGGTTGTGGGCCTGAAATGACTTGGCAATTTGATTTTTTGGAATGGCTTCCAAATCATAGCAACGGCTTCAAAAAAGTGCGAAATGTTATCTACATGGCGTTAAAAGACTTTTTTGTTTCGAAAATGACTAAAACTACTTAGCAGCTTAGGGTCCTATCGGAACCCACGTCCATTATTGGTTGAGGTGCATACTCAACGCTCAACACGCTGCCGGCTGCTTTTGCATTTTTAAGTAGAAGAATCAGATTCAAGTTCATATCGTTACAAATCATATACCGAGCAATAAAATTTAAATTACACTCCACCATATAACAGCAGAAAGCTGCGCAATGATGTATTGGTCTTCGAGTCAAAGAGCTACCTTATATAAAAAATTTAGCTTTGGATTCACTTCTCCTCAAACGAAGTCCAGTTTGCACAACGACGTCTATAAAGCGGGGTCGTGGTATCCATAAAACTTTTAAAGGGATTGCAACATCTGCTTATAAATCAAGTTGTGAACGAGTATATGTCGAGACAAAATGTCCTTTTTTTCATTAGAAAAATCAAAATGATTTAAGTATCAACACAATTCTTGAAATATGGTTAAGATATACTGTGAATACGATGGCTTCAACCATAAGCCAACGTCACTCTTTTATTTTAATTTATTAACAACTGATTTTGGGAGCTGAATGCAATTAAAACTCATAGCAGCTTTTGGGGGCATTTTGATGCGAAAGGAAGTCGAAAAGAGGAGCAACGCTCAAATTTTACGCCAACTGGAGATTTTGCACATCAACAAAGCACTTCTGCATTACAAATTTAGCGTCTCTATGCAACAATAAACTGGCCAGTTAGTCGAGCAGAGACGCCTTTGCCTCTGAAGCGAGAGATCCAAAGTTTAAATCTCAGGCCGGTCAAATCGGACACCGCTACTGCGTTTCTTCCTCCGAATCTGTGTTGTTCGGGCGCAATGGCGGGACACAGACCCGTGAACTCGCTACATACTTCGGCGCAACTCAGCGAGTAGAACCAAGATTTAATTTTTTGATACACAGTAATATCTTTGTAAATAATATACTCATCGAATATCATAACACAGTACATGTTAAAAATTTAAAACCCTACACTCTGTTTCATCCGTAATCGGGATCATCAGGGGTGTCTTATTTGAAATGATTATCAGAGGTGTATTTTCCAATAAGATACCTTTAATGATCCCGATTATGGGTGAAACAAACTGTAGGATTTTAAATAATGGTATTATGATATTTCCTCAGGCCTACGCTGCCGAGTACTTTTTTAGAATCGGTTGAATTCCAACTCCACACACCATACTTATCAAATACAGTAATAGACTTGTCTAAACGGATATGAAAAAAGTAAACTTTGATTTTTTGATATGTACGAAAATAGCGTTGCACACGCGAAGAATAAAACAACAACAACAACAGCTTTTCTGATGAGTAGCACAATGATGGTGAAAGAATCCGATGATGGATTACAGATTGTTTATGATGACGTATGATTTTAACTCGATTTCTCTGAAAATGCTAAATTTAACTTACTCATAGAGAAGCTTGAGTTAGGAAGTTGTGGCTGTTCCATCTCATGACAAATAAGAATCTCATTTTCTGGCTTGTGACAATTTGTAACATACCCTTTAATGTATTGTAAGTTAAAATTTGTATTTTAAGTAGATAAAAACTACTTGCATTTCGAATTACAAATGTGCAATTTGTTTGCGCAGAATGGCTCTGCCGCCCCACTCAGCATGAAATATTGATATAAAAGTTTGGGAGCGATTAAAACGAGCTTTCTCGTTAATTGGCTGCGGCTTGATTGACTGATCCAAGCTCATACTTCACTCACGAGAATATGTGGCGGTGCCGCTTTAATTTTGGACGAATCGTTGGGAGCACGTACCCGTTGAGGGATGTCAGTATCTCTAGCTTTCCAGTTGATGTTTGACTTTTTCCCGTGTAAATTTTGTGCTTGTTCGAAGCCACCAAGCAGAGATCATCACCGTGAAACGCTTAATCTAAAAACCCAGCAATGTGAACAACTAAACGGGGTGCGGGTTGAACCCATATCATACGTTCAGGGTGGTCGTAAAAAATAGGTTTTACTTTAAAACACCTGTTGTCTCTTAATTTTCTCACAACTTGAAAGAATTTTCTCGTTGAAATGAAGCAAAATATTTTGAAATTCTAAGACACAAAATAAAATTCGTTGAAGGGTTCACTGATTTCGACGCATTTAGCCCAATGACATAAAACTAGTTTTATGTCATCGCTAGTTCTATGTCATTGTTTAGCCCATTACAAAAAAAACAAAAATAAAATTCCGCATTGACATTTTGCGGAAATACTGTACTGCAATTGTTATATTTGAAAACAGCAATTTGCTAACTTAAAACCAAAACAATCTAAAACTTAATTTTTGTGATAGACGTTTCGAATTAGCCATATACTGTAAGTTCAACATCAGTAAAATAATATACGAAAAATAAGAAGATAAGTGCAACTTGCTGGCACAGTAAAACGAATAAGATTAGTATATATGAGGCAGCAGCAGATCAAGGCTTCTTAAACGTTTTTGTTTTGTTCACCCCTACCACGGAGTTCTGCATCATTCGCCCTCGACATGGAAATATTATTTCACGTACTTATTACCAGGATTTTGTTTAGGAGGGGAACGTTGCAATGAGCGCACAAGCATTGCGATGTAGAAAGTGAAATCTTTGCGGTAAGTTGTTCTTTATAGCACTTTTTGTCTGTGCTTGCAAAATTTTCGTGCACCATTTACCCTTCCTGTTTCAAATCATTTTAGAGCAGGGGTGGCCAATTACCTTCCTGACTGGGCCGGTTACAAATAATGCACTTTGTTTTTGGGCCGGAAGCTCAAAACTAAACATTGAAACACAATTGACAAACGATTTATTTACAAATAACTAGCATAATAGCTAATGCTCAACAATACAGTAAGCGACCTTCATGCAAAATATTAGCCTATGCAACCAAAATTTCATTGAGTTACTTCACTTCAAATTGAGTCATTTCCCAGACCTTTAAAACTTGACCCTTGGATGCCTTAAAAAACTATCTTCAAGTTTCTCCGATTCTTTTGATTTTTGGCATGGTAGTTTACAACATCATTTTCAATGACTAGATAAAATTGTGGTATCCTACCATAAATATTTTTATTCTATTTAGAAAATGATTGGGGTCATTGGAAGTTTTGAAGGACACCGCTTGGCGACACCTTGAGCAGTGAGCACCCTTTGCGACTCCCTATTTTACAAACACTGCGACACCAAATTTCACTCGTACAAATATGTCCAATCAAATCAGTCGAATACGCGTGATCGCAAAAAACTTTCGCAACAAGAGCAAACTTTTGTTCTTTAATGCTCTTTTTTTTTTCTCCGCGTGTCAGTTTCTAGTCAGCTAAATAAAGAGTCTATAGTTCTATTAAAGAGTCTACAAATTTGGGCTGTCGCAGACTGGTGTTTAGTGTCGCGTAGTGGTACCCAATGTCGCGAAGAGGTGACTTTATCAGGGGATGAAAGGGGATTTTTTGACCCCCTTAAACTTAAAATATAGAGCTAATTTTTGGTATGATCATAAAAAAATAACTTTAGCTACCACCTGAAAAAAAATTAACATTCTATCATCTAAAATATCAAACATACAAACTATAAAATCAAAAACTACAGAAAAGGTGTCGCAAAGTGGTCTCACTTCCCTTATTTGTTATTTTCATCGATACTTTCAACGAAAACTTATATCCGTGAAAATTATAGTGGTAAGTTTCGGTAGGCACCAGAGGACCGGATGAAACGCTTTGGTGGGCCGGATCCGGCCTGCGAGCCGTAATTTGCCATCCCTGCTTAGAATAGGGATACTAGACTTATTTTGAAAGGTCTAAAATAAAAATTAATTTTAAGGCTGTCTTGCTTTTAACAAAAACGGCATTACATTGCATTCCGAATAGATTGTGTTAATCACTAGTGGGGCAACCAGAGAGTCTAATCTAAGGGAACTTAACCCGCTCCCCCTCAACCAAGTCACTTATAAAAGTAAACCCAAATATGCTAGATTTTGCTATGTGCTGGACTTGCCAGTACGTTCAAAAAGAGCTGAAGGGGAAGCGCTACTCTTTTAAGATTTTCTAATCGTAGAAATTTAGTTCTTTCTAATGGCTCCAAAAACGTACGAAATGTTATCCAAATCAATCAAAAAGCATTAAAATAATTTTTTTCCCAAAAATCACAACCCCATGGCCTCCGGCGGCTGGGGGTTTTGCTTTACGATGTCATTCGAATTTGGCAAGAACCGGATCAGTATAACCGGTTCTCGAACTTCGGCAATCGGTTCGTTCCAGTCAAAAAAAGCAAAATTGTGAATATCTATGCACAAGCAATTTTGAGCCACACTTTAGTAATTTAGCAAACGGTTTTGCGAGAACCGCTGCAAACCGACTAGAAACCAAATAGCTCTGCCCCTCTACAACATCACCGTCAGTAACACGCATGACATGCATCACTCCGCCTTCCTGAGTTATTCTTAAAGAATTTAGAAAAATTTAGCCTTTTGTTTCAAATCTCTTCTTAAAGCAAAAACTTAGTTGCGCACTTGTTATTCGTTATTTACATTCTCTATCAAAGTAGCACTCACAATCAAAAGCTTTTTCAGCCGTTTCACTTTCGTCGATCGCGATCAGAACTTTCATCTTGGTCGATGTCCCGTTGGATCAAATAGTAAAAATTAAAATGTATGCAACAATATTTTTCCGCTGTACGGCATTTATAAGTCTAAGCAATTAATTCGCAATATAGCGTGAAACACCAGAAAAACGTCAGTCTTATAAAATCAAAAAGTGAAAGGGTGGAAGAAATCTAGCTCCTCAACAACATGCAATAAAACGCATCACGCAGACCCTACCGCCAAACAATTTAAGTCAAATAAAATTGTTTTGTTTAATTACTAGAGTACTGTACATTAGATTTTAATTCGTCAATTTTCACGTATTATTCTACATTCGTATATTGAATTCCGTAAAATTCGTCTCTGAAATTTCGTTCATGAACTATCCATCTTTTCAGGTCCAACGTTTAAACCTAAATGGTGTTGTCCAGTGGCGGATTTAGGGGGGGGGATGGGGGGATGCATCCTCCCCACCAGCCTAAACATAACGTGCATATGAATAATACTTAATTTATTTAAAAAAAAGCAATCATTGAATAGTCGTTAGCCCGTGTGACCGTCATATAATTTCAAATGCCAAGGGTAGGGGGGTGCAAGAAAGTAGTATTTGTGCAGCGAAGTTTTTACAAAACAGAATTTAGTCTTTTACAGGTCCAATTGATTTGAAGGCGCCAATTCAGCAAAACTCACAACTTGCACTTTTCAGCGATAAAGGCATAGGAGCATAACCAGTGGCGGAGTTACCGGTATGGGGGCGGATGGGGGGGATACATCTCCCACCAGCGTAAACATAACGTGCATATGAAAATTAAACTTATTTGAAAAAAAGCAATCAGTTAATTTTCGATAGACCGTGTGACTGTGATATAATTTCTAAAGCCCTATGAGGGGAGGGACAGAAAAATATAATTTTTACAGCGAAGTTTTTACAAAACAGAAAATAGTCTTTTGCGGGTCCAATTGATTTGAAAGCGCTAAATTAGCAAAATTTACAACTTGCACTTTTCAGCGATAAAGCCTACACAATGCAAATCATTTTTTAAGTGACATATTAGGCTTAAAAAAGTGAGCATTAAGCGAGGTCAAGAATACTAATCCTAAGTAGTAGTGTAGCCAGGGGGCAGGGGGGGGGGGGCTATAGCCCCTTCATTGGCCTGTGAACCAAAATGCAAAGTAAAAAATATCACGTTTTTAGCATTTCTGAAACTGTTTTTCGCACTGAAATAGACCAAAAAGTGATTTAAAGCATTTTTGGAAATATATGCTCAGGGGAGCTAATTTGTCAAAAATAAAACTCACAAATCAAAAAAAAAATTTCAAAAAATGACCAAAAATAAGCAATAAAATTTGATCTCTAGTGTAAAAAACTTGAATACGGGTTTCATCAACAAATATATTATAGGCCTAAACTCAGAAACGGGGTGGAAAGGCAATTAGTATTGGTTAATTACCAATCACATGTCTCAATTCTCTTTTCATTAATCCCTCTCCAATTATTTTTCTCTATAAAATATAGATGAAACAAATTAATCCGTGTAAGTTTTATTGAACTATAAGATTTTATGCTTATGATTTACCAGCAACCAACCAAAAGAACCAAAATTTTACCATAAACCACCTTTCACATAGGCCATTTATGCAACCAGTTAAATCATGTTTGCACTGCCAATTTCTATGCCGCATTTTAATAGCATTATTTTATCAAACTAGCTCCAAAATTAAATTATTTTTGTAAAAAAATGCAAAATTTTTGAGCGCCCCTAAAACAGCTGCTCAATTGCGAATTTCTGGCTACGCTCCTAGTTACAACACATCCGAATTTTTAAGGTTTTGTGCTTGAAATTTTTATCATCCCCCCACCAAAATTTTCTGGATCCGCCACTGGTGTTGTTCCATTGGCAATAATTTGCTTGCAACAAAGTTCGACAAGTAGCGTGCAACAATCTGCAATTTGGCTTGTTATTTTTTGTTAAATTTTTTTATGTTACTGTCTCAGTAATAAAGTCGTACCATTGCGCGGCAGTGACACATATTGTACCCGTAAATTGCTTTTTCCTGAAAAGATAGTTTTGAAAATTTCAAAACTTACCAAAGAATCTCACCTTTCCACACGCTTGACAATAAACAATCAAGAACAGAAATGAAAGTTTCATGCAAGTCTAAACGCGTTTTGTTCACGCAGATGGTATTTTTCAATTAATTTGTCTAGCAGGTGTTAGCAACGACACGAACAAGTATTAATTTAGGGTAGTTGAAGGGGGTGTAGAGAGTAGCTTACGCAGGATTTTTGAAAGGGGTTGGGGGCTAGGGAATTCAGAAAATTTGAAATCAGTGAAGACTAGAACGAAAATTTTCCAGCCCAAAACTAAGTTCGTTTTTCTGCCCAAACTTAGGTGAAGATCAAAAAAAAAAAAAGGTCTTCACTCAAATTCAGTTCGGTTTTTGGCCCAAAATTTAGTCCTCACTTAAATTTAGTCCGGTTTTTGGCCAAAAAAAGGTCTTCGCCCACCGTTTCTGTGCTCAAACCTTCTGCCCAAGTTACTAAGGGGGGGCATGCCACAATTTTGCATTCTTCTATGCTAATTATACTATCCTGGCGCAGGCCCGGCGCCAGGATAGCGTGACTGGGGGGGCAGAAATAAATTTTGGGGGGCACGAGAAGTTTATTTTGTGTGAATTCGAGAGGGGCACAGGGCACGAGAAATTTATCCCAGTGAAATAAACAAGAGGAGGAGCAAAAATTCAAAGGAATTTTCCTGCCGAAATCGCAAATTCAAGCAGTTTTTCCGGCCGAAAACAGGTGATCTCCAAAAAAAAAGGTCTTCACTGAAATTGCAAGAGATTTTCCAGCCGAAATCGCAAATTCAAGCGGTTTTTCAGGCCGAAAACAGGTGATCTCCAAAAAAAAAGTGGTCTTCATCCACAAAAAACACTAATTTGGACCTCAATTTGCGCTCCAGAAGCCCCGAGCCTGTTAATTTCTTCGGGGCACAGTCCTCGCTTGGGGGAGGTACAATTTTCGTTTGGGGGGGCACAAGCAGTCAGTTGGGGGGCACGGCCCCGGTATGCCCCCCGTGGCGCCGGGTCTGTCCTGGCGACCCAAAAGGGGGGGCCATGTCCCAATGGCCCCCCCCTAAATACGCCCCTGGGTGTAGACTGTATATTTATAAGCTAACAAAACAATACCAATTATGTCGAATTTCATTGGCCCTAATTTTGTATTTTTATGATCTTAACTGTTAAATAAAATCATATTAATTTTTTAAGCTTTTTATCATATTAATTAATTTTTAAGTTTTTTTTTTTTAAATAAAATCATATTAATTAATTTTTTAAGTTTAGTCTTGTTTCGTTAAAAATCTTGCGTTATTGGTGACCTTGTTTCCTGAAGTAAGCAAAAATTACGATAATATGGTCAATGTTTGAGAAGGTTGCAAGAATCTAAGAGTGACTACGAGAATGTTTTATTGTTTAGACCAGGCACAACAATGTATGATTAAAAAATCGTACCTTGCTGCAAGCAAAATCTTTCTAGTAAAACACCATCATTATTAGATCATTTGCCATGATTTTGGGAGAGATTTTATTTACATATACAGTATGTTTTCAGTTTTTAATTGTTACTGAACATGGCTTCATTCTGGCACTGCAACTTGACCTCTAAAATAGGTCTTTCCTCTAAAATAGGCTGCGCATCCGATATCGATTTTACATGAAACAAATTATTTTAACAAAGATTTTGGTCTGACTGATTCGAAGATTCTCCATCAAAGCAACATAATTAGAGCTCTAGTTTCTTATGTGTGGGTAGTATAGCTTGGGGACAATGGCAGAACAGCAGGTGGGTAATTAATTGAATCTAAATAACCTCTTTGATATATGCTGACGGAATATAACGTTAAAAATTTCAAAACTACTGAATTATATTTTTAGCTCCGCTAAACTCTCTACAATATTGCAAAATCTTCTAAATCAAGTGCAAAATTGAAGGTTGCGAAAAAAAAAAATTTCCAGCTTGCAAAATAACAAATTTTAAAAGCTTTGGGGGCTAAAATTTTAATTAATAGCTCTGGGTTTTTTTCTCAAATATGCTCTGCAGTTTGAGCCAACTATCTGCAAAATGAGCTCATCCGATAAAAAAAATTTTTTAGATAAAACATTTTTTTAAAGGAAGTTGGCAACAGCGATCGGCCAGTTGGCCGACCTGATGCGATCGTCTGTGAAGCGGGAGGTCTGAGTTTCAAATCTCGGGCCGATCAAATCAAACACAGTGTTGCCAACGGCTCGCCACCGCTACCACATTTTGCAAGGAGCTGTGATGCCTGCAGTTGCGTAGCCAGGGGGGAGGGGGCGAGGGGGCTATAGCCCGCCCCATTGCCATGTCGACCAAAATGCAGAATGGGAAAAACACTACATTTTTAGCACTTTTGAGACTGTTTTATGCACTAAAGTGGACTAAATAGTGATTTAAAACATCTTTTGAAACATATGTTCTGGGGGGTGGGGGGCTAATTTGTCAAAAATAAAACTAACAAATAAATGAAAACTTTGAAAAATGGTAAGAAATAAGCAATCAAATTCGATTGCAAGTGTAAAAATGCTAAACATAGGTGTCATCAACAAATATACTATAAACTAAGAATAGGGGGGAGGGAGCTATTCAGTATTAGTCAATTACTAATCATTTCTCTCAAATCTCTTTTCATTAGCCCCCCCCAATTATTTTTCTATATAAAGTGTATACCTAACTGATTACTCCGTGTGAGTTTTATTGAACTATTCGATTTTATAATTTACCAGCATCTAAACAAGAGAACTAACATTTTACCATTAGTTACCTCCCACATAGCCCATTTATGCCACCAGTTTAATCTTGTTTGCACTGCCAATTTCTAAGCCACGTTTTAAAAGCATTATTTTTTGATCAAAATAGTCCTAAAATGAAGCTATTTTTGCAAAAAAATGCAAAATTTTCGAGCGCTGGGGGCTTTGACCCCAAACCCCCAGCCTCCAGCGGCTGGGGGCTTCGCCCCCAGACCCCTAAAACTGCCCCCACATTGCGAATTTCTGGCTACGCGCCTGGCTGCCTGGATGCAATGATGAGAAGACGGGGACAACAAGCTCATTACAAAGAGTAATAAAGCGAGCATAATGAAAGGTCAGATTTTAATTTTGAAAAGTTTCAAGCTTGATTGTAGGAACCATACTTGCACGCTAACTGATGAGCATCGCACGCTTTTTTTGTTTTTGTTTTCACAAAATTGTTGATAGTCAATCTTCTGAAACTGTGCTCGATGATATAAAAAGTAAAATGAGAGCCAAACGCAACTTCAAGGCCTTAGAACGAAACATACTGTTGTGCTTTTAATTAACCTTTTACAGTGATTTTATAGTTTTTTTTTGTTTTTTTTTCATAAGAACCAGTAAATTTTGGTGGAAAGCTGGTTGTTTTTAATTTTTTACGAACTTTCAGTCTGATTTGGTCTTAATAATTGTTTCTAAATGTTTTGATTTACCGAAGAGGTTTTCGTTGATTGCGGAATTCTCAAAATGAAGATCTGCTACGACTTGCCAACCAAGACCGTTTTGTGTTTCGGTACGGCAGTGATGCGGAGTTTCATAACCAAATTCAATAACGTGTAGGAGGGCTACGCCACACTCTCTCTATCCCTCTCTCCTTGGACTTGCTGAACACTTGATTTAATGATGTTTTATTGAAGTTTTTTGTTATAACGAATGAACAAAAGTACAGAAAACAAAGTGTTCTATAAACTGTGCCTTAAAAAATAAAAGTATTAGAAGTCGAATGAACCGAACCGGCTACTGTGTAAACGCTGTATTTGGTTGTGTGCTGTTTGTCCTACAAACTTAGCGTCGAAAAGACGAAAAAGTGACATTCTGGAAATCGGAAAATAACTGGCTCGACATTTGGGTTTATACTGTTCAATAAGTGTGTGATATCAAATTTCAGATGTTTTTATGACATAATTGCCGAAATTGCTAGAGGTTACAGGGGTATTCACAAATGACTTATCCTATTGGGAAAATATAAAAACTATAGTACATGCTCGGGGTGAAAGAAGTGCGTTAAACTTGATTGAATGTACGATTCTCTTTAAACCCCATTTTTTTGTCATAACAAATAATTGCCTCTGCATAGGAAGTTGAGTGACCGGCTATTTGAGAAACAATGTGAAGACTAATTTATTTGGAGTCGCTATGTCGTATCAACTTTGCTACTCATATCGTAGACCCATGTTTTCAAATCATTTTTAGTGTTTTGTGAAGTCAGCGAAGCGCGGCTGATAAACTCCAGAGCGATTTCGCTTTTTAATCCAAGCCTTATCCATTTTGGAAGTGATTTACCATGGGCGCTGTGTACGGAGCTATTACGGTTCGTCAATAAAGGTTTTTTGGGGAAAAATCTGTGTGTAGGTTTGCTTCAAAGACGGAAGGCGCGGATCGAGAAATCTACAAAGTTAGTTTCTCACGAGAGTTTTAAGGTTGTGTTATACGGTTATAACGCAGCAAGTTCACGACACGGTCGTCTTAAACACGAAGTAGTCTCTGAATTCGATGCAAAGACCAAGTCAGGGCCTTTTTTCCACGTTATAGGACTGTTCCCTCACGGTCACTCCTCAAATCCACAGGAAAGGGGATCGCAAAACGCAATTTACCAAAGTTGAGCAGTATTATTAACACGTTTCACAAAAAACTGACACTGTTTACTAGCATCCTTGCAGTCACTGCTCTCCACTCAATCTCCATGCACGATTTAAATAGTTACAGAGCAATGATAGCACATGGTAGATCGCCTTTGTCTCGCATCCTCGAGTCGGAAATCAAAAAACAAAAGTTGGCAGCTGACAATCTAAAGTCGTCTCGAAAACCAAATAATGCAAACGACCTTATAACACAAGGCAGTGATTCTTAAAAGGCGACCTTAATAGATGCGTTAATTAACAGCTTATTTTTAACAAACGATAATAATTACTCAGCAACTTGACTTAAGCGCTGATTAGACAATGACAACCAACTGTTCTATAAAACCACAGGATTGCGAAAAACCAATCTCAGACACAAATGCACAAATAAGATTGAAATTGGGTCTTCAGTCAAGAGTTGAAATGGAGGGCAGATTATTTTTTTTGTAAGTTGAACACTGAATTTCATTGGCTAATAGAGTATCGGTAACACAAATAGAAGCATTCTTGCTTGGGTGAAAGCTGTTTATTTTAGATCATGTGTCTTGTACCAGTCTTTAGACAAATCAACAATATTGCAATACAGAAAAGCTGAAAAGGCCTAGAACACTGCTGTTTCCTTATACACATGCATGTTGAACTGACCCGTGATCTAATTTTTTTTTTACATTTAGGCTGGCACTGTTTTTAATTTGTTGAATTTTGAGCAAAACTGAGCTTCGTGTTTTTGTAAATTGTTTTTATAAAAAAAGAGTTGTCTATAAGTGACGAATTATTATCATGATCGCAATTAACTCCATTCAGTAACGGCTTAACAACTTTTTTACACTTGAGGGGGCAAATGCGCCAACGAGGATAAATTTGTAATTCACGGTACACGGGTTAACAGACCTTTAGTGTAGGGGAAAATATCGGCCAATTTATTTATAAACTTTATAACGGTGGTCGATAGTTGTAGACGAAAAGTTTTCAAGTAGCAATATGGCACTGGGAGACATATACAAACGGTAAGGGGACCTATTCCAATTACAATTTTCTTTGGCTAGTAAAACAAAATTGGCTTTTGTCGCCTGATGAGTCCCTTGAGCAAGTGCAAAACGCGTCGCGGCGGCTCAAATCCATTTATTGTCATATTGTTATCAAATCATTATTCTTTTTGTAAAACAATGTCCCAAGTTAAGAGCATGGTAAATGGACTTCTTCAATAATTTAATTAAAAACAATACTGCCAAAATACTGCAGAACAGATTTATTGAGACGTTTCGGCTAATTTTTTTTGAACTATTGTCAATCTAGATCATAAAAAATAAAATCACAGCTGACTCTTAAGGAAAAACTGCAGACTCAACGTGTAAAATTGGATTTTGTGATTACAAGACATGTACTATACATGATGTCTGGATAGGTACGCGGAATACACGTATGTTTATTAAAGCGTGAAGTTTTTTGTACTACCACCCATCCTATTCCCATTAAGCCCAAGCCCTGCTCATATTTGAACGGTATTAGTTGGTAAAAACTCTAAAATTTTTGTTTAATACAGCCCGATTACAAAACTTACCGTAAGTAAAGAAGAGTCGAAGTTTCCTGCAAAACTTATCCAACTAAACTGCGCTAAACACTGGCGGGACTTGACAATCAAGGCAAAATATCAAGACAATCAAGTCCCGTCAGTGTTTAGTGCGGTTTAGTTGGATAAGTTATGCGGGAAACTTCGACTCTTCTCTACTTACGGTAAGTTTTGTAATCGGGCTGTATTAAACAAAAATTTTAGAGTTTTTACTTACTAGAACTGTTCAAGTATGAGCAGGGCTTGGGCTTAATGGGAATAGGATGGGTGGTAGTACAAAAAACTTCACGCTATAATAAACATACGTGTTATTCCGCGTACCTATCCAGACATCATGTATAGTACATGTCTTGTAATCACAAAATCTAATTCTACACGTTGAGTCTGCAATTTTCCCTTAAAGAGTCAGCTGTGATTTTATTTTTTATGATCTAGATTGACAATGGTTTAAAGAAATTAACCGAAACGTCTCAATAAAGATGCTCTACAGAATTTTGGCAGTATTGTTTTTGATTAAATGTCTCAAGTGTTCTTGTCCTGAACCCCCTTAACCGAATTGGACAGTTTAATTGTTATGTACTAATACTATATAGTATCATATCGTAATCTTTGTCAACCAAAGTCTTTCATTCTAAAGTGCTACAATCGATCTTGGCGCTTTGCATAATAACTGATTTGATAATTTCCATATTCTGAGCTTTCTATATGCTACTCCTACAGTTAGTTTTTATTTTTGTTCGGGCTAAAACCAAACTGGCTGCATGATAAATCCTAGCTGCCGTTACTAACCGGCAAGTGATCACGTTTCTCTCCGACTCACGCGTGATACACAACTCCAAATCTGCAACAATTGCCAGCTATCTTGCATATAGCGTCGTGCGCAAAGCTATAAAACCGACGTGATTGGTTTGTGTGTCACGTCCTACCGCACGTAGTCAAGAGTACGCGATAGAACTGCAAAAAATGCAAAAATATTTGATTACAGTTTGCTACTATTTTTTTTATATTCAGAGCGTTCAATTCGCATAGTCCAGGGGTGGCCAATTACTTTTCTGACACGGCCGGTTACAAATAATGCACTTAGTTTCTGGGCCGGAAGCTCAAAACTCAATATTGAAACACAATTAACAAACGATTTACTTGCAAATAACTAGCATAATAGCTAATGCACAACAATACAGTAAGCGACCTTCATGCAAAATATTAGCCTATGCAACCAAAATTTCATTGAGTTACTTCACTTCAAAGTGAGTCATTTTCCAGACCTTTAAGCTTGGCTCTTGGATGCCTGAAAAAACTACCTTGAAGTTTCTTCGATTCTTTTGATTGTTGGCATGGTAGCTTACAACATCATTTTCAATGACTAGATAAAATTGTGGTATCCTACCATAAATATTTTTTTAGTCTATTTAGAAAATGATTGGGGTCATTGGAAGTTTTGAAGGACACCACTCTGCGACACCGTGAGCACTAGGGTGGTCCTTATTTTAAAATTTGGGAAAACTACTCGGGAACCGGGAAAAATTTGTTCGTTTTCAATAAAAAATTAGGGCCTCCGAGAGGGGAGAGCAGAGGGGGACAACGACCCTGGGGCCCATGGAGTTTAGGGGGCCCACCAGGGAGCCTATCATGGGGTCCATGGGCTTGAGGGGGCCCATCAGAGAGCCCAATGGCCTCATACGGCCGATCAAAATGACACTGACAAATCAGTTTGTGGAAGATCGAAGACTTTTTTTTGAGATCACATGCCATTTCGCCTTGAACACCTTTTTTTTTGAGATCACATTAAAATCCGGAGAAAATTGTGCCATTTTGCCTTGAAGACCTTTTCTTTTTTTTGGAGATCACATCAAAATCCGGAGAAAATTGGGCCATTTTCCTATTCTGTTTTGGACCACACAAAACCAAAGTTGCATAATATTTGAGCTGACTCCGGGACCACGTTTGGCTCTATGCGCCCCTGCCACTTAGTAGCGTTTTAAATTCGCTCACAGTCAAGCTGCACTGTAGAAACACCTTTCGGAAGAAGCTGATGTTGCAGGAATGCAAAGGTATTTTGAAGCAAGTTGCTTCAAATGAGGAAGTTGAGAATTTGTGGACCACAATTTCAAGTGTCCAGCTTAAAAGGCTAAAAAGTTTGAATTTTGGCAGCCCCGTTTGGGGGTCCCCTTATTTTGGTACCCCCAAATTTTGTCATATTTTATTTTTCTTTTATATTTACTTACCTTAAAATTTCATGCGTCTAGCTTAAAAAATTAAAAAGTTTAAATTTTGGAGGGCCTGTTTTGGGGGAAAACCCTGTCGTGGCACACCCAATTTTTGTTAGGTTTAGTTTATTTTTAATATCTACCCATTCCGAAAATTTGATCCATCTACCTATAATGGTTTAAAAGTTCAGAATTTTGGAGGACCCGATTGAGGGTTTCCCCCCAACCTGGCACCCGCCACTTCAGTCCCACAAAAGTCCTCCCTGATATCTTTAATCGCTCAAACTTTAAATACAGTGCGTTTAGCGGTTTAAAAGTACATAGCGGTAAAAGAAAAACAAAAAATAGGTAAGAACAAAAAATGCGAAACAAGAGAAGTAGTATCTAAGTTGGGGTAAACGAACATAAACAAAAGAAAGATGGTTGATGGTGTGCTCAAAAATTACAAACCATTTTTCATCAATATTGGTAATTACCGAGATATATCGGTTCAAATTCGTCAACTTTTTGCCCATTTTTGCCCTCTAAAATTTTGGTCACGTGACCAAGCGCCCCCAACTCGGTTTGCATAAAGCATTTATAAGCACCCACATTGTGTTCAAATTTCAGCTTAGCACGTAAAGTGGTTTTTGAGTTAAAAGCGAATTAGTAAATTTTCAAGCCAATAATCGCCGTTTTTAAATTTTTTTTTTATTCAATGATTGTCAACCTATACCTATAGGTTTTCGTGTTTCGACCAGTAACTTAGGCCATCTTCACGGCTAGCATTTAGAAGTATAAGTTATTCATCTATACAATTTATTATCGCAGTATACATACAGTGCGAATGAGCTATCGCGAAGCGTTTCGACCTTGCTCAAGGGTCTCATCAGACGAAAAGAATAACACATTTAAACATGCAATGATATAAAAATTTGGAAGCAAACATTAGCAGCAATTTAGAATCATTAAACTTTCAAACATGCAATGATACGAAACTGCAATTACCCGTTTTTTTGTTTTTCGTGTCTCAATTCACGATCACGGTACTTTGGATCCCCAAAATTGGCACCCATGACGCTTTCATTATTTTTTTTGTTGCGTCCAAATTTCAACTTTCTAAGTTTTACCGTTTACTAGTTATAAGCAAATCAATCCTTGTATGCCAAAAATCGTGAACAAAAACAAAGGTACTACGCCTTCATGCAAAGTCCCAATTACAGAGCAAATGGCTTACTACACTTTTATGTGAGAATTAACTGCATGCAATTTTTACCAACGCAATTGCTTTGATTTAAAACCGGTTCCAATTATCTGGTTTATATTTCAATTTGGATTCCGGATAGCTTGGGATTCGGATCCTTCGGGATTCGGTATTCTGAAATGCCCATCCCTAAGTACCAGGGGCGTACGCAGATTTTTTCAGTGGGGGGGTTCAAAAGTGACAACAAAAATTTGTTCGCGATCTATACTTTGGCGAATAAATAACTTAGTGCAATGTCACAAGCAGGGGAGCCGAGAGCCAAACGTCTTTGGTTTTGTGTGGTCCAAAACAGAATAGGAAAATGGCCCAATTTTCTCCGGATTTTGATGTGATCTCCAAAAAAAAGAAAAGGTCTTCAAGGCAAAATGGCACAATTTTCTCCGGATTTTAATGTGATCTCAAAAAAAAAAGGTGTTCAAGGCGAATTGGCATGTGATCTCAAAAAAAAAGTCTTCGATCTTCCACAAACTGATTTGTCAGTGTCATTTTGATCGGCCGTATGAGGCCATTGGGCTCTCTGATGGGCCCCCTCAAGCCCATGGACCCCATGATCGACCCCCTAAAGCTCATGGGCCCCCTGGAGGGCCCCCTAAACTCCATGGGCCCCCTGGAGGGCCCCCTAAACTCCATGGGCCCCGGGGTCGTTGTCCCCCTCTGCCCCCCCTCTCGGAGGCCCTGGTTAAAAGATGGAATCAAAGTAACACAGTGCGTAATGTAAATAAAACTTTTCAAACAAAAAGCAATTAAGCATTTGGCATACATCTATAGTTAACATCACCAGGGTTGCAACTGAACGATCAAGAAAAAATTGCTCAAAACAAAAGCTACGAAAGAACATATAACTATAAACAGTGAAAAGTTGCCAGGTGCGTAGCCAGAAATTCACAATGGGGGAACTGCTTTGCGGGTCTGGGGGCGGAGACCCCAGCCGTGGAGGCTGGGTGTCTGAGGGCGAAGCCGCTCAGCTCGTGAGAGACGATTTCCAAAACGCTTCAATGACTTTTTGATTGATAGTGATGGAGACATCATGGGGGAGTGTGACTGAATTTGATTGATACTTGTTTAATGTGTGATTTTTACTATTGACGCGTGTGAGCGTGGGACTCCGTGTGTTCATGCGTGTAGCCTCGCTCTATGACGCAACAGCTTTCGTATGCGGTTTTTGCCGAGCTAGCCATCACGGCATTCTAGTGAAGCGTGAATGGGTGACTAACTGTGTTGTTAAGAGTACGGTTTTTTGGTCGTTTTCGTTTTCTTGTTCACATTTCTCTTGCAATATAAGTCCAAAATACGTTTAACATCTTGCATTCTTGTGCTAAATTTTACTTGTAAGTGATTTGGTCCAGGTAGGCAGAAGTAAGGTGCATTGTTTCTTGCTACATTTTAACAGTAAATAACAATCCACTCGAAGATTTTCCTTAGAGATTTTTGTTTTGTCATAAAAATAACCAGCTATAGGAGTATATGTTCGGCCAGAGGGTCCAGGCCCCCTCAATTGAAGTTCAATGGTTTGCTCAATCAGCATTTTCCATGGCTAATTTTTTAAAAAGTATTTTGTGCGTAAAAACTGGCGAGGTGGAGGTGAAATTATTCAATTGTTATTGAAAAATCGTACTATAGAAGGTTACGCCTACTAACACTGTTATTGCCGGGCCGGATTTACATCGCGCTGGGCCACTGGCACTTTGGGGATTTTCGCAAGTTCTTCTTGCCAAATATAGGTGAAGATCAAAAAAAGTCTCACCATCTGAGGGCGAGGCCCTGGCACTGTGCCATAGGATAAATCCGGCTCTGGTTGTTACATTACGTTTATAAAAAGGTTACATGAGTGCCTAGGTAGCAAATTTTAAGAGAAAAACCCTTAATTTTACCTGGGTTATACACTTCAATTGGTTGGCAAAAATTGAACTGAGGGGGGCCCGGGCCCCTGGTCTTCAATATTGTTGTTAGTTACTGTTGTAAGCGAAAAATGCTAAAAAAAAAAAGAAACTGAAGAAACAATAGGCTTTTTTGTCACATTTTTGTCATTGGCGAAATTTCGATTGGGGAGGGGCCCGGGCCCCCTGCCTCCCCTGGCTACGCCAATGCTCCAATTGAGAAAAACAAAAAAGGTGGTTGCAAATTTTCCGCGAGGCTTCGGGTGTTTTAAAAGAAAATTTCAACGGTTAAAAAATAGTGCTTTCCTTGAGCCGAGGACAGGGCAATTTTCGAGGACCTAAAGCTCGAAGCCAAGGCCAAGGATTGGAGGCTTCGAGGCCAAGGCCAAGGCCAAGAAAATGTGTCCTCTAGGACGTCCTCGAGGCCAAGGACGTCCTAGAGGACTCCACCTCTGACTATAACCATCATAGGTGGGCACAAGTCTGTTAATCGTTAATCCGTTAATAACGAAGCTAACTTTTTCAATAACGCGTTAATCCGCTAAAAAGTTTTTTCATGTTAACGGACTAAATTAACTTCCGTTAAGTACTGTTAGCTTCCGTTAAGGTTTTCATCGTTAATATCTTGCACCATTCATTCATCGTACCGGTACAAACCAGTTTGCACTGGTAACACACTAACACTTGTTGCGCTTTAGCGCGAGTTTTACAAGAGAAAGCGAAGAAAGGAGCTCTTTAGGTTGCAGCCTCATTAGGTCCATTAATTTTTGCTGTTCGCAATTTCCAAAGATTTTCCGATCGCAGCTTCGTTAGTGCATTTGAACCTATTTTGATCTTGAAATTAGATTAG
The DNA here is from genome assembly GCA_963965965.1 of Trididemnum nubilum. Classification (NCBI taxonomy): domain Eukaryota; kingdom Metazoa; phylum Chordata; class Ascidiacea; order Aplousobranchia; family Didemnidae; genus Trididemnum; species Trididemnum nubilum. The sequence goes on along the minus strand of OZ014483.1, from coordinate 38,146,673 downwards.
ACTGTAAAATGTAACTTCCAAAACACAAAAAGACCACCATAGCAATAAATATTCCCTTCAATCAACTCAACAGCGTCAATACGTGTTCTAGAAGCGAGTGAAGAAAACGAAATGTAAATTAAACGCAAAATGTTAACGAATGAATGGACTTTATTAACTTTCGTTAATTAATGCTGAAAATAACGGATTAACGTTAACGGAGGTGTGAAGTTTGTTAACGGACTAGTGGTTAACGAAGCTAACGTTTTGCATTAACTTGCCCACCTATGCTAATCATTGTTCTACAATATGCACCTGCATTTTTGGGGGGTGCTAAATTAAGTGGTTTGGGGAGAAAAGCCCAAAACTTGTAAGTTTTTTGAATTTTTATTGTTTCAAAATGGCTTGAACTTATTATATAAAGCTTTGCAAATTCATTGGATCGAAAGAGATCTACTGGTTTGCAAATTTTATAGTAGGCTACTGTCATCATTTTGGAGTAACAAGAAATTACCCCCAAAACTGTCTCTCTAATCTTAAACAGAGTTTATAGTAGCCTAACTGATTTTAGTCATCAGCAGACATGTACTCAAATGGCGTAGTGGTTAAAGACGCTGTAGTTTGAAACAGTATTGCCAAACCATAAAACAATCAAAGTTTTTTCTTTTTTTTCATCAAGCAAAATCACATTATATATATATATATTTTTTTTTTTTGGCATTACATGTGATTTGAAAGCTTTTGGTTTCATTCTCTGGTGAAAATATTTCGCGATTCTGTTTCAAATTTGTACTAAATTATGCACTCTCTAACGTGATCGATAATGAAGAACGCTTTTTACGTGGTATAAATAAGCTGTGTACACCTACAGCAATGCAAAGACAAAAAGCGGCAACCGTTCACATCTTAAACAAAGGCGTAAGCGTAAAAAAAGTGACTCCCACATTTGACAGCAATTGCTTACAAAATAGCGGCGCAAAAACATCAGAAAGAAGGACTTCGACTAACTTGTTCTGAGAAAAAGCACACACTATAATCGTCACCAAATTTTAATGCGCTTCACGCTAGGTTTGCTTTGTTGTTTTTTTTTTTATTCTTATAAAATCATTTTTTCAACTGTTACTGGATTCTGAAATAGGGCACTAAATAAAATGTCTTCATTAATTGCCCGTTTTCATAATCTTTTTTCCAACCTCATTTTATAGACTTGATTGCCCCTTTTTTTGCCTAATTTACATCAGATTTTTATTAAAATCTTTAAATTTGATCCAAACAATTTACATCAGATTTTCATCAAAAAATATCAGACGTCAGATTGCAAGTCAAAAACATCGGATCTTATATAATTACATCAACACCGGGAACAAGGCTAAAGTTGGATTGCACTGGGCCCTTTTCGCCACTTTCGGCTCAGGAAAGTTGAAACTTTCGAAGCCAGAAGATCTTCGCCAGATTTTTACTGAATTTTTTTGTCACATAGAAGTGAAAAACAAAAGAAAATTCTCCACTAGGTTTTTGTTGCAATTGCCATCCAAATGCGGACCCCCAGCACTGTGCCATTTGACTAATCTGGCCTTGGCTTGGAACACTGATTGGCAAGTTGCCAGTTGCCACCCTACATGCCAAAATTTATACGTTATTTGTGAGACCAAAATTTTTGTGATTCTCTAAATTCAGTGCAACATGCAAAATTTTTGATGGGGCTCAGGTTGAAAAGTTTAGACATACTGCGCCAGATTTTTGCTCAAACCAACTTTCAAGGATCTATTTATTTCTTGGGCCACACCGTTCAAAGTAAATTGAGCACACCAGTAAGATCTGATAAAATTTTATTTATTTATTTTATTTGCGCTATTTTTAGACAGTACTTGAAAAAATGAAGTTCATCGTAAAGAATAGCACAAATAGGAGAAGTAGCAATACAAAATTTTGCTGCTGACATTTTTGCTTTATTCTGGCACTGTAACTTGACCTTTAAAATAGGTTTTTTCAGGATTCCCAATACTCAGGAGATTCCCACCGCCTATGGCCTACGTTGTAATAATTTACATTGACAAAAAGGTTTTGCAACGCGCCAAAGCGTTTTTCGCCGTAAAGTTTTGAGACTCTTTGCGCCATCCGCCGGATTTTTTTGGCGCAACATGCAAACCTGCAATCTTTGCAATAAACAATGGGGTGTCTTGGTGGATAATTTAGTGACCAACATCTGCTAACCCCTTCACAGTTCAGTATTCGTTTCCTTGATACCTCGTTAGATAAATTAGCCTAACGAAGTCTTGGCTTAGGGTTGTGGTTGCTCTATCCGGTTGATAATGTCAGTATCACAAAGAATTGATAAAAAAGAAAGCAAATTTTTAGAAGTTCTTGGTTCTCGTCACATCAATCTTGGTGATTTGCGCAAACTTTCTGCTTCTGGTAAGTTATCCACTAATTAAATAATTTAATTAGTGTGTTTCATCACTTTTATTAATGCTTTTTGAGTAGCCTTTTGGATGATTGGTGGGGGTGTTATCGGTTATGTAGGCTATGCATGAAGACAAGTAGGCCTACTAATTAAAGTACAGATAGCTGATAGCTTATCTAATGCAAAGCTATAAACTAAACCGATCAGTGGTCGAGTGAATAGAGCGTCTGCTACTGAAGCGGTAGACTTGGATTCAATTCCCGGTCAGCTCAAACCAAAGACTATAAAAATTGGTATTCACAGCTTCCCTGCTTGACATTCAGCAATTAAAGGGACAGTGTGAAGCCTCCATCGTGTGTTGTAGACAGATGGGCAGGTGGCAGCTTGACTCGAAGACCGAAAGGTCCCTTCGCTGTCTCCTGGCCTGTGGCTAAGGAACTTGGTGAATAAAATGTAATTACAATTACAATGTTGTAGCAAAGTGCCGTTTGCTCTAAGAGATAATTTTGATCATATGGCTGTATGGTTACTTGTAGGCTATGATTTCAAATTTTTCGCAGTGCTTGGTATTTACTGGTACAGTATCGGTAGCTGTTCTAAAAACTGAAAAATGCACATTGCTATGCAGAAATTTTGGGCAACATTGGATATATACAAAATATTTTAAAAATGTTCTTTGATACCAGTACTGTAGTTCATATTAATAAGGCACCGATCAAGCGGAATTGTGCCATGGTAAAAATAAAGGAAGTGGCTAGTGTTACATTGTGTAACATCAATAAAGAGAATTAGAGAGCAAACAGTGAGTGCTCATTTACTGTTTTATATTTTTCAAATTATTTCCAGCAGTTTTGGTTAGGATTAATGTTAGGGTTAGGGGTAGGATTGGGGTTGGGGCTAGGGTTAAAATAGCGATTTTAAGATTTTCACTACACATTAGCGCAGCCTCTATCAAACATGTAATAAAAATCAACTGTTATACCATAACCAATGTAACCAAAGCACAACAAGTAACAGGCAGAAGTTTTCATTTAGTAGCTTCCACAACAAGTAGGTAAATGACAATTAATACCGGTAAATCATCCAATGTGAAAATTGAACCATCGACCAACATTAAAGTTACCAGTACAACTACAAGTAATTTGTTGACCAAATTTATTGCCATACAGCATAGTTAGTAGCCTATGAAAATATGAAAATACATTGGATTAGATGAACCAAAAATTGCAGATTAAGGATAGTTTGTAAAATACATCAGCCAATAGCCTGGTTAGTTGCAGGAAAAAGACTACAATTTATGCCAGTATGTTATCATATTCATGGCACTAACTCAAAGCATGTCGTAAATTTTTTATTTAGTATTATCAACAAAAGAAAAAAATTTTGAGAGAATTAACTCAGTATTGAAAGCATCACCAGAGGCTATTGATTGTTGGAGTTTCTCTCTTTAGTGCTCCTAAATAATTATAGCCAAGTAAAGATTTTCATAATATACCGGTAGTTTAGCAGATAGGATTAAACCAAGTTTTTAGTGCTTGAAAATCCATCCCCACACCCCAAGTAATCATGTCTTTTAAATTTTGGCAGAGCAGTTAAAAAATTATCAGCAGAAACATACTAGATGCCATATACTACCATGTGATTACTGATGAGATGTTTTGCTTTTTGGCCACTCCTATGGTTGTCATGCATCTGTACAGTACCTCGAAGCTTATGCTTTTTTGATGACAAACCAATTACTTTTTATACACTTTGGCTTCATATTATTAGCCTATGGTTTTAAAATAATGATGATGTAGCTTTGGCATATCTGAAAGAATTATTGCCACCAAATTTTTAAGAATAAAAAGGTTTTTCAGCAAAAACTACATCACCAAGTGGTGAAGCTAGAAGCTAAAGTGGTGTACAAATTGACTAGCCTCCCTGGCTAGCGCATTGCTGCAAAATAACCTGATAACTAGTGAGTAGCACTAGCATACTACAAGTTTACAAGCATACCATAAGTAGTACCGGTAATAGCCAATAGCCTTTTTTTCTATTGAAGACCAGTCTAGTCTGATAGTAGCAAGTTGGGACACCAGTGCTACTTTTGTAGTAATGTACTGCTTGTCCTCCTTTGGTTATTACATTATTTCCCTGAGTCAATTGTTCTCATCAAGATAATGTTTAGGAATTGTTGACACTTGTGGTATTAGAGCTTCGTGCTGGAGAATATTTCTTAACATTCTTCCTCTTAAGTGAGTTTGTTGGTTGTAACGTAAGCCTAATTTTAAATTTTTTGTAATTGTGTGGTGTGTAAAACTGTAAAGTTTTAAGTGCTAAGAAAAGGTTATGCAATGCTTGCTGCTTTTAATTACAGCATAATTTGAGTTGCCTAAATTATTTTTTGAATATATCACCCACTGTAAACAGTGGACTTACTGTAGACTTTTGTTTAGCTTTTTTGTCTCTGCCATTATATTCATCATTCAATACTCATAATGTTTGAAAATCGTTTGAATCCTACTCTAAGCATGTTGCAGATGAAGTATACTTTTATGAGCATCATTAAAAAATTTGGGTGTGTTTATTATTGAGAAAATTAAGTTATTGCACCAGTAATGGTCCTATGGTTGGTTGGGGGCCTGCTGGTTGTGTTTAGTTGCATGTGATTTCTGCTACTTTTTTTTAACATTTAAACTTTTATTGTATAGGAAAAAGAAGAAATTGAATTTAGCTCATAGCGCAGGTTTCAAAAATTAAACCATGTGTTCAGCTCTTAACATGAAGCAAATAGCCAGGGTTAATGACTAATCAGTCTGCAACCTCTCAGTAGCATTTAATGATGTCTAGGCATCCGCTCTGGTACTTTGTGGTGAGAAAACACACAAACAATTTGCCATAACATTGATGCCCAGGCCTGCAAACTTCAAAATTAAATTATTATTACTTATTAAACCATTGTCATTCATTAATTTGGAAGAAAGACAAGAAAACTGGGTGAACTTAATTCTCAACTGTGTTACATATTTCTGATTTTTGCTGGTGAAAAAGCAGTTATCTAAAATTTTATTAGAGTTATTTAGAACATTTAAAAATTTAATTTAAATTTAGTACACCTCAATAAAATTAAAAATGATATAAACCATTCAAGATACTGTGCCTTATTCTTCGGTGAATCTTGTAGTTTGAAAAAGATGGTAAACGCACAAAATTAAAGCTGGGTATTGCACTCTAATTTTTGAATTTTAACACTAAATAGGCAAAAAATAATTGATTACCTACATTTTGTTCCATTTTTTTATTGTTTGAAATTTTTGACATTAAATAGCTTTAATGAAAAGAATTTGACTGTACGAGAAAACAATTTAGCTGTGGCAACATGACAGCATTAAATTTGCACATGTCGTTCAAACCGACTTATTCATTTGGTACTGGTAGGTCCCGGGGTTAGGATGTGTTTTTGCTATGGCTTTAGCAAAAAATGTGTATTTTTAAAAGTAAAATTAGGCTTATTGGTATGAATTTTCATTTAGCACAAAGATATTCAGTTTGATGCATTTAAAAAGAAACTTGAAAAATAAGCCTAGGTTGATCAGATAACATTCCTAATTTTGGCTTCTGTGATATAGGCTTACCTACTGGTTATTTTTCATTATTACAGTAAATTAAGTCTGGTATAAAAACACATAAACAAGATTAGACTTTATAGCTTTTAAAAATCTACTAGTGGGCTACTTAACTATGGTAGGCTAATAAGCTTTGGAGTTAGGCTTAGTGACAGGCTTAATACAGGTAGTGACTAACTTATTTAACCAAAAAATTTTAAGTGAAATGGAATAAAAAGAAAATAAAGAATACTTATTCTAGCATTTTTCATTATTTGCTTTTTGAGGGTTAGGTTAGGTTTAGAATAGTTTATGCATTTTTGTAACCATGGTTATTATGTGTTCTATTTCAGCATTATCATTGCATCCACACAAGTGACACCTAATGGTTGATTCAAAAATTATTTTAAAAAATGGCAGGATTGCTGCAAATTGCAGAAAAAGCAATGCAAATATCTTCCAATGCCGAAGTTGAAGAATTCTCTAACTAGCCTAAAAAATTAAACAGAAAAATGCAATTTTGTTTTGCTTTGCAATAAATGAGTTAGAATTAGACCGCAGTGTCCCTTTAAATGTTTGACTTGAATCTGATTGAATCAAACAGATAGCTTTACAAATTTAAATTCTAGATTTTTAGTGATGAAGTGTGTATGCAATCACACATATTTTTATTTTGTGTTTAATCTCACATAACTCTGATGTCTGGTAGACTGGTGTTGCTATGGTAATAGCATTAATTTATTGATTTGTTTCAGGCATGCAGAGTGGACGACCACCCTGCAAAAGCAACGTAAACAGTACAGCGAATTTCTCAATGAAGTAATTATCAAACCTGGCTTAAAGAGATGTGATGCTGTGATAGATGATCATGTAGGTTTTGCTTGGTACCATTGCACTAAGTTAGAGGTTTTTAATTTTGCTAAAGATGTCATTTTTTTGTTATCACATGCAGTATTATAGTAAATGATGTATTATATTAATCTTGTGATGTTTCTTTTATGACTTGCTGATTTTCTATAGACATACAGTTGGTAATGATATGGTTTTGGAATAGTAAAGTGTCCTTTTAGGTTGGAATAATGAGAATGACTCATTTTGTTGCTGCGAGTCAAAGTTTGAAAAGAGTAATCTTTTATGCTTGAGAAAACTGCTTGAGTAATCTTGTATGTTGAGTAAACTGCACTATTATACTTCTATTGTGCATTGGCTTGTCGACGAGTAGTTATTTTGAAGTTTGTTCTTATTGTTTCAATTTCAAGTTTAGAGCATTGTTTAGAATTTGCAGGTTTTTGAAACTTAAATGTTTTTTCTAAACCTGAAATTGCATGTTTAAACATGGGTGCACCCAGAAATTTGTAAAGGGGGGTGTTTCAATTTTTTTAAAGTAACCAGTACCCAATCGTAGTTAATTTATTTTAACCATTAATGAAAACGCACGTTTTTGTTGACAAACAAGGTTTCCTGGTGATGTTTACATTTCGGTACAACATTGTCTATTTAGAAATCCAGTAGAAAATTGTGTGCGAGAGAACGAGTTACCACTACAGGAGTCGAGAGTGAAGCCACTGGGCAATTCTTTCAATTTTTTGGGATAAAATAGCCGTTTTTATGCCATTTGGATGGAATTTTGCTCGTTTTTAGAGCATTTGAAAAAAGCTTACTATGATTTGAAAGAATTTATTTTGCTCAGTCCAATCAGCCTCTGCACACTTACTGGTCAAGTCCCAAACATGTGTAAAAGTTGAAAGATTGCATATTGGGGCGAAGTTTTTTTAAGTGACTTGGCTCAGAAGAGAGCTTCAAACCTCATGGTCTTCCCTGGTTGCGTCATTGTTTAAAACATGTATTAAGAACAATGTACTAAGAAAATTAATAATAAGCTATAGACAGTATACAGAGTCTTATAGGCACAATCAAACCATTGATTTACAGCCTAAGACATACTGTTTCCAATCGGAAAATTTTCTTATGATCTGGTTAATTTACGATTCCTTACCTTTCTACGCTCATGTTCATACTTGTAGTCCTAGCTATACTGACGAGGAATAAAAGACGAATGTCGACTGGAAGCAGTATGTCTTATGCTGTTAATCAAAGGTTTGATTGTGCCTAAAAGACTCTGTATACTGTCTATAGCTTATTATTGATTTAAATATTTTCTATTATTTTTTCATATTATGCCTAATCACTATCAAAATGTTTAGTTTGCAGTAAAGAAACTATAGTTGCGAGTAATGTAAAAGTATAAGAGTCTACACCTACTGCACTTCAGTAGCCTATTGCAGTTGCCAAAGAAGCTTGTTAAAATTACTTTATCATCATTCAAAGTATATTTCAACTTACTACAAGCGCTTCAAATTTTAAGATAACTTTGCAGTGCACTGTCTCATTGAACACCGTTTACACTCGGTCTTTGCTACGTAGAGGCACTTGCAAAAATTTTTTCAGGAGAGAGCAAGCAACGCATCCATTATCTTCTGGATCAAATAAAACCTTACAGCTTCAACCAGAATTTTTCTAAGGGGCTTAAACCAAGAGTTACAATGACCCTGTTCAAAAAATGTTGCAATTGGGCGGCATGTTGAGCAAACTGATGCAATTCAATTGTGTTATGGACTAGTGTCTTGAGGGCAAAGCCCCAAGTCGCTGTACAATTTGTGCAATTTCTTGAAAAAAATAACCATTTTAACATCATTTGGATCACATTTCGAGCGTTTTTAAGGCCATTGGAAGGAATGAAGTTGCTGAGATTAGGAATCTAGTTGAAATTCCGGAATTGCCCAGCCCTTTCAGCCCTCTTTATTTGCAGATCAAATTCAAACCACGTTTAAGTGCTGGCATATGTGAATTAAGTTTTCTAAGTGACTTGGAGAAGAGTAGGCTAAGCTCCCTTAGCCTCCTTGGCCGCACCACTGACTGCAACCTGAATTTTATTGAGGGCATGAAGGGGCTTGATTAGCCTAAAGATTGAAATTTTTTGCTGGAAAAATGCCTTAATTTGGCAGCATGCTGAGCTAACAGGTGCAAGTAAAGCATATCGCAGACCCAGGGTCTGGGGGCAAAACCCTAATTGCTGGGCAATTTTTGTGATATTTCAGAAAAATTAGTCATTTTAATGTTATTCGAATCAAATTTCGCTTTTTTTTTAGAGGCATTGAAAAAACTAAATTGTTACAATTTGAAAGCCATTTGAAAGAATAGCTCAGCCCCTTCAAACCCTCACGTTACTCGCAGTTCAAGTCCAAAACTCGTTGTAATTAGATAAAATGCTGAATAGCCCCTCCCCCTATACTTTTTTTTCTGAAGCTTACGTTAAGCATTTGGCATTAAGTGATCAATTTTGACTGCTGATTTTTAGCCATGTTTTGAAGTTTTTATCGATTAATTTGTAAGCTGTATTTTTAACAAAGAAGTTTATACTTTCTCCCAAAAAGAACAAATGTTTTAAAAGTGGCTGTGAACCACTTTCAAGGCCATATCACTGCTAAAGACTGCCTAAGAAGGGCAAAAATTGTGGCATTTTCCTTGTCGTGCACGTTGGTCTACAGGCCAATGCAGGGGGGGGGGGGGCACAGCCCCCCTGGCTACGCTATTGATTACAAGTTTGATTTCGGTTTCAGTGCAAAATTAATTTAATGGCGGAATAATTGTTATTTTAGTGTTTGTCATGGACGTCGATTTTTTGTTGATTATGCAAATTTCGAGGGGCGAAATGTTTTTGCAAAGTTTGGTTAAACTTAATGATTCTATTTCAGTCTGGAATTTTGCCCCCTAATTCTCGCTGCAAACTGGTTCTATTTCACTCCCAAATTCAGTTGATGACCAAACAAAAAAAGGTCTTTATCGCGTTCTGGTTCTATCTCAGTCCGGAATTTCGGATTTCTTGTTGCCTAGTGGGTGTTACTTGCCAGGAAACCGAGGGGTAAGACATATTTCGCCCCTTTCAGTGTCAGACCTGCGGGGCGCCTCCCCTGGCCCCCCCAAAATCGACACCAATGGTGTTTATACAAGCACAGTCTAATTTTGAAATAGTAAACGCTGTATTGTATTTAGATCTTGATAGAGCTCAATGACAGACGCTGAAACGTTTGGTACTGATTGTTCAATCAAACAATTCAATGCTTAATCCTAGAGTGTTGCTTACGTTCTTATCCTTTGTTTATCGCTACCAAAATTTCAGTATGCCTGATGTGTTGACTTAAATAAACAAAGTTTACGACATAAGCTTATACGCTTGCGATATTACACCCAGTGTAGGGTGAGTCTTAAATGGTTTGTGATTGTTATTTGGACTCTATGGAAAAATTTGGAATTCCTGAATGTGTTTGAGGAATAAAAATCTCGACGTTTGAATGTAATTTTGTTGTGGCTTTCATCTATAAACAGTGGATTTGTTAATGCTTTTTTTTTTTTGCAAAAGTGTATTTGGCTTAGTAGTTTTATTTTACATTAGGGTTACTTTTTTCACTAAATTGCTGCCCCGTTTTGGTGCCAAGCTCTGTTTTTCTGAGAAGTTTATGATCTGGTATAGTAAATTCAATACGCATAAGAAGTCAAAAAATAGATGAACCACCCCGTGACTTACACCGCATGTCTGTCATTATAGTTACATATGTTTCTGTCAGCACTCAGCAATATTGTAGGTGAAACAAATGCAAAAAACTCAATTGCTTTGTAAATATGGTTTGGGATCAAATTACAGCGCTAAAACATCTTCAGTGATTATTTGGTGAAAAGCAAATATACCAAGAATTACAAACTGCGTTATATCAACAAAACTATTTGTCTTTTGAGTTCCAAAAGAGGGGGTTTCTACCCCTGAACCCCACTCCCACTGGGTGCGCCACTGTGTTCAAAGGATATGTTATTCTAGAAAGACCCTGTACAACTTAATACATGAACTTTAATAGCCAAGTTGGATTCCTAGATATAATAACATTCACCCAGAATGAACTGAGTCCACTAACTGCCAACATTAGGGTTAGTTGGAGCGAGTTGCCATGGATCCTGTCATGAACCTCTGAAGCCAAAATTTATTCAAAAAATTATTATCTTGATTTCTCAATACTGCACGATGGAAACATTTTCATATACCCAATCCATTTTAATTTGATGACAATTTTTTACTAAAGCGGAATATTTTGAAATCCATAAATCTGCGTTTTGAAATAATAAATGATATTTCGACTGGCCAGTTGGTCGAGCAGTAACGCGTTCGTCTCTGGAACGGGAAATCTTAGGTTCAAATTGCGGGCCGGTCAAATCGGACAGAGTGTTGTCAACGGCTCGCACCGCTGCAACAATTGGAAAGGAGCTGTGCTGCCTAGGCGCAATGACGCGGAGATGGGCCCCGCAAACTCGTTACATGCTTCAGCGTAATATAGCGAGTATAATGAAAGATTTCATTTTAAATGATATTTGCAACACTGTTAATAGAGTCCAATGACAGCGAGTCAACCTAAAGTTAAAAGAAGCAGCTTACCTAGTCAAGCAGTGTGATTTAAAATCTACATTTAGCTGCTTAAATCTATATTTGTTTTACTTTATTGAAATAATACAATTACATGCTTGGCTTTATTTTGTTTGACATTTTATCTGTTTGTTTGTTTGTTCAGCCGCTAAATCCGAACCCTACCAGTGAATGGAACACTTATTTTAAAGACAACACAGTGTTACTACAGATTGATAAAGATGTAAGAAGATTGTGTCCCGATATCTCTTTTTTCCAGGTGAGCTTTTTGAAAGTTTATTGCATCCGATTTTCGGGCAGATAGCGATTTGAGTGTCTACTTCGGAAAATTACGCTCGTGTTTGAATCCCATATGGGTCAAGCTTAAGAACTTCAAAGCTAATTTTCGCAGCTTTCCTGCTCGACGTTGAGCATTAAAAAAGCCAGTATGATGCCTCCATCGTGTGTGGTAGCAGCCTGACTTGAAGACCGGGTGATCTTTTTTGCTATCTGCTGGCTATTGAAGCTACTCGGTCAATGAAGATATCGGTTCGATTATTGTTTACTATTTTACATGCAACATCATGTCCTTCACAACTAATTTATTAACACGTAATTTTATGGAGACTACAAATGAACCTTTAGATCAAATAGTCATGCTCAGGATTTTAAAGGAGGGTGTTATTCAAGAATTGCTTTGAGACAAGGACATATGTAAATTTAAACAAGATTAATATTTTATTTCTTCGCTAGGTAATCTTTTTAAGCCTTTAATTTGGTGTCCAATGGAGTTTATGTTTTAATTTTGAGATTCAATACTCGTCATAGAGTACGTTGGTTGCAATGCTATGCTCAACAAGTCTTAATGGTGGAGCGTTTTTGCTTATACCAAGGGATAATGTAATTGCAGAGTGCTACTGAGTATCCGTGTGCAGAAATTGTTACTTCGGGTGGCAATTTAGAAAATCTTCGCAAACGGGTGGAACGATCGGTGCTCAACTCCGAAAATATGACAAAAAACAGATCTGGAATAACCAATGTAAGAATTCATTGGGCTCGTGCCTTGCGATTTAATTTGTTTGTGTGCTTTGAGTTACAATCATATGAAACAGAAAGATTTTTTTTTTGTCTCCGCACTGGCTGCACTATGGCAACTCTTATGTGAGGGAAAAGTTGGTGCTTATGGCAAATTTGTTTAATGCTGAACGACTTCATCCAATAACGAATCTTCAGTCAAGTCAGACTAAAAAAAAGCTCTGTCAATAAAGAAATTACTCAATGGCTTTTAATTTTCATCTTGAGCAATGTCACTACCAGTCTTTTTCCCGTAGCTTTTATTGGAATGAATAAATCACTTACGGAATTAAACGTGATATTTGCTTTTCAGTGTTTTCGATATAAAGTATAATAATCCTTTACATTGATTTCAGCTGATAAACAGCCGCAAGAAAGCGTCGCGTGAATATGACATCATCCTCGAGGAGGGAAAGGAGGCTCATTGGGAGGTGGTGGAGAGGATCCTCTTTATCTACGCCAAGTTGAACCCTGGCACTGGCTATGTGCAGGGCATGAATGAATTGGTGGGACCGCTCTATTACACCTTGGCCTCCGACCCCAACAAAGAATGGAGAGGTATGGTAATTTATGCTCTTTTGACATATGCTTTAGCACTTACTAGCGTTACAACTTTTGCAGAAATGAATATTTCTGTAGATTATTGATTATTGATTTACTTTAAATCATTTATGCAATATGATTTAGATTACAAGAAACTGCAGACTTACAGTGCCTTGTTTGAGGTAGAGTAAGTGCAGTCGCTCACGCAGTTGGTGGTAGTGTTGCCTTACCCTTTAGAGGTATTTGTGCGCAAACCGAACTCCGCAGAGACTCAACAGTCGAGCTATACCCCAGGTTAAACCATAGGTGAGAGAGAGAATAGCCTAAAATAACTCGACGTAAAGGCTTAGAGACAGGACATTTGAGAAGGAGATGATTTAGATCCTGTAGAGGTTGGCCACAGGCGCTGCAGCAAGAGTCTCTTTGCGATTGATCTTGTGTGGCAAAGACGAGAATTAGTCCCATGACCATGGCCGTGAATGCTGGAAACACCCAGCAGGTCGTTAATGGCAACCAATCAGCGACGTCCGCTTGTGTGGCGATGGGCAGATGGGGTGCCAACGTTTTGACTTGAGTGGTGTGAAAATCGGCATTTTTCTCTACCTAGTTCCCAACCCTGCTGGGGTTCTGTACTGTGTAGAATTTCAGCTGCACTATGTTTTTATCCACGGGGGCTTTGGAGGGTTGTGTTAGCTGAATTAATCAACCAACTTGAGGCTGCAGATTCGACCGCCAGTAGACCATGCCAGTCTCTTTGGACTGGTATGTTTTTGGTCTTTTGCAACCTCTTATAAAGAAACAGCTACATTTTCTTCACTATTTTATCATGCTGGCTATATTTCCTGAATAAATAATTTGTAATATTAGCATTTTTGAGACGTTTTTTTTTAGAATGCATGTGCCAAAGAATTTAGTTTTTGTAACTAAAAATAATTTAACTTTCAGGCATTTCTTTTTTTTACCTAAATCGTTGGTAGTTGATTATAAGCAGTATTTATAAGGTAGTTTATAAGCTTGCAGGCTGGGGCAATAGGGGGGTACACAATTACACAAGATTGAATAACGCATATGTAAGTGATTGATATTTTTACCACGTTTGTCGTTAAACTAAAACAAAACAAGGGTTGGTGTTAAGCGTAACCATGTTGGGCCTGTCGGTAATTGGGACCGTAAACAGATGTTTTCCAGACGATTATTTTTAAAGGAATATTGGTATACTTCTGCATATTAAAGGGATAGTGTGGGTGAAGAGGAACAGGTGGAACTTCTTATTATTTTTCTCGAAAAATAAGCATCTTGTATTTCCGTTGAGATTTTCCGGTGAAAGATATTCAAAAATAAATAATTTGCTCGTTCATAATTAAGAAAAAATTTCGACCAATTTTTTTCTCAGGTTTGTTATAACAAGCTTTTGATATGTTGGTTGTTGCAGAGCATTCAGAAGCAGATGCTTTCTTTTGCTTCACCAATTTGATGGGTGAAGTTCGCGACCATTTCATCAAATCACTCGACTTTTCTTCAACCGGGATAGGTGAGCGGCATGTCAAATGATCGAAATAAGCTTTCATTGATCATTTTCGAAGTTATGTTGATTTTTTGATGGTAAATATGTAGCTTCCGCTAAAATCTATACACATTACACTGGCGTTCGATTCTCGGTTGGATCACTCCGAATACTTCATAATTCGTATCTACAGTTTCTCTACTTGGTCTTCGCGTTAAAAAATTGAGGTATTGAGATAGCATCGTAACTAAGTGGCCCACCGATATATGGGTGGATGCATGACTGAAAATATTCCAAAGTTTAGAAGCATATTTGCTTAGTCAATGGTCTGGTAGAATAATTTGATCAAAATGATACTGCCAACATTACTGCAAATCATTATTATAGAGACGTTTCGTTCAACTATGTTTGAACATCGTCGTCTTAATCTAATCGTATTCAAAATTGTTCTGCTTTGGAAATAGTTAATTCGGAAGAATTTTTTGTGAAAGTTGGTGTTTATACACCAAGGATCTGTGTTGTCGTCTTTGTTGTTTGCAATGGTGATGGATGAAGTAACGGAAAATGCAAGGAAAGGCTGGATGAAGCAAATTCTTTATGCAGACGATTTGGTACTAATGGGGGAAACTATGGAAGAATTGAGAGAGAACTTTGATGAATGGAGAGAGGCGTTTGAAAGCAAGGAGATGAGAGTCAATCTGGGAAAGACAAAGTTGATGGTGAGTGGGATGGAGAAAGAAACGTTCGACAGTAAGATTGATTCTTGTGGCGTGTGTGGAACAAGAGTTATGTCTAACTTGGTGTTATGTACAGCATGTGTTAAGTGGGTCCATGCAAGATGCACGGATAAGAAAAAAGTTGCTGTTTATGTGAATAAAAATTTTGTTTGTAAGAAATGTAGAAGCGTAGTAAAGAACTTCAAGGGACCTGATGAAATACTGTGTGATGGTGTGGAAACTGTAAGCAAGTTCATTTATCTAGGTGACAGATTGAATGCAAATGTGGGTGCAAAACAGCGGTAACAGCTAGAACAGGAATTGGTTGGCTGAAGTTCAGGGAATGCAGCGAAATACTCAAAGGCAGAAGGTTTTTATTAAAGATGAGAGGGAAGTTTACAAAAGCTGTGTAAGATCAGCTATGTTTGAGAAGAACAGAAAGAGCGATGATTCGAGCGATGTGTGGTGTGACACACAATCACTCCCATCCCCCACGAAAGACTCTGATCGTGTGCCCCCCTTTTCCCCCATGGACTGCAACCCACTTCACTGTTTCCCCTCTCATTTCCGACTGCACAGGCAACAGTACAGCCCGACTCCAGTCTGCTTCAAACAGACTATCCTCCCTCCCCCCTTCTGATATCCAAGTATGGACTGTTGGTTCTTTCCCCTCCCTTTTTGGTCCCGGTGGTGCTGGAGTGTATGTCACATGCTCCAAATGCAACACATCCAATTCCCTGTCCTTTTCTACTGGTCCAATTGCCTTCAGCTTCACAGCTGAAACCTTTGCCCTCAAGCAAGGTCTCGATTGGTGTACTAGCCATTTGATAACCTGCAAATTCCAGTCAGTCCTTTTCCTAACTGACTCCCAATCTGCCCTCTCAATCCTTTCATCAGCCCCCTCTTATCTCCAGCCTGAGTCCCTCTGGAATGTTTAATCCCTCGCCTTCTCCCTCTCCAACAACACCATTTTAAACTTCCAATGGGTCCCCGGTCACGCTGGTCTCCCCGGTAATGAAAATGCGGATTTACTTGCCAAAGCTGGTGCCTCCCTGCCCACTGACGCGATCCCATGCCCTCTCCCCCCAGTCATTGCCAAAATCTGTTATCTCCAGTACCACGAATGGAGACGTCGCATCTACCACTCCTATCTAAACTATCAAGTCCCCAAAGTCTCTTCAGAGGAACTGCTCCTTTCTTGCCCTATTCGCTGTGAGCTTTCCCGTCTTCGCTGCCATGGCCACAGTCTTGTTTTATCTTCCTATCTTCACAGGATCAGTCGGAAGGAGAATTCTGCGTGTAGTGCCTGTGGACATCCTCTGCAGGACCTCAATCATCTCCTCCTCGACTGTCCTGCCTCTGAACCCCATCGTAAATCTATCTTTGGCTCCTCTCTCTCTCTCTATTCTTGATCTATGGTCCAGACCTTGAGGTGTGGCCCGACTGTTGGGTCTCCGCGGAGTTCCTCCGCGCCCCCCCCCCCATCCCTCGGAAGGGGTCGGGTAGTACCACCACCATGTGTGATGTGAAGCTACTAGATCGAAGAAACTACGAGGAGTTGATGGACATGTTGGGCATAAAGGAGTCTTTAGATAGGATAGCTAAAGGAAGTAATATGCGGTAGTACGGTCATGTTTTGAGGAAAGAAAATGAAAATGTGATAGTGAAGGCTTTGAAATTTGAAGTAAGCGGTAGTAGAGGAAGAGGAAGACCGAAACAAACGTGGAAAAAAAGCAAGTAAAGAACGGGATGAAGAAAAATGGACTGGGGAGAGAAGATACATGTGATCGAACAAAATGGCGTGGCGTAGTAAAGACAATGACCGTATAAAATCCGGCCAACTCCGTCGAAAGGGACAATACTGGATCCAACATGTAATGATGATGATGACTGTAAAGTATATTCAAACATGCATTACAGTAGTTGGGTTGCATTAGTTTAGAGTACAGTCAAACCTAGATTATCGAACGATTCTGTTCTCGACCAAGTCGGTTTTCGACCAAAAAGTTCGAGATTCTTACGTCTCAGACTTCGAATATAAATTCGTGTCACGACCAAACCGAGAGAAGCCGAGCGATCACGAACGCGCCATGGTGCTGCATACGTCGGCATTCAAGTTCAACGTTCGTTCGAAGCAGGCGTGTTCATTGTTATCTAACTGAATTTTTTATAGTTTTGCATAGTGCAGTGGTTCTCAAACTTTTTTATGTTGCGGCACACTAAAAACCTTTAATAAAACTCGCGGCACACTAGCTGGAAAAAAAAAATTGGTTTAAAAACTTTTTTCTGCAAACTTGAATACGATGGATGAGTCTGGTTTTGAGAACAAGTAAGATCGAAACGAGGTTCCTTCATTGTTAAACAAACCCGCATTTCATTGTCATTTTCGAGAAGGCTTTCTCGTTTTTTGCTTTTTGTTTCTGTCAAAGCAGAAAATCCATACTCGCAGAGCCATGAAGATTCAAATGGCAGCATTATTGTTGATGACTTTGACACCGATCACAAGATAAGTCCAAGCTTTTGTGGGTAAACAATGCTTGGAAAAATAGGTCATTATTTTTAACTTTGTGAGCTGCTCGTCTTCTTCGGTAGAAAATTCAATATTATCCGAAATCTCGAAGACCTGCTGGCTAGCCTACCAATACAAACACTGCAATCTTACCATAAAATTTTTGAAACGAAATGAAAAATCTTACCGATCAGTAGCGTAGCCTCAGCCCCTCCCATTGGCCTGCCGACCAAAATGCAGAATAAGGAAAATACCACGTTTTTAGCACTTCTGAGTCTGTCTTTTGCACTGGAGTAGACTCAAAAATGATTTAAAGCATATTTTAACACGTTTATTTTGGGGGATGAGTAATTTGTTAAAAATAAGACTTATACTCAGAAAAAAAAATTTTGAAAAACGGCTAAAAATTGGTACCGTAATCAAATTTAATCGCACTTTGAAAAATACTTAACATAAGTTTCATTAAAATATTATGTAAGGTCAGAAATAGGTGGGGGGAGGGGGCTATACAGTATTAGCTAATTACTTATCACTTCCCTCCTGCTTCCATCCATTAGCTCCCCTAATTATATTTTTCTCTAAAATATATACCAAATAGATTACTCCTTGAGAGTTTTACTGAATTACAGGTACAGGATTTTATGATTTACCAGCTTTTAAATAAGAAAACTGAAATTCTAGCTGTAGCTACCTCCCACATACCACGTTTATGCAACTAGTATAATCATGTGTTTGCACTTCTAATTTTTAAGCCACGTTTTAATAGCATTAATTATCAAAATAGGCCTAAAATTGTTATTTTTGCCAAAAAATTATAAAATCTTCGAGCCCTGCGGGCTCTGCCCCTAGCCCCCCGAAACAGCCCCTCCATTGCAGATTTCTGGCAACCCGTCTGCAAACCATTACATCACAACGCTTACACATGTAATAATTAAGGGTAATAATGACGTTGTCTTGAAACTACAAACTGGGCTACCAGTAGCTGCAGCGTAATTTTAACGAAAATTTTGAAATATGATGAAAAGTAATAATTATAGACTACGTACAACGTTTACACAAACAATAATTAACACTAAGTACATTATTAATCTATCAAATGGTGTTGAGTCTAATTAAAATTTTAGCATATTTTCGAAAATTGCAAAAAGTTACACGGCACACCTGGAAGTGTCTCGCGGCACACTAGTGTGCCTCGGCACACAGTTTGAGAACCACTGGCATAGTGTATTAGCCCCTAATCATGGCTCCAAAGAAAGCTAGTGGAAGCAGCAAATACTTTTGTTTTTTTTTCATCATCTTAGGGAGGAAATTCTTTATTAAAATAAAGCACAATCTGTTTCTACCAATTTATATTTATGATATACAGTATACGATACAGTTTATGGTGTAATATAGTAAAAACATACTTTACAAAAGTTGTTTTCTAGACTTGGAACTGATTAAAACTATTTACATTAATTCTAATGGGAAAAATTGTTTCGGATTTGGAACAAATCACTTTTCAAACAGCCTTCTCGAACGGATTATGTTCGATAACCGAGGTTTGACTGTAATGTTATATTTAGAGTAGTGCATTATGTTTTGCGATATTTGAAGATTCTTACGAAAACTTTTGTTCGTGATTTTTGATATTTTCGATGTATTTTAGAACATTCAATGAACAGGGTGCTATCGTTACTGAAGAAATGCGACTTTCAATTGCACGGTTTGTTGGAGAGGCAGAAAATTAGGCCGCAATATTATTTGTTCAGGTAAGGTCTACTGTGAATGTTGGTAATAGTTATGTACGTAGATTTGTTGACTGTTAAGCCGCCTCTACTCCAAACGATGACTGCCGCGAGTCTCGGCGCTTTCCCCTTTTTTGTTTGTGTATCTCTGAGAATACTCACATGTTCGCCATCATTGGCCAGAGTTTTCTTCCGCAACAATCGATCTGACGTAATTGACACATTCCTTGCGATAACTGATTGCGTGTGGTTATTTACGCCATAGGTTCTGAAAGTGCTCCGCAAGCTATTCGTTTTTGTTTTTCTTTTTTATTTTAGAAGTTTATTGTGGGGCTCTGTAAATAGTGGTCAACCTCTTCACGGGCTCCATAACACCAAAAGTTTGAGAACCCCTGATTTACGCGACGGTTTTTAGCCGCAGTTTCCTTTCCACGTTCTTTTGGAAACTTTATTTTCTTATGTTGTTTTAAAGTGTTTTTTGTATTAACGCTATATCTGTCTTCAGATGGATAACGTTATTGCTATCCCAAGAATTTTCGCTTCCTGACGTCATAGTTCTATGGGACGTTTTGTTTGCTGACAAAAGCCGATTCGACTTTCTCATTTGTATCTGCACGGCTATGATAGTGTAAGTAGACTGCTGGGTGGTGACGTCGCAATGGCAGTGTGCAATATTTATGGGGTGCAATAAAGATGAACTTTTCCGGGTCCCTCCAACTTTCCTGCCCAAGTGCCAATTAATCGCTTCTTGCTGTTGCTTAATGATGAAACAAATTTGTCTTATTGGTTTGTTTTTGTACTGCACCGGTAGCTCGAGAAGCATCTTACCCAAGAGCGTTGATACAGGGTTGCCACATCCTGGAAAAGTCCTGGATTTTTTTTGCTGTCCTGGAAAGTCCTTGAAAGTCCTTGAATTTTGTTTGTAAGTCCTGGAAAGTCCTGGAAAATATTTATAAAGTTTTCCCGTGATTTAGAAATATTTCCCGTGATTTAGAAATATTTATAAAGTTTTCCCCAGACAGAATGTGAATTTTTTTTGTTTTTTTTATAATAACTGGTATCTTGTAATTGTGCAAAGCGATTGTTGAAATAATTTGCATTGTAAAGTTTGTTCAAAATGCTTTATTGTACTGTAAAAAGGCAGAGCTTATTTGTATGCTGGTGCACAAACAAAAAAATCGCTATGTTAGCCCTAACCTTGGTTAGAGCTAGGGTTGCAGTTTGGGTTAGATTTAGGGTTGGGCAACCTTAAATCTAACCCAAACTGCAACCCTAGCTCTAACCTTGATGTTAATATGAGCGCCCATTCTTCTGCTCTTTGCTCTCTTGTTCTTTTCAAGCAGTTCTTAGTAGTACACTAGAGGGCAAATAAGCACTACCTCGTTAAAAATGCCAAAATTTGCACTTTGCATTACAGTATGTATAAGGTATTAAATATTATTAGGAAGAGTGAATTCATGGACAGTAATTTATTGCAATGCCATACTCCAGTTGCAGTATTTCTGCTAGTAGCAGTAGCAAAGCGGGCTATAGGCCCGTCATTGGCCCGTAGACCAAAATGCACAATTAGAAAAATACTACGTTTATCGCAGTATACTTCTGAGGCAGTTTTTTGCAGTAATATGAATAGTAAAGTAATTTAAAGCCACTTGTGGAACATGATTTTGGGGAAGGGCTAATATTGGTCAAAAATAAAACCAGTAACAACTTACTAACTAAAAATGGCTAAAAATAAACAATTCGATCGCTTGATGCAAAATGCTTAACGTAGGCTTTGTAAAAAAATTGTAACTCAGTATTTAATTCTGAAAATTACCAATCAACTCTCTCAAATCTCGTTTCATTAGCTTCTACTCCCAAATTATATCTGTATCTAGCATTATAAAATACAGATGAATTGGATTAATACTTTGGAGTTTTTTCAAAGGAGGTGCCCATTTGCACTCTAGCGTGCAAATGAGCTCTGCGTATGGAGAATAAGAGAGAAAAAGTGGGTACTCATTTGCTCAAATACTCTTTTGTTTTTTTAATTATTATCGTTAGTGGTTTGTTGGAGTTTAGATTTTGAGTTAGAGTTAAGATTAAAATTAGGGTTAGAGCTAGGGTTACTATTTGGGTTAAGTTTAAGGTTGGGCTTAGGGCTAGGATAGAGTTTTTTTGTTTGCACCATGGCGTGCAAATAAGCTCTGTTGTTTCAGATGATATGATTTCATAGTTAACTGGATGAAAACAAAGCTATTACTGAAGTTTTGCCATTACCCATCACTAAAGCTCGAGGGATATATCTAGCGTCAGCTGATATATCTTGGCCGATATCAGGGCCAAGTCGGTATATTGTATCGGCTATCTACCGCCGATAAAATATCGCCTTTGCGCAATTACCTTAAACTGTTTATTTTTAAGAGCAAGCACGGGTATTCTTGCGGTCAATTTGGTTAGTATGACTTGCGTTTGCAATAGTCTTTTGTTATAAGAGAATTAGTGAAGCTTTTAGTGTCAAGTTAAGTGAAAAATATAGACCAAATTTGGTAGTTTATGAGTTATATATTGGTATCGGCCTAAATACGTCATATCGATTGAGCTCTAGCTATCACCCACATACTGTAGCTGATTTATGCATTCAGTTTAATCATGTTTTTGCAGTGCTAATTTCTATGCCACGTTTTAAAAGCAATAATCTTGACCAAACTAGGCCTAAAATTAAGTTATTATTGCAAAAATATTGCAAAATCTTCTAACGCTGGGGGCTTAGCCCCCAGACCCCCAATGGCTTCTGGCGTCTGGGGGTTCCACCCCCATACCAAAAAGCTTAACCCTCCCGTTGCAAATTTCTAGCTTTGCACCTGCCTAGTGATCAGTACTAGGAATGCAAATGCGTTACATCAAAATCTTTCGTCAATCACATGTTCAAAAGAGTAGGTGCATGAAAGAGTAATGGTCAAAATCAAATTTTAAGTCCTTAAAAAAAACAGTCCTGGAAAAGTCCTGGAAAATGACCTAAAAAAGTCCTGGAAAGTCCTGGAATTTGATTTTGCAGTTTTTGTGGCAACCCTGGTTGATAGCTTTTAAGTATTTTCGCTGCAAAAGATTCTGATTTTTATGGTATGGTAAAGTAAATCTTTTAGCGAAGGACTTTGTGACATCCATGAGCGTACATCCTTAACCAGAAACAGATTGACCTAATGCCATTCTGATCAATATTTTCGTTGTCCTGAGTTGGCAATAAACTCAAAAAACTTAAATGTTTTTATTGACGTTTTTTTGGTTTCTGGCCCAAAAGTTTTGTCAAAGCGAAAGCCTTGGGAGCAGCCCTCAGAACAGCGGCTACTTTGATGGAGTGCGTGATGTGAGTGCGCTCTGGTGTGGAAACGGCCGCTTTTCTCTCCCTTGTTCTACAGTCCAGCTGCGGTTCTGTAGGGAAGCTTTTGCAACCAACCGATTAAATTTGAAACGAGCACTACAATTTAATTCTACAATGTAGAATTTAAATTAAGGTGCAACCCCGCAATCTATGGATTACTGTTCCATCGCTGTGCTGATGCTCGTTTAAGTTGGAGCAAGCTCCTATTCTGGTGGCTTTTTAGGGCTACTCCAAAGCTCCTCCGGTGGCTCTTAGGCCAACAAACACAAAAACGGTTACTGATATTTTATTAAATCGCTTTGGTTGGACATTATCTTGCGTTATTGCAGCTATTATTGCGTTATTGCAACGTTATTGCAAATCGCTTTGATTGCAAATCGTTATCGCAAATCGTTATCTTGCAACCCGGAAAATAACCCAATGAGAGTGGAACATACTTGTGCAATTGGAAGCGTCGTAGTCGCTCAAGTGATCTTTCCTGCTTTACTCATATTCCGGATTTCTGTTCTGCATGTAAACTGTTTCGACGTTTCGTCTAAATGACCTAATATTTCGTGGCGGGTTCATTGGTTTGTGCCGGATAGTAGAAATGGCTAGTTTGCCATTTGCATGATTTGACTATTTGTTGCTGCGAAGTCATATGCTTTGCATTGCTTTTGGAAGCACTTTAGAATTTAAGCATTATATTTTAATTGACGCTGCATGCAGAATATCCAGCGGCATGTTTTCCAGTGAGATAATTACAATGGATCTCCATTCATACACGGCTAATAGTACGTCAAAGCTTGTATCCAGTTGGTCTGTTCCATCTCCGCTGCCTTGCGACTGAGCTACTTCGTTTCTGCTTGTGGCGCGCCGTTTGCTACGTTGGGTCTAATTTGACCGCCCCAGCAATTGAGTTACAGATGTTCCGTTCGTAAGGCGAGAGCGCACTTCGGCCAACTGCTTAGTACGAAGTGTACGTTCTGTAGTCACAAACTTCTGGTGGCGGCGATAGCTCTATCGGTAAAGCTCAGGATTAGTGGTCGAAAGGTGCGGACTCCCGGTTCCATTCATCAACTGGCGATGCGTTGTTGTGTTGTTGGGAAAGACATTGTACGCATCTTTGCCATCGGGGCCAAACTGTCTACCCAAGTGGTGGCCCAGCCCAACGAACGATATGCTAACTACCAAAAAAGGGTGTTATGCGTTGGTGCGGTTAGACGAATGCAGAGTGCATGTATCATGCGCATGTTCGAGAAACTTAATAGTAATAAAGTTTTCATGATTTAATAGTAGTACTTTGGCAAAAACGAAACCAAGAAAACATGCATCATATTTATTCTGTTCTGTAATATTGAATCTTAAATGTTTTTTGAGAATCCAACCCAGCATGAGCATGATACAGAAGACGCTTCTTAAATCTGTTTCAACTACGATCATTTGAAAAGATTGAAATGTCTTAAAGGTGAATTTACACAGTACGCGCTTTTTCCTCCGCATTTTTATAAGTCCATATCCGCACTAAGTAGACAGTTGTATAGTGCATATCTAAAAATTTGGAGCATAACGGTCGGAGTTTCTGCTTAATCTAAGAACAAAAACGATTGCCAAAATAGAACTAAGCATAATTTATTAGACGCGTTTCGCTTTAACTTAAAGCATCATCAGTAGAATGAATTTGCAAAGTAAGAAGCACGAATTTATATACAATAGCCACCCATAAATACAGGTAACCACGGTATGGCTTAAGATTTGTCATAATTGAATAAAAGAGCGACAGGTCATAGGTTTAAATACACAAGAAAACACAGCCGAATAGCGACGTCATTTTTTAACAATTTCAAACAATTAAGCATTAAAAAGATATAGGGGCAAAGCTTGATTGTCGACATTCAGTTGTGGTTCTGTTTTGGAAATATGTAGGGTTTCTTTGATGCGTAATTTAGTCACCTGATTACTTATGTCCAAAATTTTGGGTGAGTCAAAATTAATTTCGTGGTTGGGATTATTGAGCAAATGTTTGCAAACTTCAGAGTCTTCACACGTACGATGTTCATTGAGGCGAGTGATTAGGTTCCGTTTGGTTTGGCCAAAATAATTTTGACCACAACTACAAGTTAATTGATACACAACACCTGACGAATGTAATAACGATTGACGATCTTTATACGGAAATAGTTTGCCAATAGTAAAGCTACGATGAGACATTATCAATTTGGTATCATACGCACATAAAAATTCACGAATTTCTTTTTCAATTTGCATAGAAATACGATCAATAAACTGCAATTTAAAAAATACACCATGCAGCGTAGGCTGTTGTTGGTTAGAGTGGAGTTTGGCATCAGGTTTTTGATTTCTGTTTATGGCTTTGCGAATAACATTCCGAATAGCTTTGGTAGGATACCCATTTTGTTGCAACATTTTGGTAATTTTCTCACACTCAAGAAACAGTAATTGTTGATTGCTGCAAATTTTAATAGCTCTATTGACTAAAGATTTATCAAATTTATTTTGTATGTAATGGGAGCCAAACTACTCCACTTATTATACAGCCCAGTGTGTGTTGGTTTTCTGTAAATGGATAGCTCTAATTTTTCTTTTTAATTGTCAACATTGTCGTCCAGGAAGGGCAACTGTTTATTGTTTTCAAGTTCGTAGGTAAATTTAACATTATTGTAAATTTGGTTTAATTTTCGATAAAACAACATAGCACTTTCAAAATCTGGAAACACTGCAAAGCAATCATCCACACACCGAAAAAACACGTCCGGTTGCACATGAAACTTTTTTGTTTTTTCAATCACATAATTCATAAAAATGTCAGCAAAAGCCGGAGCGATTGGAGATCCCATACCTACGCCATCAATTTGTTCATAAAAGCTACCATTAAAATTTAGAGTAGTGCGTTTTGTAGACCACACCAAAAGGTTCTTGAATTGTCGCTTAGTTAAACCGTAAACTTTTTTCGTCGAATCACTGCCATAAATTTCTTTCAAAATTATGTCCGTTACGAAGTCCACAGGAATATTAGTGAACAGGCTTTTTACATCAAATGACACCATAACCGAATTGTTTTTGAACTTTACTTGCTGCATTCGCTCTACAAGCTCAAAAGTGTCTTTAAGATTTGTTGGATGTTGCCTTAGCGGGCTCAAAATTTCACTGAGCCATGATGCGCTCTCATAAGTGCAGCAGTCAGTTGAAGCCAAAACTGGGCGGCAAGGACAGTCCTCTTCATGAATTTTTGGTAGGCCATATAGAGTTGAAGTTACTGCAGCTGATGGCCTGATGCGATCATAAATTTCTTGTTCTAAGCTGCCTTTTCGTTTCAAATAGTATAAGCACTTTTGAAATTTGTCCAAATTATGAATGTGATTGTCATAATTAACCTGTTTAAACCGTTTCGTGTCCGATAAAACGCAGTTCATTTTATTGATATGATCTAACTTGTTGAGTAGAACTACCGCGTTACCTTTGTCAGCTTTACAAATGATTATGGATTTGTCTTTTTTCAGAGAATTGAGGTCTTCCATTTCTTCAGAAGCAATGCCAATATTTTCGTGTTGTTTGTTGTAGAAATAAGTAGACTTGTACTTGCTATACAAATTGATTAATTTGGTTTTAAACAAGAGTCGCTTAGTATTTTGAAGACGAGGTCTCACATGCCGGTATAAATTTTCAAATTCAGTTTGTACATCAATGAAGCTAAGTTTCGTTGGTAAAATTCCAAACTGTAGACCATGATTTAGAGCTTGATGTTCAATGGGGGTAAGTTTCTTATGGGACAAGTTAACAACCACATCTAATTCGTCACTTGAAATATGCAGACCTAAGTTTTGAAGCTTGCGTTTGTGAGTTGAACGATAAGAGCAATAATTACGTTCAAAAATTGTGTGTCAGAACGATAAGAGCGATATTTCAAAATAGAGCTGTACCCTTTACAAAAATTTTTTTTCGGAAAGCTTTTGTCCAGTATGTGACTGCCTGGTTAGGGCGGATATGGACTGATAAAAATGCGGATGAAAAAGCGCATACTTTTTCAAGAAGAAGCAAAAGCGTAAAAAAAAACGGACGAAAAACGGATATTGTGTAAATTCACCTATAACGTTGAAACGTTTCACACTAAATGAAAAAAATACGCTACGGTTTTTCAGATAGTTGTTTTTTTTTCTAAAGTTTCCTCGTCACCCGTCGAAATAATGCTATTGTTTTTGTTCAGACTGGTTCGCGACGAGCTTTTGAGCCATGATTTTGGCCACAACTTGAAGTTGCTTCAGAACTATCCTCATCAGATCGACGTCTATTCGATAATCACTAAAGCCCGCCAGTTTGAAGCTTATGTGACGTAACGAACACAACGATTTTTGAATATTTTTAAAGAGAAGATTGCTGATGACGGGCTCTACAAGTCCATTTATATAATAAATTAGAAGGTTTATTGGTGTCAAAATTCATTTTTTACCTTACATCATGAGACAGAACACAAATTTGACTAATGCTACAGCAAGTGATATGAAAATTATCAAGTATTTTAGCAATTCTGTTATTTGCCAAATGGAATCGACAGACTAATCAATTTGTTAATTTCGATTTTGCATTTGTTCACTTTTCCAATCTTCAAGAGATGGTATTAGCTTATATCGTTCGACAAGATATCTTAAGAGCGTGACGGGCATCAAAATCCGTAAAAATCAAGTGCCAGGTCAGCAAATTATTGTAATGTGGTTTCTTCTTTTACAGCATAAACACTTTTTCATGCTTTGGCAAATGCTACCGGTGTCTTTTCTTTTTTGTGTTTAGGTAACCCTAGTTGAGAATTCGATTGTTGAAATTAGGTTATTAAAATTCGCCACCAAATTGTTCCGTCTGACTGGTCATCAGGAGGCTGCCTCATTGAGAAACTCAGCGGAGAACTAACAGCTTGCGGTGGGGGTTTTAACTTTTTATCATATTGTGATGATTCGCTAGCTAATAATGAGCTTTGGTTCGACTTCGTGAGGCAGGTAGGAAAGTGAACACCGGAAATGTGCCATCATAATTTGTATTTCTTTTTCTATTATCAGTGTTGCTATCAAGCCGTTGTCTGTGGCAGTATCGTATGTTCCATCATGCTCAAGAAGTGAAGTATGTGATTGTGCAATTGCGCATACCCGACCTTCTATGGAAAAGTTATGTGTATTCATGATGTAATCCGTAGCATGTTTAACAGGCATATTAACGCAATTAGCATTTGAGCTAGCTTTATTGCATTGTTTAATCTCGTTGGAATTGAATCCTCAAAAAGGTGTATGGTTTGAAAACGTACTTTTGTGATATGAAATGTTATATCAGCGAAAAAACTTTTACTTCTCTACTTTTCTACGAACTCAGCTTCGTATATTGCCTTTCACTAGCTTTGCAGATTTAAATGATATCACTAAATGGTCTTGAAAACAAAATTACGCTTATTTTTTTGTTGAGAAACCGATAAATTATTGGTTGAGGCGGACTGTTCTTAATTTCTGCAATTTTTTTAGACTTGTTCTTTTGAGAGCGTAGATGTTAATTTAGACGACCATGTTTCTACGAGTATATCTATTAATTTCGTAAACTCTGTCTTCTTAAGCTAACCATGCTGCTTTTGCTTTTTTTTAAATAGTCAAGTGAAAAAGTAAACTTTAACGGCTGTTACAAACTCTCAGCTTCTTTCACTACTATTACCTTAGTTTTGATTTTTCTGCAAGTACTTGAAATCGCTAAATTATGTGGTTTGGGTACACAGCGTAATTTGATTTTTCAGTTAAAATTTATTCTTAGCTTGATTTATTTTCCTGTTGAGGCCAGCATTTTCACTAATATGAGCCACGTGTGTTAGTTTGAAATTCTTTTAACATACAGGTGCACAGAAGTTAATAAAGATTGTACCTAAGGTTTACTATATTTTAGTGGTGTATCTTTTAATTGCTCGTGTTTCATGGTTACTTGAACAAATAAAATTGTATTGGTTCCTTTCCTGCACCGACTGTTTGTAAACGCTAATGCTTTGTGGTCGATCTAGATAAATTTTGCGTTATTCACTCCAGTTGACTGTGTGTTTTATTTCTTCAATTTTAATCAGGATGTTTGTTTCTGCGAAACTTTTCGTCTGACACTTGTCAAGAAGAATCGTCGGAATAGAAAGCACAAAAAAAGAACGGCTGGATCTTCCAGTAACCCAAGATCTTTCTGCCAATTACGGCTCGGCTTTTTATAAATAGCCGTTCTTTTTCCTTTGCTCTCTATTTTGACAATTCTTCTTGACAAGTGTCGGACGAAAAGCTTCACAGTAATGAACACCAAGATTAAAGCAATTCTCAAATTCTGTATCACCAACTAACTTCTCCAATTTTCTTGAAATGTAGCGTTGGGTGTGTGGCTGTGTGCACCAGCGATTATCCTATGCTCGTATTTTAGCGTAATCCGCTATTGTTGATAATTCTGTATTTCATTGCAATGCGCAGTTCATTTTGTATATGGTTCGCTATTGTTAGTCATAATTCAAATTAAATTTTGAACTGCGGCAATCCAATTTTTATTATATGTAATAATAAGTAACCAAGAGCATAGAATCACCTCCCAAAAGCTAAAAAATAATTTATTGATGATTCAGTGAACTTTATTGACGTATATGAGAACGACTAATTTGCGAGTTACTTGTAAACTGGAATCACAGGATTAGATCAGTAGGAAAGCTACCTACAAAATGGCGTGGAATTGATTGTATGAAGTCATTTATATACCGGTACTGTTGCTGTCTTGACTCAAGAATAATAAGAATACCCTAACTTGGCAATGAAGTAGATAAATATTTTAGAATTGGATCGTGTTTTGGTTGATCTTGTTTGAAGTTACCCGCAGTTTCAGTTATGCACATCATTGTGTGTGGCGCAAGCGAAATATAATGTTTTAGCAGTGACCTTTGATTTCGTTTTTATGGTGCGTTCGAATCATTAAATTTTGTCTCATCGTTGTGTGCATTATTGTACAAAGACGAGATTGTACCGTTTAGTCTTCGTAGTGTTCTTGGCAGGTATTCGCCAGGGCTTGCCTTTTGCTGGGTTTGCACTAATGAGTGCTGGTGTCTTCATCGGTCGATATCTAATATTGATTGGTATTTCAGGTGCGTTTACTCGCAACGCGAAGCAAGCAAAGTGTGACGCCGTTAAAAACTTGCGAAAGGTTGTAAGCTTCATGAGCAGTAGCTTAACTCGTACAAAATTGTTGATGAATATTTGGTCGATTTCGCAGGGCTGTAGTCAGATTGACTCGCGACCCTGGCTTCAAAACCTGAAAAATAACGTCATCACATTGTTTTCGACATTTTGGAAAGAAATTTTTTGAGCTCAAATTTGCTCTTAAGTTGGTTTTATGGTTGTGACGTAAGGTTCTCTATAATTGTAACTAACGCCACGTAGACTGAGAAAAGCAAACGTCGCACTATGCTGTTGTAACTAAAAATATTCTGTATTGCACTCAAAAATGTAGCAAATAAAATAAATGACTTTAACCTTGATAAATAACTCTAACGTTTAAGTACCGGTACACAAAACAAAATACTTGAGTTGAATTGTAAAGAATACGTTGACGTTGAAAAAATTATTGCTTGACGGTTTCGAATCCAAAAGAGAGAACTCGAAATTGTTTGCTGCGTGTGAGCTCGAGTAGTAAGAAAAAGGCAATGTCACACCACCAATCAGCTCATGCTCTGAGCAACCTTTTTGCGAACGCCAACAGTGACGCAAAGTCGCGTGATTAGCATCACAGCTGGTTGAACAGAACAAGGTTTCGATTCTCTGTGAGGTGACAGCCGTCACACGGCTACATAAATTGAGTAAGATGACAAATTGCTTCAGCGAAGTAATTTCGTGATCAAAACATCTAATGACGTCATTCTATGTAGATTTTCACTGAAGTTATTTTTGAAGAGAGCCATCTATACCAAACTTAAAGCCTCTTACTCGAAGATCGGTGCATGATCACCCTTATTTTCTTCAGGAATAAAGTTGACTAAAACGTAGCTTAAATGAATAAAACAAATTCAAGAAACTTTCGTTGTATATTTGAAGTACCGTATATACGTAGCTGTAAAAACGCAGCCGAGATTTTCGATTAAGGGGGGAGGCATTTTCAGGCGCGCAACCACGATTATGCTAAAAAAAGCTTAATCCAAACAATAAAAATTTTGGCCAAAAAATATTTTATCTTGTCGCACTGAGCAAACTTGTATAATGTAATCCTATCACAGCCGGAGGTTCGCCTCCAATTGCTGGGCGATATTTATAATTTTTTGCGAAAAATTTGCCATTTTTCGCTAATTGAATAACATTTCGCACGTTTTTAAAGCTATTTGAAAGAACGTGCAAAGGTTCGAAAGCCTTCGAAAGAATGAAATTGAAATTGGCCAGCCCCTTTCTTTTACCTACAAGTCAAGCTCAATACACGTTTAACGCTTGCATTTATGGATTAAATTTTCGAAGCGATGTGGCTAATAAAAAGTGTCGCTCACGCTCCTTAGGAAAAAGGAGCACCGCTCCTCAAAATAAAAAGAAGGGCGCTCCCACTCCTTTTGAGTTTTGATGCCTTAATGTATACATTGTTTATCTGCGACTTTATTATTAATGCTTAGTATAGCGACTACTGTCAATTCATTTAATTCCAGTAATTTTGCTAATATCGGAAAACAATCGCGAATGTTTCTGTCGCGTATTATTCAAAATTATCCGAATTTTCCGAAAATGCCGCTTAAAAGGAGAAAGTAGCAAGAAACGACTGATCATTAAAAAAGGAGCGCACTCCCGTTGAAGTTACTTTTTCAAAAACGAGTGGCACTACCGCTTCTAAAAAAGGACCCCACTCCTGCACAGCTCTGCTTAAATAACTCTGATACTAGCAACGTTTTTTGTTGATCTCTTGCTTGCTTAATTGCCAATTTTCAGGATAAAACTAATTTCATAATTCATGATCTTCTACTTTTTACTTTTTTTAAAGATTTTGCATTTAATTTTAATGCTGTTATTTGTGGAGAAAGCCTATACAAGAGTTTTGAAAAGTTGTTAAAGGTATAGTATACAAAAAAGTTTGAAGAGCACTATTTTAAACTTAACTTAATTTTCAAGTTTTTTCGAATGTGATTGGGCTTCAAATTGTTTGTCGGTTTTAGGCTAATATTTTCGGGTCCTAGCCTGAACAAGTCGGCTCGTCTACTACTCTTCGAGTCAAGCTGCCACCTGTCTACCACACAGTGAGGAGGCTTCACACCAGTACTTAAGGGGGAACGCGTCTCCCATCGAAATTCAGCGTCCCTCCACGGAATGAAAGCGTCCTGGCTAATGCGGATGCGAAGACTTTTTTTCTGGTCTACGCAAATAGTTTGGATAAAAAAAAGGGCCAATTTGAACGTTGAAGATCTTTTGTACCTATTATAAGCGCGAATATTTTGTTTTACTGCTCTGAAACGTTTGCATTTAGGATGCGTCTGGTTATGGATGCGAAAACGCCCCCCATCCCATGTTTTACAGTTTAAGACTGCCTTATACGGTCCCTTTTTACTGCTGAGTGTCAAGAAGGAAAGTGGTAAATACCAATTTTCATAGTCTTTGGTTTGACCTGATGGGGAATCGAACGTGACTCAACCGATTCTGTGGCAGACGCTCTATATCTACTCGACCATTAATCGGTTGATTGGAACGCAAGGCACGGTTGCGTAGTCAGTTGCTGGGCAGCACAAACGTATAACTTTAAAAAGTTAAACCTAAATTGCTCGCACATAAACTCAACAAAAAACTATCAAAACCACAGTAAAAACTTGTATCAAATAGAATCCTACAAAACGGAAAATATAAGGAAAAAAATCGACATTATCGAGACTTTTTTTAAGCAAAAATTAATGCCTAATTCGAAATTAAAACCCATCATTTTTTTATACCACGAACTTAACTTGAACTACAAAAATAAAATGCAAAGTCCTACGTTTGAGCATGTTTTGAGTTGGGTGGGTGGCAAATGCTAAAGCCAAAAATTTTTACCACTAATTAGTGATTTTTACCACTCAGTAGCCTACTTTGATTTTTATTGCTTTTTGCTGCCTACTAACCACTTTTTTAATTGAAATATTTACGTTTTTTGTGGCGTTGATAAAGCTTCTTTGAATTTTCAAAAATAATGGACTGATTTTTAATGGTCAAGTGGTACTTGGTCTGTATAAGAGTGTAAAATACTGAACAAAATCAATCTTATTGCATAACAATGCACAAAGTTTGTTTGCATTATGAAATCACTAATTATGTTGCTGATTATGAAACAACAATCACAAAATAAAGAAAATATCCGCGCAAATATTTGAGGAGATATGGAATGACCGTTGACCTGGCAATTAGCTTTAATTAATAATTATCCATGTGCAAGGCGCCGACGATCTCCCCCTCACATCAAACTCGATTGAAATTTACTGTCTTCAGTATTTTGAGTTTTTGAATTTTTTTGCAGGAAGTGTTTTTGCGTTTGATAGCCTGGAAAAAGAAGAGAAGCAGCTCAGAATAAAAGAGCCAAATTCATTTCAATCTATACTTTTCAATTTATGTAATTTTTGTTAGTCATAATTTGACTAAACGGTAGGCTATTATTTTTATATAAAACTTATAAACTCGATTTTTATTGAAAACGTGATTATAGTATTTCAATAAAATTTATTCAAAAGCTAACTCAGTTTGCGCTCACGTTCTTAAATCAGCCATATATTTATATTAATGATAAATTTAATTTTACCAATGCAAATTCTCAAAATACTGTATGCAAATTGTTACAAACAGAGTTGCATGATATAAAAAAAAACAGCTCTTTTACAATAACTTTAGAGAATGAAATAAATTTTTGCATTTGAAATAAATCTTCCTTCGCCACGCAGTGAGGTTTTGAAAAGAGTTAAATGATCTTTGGGGACTTTTTGCGGTCTAAAATGCACCAATCCACTCTATCAGTATCACTTATAGGTAAGAAATTACTTGCGTACTTGTGTTAGATAAATTGAACAAAGTCTTGCTTTTTCAGCAGTGGTAAAATTAATTAAAAGCTGATTAAATTTGCTAGAAACTATTTTACCCGAAATACATCAATTTTTGTTTGATTCTCTTTAACTTAACAATTTTTGGTGAATTAGTCTTTCCCAGCATTAAATTGATATCTTGCCTATGATTCCTACTGAGCTGGCACATTTACATCGTTTGATAAGTAACTGCAACTAAAGTATACTAGGCCGTCTAGTACCAATGTTACGCGTAAATGAAATTGCTTGCTACCGTAGTTTAGATATCCTAAAAATGACCAAGTAAAAATTATCAAGGACTATCAAATAAAATTAAGGGTTTAAAAAACACAAAGTTGTACGAGTGGAATTTTCCCAAACTGTCAAAATTTCGAATAAATAAGAATTAAGACAGACCATAAGACTAATTAGCTTCCGGACCCGGTGAGGCTTCATTTTCAGGGTGGTTTTTCTTTCCTCACCTTACTCCGTTGAGCTAAACGTAGTTTTTGGGGCGATTGCCCCACCCGTTGACCACCTACGTAACCGTGCCTGGCCTTGCACTGGTCACTGCCCCTCTCTTTCCTCTTCATCAATTATTCGATCAACTACTCCAGCCGTTAGTTTTACTTCCATCTTGTGTGCCTGCATGTGTATGTTGATGAGTGCGATTGATTAGGCCTACATTGAACTTAAGCTGGTGTGACAGGTGTAGCAACCATGCAAATAAAAATCGCTTTTTTTATCTTAAATATCCTCTGCATGTATTAAATTCTGACGTTGTGTTGCAACTTCCTTTTCCTGACTCTACGAGTTATTATTGCATTACCATGTACTTGCTATTGTTGTGGTGGTCAAGAATAAAAAATAAATAAATAAGAAAAGAAGAATGAAGAAATTAGCGTTTACCAGCTGTTACTTCACTAGTATGGGACAAATTCGTTTTATTTGTGATTTCGGGCAAAACCTAAGCGCATCGACCACAGGGATCAGTCTCTTCAAAGCCAACAATGACGAAAAGAAATCTTCTATCTTTGCAAATAATTGAGTAATCCATATACGAGAAGGCCTATATCCAAACGGAATTTAAATAATAGGACTGTCATGTGTCCCATTATTGTAGCGTCAGAATTTTCATTTCTTAAGTAGGACTACAATATTAACGCAGCAGTAAATTCCGATTAAATTAAACAAGAGTTGTAAATAACAGCTGGCCTTCAAACAATGGCTATGCTGATACTATTTTCGCAAAATCTCGAATAAATCAAAATGAAAACAATATAATGCATTGTATAAATGAGACGCCATAATCATCTAAGGCAGAGAGTGTCTGATGAAAGGTAGCAACACCCTTTTTTTTTTTGCAAGAACCAGTAGATTTTGGGTTGAGGATGACTGTTCTAAAATATTTACAAATTTTCAGCCTCAATTGATCTTAATTTGTTTCAAACTTTATTCGAGCATAAAGTGATACAAATTTATTCTTGCTTGGTTAAAAGTTGCTTTGTGGTATTATAAATATTAATTACTGTTAAACAAGTCAACAAGGGCAATATAGAAAAAGTCAAAAAAACTCTGCTGATTAATCAAAGATGAGGTATACTAGCTTGTAGTCTAAATTACATTTTCATGCAGAAGATGGCGATTTTTTAAAATTTTGTTTCTAAATTTTGAGCAAAAACGAGCTTTGTGCTCTTATGATACATACTAACTTATAAAAAAAAAAAGTGTAGCGACCGAAAGTATTTGCACCAAACATTTTTTCCAGCATTTCAGCAGTCCTTGTTGTCCTGATATTTTAGCGACCTGCCTCCGACCAGACGTTTGCCGATTCCAACCCCTCACATTCTTTTTATTCATTTTAACGTTTCATTTGTTTTTCAAGTTAGTAGATAACTTAACTATAAAACATCTACCAAAACATGAAAATAGTAGATAAAAATAGCAGACAATAGAGGCAAATTAAATACTTGAAAGATACGATTGTGATACTCTACTCAAACATGCTTTCTGAATCTACAGGACTGGTATTAAGAATTACTTCATTTGGATCAAATTATAGCAAGACTGACTGAAGATTTAAGTGTGTGAGAAACAGACGCGAAACCAGTATTTTGGTAAGAAGAGGGGGGCTTGAATTTAAAAATTTTGGTTAAAAAAATTTCCATTTGGCAGCGAGCTGAGTAAACTTATGCAACTTAAGCGTATCGCAGCCGCCGGAAGCGATGGGGTCTGGGGGCAAAGCCTCCAGCCGCTGGTCAATTTGTGTAATTTTTCAGAAACAATTTTCGATTCTAACGCTATTCAGATCAAATTTTGCACGTTTTTAGAGCTATTGGCAAGAACTAAATTGCTAAGATTTGACTGCAAGTTGACCAGTTAAATTGCCCATCCCATTTAGTCCCCCCCCTTAGGTTAAAAGGTCAAGCCAAGTCCAAAGCACGTTAAAACGCTTGCATTTTAGGGTTAAAATTTTGAAGTGTCTTGACTAAGGGGAGGCTAAAGCCCCTTTAGCCCCTCTGGTTGAACTGTGGAGAAGTGAGCTGTTGCTTGACTTGTTAGTTTTCATTTTAGAGAAAGCTTTCTCACAACTGTAAGTGGATGCAAAATATAGCACAAGCAACAATTGAAGTAAATAAACAACTGATGCAAACAATATTGCTAGGAACAACTTATTTTGCAAAATATTATTAGCTAAAAAAGGAGGAGTTTAATAGATGTTGCAAAAAAGAAAATTCTTTATTTGAAAAGCTGATTAAAACTTAAGCACAAAAAACAAGACTAAAATTTCTAAAATAAATACAGAAAATGTGTTCATAGGGCGCCCGCTTTGATATGCATTGTGCATATTGCGCACACCTTTGAGCGCGACATAATCAACTGATAACACAGTTCTTTTTCCAATTTAACCAAAAAGTTTTTTTAGAACTTTTAATAACGTACAACTGAAATCAAATCTTTCATTATACTTGCTGTATTACGCCGAAACGTGTAACGAGTTTGCGCAGCCCATCTCCGCGTCATTGCGCCCGGGCAACACAGCCTTTTTCGAAGCAATATCGCAGCGGTGGCGAGCCGTTGGCAACACTATGTCGAATTTGACCGGCCCGAGCTTTGAACCCCAGATCTCCCGCTGCAGAGACGAACGCGTGATTGCTCGACCAACTGGCCGGTACAACTCTTTAAATATAATCAAAACACATCTGCCCAGATACTTCGTATTACAGCCATAAAGCAACTGATATTTTCAAAAATACGTGCTTGCTCAAAAGACTCGACCGTCAAGGGTTACTGACAATATTTTGAGTTTCAAATTTTTTTTATCTGTGGTGAATTTGTATCCACTCATGAAAAACGCCGGGTATATCAAATTTTTGTTTAAGATTGGCGAGAAATACGTTCGTAAGCTGTCGATTTTAGTCCCAGTGTACTGCAGAGTCTGTAGACCGAGTCTAATTCATAATATTTCATCAGCAGGTTTTAAATTATTTGTAGAATACATGTAGCGGTTAGGCTGTTTGTGGATTGTAGCTGTTCCATCGGTATTTACCACAACATGAATCATTTGCTCATAATCCTCGCCTCAATTTTTTGTTTTGGTAAGTTAATGTCCGTGGTTGATGCCATAATTATGCATGAAAGCTTTTGGAAGCCTAGCTACTACCTAAGCCTTAACTAAGTGCATTACGATGCTAAGTCACGAAGTACTCGGTAGCCTAAAGTGAATAATCCACCTTTAGGCATCTCAGTTTTAAATCTTGAAAGTAAAAATGACGTGTTATGAGAAAAAACGTTTGTTTGAGGGGCAGGAAATGGACACATGTTAGGCTGTGTAAAGTGCGTATTAACAAATTCGTCCTATCTTAACGCAAAACTCAAAAAAGATTGTGATAATTGTAACGTTTTAACGGCAAGATGTAGTCAAATCTATTTTGCGTGTTTGTGTATATATGGTAGCGTACCGTATAATATTTTAGGGCAGCTAGTATTAGGAGTCTGCGTTTCTCCGACGTTTTAAATTACAATTGTAAACACAAAACTAAAAACCATAGTGATAGAAGTCTACGTTTACGCCGTTTACTGTCTTGTTGTAACTCTCTCAGTGGCTCAAGTCTCAACCTTGCATGAACTGTGCCTCCGTTGCAAAGACTTCCCATAGTTCTAACCCCCTTGCTTAAAAAACTAGGTCGCCAGAATACGTAGTACGAAGATTTGTACCAACAAATAAACGGTAAAAACCAAAAAAGTCTTACATGCGCTGTCAATCAAATTTTGGACTACTGTATTGCATAGAAGTCCAAAAACTGCTTATTGAACCACATGCCGAGCAACTTGGGTTTAAGTGGGCCATACCATCAACTAGTGTCGTTTTTTTTTTCGCCACACGGAAACTGTTTCATAGCTCCAAAAAACCAAAAAGCTCTGTTCTACCCAATCGTTGTTGCTCTAACGCAGGTAACGCGCTTGGCCACTGTCCTCCCGGATCGACGGAGTTAGATGATCAGTGCTTCTACTTTAGCGCCACTCAGAGCTCATGGAGTGATGCGGAGTCAGAATGCAGGAGAAGAGGAGGAAGTCTTGCACCGTTTTCTAAATCCTTTCAAACTTTAGTATGTATTGATAATAATTCTTCGCTTTAAATATGTCGTACCTCTCTTTGTTTACTTCTTATCCAATGCAAGCGAGATTTTGATTTATCAATATTCAACATCTTTTGCTGCACTAATGATTCAAACGCTAAAACAAGCTGTTGAAGATCCAATTGGTCAAAAAAAAAAACTAATCGAGTTTTACTCTTCTACAATCTACAACCAGCCTCATCTTTTGAATCAGCAATAGGGAGTGTGAATTGTTAATCCAGCAGCATGAGATTTATTCTTGCTCATACCATTAAATAAGACCACAAAACGACATACTGCAGGTTGATGAAAAAGGTTTTTACGTATAGACGATAAGCTTCGGTCCAGAGTTGTAGACTGGCCGACTAGAACAGACTCGAACTCGGCCCAAACCCGAAAAATGATGTGGAGCCAAAGCCAGGCCCGAAAAAAACCTGAAAGTGCAACCTACGTCTTGACAATCACTGTTGCACATGTATTCATCATAACCATACTTCTTTGATTGGCACGTAACACATCCTTTTTGGCAGCAGGAAGCATGCATTGGCTTGAGAAAATCAAGCGTGGTGATACTGTTTCGTGGCAATTTTTCACAGTACTTTTAATTTGATTTTTTATTTGCTGAGAAGCTGAGCTTATCCACGGGGCTCGAGGGTACACCGGGCACTTTTCTGGTCTAAAGGGTTTGGCAGTAGAAAATCGTGCATTTTCTTAGATATGTGCTGAAGCACTATATCTTCAGGGTATTCCCGTTGTCGAGCAAGATCTTTTTCATAAATCGATTTCTTGCTTGAGCTTGTTTTTCGTACATATCATACGTGCTCCGTGGTCGAGCGTAGAGATTAGGTTTGTTATTTGTTTTCGCGGGCTGAAGAATTCGCATCAGCAGATGTATTGACCAGAAAAGTGGGCTATAATAAACACTTTTCCATTGAAAAATTATGGAAAATTTGCCAACCATAACTTAGAAAAATTCTGTCCTTGGTCTTTAGCCTTAGCCTTGACCTTTGCTGTCTTTGGCCTCGATAGGGTCTGTCCTCAAAAAGTCGGTCCTTATCCTCGGATTTTTTTTAGCCCTTGGCCTTGGCTTCGAACGTTGTGTCCTCGACTCCATCTTTAATGTGGTTGCTAAATATCTAATTGGAACTAAAGAATTTATTTCGTCTGGTTTTACGTGAAAAGCTTCCTGACGAAGTCTCTTTTTCAAGATTGTTAAAAGCAGTTGTAGGTGAAGCACAAAAATTGGATTTGTAAAAAACAAAAGTACTAAAAATAAAATAGCCAAAGCTGTTGTAAACATTTTATTCGAGAAGAGCCGTTTCGGCTTATACTTAAGGCATTATCAATCTTATGACTTAAAGTATAGTGAAATAGTCTAATGTAGTTTAAAATTGTTTCAAGGATAACCTAAGAATCCAGTTATCGTCGCCGGAAGATTTTTGGATTGGACTAAAATTTAACCCTGATACTAGCACGTGGCAATGGACCGACAGCACCGCGGCTGACTTAAAGTAAGTTGCAGCTAAAACCAAAAAGATTAGTTTTCTGGATGTCCCAACAAGAGGCATCCTGCGCTTCAATGAGCTCAACCTCAAGTGCTTCGATCGTAATATGCAGGGTTGTTAAACGGTGATTTGCGTAATAATACATAGACATTTTTTTAATAACTTTTCTTACTCATCTCCAAATTTTGTTCTCCTCCATCCTGACACAATTTTGGGCAGTGAAGTTGTAATCTATGTTCTTGTTGGGGACAGAAATTATAGAGAAGGAGGCTATAGAATTAATAATGACTCAGCCGCGCTCTTCTCTGCGTTTATGTGTCGATAGTTCCCTCCTCAACAAAAGAGACTATTTTTTAGTCTCACATTATTAAAAAAAAGTCACAGAGGTAGCTCCTAATACTAGTTTTCTAATAAAATCAGATCTTTTATTATACTAGCAGTATTACGCCAAAGCGCGTGCAAGTTTGTTGAGCCCATCTCCGCGTCATCGCCCCCGGGTAACGCAGTTACTAAGAAATTTTACAGTGGTGACAAGCCATTGGCAACACGGTGTTGGATTTGAAAGGCCCGAGATTTGAATCTCAAGCCCTTCCCGCTCCAGAGACGAACACATTAACGCTCGACCAACTGGCCGGTTTACGAGTGTCTTCTTTTCTGTTCTTTTTTATCTCAACTCACTTACGGTTTCCTATAAACAGCTTTTCATTTTCCGGCGCTCTCCATTTCAACGATTTTTTTCGGAGAAATAAACACCTTGATTAAAGCAATTCTCAAGTTCTGTACCACCAACCAAATTTTCTTTTTTCGTTATTTCAACTTATTTACGGTTTGTAACAGCAAAGTTTCAAGCAAGGATTATGTTGCAGCGTGTAATTCGTGAAGTGCTTTTACGGTAGATCCATTTGCTTGAATGGAGCTGCTACTTCACGGTCTGAACTGTTTAATGCGTTTAGAATCAGTCATTCGGAACCTCATATTCTTCAGTGTGCCACCATCAACAGCGACCTTAGTGGTAAAATTCTACTCGAGAATTGCAAAGAAAAAAGGTAATAACCATACACCTGTTTTCAGCTGCAGTATATTTGTTAAAGTAAAAATGAGTTGCTGTTTTGATTGAAATAAATTTTTCCTTTGAATGCATTAAAAAAAATGTTAAATGGTCAAAAACATGTTAAATGGACAAAATTGCAACTCAACCAAATTGCTCCAAAAAACGAATCAAATTAATGTTGTCTTTTTGCTCAATTGGCGAAGATTTAGCAAAAAAGTTTTTTCATTTCATCAGTAAACTATTCGACTTATTTAGAACATTACTTTCCAAATTCCATTTTTTTTGAATCACCAACAGTAAATGAAATTATCCCCTGCACTGGTTCTTTCAATGCGAACAAAGATGTATAGGTTTCAACAAGATTCTTGCTTATTTTCTGAAACTGGCAGCACCTATCACTGCTCCTTATACCAATGTTTTTTAATCGATTCTGCCTTTTTAAATGGAATTTTTTTTTTGATAACTGCAAAATTGCTAAAGTCATTTCTATTCACAAGAAAGGAGAAAAAATGCAAGCAAGTTTAGGATAATCTTAATTCTGAGCTGTCATTTCTATTCACAAGAAAGGGGAAAAAATGCAAGCAAGTTTAGGATAATCTTAATTCTGAGCTGTATTTCGAAAGTAATCGTATCGGTTATCCAATTCATCAATTAATAAAATTGTTCCTAGAAAGAAAACAATTTGTTTCAATTAATGGTGTCAATTCAGATCTGTAACATAATAGTTTCGGCGTACCTCAAGATTTAACACTTGGTCCATTACTTTTCTTAACATAAAGAAACGATTTACCACACGCTGTCCTGGGTTCTCCAACACTTTTTTGCTGATAACACTTGTCTCATGTTAAAGAATTCAAATTTCTTGACCCTAGAAAGTGAATTAAACTTTCAAGCCTCCTGTTTAAAAGAAAACTGTAAATCTAACAAATTAACCATCAATCCACAAAAATGTCATGTTCTTGCAATCTCTCCCAAATTGTACAAAAATGTAACTAACTTTTATTTGCTAAACTTGACGGATTTAGCAATCATAATTGACTAGAACCTGAGCTTTTGCAATTGTAATGAAGTTATCGAAGATAAACCTGTCTAGGTCCTTAGCAATATTGTTTAAACTAAAATCAGTATTACCACATGTTGCGCTTCCAAAAGTATAGTATTCTATGGTACATCCTTATTTTTTGTACCGTTTAGTTGCTTAGGGTTTAACTTTCCCTTCCTCCTTAGAAAAAAATTAACATATTACAAAATAAAGCGGTTAAACTAATTGGTGGGAGAAACTACCTTGATAGGGCTACCCCATTTTATTCAAAACTAAACATTTTAAAACTCCCCGACTTAAACAAACTTAAAATTGCCAAATTTGTGCAAAGATTTAAGCATAATGCCTTTCCTCGATCCTTCTCTGATATTTTTGTGAAGGTCAGTCAAGTCACTACTCGTACAACCAGATCTTCTTCTTAACTTAACAATTTATATATTCCTTGCTATAAAATTAACAAGATTCGGCGAAGTATCATATACAAAGAAGTAAAAATTTGGAACTCAAATTCCGTTGAAATTCAAAAACTGCCCATGTCCCGCTTTAGAATTACATTGAAATCGCATTTAATACAAGCTTATCTAGATAAAGTACAGTAAGTTGATTTTATTTCGAATATTCGTGGTAAATTGGTCAGCATCCAAAATGGTCATGAACTTCTATTCGACTTTTTAATGCAAATTACTAAGAAGAAAATCGGGTAGCTGCTCAATTCGAAGACCGAGAAGGACGCTTCGCAGCCTCCCAGCCCCCATTCGTGTTCATAATTTGTAAGTCAATTCCGATGACTCTTGTTTTTTGTTATTTTTGTTTTATATTTTACAAACGAGTGGAGACGAATAAACTTGTGTTAATCTATATTTTACCTTTTTGGCAACCTATCCAAACTTTTGTTCTTCATAAAAATCCTTCCGGTACTGATATTCTATTAAATTTGCAAAAGAAATTTATGTTGCGTACTTTTATCTTGCGGCAATGCATTAACTTTTGTGGTTAAACAACGTATTTATCAATATTATAGGATTTTTGCGGGCAAGTTTAGTTATTGATTAACAATTTTAGCTGTATCCATGATGAAAAATTTACTTAAAATCAACGATTAGATTTTATTGTCGGCTGAGTCATGTTCTAGAAGAACAATAAAAGAACATAACGCATTCTTGAGCTTTGTTTGCTCATCACCATCAAATCTGTCGGGTGGCAATTAACGCTGCGCTGGTGGGCATGTTAAAGTGTGAAATGTAACAGATGTCAAAAAAAGATTGTTATGGCACCTGCTACTTCATGTATTCTTAGATTAGTGAGCTATGGTAATCAGTTTAGGATCCTGCTTTTTATTTTTGACTTATGCTTTCAAGTTGGGAACCAGTAGCGTAGACAATGCAAAAAAATCTTTCAAAAACATTAAAACCAGCGTTGTTAGATTAAAACGGAGCATACACACGAAAGACTTTAGCTACCTGGCATTTTAGCATGGTTTTAACCAGCTAGAGGGTAGGGGTAGTGCAGATTTTAGTTTCCTTTTTCAGCCCATGCCAGTATTTTGCTGTTTTAAGTTTTTTTGGCTCAAGATCACCACACATCCTATACTGCAAGAATGACGTAACAATATTTCATACCTGATAACGCTTTAAGTGGGAAGGGAACTGTGTCACACCATTTCCATTTAGGCCCTGATACTAAAAGAGGCTAGAAGAGCGTACAAGCTTTAGGAAGAAAGAAAAGGAAAAAAAAGAAAAAAACCTCAGCACGGCCAAAAGTGGGCTGGTAGGGATAAAAGGATATCTTAAGAGATATAAGCATGCGAAATATTTTTTGCTGTATTTAAGTCGTTTTTGAATAAGACCGCTTTTTAAGTCAATCTTTTGGAGAGGTTTTCGGGTCCTAAAACCGAAGTCACGAGACCTATTGTCTCGAAATTTGGTACAAACATATAACTTATTAATCTCAAACTGCTTTCCGAATTTCATGTAGCTAGACCGAACTCTTCTCGAGTTATAAGCAAATGTCTGACACTTCGCACTCGTTAGTTTGAAAATGGCCGAGTAAAAAAACAAAACGAACATGCGACGCAAGCGTGGGTCGTTCCAATTTACGGCGCAAGAAAATGATGGACGATTTCTCCTGGCTGCAACACGACTACAATGAATCCCAACTTCTTTCTGACACTGTAGCGTCTGCCCAATGTTTTTTAATGTATTTTAACGATGACGGTTCATATTTTATTGCGCGTTACCCATCGTAGAGCAATAAATGCAATGCGTGCAGATTGCAGGAGCAAAACAAAATGCAGAGTACATTTGTTTAATTGTTTATGCATGAAAGCTGCCATGAAACATGTTTGATATAAACTGAAAGGTTATCGTCGTCAAAGGCAGTAGCGATTCACATATTTGAAGAGTTTAAACTTTAAAAGATCACCTTTGTGCTTAGTGGTGGTCATTGACTTGGGGGGCCTTGGGCAAGGAGACAAAAAAATGGGCCCCCCGTAAGCAGCGCCTAATGCTACTGAGATCGTGCAGAATCAATGCTTCCGGGTTGGTACGTAGCACGAGCACATCCCCCCAAAAAAGGTTCTTACTTAGCGGATGTAGGCATG
This sequence comes from Trididemnum nubilum, assembly GCA_963965965.1. Taxonomy (NCBI): domain Eukaryota; kingdom Metazoa; phylum Chordata; class Ascidiacea; order Aplousobranchia; family Didemnidae; genus Trididemnum; species Trididemnum nubilum. The sequence goes on along the minus strand of OZ014483.1, from coordinate 38,101,981 downwards.
TAGCCTACCATCAGTTTTAGTAAATCTGAGGGTGAGCACAATTAAAAACTCTCACAACTAGTAGTGCTGGGCACCGCAAGTTTTTTTTAAGTCCGCAGTCCGCAAATCCGCAACCAAATTTCAATGTTCTTAATCCGCAACCGCGTCCGCAATTACACGTTTAAAAGCTTAGTCCGCAACCGCAAGTCCGCAACTTCGTAATATTTGAAGTCCGCACCGCAAGTCCGCAACTTTTTATGAACCGAGTAGAAGAGTTTTGCAATCAACCATGTCGAGAAGTGATCTGCTCTGAGTTGATTAGCAAACCTAAGTAAAAAGTTGTGACTTGTGCCCACACAATAAAAAGAATTATTCACGATCGTTGATTGTAGTAAATGTATCTCAGCATGACTCGTTATTTGGCTACTTTTTCCGATGGCAAACTTAAGAATTGCTCAGACCCTCTTACTTTCAGGTTTAACTCAAAACAGATTAAAACGCTTGTATTTTGAGTTAAAGTTTTTAAGTGACTTAGCTGAGGGGGTTGTAGCCCCCAGCCCTCCTGCTTGCGCTACTGCTTATACAGTAAGTGCCTAAACTGCATGGAAGCATAATGCGCAACCAACCGACAAACCCTAAAACTGCTTCAATGAAGCTAAGGATTCGAAGATTAAAAGCCATTGGATTACAGTGAGAAGCCATCAAATTGCAAAGCGCAATCCGTATTTCCGCTTACAACAACATATTCTAAAACAACGTTTTTTTTTCAAGGCAGGAAACGGCAAAGGCAGTAGATGGCAAGAAAACATTCATATCACTAATCGTTTTACTAAATTTTTAGTCTTAATTTTCATAAATACTGTAGGAACGAGATGATCACACGCTACCGGTAGTGCCGTCGCCAGACCAAGCGAAGTGAGGGGGCCCCTAGCCGAAAATGGGGGGCACTATAAAATAGACTGAACTTTGATATTTTAAAGCTACAATTTTGCCTAGGTGGGCAAGTTAATACAAAACGTTAGCTTCGTTAACCACTAGTCCGTTAACAAACTTCACACCTCCGTTAACGTTAATCCGTTATTTTTAGCTTTAATTAACGGAAGTTAATAAAGTCCGTTAATTCGTTAACATTTTGCGTGTAATTTACATTTGTTTTTATTCACTCGCTTCTAGAACACGTATTGACGCTGTTGAGCTGATTGTAAGAAAATATTTATTGCTATAGTGGTCTTTTTGTGTTTTGGAAGTTACATTTGACAGTTTAATCTAATTTCAAGATAAAAATAAGTTCAAATGCCCTGACGAAGCTGCGATCGGAAAATCTTTGGAAATTGTGAACAGCGATAATTAATAGACCTATGAGGCTGCAGCTTATTATTTGGCACAAAAAAGAGCTCCTTTCTTCGCTTTCTTCTATAAAACTCGTGCAAATACGCAACAAGTGTTACCAGTGCATACTGGTTTGTACCGGTACGATGAATGAATGGTGCAAGATATTAACGATAAAAACCTTAACGGAAGTTAATTTAGTCCGTTAACATGAAAAAACTTTTTAACGGAACAACGCGTTAATGAAAAAGTTAGCTTCGTTATTAACGGATTAACGATTAACGGACTTGTGCCCATCTATGCAATTTTGTATTCATCTTTGAAAAAATTGACATAGAAGCCCAGCAGCGGTATTTAGCTCAATTCGTATGCGGCCCGTGTAATCGCTTGAAAAATCTGTCTGCAGGAGTGAATGCGACCAGAAGCGCAACCAGGGTTTTGCTAAAAGAGAGAGGGCTTGAACCAAAAGTAAATGTTTTTTGCACAAAAATTGTCTAATTTAGGTTTCGTGCTAAACAAACCGTTGCAACTCAAGCGTGTTACATAGAGGGCAGAGCCCCCAGCTGCTGGGTGATTTTTGCGATTTATAGCAAAATAGCGATTTTTACGCCATTTAAATGACATTTTGCGCTTTTAAAACTATACCAATAATTACAGATGATTACAGTAAATTGCTAAAATTCAGAAGTCATTTAAAGAGTTAAATTGTCTAGCCTCTTGAGCCCCCATATATTTCAGGTCAAATCCAAAACACGTTTAAACGCTTATCCTTTTTTCGGTTATATTTTGTAAATGACTTGGCTAAAGGGGGCTGATGCTCCCTTATCCCCTTCCACTTGGTTGCGCCACTGACTGCGACCTAAAATAAATTTTGAGTGTCCTCTAAGAAAACAAAAACACCTGGCCCTTTAAAAGATTGTTTTCACGTATTGTTTCAGGTCATAATCACTAACGAAATAACGCTTCTATAGGCATGCATCCCTATTCCGCGACACATCCGTAAAGGCGTACTGTTAATAAGATGGATTATTGGATCACATTTATGTAAAGCAGTTGTTGGCCCGCAATTTTGCAAAAAATTGAAAAAACTTCAAACAAAAATTATGTTTGAAAATTATTATTCTTTTTTTCCATCATTGCCTGTTGTCTTGTCGTTACGTGATGCTCCAAAAAAGCATTCTGAGCAAACCGAAATCGGGGGGCACAAGCAGTCGTTAGGAGGGATACGGCGCATCTGGCCCCACCGTAGCGACGGCACTGGCTACCAGTAAAAAATGATACTCCAGTGGCAAATTTTGTGAAGTCACGGTAAAAAACAACGAAGTCATACTTTGAACCAGGGCTGCAAATTTGAACTTAAACTCGAAAGAAGTCGGCTGTTTTGCCGAACTCGAAAAAACAGCATGTCAACAAAAAGAAAGCGATTAAACCGATAAGGAGACTTAGTTTTTTTTGTCAGCCTGAAATTGAAAAACTTGATATTTCTGCCTAACTTGAACTCGAAAAAATTAAATTGATTTCTCAAGTTTGACTGGGTAAAAACATAAATATTTTGCGAAAATAGAAGAAATTACAATATTGGTATAAAACTTGCGGAATTGCGGACTAAAATTAAAAATAGTCCGCAACCGCAAGTCCGCAATTTAAACTGCCAAAGTCCGCAAGTTCGCATGTCCGCAACTTTTTTCGTTAGTCCGCAATTGCGGATTTGCGGACTTGCAGACTAACTTGCGGACCTGCCCAGCTCTGACAACTAGCCGATCAGGATCTGAAAATTCAAGACTAAAACAGTGTAATAACAAATTACTTGTTAGGCCTACTCATACATGCTCAGTACCATAAAACTAGGTATTTCTATGTCATACATTCTACAGCACAAACAAAACATTTCTAAAATGCGGTTTTCTACCAAAAGAGATCTATATAACTGTATTAATTGTCTGTATAATAACCTATGGCTTATACTATGTCCGTGAACATATATCAAGTACAGGTAACCTGCAAGTGTTTTGGGCTAGGCGTTTTTTGACACCTAAAAAGCTACACTTTGCAAAGTGCCCCTCAAAAAAGAGTCCTCTGCAAAAAAACAATATAGAGCCCTTTAAAAAATGGGGTCCTTCTGTAGTCCTGTAGTCCAAGAAGCTCTTGGTAAAGAAACCATCCAAACAGGGCCATCTGCAAAGGGACCTTCCTCAAGAAGGCACCCTGCGTAGAGCCTCTTACACCGCCGAAAAGAGCCTTTTGCAAAGAAACTATCCAAGAAGGGACCTCTCTCATCATCTCAAACGGACCTTCTTCATAAGACTCCCGCAAAGGAGCCCTCTTTAGTGCTTTCCATAAAAAGCCTTATACAAAGGAGGCCTTTACTTGTACAGAAATGTACGAATAAGAGCCCTTCCAAAATGTCCTTCCACTAAGAGCCCTCTGTAGAGGCCCAAGAACCCTCTTCATACGGCTTCTGCAAAGGGGCCCTCTTCATAGGGCCCCCATAAACGGGTCCTCTGTATATGCTTTCCATAAAAGGCCCTTCACAAAGGGGGCTCTTATTTGTAAAGGAATGTACAAGGGCCCTTCCAAAAATGTTCTTCAAATAAAGACCCTCTGTAAAGGTCCCCCAAAAGGAGCCTCCAATGGGGCCCTCCACAAAGATCCCCCGATGCGTTAACTCTAATGCCGGTACAGATAAAGGTTCTATAGTAGGCGTAAATGTGTTGCAAAAATTTGGGGGGCGTTTGTTGCGTATTTTTTGGGGGGGCCTGTAGCGCACGAAATCAAGTGGGGGGGCCCGGGCAACCTCCCAGCTTGCCCGTGACAATGACCACCACTGTTTGTGCTGACGGGAGGTAGGATTAAAATTTGTTTTTAGTAACCTGTAGTTGTGATGCACACCTGCACTCCTGTAGCCATATTAAAGTTTTTGAAATTGGGACCGTGAATCAAGTATATATACAGTACACAATATGAGTATATCATCCAATTTTTTTTGCCCAATTTGATTTAAATCTCTCTGTTTTGCTCAGGAATTTTATCTGCCAGCTTCCCCACATAGACCTGTATGCAGAGTCGTGCGATACGGACCAGGGATTCGAACTCATGGGTTCGGCTTGCTTCGCCTACGTTGACCAAGATATGACATGGAATGAGGTATAAACTATTTGAATACAATTGTTCATGCTGGTTCAGCTGGCATTAAGTTATAAGTGTTTCTTATCGCCAATCTGCTTCTTAAAATTGTGATAGCCAAATCATGACCTTTAATCATGCTTTGATTCATTAATGTTCTTGTACAGGGGTCGGCAACCTACGGCCCGCGACCGGATTTGACCCGACATGGAAATCCATCCGGCACGCGATGCCTTTGCATAGTATGGACTTCAGGCTAGAATAGCTAAACACTTTTTTCTAGTTTTGATTCAGAGGACTATAGCTTGAACTTACGCCAGAAACTGCTGAAGACTTTTCTTTAGCCTTTATCTAAATTTAGGTTAGAAATATCTCTCAATGAAATTTAGGCTGGCCCGACAGGACCTTGCTGAGTATGGTTTCGGTCTGCGACTGTGAAAAGGTTTCCGTCACTGCTAGTGCCTGAAGAAAGTTCTCTCATTTAAAGAGAAACAAAACTTCGAATTTTCAATGAAATTTAACAGCGTTTATATTGCTTCATCTGTAATTTATAGGAAGTTGTACCAGAAGAGCAAAAGCACTTAACATTATTGATAAAGTACAAAATGCCTTGGCAACAGGCGCGTAGCCAGAAATTCGCTATGGGGGCTGTTTTGGGGGTCTGGGGGCGGAGCCCTCAGCCGCCGGAGGCTTGGGGTTTGGAGGCAAAGCCCCCAGCCGCGGGAGGCACGGAGGTCTGGGGGAGTAGCCCCCAGCGCTCGAAAATTTTGCATTTTTTTGCAAAAATAACTTAATTTTAGGGCTATTTTGATAAAAAAAATAATGCTTTTAAAAGGTGGCTTAGGAATTGGCAGAGCAAACATGATTAAGCTGGTTGCATAAATGGGCTATTTGGGAGGTGACTAAAGGTAAAATTTTAGTTCTCTTATTTGGATGCTAGTAAATTATAAAATCCAATAGTTCAATAAAACTCACACGGAGTAATCTATTTCGTATACAGTTTATAGAGAAAAATAATTGGGGGGGACTAATGAAAAAAAAATTGAAAAAAGTGATTGGTAATTAACTAATACTGAATAGCCCCCCCCTATTATTTAGTTTATAGTAGGTATATTTGTTGATGACTCCAATGTTTAGCATTTTTACACTTCCGATCAAAAATGATTGCTTATTTTTTACCATTTTTCAAAGTTTTCATTTATTTGTTGGTTGTATTTTTGACAAATTAGCCCCGCTCCTTGAATATATGTTTCAAAAGATGCTTTAAATCACTATTTAGTCCACTCCAGTGCATAACGGTCTCAAAAGTGCTAATAACGCATTGATTTTCTCATTCTGCATTTTGGTCGACATGCCAATGGGGGTGCTATAGCCCCCCCCCCCCTGGCTACGCTACTGCTTGGCAAAGTGGAATTTGAATTCATATGATTCAAAAAAGTGCTCTTATGCTACAGCAAAATAACTCTAATATTAAAATATGGTTAATTACTGCAACCGAAGCAATTTTTGAAAACCAGTGATTGTGAAATGTTATTACCCGAATACTGTCATTACAAAAGCTGATTCTAAAAAATAAATTTACTCATTCTCAGCTTTTATAACTGAGAATTTCGGAGGTTATAAATCTGTAGCGAATTCTCAGGTGGCGAGAGCAAGTCTTTTTGTCTTCGTTTCCTTACACCATGAGAAAAAAATTAAAAATAAGTTTAAACCATCTTGTTGTGTTTTGGTTAACAAGATGTTTATATATAATTGATAAAAAGAAAAGTGTTATTTGTACTGCATTTATTAGGTTTTGGAAGCAATTGTTCCATGCGACAGTATTTTAAGTGTCATAGAGGCATACATACATTATCCGTTCGATTAAGATATCACTATTTACTTCATAAAGCAACAAGAATACTGAACAATAAGACAACATTTTGTCAGATACATTCTCTGCAATGCCCACTTGCCCACTGCTCAGTGGTGAAAAGATCTTTGTTTTTATGCATGGAACCATAATAAAGTGTAGTAAACTTAAAAAAAACAGTCGTTCGAAAAGCTTAGACGTCCATCGTTGTTGATTCCTTGGGTGTCATAACGACTACTTTTAGCGTGAACGTTGGAAAACGATTTTTTAAAGTATTCCTCTTTTCAGGCACTTAGCCAGAACGGAATTTTATGGGGGGCAGGCAAAAATTTGGGGGGTAAATGGCTTCTCCAAAAAAAGGGCAATCCCTAAAAAAAAGGAAAAGGTCTTCACGGAGTAGAAAGCTAATTTCACTCGCAATTGCCAGACTTAGGACATCTTGTTGCGTCAAAGTGACATTTAAGTAAAATCATTTGGAGACAAAGTAAAATTTGAGGGGTAGGGCAAAATCACGTATTTAAGTACTGCGCATGCAGATGCTGCTTAAAATTTTGTTAAAAATGACGTTCAACTGAAATTATTTGTGGTAGCAAAGTAGAATTTGAGGGGGCAATTGCCTCCTTGCTCCCCTTTGGCTACGTCCCTGCCTCTGTTTGTTCACCTTTTCGGATAAAGTTTTGCCTGTCTCTGATTGTCTGTTGGTTTGTAAGGTCATATCAGGCAAATGGTGATGGAAAAGAATGTGCTTTGTTTAGCGATGAAAAAACAAACAATAAGCAAATACTGCTGTGCAAATCCATCCACGTTGCGGGCTTTCTGTGCATCCCCGTCCAAGCAGTACTTTTTTACAGTGCCGTCCCTACGGGGGGGCCAGGGGGGCCGTGCCCCCCTGAACGGCTGCTTGTGCCCCCCTTCATTTAGGTTTACTCAAAATACTGTTTTTGGAACATCACTCAATGACAGGACAACAGACAATGATGGAAAAAGGATAATTATGTTCAAGCATAATTCTCCTTTGATGTTTTTTCGATTCTTTGCAAAATTGCTGGCAACCAACTGCTGTATTACATAAATCTGACGCAATATTCCGCCTTATCAGCACGCCTTTACGGATGTGTCGCGAAAGAGAGAATTTAGCCTGCAGAATCGTTATTGGTACTTCGTTGGCAATTATGACATGAAACAATACGTGATACATTTTTTTTCACAGACCAGCTGTTTTAATTTTTAGAGCACACTCAAGATTTTGAGGTTGCAGTCAGTGGCGCAACCAAGGTGAAGGGGCTTAAAGCCTCCTTAGCCAAGTCACTTAGAAAATTTAACCTCAAAATACAATCGTTTAAACGTATTTTAGACTTGACCTGAAGTAAGTGGGGGGGGGGTTGAAGTTGCCAAACAATTTAATTTTTTGAAATGATTTTTGAATTTGAGCAATTTAGTAATTCATAGGGCTTCAAAAAGTACGGAATGTGAATAAAATGGCGTTAAAATTGCTATTTTTTTGGTGCAAAATTGCAAAAATTGCCCAGCGGCTGGGGGCTAGGACAGTCACTAAATATTTAGTGACTATGTCCCGTCTGTAACACGCTTAAGTTACATTAGTTTGTTAAGCACGGGGGCTAAATCAAGCAGTTTTGTGCAAAAAGATTTAGCCTACATTTGGTTCACCCTTCTTAGTAAAATCCTAATTACATGTCTGGTAGCATTCACTGATGTAGCCTAGATAAATTTTTCAAGAGACTATGGGCTGCAGACTAAATGAGCTAAAAAACGCTGCAGGCCTTATTTTAAAATTGTGCATGTTTGTAGCCGTACAAAATCTGAACATCAGTTTTTATATGCAAATTTTAGTGCCCCCCCACTTTTGGCTAGTGATCCCTAACTTTATTTGCTCAGGCGACGGCACTGCTTTATTAGCTAGTGCTTCTCAAACAGCTAAGTTTTTCAGCAACGTTGGGTTGTGAACGGATCCACCACTCGGGATTCCATTTCAGCTCCAGCTGCAATAATGTAAGTTATTAACACGAGATTATTTGTTTTTCCAGGCGGACGATTATTGCCAGAAAAACTGGAATGCTCATTTGGCGTCAATAATGAACGATGAAGAACACAACTTTGTTACATTGCTCGGAACACAATACAGCACTGATCTCTGGATTGGACTGTCTGATCAGGTACAAACCGTCGACCCTCACAAGTAAACAGTCCCGTGGTCATGCTGGGCAAGGGACATGTTGGATAAAAAGTTTAGCGTAGTATTCCCTGTTAATGCCAAACCAAAGTCCATCCAAATACTATATAAAACGTGGTAATCGCAGCTTCATTGCCTGCTTTCCTTCAGCATAACAGGGAGACCAGGCGCGTAGCCAAAAATTCGCAATGGGGGGGCTATTGGGGGGTCTGGGGGCGGAGCCCCCAGCGCTCAAAAATTTTGCATTTTTTTGCTGAAATAACTTAATTATAGGGCTATTGTAATAAAAAATAATGTTTTTAGAACGTGGCATAGAAATTGGCAGCACAGCATGATTCAACTAGTTGCATTAATGGGCTATGTGGGAGGTGGCTAATGATACCATTGTAGTTCTCTTGTTGACATGCTGGTAAATCATAAAATTTTATCATTCAATAAAGCTCACATGGAGTAGTCTATGTCATCTATATTTTATAAAGAAAAATAATTGGGGGGGGGGGGGGGGGCTAATGGAAAGATATTTGAGAGAAGTGATTGGTAATTAACTCACACTGAATAGCCCCCTCCCCCCACTTATTCCTGAGTTTATAATATATTTGTTGATAAAGTTTATGTTTGACGTTTTTACACTAGCACTCAAACTTGATTGTTTATTTTTGGGCATTTTTCAAAGTTTTTATTGATTTGTGACTTTAATTTTTGACAAAGTAGCTCCCCCCCTGAATATATGTTTAAAAAAAAAACTTTAAATCACTTTTTAGTCCATTCCAGTACAAAAAAACAGTCTCAGAAGAGCTAAACACGTGGTATTTTTCGTATTCTGCATTTTGGTTGACAGGCCAATTGGGGGGCTATAGCCCCCCCTGGCTACGCTACTGAGGGAGAGAGTGCTGTTCCTCTGCTGTCTTCAGCTCAAGAAACTTTTAAATAAAGGTATACTGTACACTAAGGTTGAAAAAAGTCAACATTTTGGCGCTAAATATTACTAATGTTCTTTGATGAGGTTATTGAAAAGAAAAAAATGTTTCCCATTTGTTTCGCAGTCTTTCAAAATCCTGCTTGCATAAGAGTGGTTTCTAGAACCATTTGGTCTACCGGGCATGAAAATCGATACTACAGGTAGGCTAGCCTACTAACAGTTCTTCCGGTAAAAGGCACACGATTAGCATAACGCTAATTTATTACCTTGACGTTTTGCTCAGCTGAAAACGCCGAGCATCTTCAGAAGTTGAGTTGGAGGAGTGTCGAGCACTCCTCCAATACTAGCACAAACAGTACATATCGCAGATAAGTTACACAGCAATTAACCGTCTACGATAACTATTAACATATTTTAAAACAATGGATTCTTCCCAATTAATACGATGATCAAACAACATTAAATGTTCACATAAAGCGGATTTTTCTGGTTCCGCATTTTTGACGGCTCTTTTTTGTTCTGCAACACGACTTTTTAAATCCCGTTTCGTTTGCCCCTCGTACACAAACTCACAATCAGCACAAGGTATCTTATAAACTAATCGACTCTTTTCATGCTCTGCAATAGGATCTTTGGGTGAGGTAAGAATGTTTCGAATGGTTTTAACCGGCTTCATCGCAACTTTCATACCAGCTTCGTTAAGAATACGACCGATACGTTCTGAAGTACCCTGTACATAAGGTATGGAGGTGAAGTGCGTAAGATGCCGTGTTTTGTTCCGTTGTTTGACCTTGGGTATGGGGTAGGAGTGCCGGAGAGGGAAACCGTTGAGTTGTAGAACAGACAGAACATGGGTGGCTTCGTGTCGTGCATCTGCTGGGATGGTGTTGTGTGTGTTAGCTCTGTCATGTAGTGTCTTGGTAACTGCGAGTTTCTGGTGCTGAGGATGATGAGAATCAAAGTGAAGGTATCTGTCTGTGTGGGTGGGTTTGCGGTAGACTTGTGTGCGAAGAGTTTGGTCATGTCGTGTTACTAGAACATCCAAGAACGGTAAAGAGAGATTCTGCTCTTCTTCCATAGTGAACTGAATATGATGACAAACCGAGTTGATATGTTGGTGAAATTCTGTCATGTGCTCTTTTTTTAATACACAGAATGCATCATCTACATATCGAAGCCAGAGTTTAGGTGGCGTGTGAAATGTCGTGAGATTCTTTGCCTACACGTACACAACTCAATGCTCATGACATAAAAACTGGCCTTGAAATCTGTTCTAATTCTACTGTTTTTTGTTTTTTTTCAAAACGTTTTGTACAGACAAACGTTTGGTACTCCAATGGGATCATGCATCTCTCTCATTGTGGCTAACATCTTCAAGGAGCATATAGAGAAAGCCGCACTCACAACATTTCACACGCCACCTAAACTCTGGCTTCGATATGTAGATGATACATTCTGTGTATTAAAAAAAGAGCACATGACAGAATTTCACCAACATATCAACTCGGTTTGTCATCATATTCAGTTCACTATGGAAGAAGAGCAGAATCTCTCTTTACCGTTCTTGGATGTTCTAGCAACACGACATGACAAAACTCTTCGCACACAAGTCTACCGCAAACCCACCCACACAGACAGATACCTTCACTTTGATTCTCATCATCCTCAGCACCAGAAACTCGCAGTTACCAAGACACTACATGACAGAGCTAACACACACAACACCATCCCAGCAGATGCACGACACGAAGCCAACCATGTTCTGTCTGTTCTACAACTCAACGGTTTCCCTCTCCGGCATTCCTACCCCATACCCAAGGTCAAACAACGGAACAAAACACGGCATCTTACGCACTTCACCTCCATACCTTATGTACAGGGTACTTCAGAACGTATCGGTCGTATTCTTAACGAAGCTGGTATGAAAGTTGCGATGAAGCCGGTTAAAACCATTCGAAACATTCTTACCTCACCCAAAGATCCTATTGCAGAGCATGAAAAGAGTCGATTAGTTTATAAGATACCTTGTGCTGATTGTGAGTTTGTGTATGTGGGGCAAACGAAACGGGATTTAAAAAGTCGTGTTGCAGAACATAAAAGAGCCGTCAAAAATGCGGAACCAGAAAAATCCGCTTTATGTGAACATTTAATGTTGTTTGCAGGATGTCAAACCCTTTCAAATAACGGTTCGGGTTCAGGTTTAGCTCCTGCTCAAAATATTTTAGCGGTTCAGGTTTGGTTCGGGTTCACTTGAGCACCATTTTTGAGGTTCAGGTTTGGTTCAGGTTCCCTCTAGTAAAATATTACTGGTTCAGGTTCGGTTCGGGTTCATTGACTTAAAATTTAACTGTCGTTACTCGTTTCGTCCAGAAAAAAAAAGAGAAATTGCTGATCCTGTTGATGATCACCACTGATCTTATAGTGCGTGTACCAGCGCCAGCGGCATCCGGATATGGAAAAATATATTCTTACTTTTGTTAGGGCTTCAGGTTCGATTTGGGTTCACTTGAGCACGATTTTGAGGGTTCAGGTTTGGTTCAGGTTCACTGAAGTAAAGTTTTGCTGGTTCAGGTTTGGTTCGGGTTCACCAAAATGAAACGGTTCATTCGGGTTTACGGTTCGGGTTCAGGTTCGGTTCAACACCCTGGTTGTTTGATCATCGTATTAATTGGGAAGAATCCATTGTTTTAAAATATGTTAATAGTTATCGTAGACGGTTAATTGCTGTGTAACTTATCTGCGATATGTACTGTTTGTGCTAGTATTGGAGGAGTGCTCGACACTCCTCCAACTCAACTTCTAAAGATGCTCGGCGTTTTCAGCTGAGCGAAACGTCAAGGTAATAAATTAGCGTTATGCTAATCGTGTGCCTTTTACCGGAAGAACTGTTAGTAGGCTAGCCTACCTGTAGTATCAATCCTGCTTGCATGGCTATTTTTTAGCCATTTTTTTGGTTTGTTCTCAAAAGAGAAAAAAGCTGTTTAGGAATACTAGAGCGTCTGAAATAATTTTTAGTAAAGCCAGCTTCAAAGCTTGAAAGAACACTGTAAGCATTAAAACCTATTGCTTAATATTCCTTGCAGCTTAGTTTACTGAAAGCCATTCACCAGGAAAACACGGAAAAAAGATAGCTGAGTCAGAACCAAGAACCGATCAAGCCAGAAAACTTGTCAGGCGAATGGTCACATGGATAAATAAGATACGGTAGACGTTTATTTTGCACAAATCGCTTCAGAGCAAACAGAAGGAAATCTAAAAAAAATGAATAAAATTAAATTATGGACTGGAAGTTGTGAGGGCCTTTTGGTAGTTGAGTCGAGAAGTCACTTATCGTGTACTGTAAAAACGATTAGAAATGGAAAGTGAACTAAAAGTTACATGTGTTATTATCGCTAAAGATTAGATAGAAAAAATATCTCGAAGCTGCGTGAGTTGCTTTTGGCAATATTTGTTTCTGCACTTCACCCTGTTTTAACATTGCGCTTGGTCGGTTCTTGATTCTGTCTCAGCTATCTTTTTTCCGTGTTTTCCTGGTGAATGGCTTTCAGTAAACTAAGCTGCAAGGAATGGGCTCCGCCTCACCTGCGTCACTAGGGGTTGAAATGATTACCCATTTCGACGCGGAGACAGCATTAAGGTGTTGTCAAATGAAGTAGGATTGTAAGACGTGATGTCTCTGTGAACTATTAAATTAGTTCTGCCTATTTCACTTTAGGAATAATTAAGCAATAGGTTTTAATGCTTACAGTGTCCTTTCAAGCTTTGAAGCTGGCTTTACTAAAAATTATTTCAGACGCTCTAGTATTCCTAAACAGCTTTTTTAACAAAAAAGGCTGTTTAGGAATACTAGATTTAAAGTTAAAAAAAAATTAACATTTAATTTTATTTCATTTCTTTAAACCTAACAACGCAATTTAAAGTTTAATCGTTTACGTGCTATCTGGCCTATTGTTTACCAACGCAGAAATCTAGGGAAGAGCCACCAGATCGGCGATTACTTCAAACAAGCAATGCGAAAAAGTTGTCTTTCCTGCAGGATTCGAACCTGCAGCCTTCGGATTACCGGTCCACTGCTCTACCTCTTGAGCTAGAGAAGACGTTTTTCCGCATGCTTAATTTTGGCTGTTTTAACCCAACATTTTGCTTGTTCTATAATGTTAATATAATTCAATTGTGATGTTTTGATGTTTGCGGGGCCAGAGGAGTCTTCTCTAGGAGAAGACTCACGCGATCAGACGTATTTTTTAGCTTAAGTGGTAGAGCAGTGGGCCGGTTATTCGAAGACTGCAGTTTCGGATCTTGTTGGAAGACAACTTTTTTGCATTGCTTGTTTCAAGTAGTCGGCGTTCTGGTGGCCCTTCTCTAGGCTTCCGCGCTGGTAGCCTTAAGGCCAGACAATACGTAATCGATTAAACGTTTACGTATTGCGCTTGGTAGAATTGGTAGAATTAATCTAGATGTTCTCATATACGACAATCTAAACTGGAAACTACAAATCAAGGAACTATGTTCAAAGGTAGCAAGGGGATCTTGGGCCCTTAATCAATTAAAACACTTTGTAGATCATAGGCGTAGCCAGGATTTTTGATTGGAGGGGGCACAAACCTCAAATCACATGCAATGACGTCATCAGAAATTTTCGAAAAAGGAACTTTTCGTGGGGGCAAAGATATCGCAGAATGGAAGATCTGAAGCCGTAGCCTGATGGCACTAAACCAGGATTTAGATAAAGGGAGAGGGCGAAATACTTAAAAAGTGGAAATGTCTAACTTAGGAGACGTGCTGAGTAAGCTAGTGTACTCAAACGTATCACAGACGGGGGTCTGGGGGCGGAGCCCCCAGCTGCCGGTGGCTATGGGGGTCTGCCGCTGGGCGATTTTTGTAAGTTTTTGAAAAAAAAACTATTTAAATCCCATTGGATCACAGTTCGCACGAGTTCAGAGCTATTTCAAAGAACTAGATTTTTAACATTTCAAAGCCGATCGAAAAAATTTAGTTGTTCAATCCTCCTTTTGCAATTAAATCCCAAAACACGTTTAGAATCTGGCATTATGGAATAAAATATTAATTGTAAGAGATTTGGTCTATAGGGGGAAGTAAGGCACATTGCCTCCTGCAATATTTTAGCAGTAAATAATAATTCTCTCGAAGATTTTCTTTTGAGATTTTTGTTTAGTCATGAATTTTACCAGTTATAGGAGTACCTGTACGGCCAAAGGGCCCAGGCCTCTTCGATTGAAATTCAGGGGTTTGTTCAATGAGCATTTTCCCTAGCTATTTTTTTAAAGTATTTTGTGTGTAAAAACTGGCGAGGTGGAGGTGAATCGTTTTTGAAAAATGGTACAATAGATGGTTACGCTTACTAAACATGTTATTACCGAGCCGGATTTACATTGCGCAGGGCCCCAGGCACTTAGGGAATTTTTGCAACATCTTCCTGCCAAATATAAATGAAGACCAAAAAAAGTCCTACTATGATACTATGTGAGGGCAGGGCCCTGGCAGTGACCCATATGGCAAATATGGCGCTGGTTATTGTATTAAGTTCATAAAAAGTTTAAATGAGGGCCTGAGGTAGCAACTTTTAGAACAAAAACTGTGGATTTCACCCTGGTTATATGTTTAAATTGGTAGAAAAAAATTGAATTAAGGGGTGCGCCGGGCCCCCTGGTAGTCAATATTATTTATTGTAAATAACTGTAGTACGCGTGTACTAATGTACGCAAAGATGCTAAAAGAAACTAAAAATGAAGAAACAAGGCTTTTTTGACAATTTTTTGTCATTGGTGACTTTTTGATTTAGGGGGCCCGGGTCCCCTCGGCCACCCCTGGCTACGCCAATGATTTTGAGACAAGATCGCTCCCCTAATAAGTTCTTTCATAAAAAAATACATTTAAATCAAGATTAAAATATTTTTTTAAAACGTGGAGGACTCGAGTCAAGTCACTTGACAGTTTTTTGAAACTTCCAAGAATTGCATGACATTACTATGACGTGAACATGTGGTCCTCATTATTATTGCTTACTTTTGTACGATTAAATCCTAAATTAAGGAAACTGCAATTCTGGACAGGGACAACATTCTGGCTATACTCTCTTTATATTTATCATTGGTAGTATTTCAATTGGGGAGTTTGCATTACCGCCTGTGTTATAGCATTCAGTTTATAATAAGGTTAAACGAAGGCCTGGGGTGGCAACTTTTAGGTCAAAACTCTTAGATTTTTCACAGGTTTTGCATATAAATTGTTAAAAATTTGCAGGGCCCCTGGTCCGGAAACCTTGGTCGTCTGTCAGGGACCCTGGGGCTCCCTGGCAGCCAGTTAGAGGCCCCGGGGCCCCTTGGTTGTCGGTTAGGAGCCCCGGGCCCCTTGGTTGTTAATTAGGGGCCCTGGGGCTTTCTGGTTGTTAGTTAGGGGCCCCCTGGTCGTCAGTTAGGGACTTCAGGGCCTCATGGTTGTTGGTTAGGGGCCCCAGGGCCCCCTGGTCGTTAATTAAGAGCACCGGGGCCCCCTAGTTGTCAGTTAGGGGGGCCCCAGGGCTCTCTGTTTGTCAGTTAGGGAAGCCCTGGGGGCCCCTGGTTGTCGGTTAGGGACCCCGGGGCCCCTTGGTTGTCAGTAAGGGACTTCAGGGCCCCCTGATTGTTGGCTAGGGGCCCCAGGTCTCCCTGGTCGTTAATTAGGGGTCTCGGGGCCCCCAGATTGTCGGTTAGGAGCCCCGGGGCCCCCTAATTGTTAGTTGGGGGCCTTGGGGCTCCCTGGTTTTGAGTTAGGGGCCCCAAGGCCCTCTGGTCATCAGTTAGGGACTCTGGGGTCCCCTGGTTGTTGGTTAGGGGCCCCCTGGTTGTTAGTTAGGGGCCCTGGGGCCCCCTTGTTGTCAGTTATGGGCCCCCTGGCTTTCAATAAGGGGTCCTGGGTCCCCCTGGTTGTCGGTTAAGGGCCCCGGGGCCCCCTAGTTGTTAGTAAAGGGCCCCCTGGTTGTTAGTTAAGGGCCCAGGGACTCCCTTGTTGTCATTAATGTGATTGTTAATTACTGTTATGTGCGTAATTACTGAAAAAAACTGCAATTAAACATCGCTAGGCTATGTTGTCATAATTTTTTGTCGTTAGTGGTATTTTGATTGGGGGGGGGCCCGGCCCCCCCCCCTGGCTACGCCTATGTTGTAGATGAGCAAACCTTAAGATCTGTTTACCACTGCCTCATATACTCTCATCTACAATACTGCATAAGTAGTTGGGAGACTGCTTCAAAATCAACATTAGCACCTCTCTTTATTCTGCAAAAAAGAAGCATCAGATTCTTAACCGGAAGTGGATATCGTGAGCATACTAATCCTTTGTTCTATCGAGCTAAATGCTTAAAACTCAAGGATATTTACTCTCTAGAAACTGCAAAGCTAATGTACAAAATTCACTATAATGTATTATCTTTTGCAAATTCAGATAAGTTTAACCTAATAAAAAACTGCTATACACATAAGACAAGATTGAACCACAAAAACAACTTCTTTCTTCCAAGAACTAGAACAAGATTAGGGCAAAAGTCTCTATCATTTGCAGGAATTAAAATTTGGAATGAAATTCCAAGCAGTATGAAAGAAGTTTCATTCTACAGATTTAAAAAAGCTGTTAAAGCTCATTTTTTATCAACCCATGAAACCGATAAAAGCTAGAATAACAGCTTTCTATCAGCAATGCAGTAGTAATTACAGGATCATAGTTGCATGTTTATGCTTGAGTTCAACAATAACCTATTCTATTGCTTGAATGGCATGAGATTGGTGCATTCATCTATCACACATTTATACAATCCATCATCTCTCATTTTGATGTGCCCTTGAATTATAAGTAATTTTGCAGTAACTGACTGAGGTTGATATATACTGGTATTGGAAATTGTTCCAGTACTGATGAGTAATGACATATTGGCAAACAATACAAAACAAAGCAAGGAGGTTTTTTTTTCACTCCAATTGCGCACTTTAAATTCTATAAAACATAAATAAGCATTATGAACTTTATTAATTTTATTTTCTATCCAATCTGTAGTTACAGTATTTTTATTTTTTTTATTTTTAGTATGCTTAGAGTTAGAACAATTCTAATGTTGCCTTGCATTTTCTTTACGTATTGACTGTGAGTTTTGTGTATACACTGTACAAAGTATACATATCTTTGCAACACTTTGTTTTAATTTTGCGTAAAATTTTTTATCATAGAAAAAATCTAGTAGCAGACTGAAAAAATCTAGAAGCTGCTTTTTTAACCTTAACTTGGTGAGGTGGCAGTAGACTTAGATGACCTTTCGGTCCTTCGCTGTCTCCTCACCAAGCGACTAAATATCGCTTTGACTCTGCAAGTTTGTGTGTTGGTTTTAAAGGAATTGCATATTTCGATGCTTTGGTGATAGACCTAGAGGAAGTTGCAGTTTTTTCTCGTGATATGACGTCACTTGGTAAATAAATAAATATGATGAAATATGATGACGTTAAAACTCTGGCCCCGTAAACTCCAAAACATCACAATTAAATTATCATTAACAAGAAAATTTATAGCCGTGCAAACATTCATTGCTCAAAACCACGCTGTATAAAGAAGTTCCTCTATTGCATTCAATTCTCATTAAAATGTATTTTACTCTTAGTTTCATATTGCTGCCCATATGGCATATGCATTACAGTATTAGAACGTTAAACCGACCAAATTATTTGCATCGTGATCATCAGTGATTACTTCGGAACTGCTTGCATTCTCAGGGAAGTCCCAAAGCGTTTCACTGGACGAACGGCCACGACCAGTTCACCTTCCAAAAGTGGGACAAGGATCAGCCAAATAACACGTAAGATTGCAGTCTGTCGAACGTGTGGACAACACCTAAGCCTGGTTTACACTACGAGTGGACTTGGATGTACCGTTTGTTTTAATAATTTGTCGAGCTCAGTGGAAACCAGGGCGCACCATAATTTTCTAATAGAACAAGCAGATGCTACTTTTAACTCCATGCTCGCCTTGTAAACTGGCTATATTCTCATTCGCTTTCGCGTTGGTTATTTCAAAATCTTGTTGTTTTGGTTTCGTTTTTTCGATGTTGCCTTGTTGCTAGCCTTGCAGTCAAATAGCCGGATACGAACTGTACCAAAATCAAAGACGGAGACGAATATTTAAGGCTCATTGGCTGTCGAATCGGTTTGCTAAAAACCAAAGCGATTCCTTTTTTCTGCAATTAGCATTGTTTCTTTCTTTTAGTTATTTACAATATATTCTTTTATGAGAACCAGTAAAGGTGAATTTACACAGTATCCGTTTTTCATCCGTTTTCGTCCGTTTTTTTACGTTTTTGCTTCTTAAAAAAGTATGCGCTTTTTCATCCGCATTTTTATAAGTATAAAACTGCGGATGAAAAAGCGCATACTTTTTCAAGAATAAGCAAAAACGTAAAAAACGGACGAAAACGGATGAAAAACGGATACTGTGTAAATTCACCTTAAACTTTGAGTTGAGACTCACGGTATCCTTACACCTCGCAGAAAAACATTTCCCCGAAAATCATTTGCCAGAAAAACATTTCCCTGAACTTTCTTTTTCCAGAATTAACATTTGTCAGAAATCACACTTGCCAGAATGAACACTTGCCTGAAATTACATCTGCCAGAATTAACATTTGCCTGACATTACATCTGCCAGAATGAACACTTGCCTGAATGTACATTTGCCAGAATGTACATTTGGCCGAAAGTACATTTCCCCGAAAACTTATTTTCCAGAACTCACACTTGCCAGAATGTACATTTGGCCGAAAGTACATTTCCCCGAAAACTTATTTTCCAGAATTTACACTTGCCAGAATGTACATTTGGCCGAAATTACATTTCCCCGAAAACTTATTTTCCAGAATTCACACTTGCCAGAATGTACATTTGGCCGAAATTACATTTCCCCGAAAACTTATTTTCCAGAATTTACACTTGCCAGAATGTACATTCGGCCGAAAGTACATTTCCCCGAAAACTTATTTTCCAGAATTTACACTTGCCAGAATGTACATTTGGCCGAAAGTACATTTCCCCGAAAACTTATTTTCCAGAATTCACACTTGCCAGAATGTACATTTGGCCGAAATTACATTTCCCCGAAAACTTATTTTCCAGAATTTACACTAGCCAGAATGTACATTTGGCCGAAATTACATTTCCCCGAAAACTTATTTTCCAGAATTTACACTTGCCAGAATGTACATTTGGCCGAAATTACATTTCCCCGAAAACTTATTTTCCAGAATTTACACTTGCCAGAATGTACATTTGGCCGAAAGTACATTTCCCCGAAAACTTATTTTCCAAAATTCACACTTGCCAGAATGTACATTTGGCCGAAAGTACATTTCCCCGAAAACTTATTTTCCAGAATTCACACTTGCCAGAATGTACATTTGGCCGAAAGTACATTTCCCCGAAAACTTATTTTCCAGAATTCACACTTGCCAGAATGTACATTTGGCCGAAATTACATTTCCCCGAAAACTTATTTTCCAGAATTTACACTTGCCAGAATGTACATTTGGCCGAAAGTACATTTCCCCGAAAACTTATCTTCCAGAATTTACACTAGCCAGAATGTACATTTGGCCGAAAGTACATTTCCCCGAAAACTTATTTTCCAGAATTTTTACTAAACAAAATTTACGCTTGGTCGAAAACACATTTCCCCGAAAACTTATTTTTCAGAAATTACATTTCCACAAAAATTCATTTTCTAGAAACTATTTTTCATTCGAAAAATTATTCTATGTTTAGGTTATTTATTTCTAGTAAACAGAACAAACTTTTAGGTGAAATTAAGAAACGTTGCGATAACAGTTAGCTTGCGGAATGAGAAATATAACCTAGCTTATTAGTCAATTTGCTATCATAAGTTGTGCTTCAAGCGTAACGAAACTTAGCAATCAAAAATCGATGCAAGCATGTTCACAGAGGCAAAGCAAGCTTACTTTTACCCAGGTTACACTTTTTTTAGAAGAGCCAATAAATTTTAAGTTGAGCTGGCTTCTCATAGTTTTTTGCCAATTTGCTGCTTCATTTGTTCTTAATATTATTTCTTGAATTCTGAGAACGTTCATGTCAATTTAAACGACCATGTTTTTAAAGTTATTTTGGAGTCCAATTCCGAATGCTCTGTCAGCTTGAGCAAAGACTTTTTTGCAGCATCGTAAAACTGCAAAAGCGAAAAAGTACGGAGTTTTTTTTTTTTTGACTTGAGAACATCCAAATATTTATGAGTTGCTTACGCTGTTTGAAGCAGCACTCTGTAATTTTAGAATCGTTGCAATATTTTGCTTGCAAATACTGGAAAATTACTAAAATTTCATCGTTTTGAATTAGCACAGAATTTAGTTGCTTTCAAGATTTGAAATTAATTCTTTTTTGTTTCCAATCTTTTTGTTACTGATGGAGGCTGGCATTTTTTTAGATTCTGAGCAACAATGAGCCTCGGGTTTTTTTGAAATATTATTGTTATAAAAAAAAATAGTGTAATTCGTCTTGCGTTCGCGACAAAATTAAATCTGCAGCTGTAGTACGAAGTACGTAGCCAAAATCTACGTCAAACAACCAGGCGAGTAGCCAGAAATTCGCAATAATGGGGGCTGTTTGGGGGTCTGGGGGCGGAGCCCCCAGCCGCCGGAGGCCAATGGGGGTCTGGGGGCGAAGCCCCCAGCCGCCAGAGGCTGGGGGTTTGGGGGCAAAGCCACCGGAGGCACGGGGGTCTGGGGGCGGAGCCCCCAGCGCTCGAAAATTTTGCATTTTTTTTGCAAAAATAACTTCATTTTAGGGCTGTTTTGATTAAATAATAACGCTTTTGAAACGTGGCTTAGAAATTGGCAGTGCAAACAAGATTAAACGGGTGGCATAAATGGGCTATTTAGGAGGTGGCTAATGGTAAAATGTTAGTTCTCTTGTTTAGATGCTGTTAAATTATAAAATCGAATAGTTCAATAAAACTCACATGGAGTAATCTATTTCGTATACAGTTTATAGAGAAAAATAATTGGGAGGGGGCTTAGGAAAAGAGATTTGAGAGAAATGATTGGTAATTAACAAATACTGAATAGTCCCCCCCCATTCCTTAGTTTATAGTGTATTTGTTTATGATACCTATGTTCAGCATTTTTACACTTGCGATCAAATTTGATTGCTTATTTTTTACCATTTTTCAAAGTTTTCATTCAGTTGTTGGTTTTATTTTTGACAAATTAGCCCCCCCTGAACACATGTTTCAAAAGACGTTTTAAATCACTATTTAGTCCACTCCAGAGCATAAAACAGTCTCAAAAGTGCTAAAAACGTAGTGTTTTTCCCATTCTGCATTTTGGTCGACATGTCAATGTGGGGGGGGGCTATAGCCCCCCGCCCCCCTGGCTACGCTACTGGCTAAAAACGTGGTACAGTCAAACTTCGATACTATGCCACCTCGCTACTATGCCACCCTCGCTACTATACCACTTTTGATCGTCACCAACTAAATTCAATAGAAAATATATTTACTATGCCACCACTTACCCTCGCTACTATGCCACATGAGGTACAGTATTGCAGTGTATTAACGAAACAATAAACGCTACGAACGAAACAATTAAACGGCTGTGAAACGGCAAAAGTATACAGTATGTGCATGTAATATGTTCTCTCAAGTTATCTACTGTAGCTCAGCCCAAAACTCTGAGGAATCGTCAGCTGGCGCATGCTCTTTCTGCGGATTTCATGCACTTCGTCGTCTAGCCGATCGCATGCTTGCATCACACTGGCCTTCCCGAAACTACTGCACTGTACTGTACATTATACTGAAATACTGTACATGTAAATTATAATCGTACAATACAACGTGGCATTACATTGTTACATCACAAGGCTGTTTTTACAAATCCTTGTTACTATGCCACCCTCGCTACTATGCCACTTTCTCTCGGTCCCAAAGGGTGACATAGTATCGAAGTTTGACTGTATTTTCCTTATTCTGCATTTTGGTCGGCAATCTATTAGCCCCCCCTAAATAAACGTTTCAAAATAGTCTAATCCAGTGCTAACACACAGTCTTAGAAGTGCCAAAAAACGTGATGTTTTTCCTATTCTGCATTTTGGTTGGCAGTCTATTAGCCCCCCCCCCCTAAATAAACGTTTCAAACTATGCTTTAAATCATTTTTTAGTCCAATCCAGTGCAAAAGAGAGTCTTAGAAGTGCTAAAAACGTGGTATTTTTCTTATTCTGCATTTTGGTCGGCAGGCCAATGGGGGGGCTATAGCCCCCCCCGCCCCCCCCCCCTGGCTACGCTACTGCAAACAACACTTGTTGCATTCCTCGGCAAAAGATTTCGCGCTTTAGCTTACCAACACTCAAGAAAGCAGCAATGGCGTGTATCCGCAACCAGCTTCAAAGAGCTTTTGGTTGAAACCTACCGAGAAAGCCACTTCTACGGAAAGCTCATTATGATGTCAATTCCCGCCATTCACATTTCATACAATTTAGAACATTTCATTCGCAGTTCATGCGAAGGTAGCAAAAAGATAAGTAATTCCTTCAGGTGACGTAACAATTAAAACCTACTAGTCTTCCTGTAGCAAATACTGACCGCATAATGCAATGCCACTCCTAGTGAATTTTCACTAAATCTAGTGAATTTTGGTCCGGTCTAGTGACCTAGTGAATTTTACGATCTCGTGAATGTTTTTGTAGAATGTGCAAATACCTGAAAGCTGCTAATGTTTGCTTCCAAATTTTTGGTTGCAGTTTTATATCATTGCATGTTTAAATGTGTTGTTCTTTTCGCTTGATGGGACCCTTGAGCAAGGTCAAAACGCGTCGCGATAGCTCATTCGCACTGTACATTACGATAGTAAATTGTATAGATGAATAACTTATGCTTCTAAATGCTAGCCGTGAAGGTGGCCTAAGTTACTGGTCGAAACACGAAAACGTATAGTTTTAGGTTGACAATCATTGAATAGAAAAAAAAACTTTTAATGAACCTGAAAAACCTTTTGTTATTTTTTAGAGATGACCAAGAAAATTACGCGGAAACCGTGCGTCGCTGGCGTGAAGACCTTTTTTTGGGAGATCACCTGATAATTCACGCAAAAACTACGATTGGTGGTGCCACTCCGAGTGAATTTTATATGCATCTAGTGAATTTTGGTCCGTTTTAGTGTCCTAGTGAAACGATCTAGAGAAATTTTTGTAACTTACCAAGTGAAGACTCTTTTATTTTTTATTTTTTTGAGATTATCTAAAAAGCAGTCTCACTGTCTTGTTTTTAACTCAATTTTAAATTAAAAGCACAAAGCGTTGTGAAAATTTTTGTGTTTCACAAAATTCTAGTGAATTTTGAAGAGTAGCCTGTGGCAGCATTCAGTGGCGGATCCAGAAAATTTTGGTGGGGGGGATGACAAAATTTATAAGCACGGATTTTCTATAGGCCTAATCTCAAAATTTAGGATGTTTATGATTAATCTTCTTGACGTCGCGCAAATTTGCTTGGCATATTTTTGATCAGGCGCGTGGCAAAAAATCTGCAATGAGGTGGCTGTGTACGGGCCTCCAGTGGGCGGTGGCATTTTGCGGTGTGGGAGCGTAGCCTTTAACCGCCGGAGACTGGGGGTCTGAGGGAAAAGCCCCCAGCCGCTGGAGGCACGGGGGCCTAGGGGCAGAGCCCCCAGCGCTAGAAAATTTTGTATTTTTTTGGCAAAAATAACTTAATTTTAGGCCTATTTTAATAAAAATTATGCTCTTAAAGCACGGCATAAAAATTAGCATTTGCAAAAGCATGTTTATGCTAGTTACATATGTGGGCTTTGTTGGAGGTACCGGTAGCTATTGCTAGAATTTCAGTTCTCTTTTTTACAAGCTTGTAAATTATAAAATCCTATCCCCGTAGTTCAATAAAACTCTCCAGGAGTAATCTATTTCATCTATATTCTATAGAGAAAGATATAAATAGGGGGGAAGGGGGCTAATGAAAGGAAGTTTGAGAGAAGTGATTGGTAATTAACTGCAGTGCTGTAATACTGAATAGCCCCCCTGCCATATTCCTGAGCTTACATATTTTTGATGATACCTGTGTTAAGCATTTTTCAATAAACGATCTTTTTTTCAATAAACATTTTTCAATAAGCATTTTTAAATAACATTTTCCTGCCCCCCCCCCTACGCCCCTACCTTATTGGCTTTAGAAATCAAGTCACAGTCGCACGGCCTACCGAGTATGCACTGACGGCTTTTTTTTTAATATGTAAGCTTAATATTACACATAAGCAGGATGCATGTTATGTTTAGGCTGGTGGGGGGATGCATCCCCTCCCTATATCCGCCACTGGGTAAGGAACAACGTACAGTAGAATGAATGATCTTGTCGAGATTGTTGTTGGGGAGGTAGCTGTACTGCAACTGCATAGAATGAAAATTCGAATTTCCTGCTGTTGAGAATTCTCTGCTGAGTACTTTTGACCAGAGAATTTTGAGTTAATATTTGTTTGCTACCAGGCTCTTGTCAATCTTTCGAATTGAACCATTTTACCAATTTACACATTGGTGTCAGAGAAACATTAATTTTTGCTTCAAATAAATTTTCCCTCAAGGCGCATATATGCCTACCTCAAATCAAAATGACAGTTCCGTACGGTGTTTTTTTTTATTCTTCAAATTTATTGATACGAATAGGCCTATTTTATTATATTATTGTATAAATATTGGGAGAAAACGCTCACCTAACGAGCTCCATTAAAGCAAGACTGTAGGCCAGTGCTTCCCAATTTTTCATCACCGTGACCTATTTTCTATTCGAAAATTTTTCATTGCCCACATCTAAATCGCTAGCTTAATCGCGATTTATCAATTTTCAGGTGATCCCCACAAAAAAAAGATATGGTACTCACGCCAAAAACCGCAAATTTTGTGCTAGCTCACTCTCTAACGGGCCCCACAGCCCTAATGATTAAGACAGTTTTTTAACCGAATTTACAATTACTTAAATAGCTCTAGCCCACCACAAAATGCTCCTATGGCCCGCAGGTTGAAAACCGCTGCTGTAGGCCATACGTAAGCGTAATGGTCGTCAAATTTCATTTTCGTCTTTTCATACGTCTAAATGTGCGCTAAGGTCAGTAGCGTAGGCGGGGAAGTGATGCAGTGCCGTCGCTACAGGGGGCCATGTCCCCCGATTTCAGTTTACTCAAAATGCTGTTTTTGCAACATCACGGAAAGATAAGACAATAGTCAATCATGGAAATATAGCAATAATAACTTTTAAGCATAATTTTCCTTTGACGTTTTCAGATCTTTTGCCAAATTGTTGGCAATCAACTGGTGTACATAAATGTGACGGAATAACCCGCCTTTTTACTATAACACGCCTATACAAATGTGTCGCGGAAGAGGGATATAAGACTGCAGAATCGCTACCGATACTTTGTTAGTGATTATGACATAAACAATAGGTGAAAACATTTTTTTCAAAGAGCAGCATCTGTTTTTGATCTTTGAGACACACTTAACATTTTTAGGTCGCAGTGAGTGGAGCACCATTGTGAAGGGGCCTAGGCCCTCTTAGCCAAGTCACTTAGAAAATTTAACGTCAAAATATAAGCGTTTAAAAGTATTTAGACTTGACCTGAAGTAAAGGGGAGAGGGCTAAAGGGGTTAAGCAATTTCAGCCTTTGAAATGACTTCTGAATTTTAGCAATTTAATCATTGATGCCGCTTCCAAAAGTGCAAAAGGTGATTAAAATGCCGTTAAAATTGCTATTTTTGTGCTGTAAAATCTCAAACATTGCCCAGTAGTTGGGTGGCTCTGTCCCCAGGCGCCGGTCTGTGACACGCTCGAGTTGCATCAGTTTGTTTAGCAAAAGGCCTAAATTAGAGAATTTTAGTGCAAAAATAATTTTTGCTTCACCTCTCTAGCAAAATCTTGGTTGCGCGTTGGGCAGCATTCACTGCTGCAGATAGAGTTTTCAAGCGATTACGGCAGGGCCACAACTCAGGGGGGGCCAGGAGGGGCGGCGCCCCCCAAACAAAAATTTCGCCCGCCCAAACCCCAAAGCGACAATAGGAGAAAATATTGGTAGGCCAAAGTAGCCTATTGTAAGGCTGTTGATTAATGATTTGAACTGATGCGAAATATTGCGTTTCGCAAAACTTTTATAATCAGTACATTGATTGTGGTGCCACTGGCACCCGGTATGCATAAGCCTAACGCATAATCGCAATCCTTGCTTGATTTAACTGACAAGCTACAAATTGTTAAGTAAGTAAAATCATTGAAGAATATTGCAAAATTTTATTGTGACGCAATAGCAACTATTTTACAATAAAAAAATTGACATTAGGTGCGGTTGCGGTAGCACCATGGTAGCACGCTAGCATTAGCATTTAGGCGTCATTGGCACATTTGGCAGCTTTTAATGATTTAATATTCCTTAGGGAAATGAATCACTATCCTTACGATGTTATAAGAGCAGCTGAAACCAAATCAATGCTTCGTCATTTATGGTATTTTTCGGAACGATTAGTTGTTTCAGCTTTCTTTGATGACCGAGTTTCAAATAAAACTATAAGACTTAGAGTTAATGGCTAAAAATTTGCAAAGAAATCCTACAACCACAAACTTGGCAAGGTTGAATGAGAAAGATTTTGATTGCACACTGGGATTAGAAAATTACGTTACGAGACGGTCAATGTGCTTTTTTGATCTGATTGAAGCAAACGGACAAAAAAAAGCAAAATCATTCCTGTCTCAACCTCCATCAATCTGCCTGACAGACAAAAATTATACAGAAATGAAATTAACTGTGCATGAGCTGAAAGTAGTAAACGATACAGCACAAAGAGGTGTTGCTCTCATTCAGGCATACAGTGGCAGCCTTACTCGAAACGAAGAACAACTGCAATACTTGCTCCAAGTAGTTGCAGCTCATCGTCAAGCTGTTCCACAACCTACCAAAAGATATTTTACATGACTGAGTTCATTCAATCCATCACTTGTGTTTAGAAACTTGTTTTTAGTTTTGCTTATAATTGCAATTGCATTTGCATATTTGTATATTTTATACCCATTTCGTAATTTCTGAAGTGCATGTATTTTTTTCTGATGTGCAGCATTGAGTCACATCTATTGTAATGTTAGACTATCATATTTAGTGGGTTTTTTTAACAAAATAAACAAAACTTGGATGTGAGTACACCTTTTAAAGATGTAAAAACAGTTTTTTTTATTTTTCTTGAAAATTTGATCAGATAGCTTAGTAAAATGTATTAAACACTTATGGAAAATTATATCTTCTGCATCTTTTGGTTTTTATTTGAAGTTTCTATCTCGAGTAGTTAATGAGATATGGCAATTTTGTGATATAGGGGGGCACGCTTAGAATGCGGGGGGGGTGCGCGACCCCTAAATGTTAATTAAAGTCAAAAAAATATTACATGGATTATTTTTGCACCAAAACACACCTTTTAAGCCCCTTGGAGAAAAACATATCGAAAAAAAGTTTTTTTTGGACCACCCAAAGCCCCCATACCTATTTCCAAGTTTCAATTTTTTTTTGATGAATATTCATGTTCAACATTTTTTAGTAAGCGATCAAATTTGATTGCTTATTTTTGCCAGTTTGAAAGTTTTTACTTATTAGTGTATTTTATTTCTGACAAATCAGTTTCCCCTGAATAATTGCTTCAAAAGATGCTTTAAATCATTTTGAGTCCATTCCATGGCAAAAGACTGCATTCTCAGAAAGCTATAGCCATTACCCCATTGCCGTCGCCAGGGCAAACGAAGCGAAGGGACACT
Source organism: Trididemnum nubilum (assembly GCA_963965965.1). Taxonomy (NCBI): domain Eukaryota; kingdom Metazoa; phylum Chordata; class Ascidiacea; order Aplousobranchia; family Didemnidae; genus Trididemnum; species Trididemnum nubilum. The sequence goes on along the minus strand of OZ014483.1, from coordinate 38,073,762 downwards.
AGCCGAAAGTGGGAGGCACTAAAATAGACTAAACTTTCGCATATTAAAACCGATCTTCACATCTGGTACGGCTACAAATATATATTTAAAAATGCAGTATTCAGGTCTAAAAAAAGACGTATAAGGCCGGCAACGTTTCTTATCTCGTTTTCGTCTGCGGCCCCAAATAATGGTGCAATAGATAGCTATGCCTACTAACCATGTTATTGCCTTGGCCAGATTTATATTGTGCGGGGCCCTTGGCACTTTAACAATTTTTACAACATCTTCCTGTCAAATATAGGTGAAGACCAAAAAAAGTCTCATCATTTGAGCGCGGAATCCCTTGCTAGTACTGTGCCATATTATGGTCAATCCGGCCCTAGTTATTGCATTACGTTTACAAAAAGTTAAATAAGGGCCTTAGATAGGAACTTTTAAAACAAAACTCTCCATTTTTCCTGGGTTATATATACATTTAAATTGGTTGGCTAAAACTGAATTGAGGAGACCTGGTTGTCGTTTATTCTTATTAATTACTTTTGTAAGCAAAAAATGCTAAAAACTGAAACTGAAGAAACAAGAAGCTTTTTTGTCACATTTTTGTCATTGGTGACATTTCAATTGGAGGCGGGGGGCGGGATCCCTGGCTACGCCTATGTGCTGGGCAGTTTGTTTTAGAAATGAGAAAGCTTTTAGCAACCTCTGAAGCTGAGTTCAATTCATTGGTTGGTGCGGGTATGGGTTCGAAACCATTCGGGACAAAAGCAGCGGTTATTTTTGCCTTTCGGGAATAAATTCAAGTTTGGACGTGAAGAAGCAAGAAGGTTAAGCTAACCAGGGGCACCAGATGCATGTGCAAATAATTAAGTGAAAGGAGTATCGATAGCATCAAAAGAAGCAGGATTCGGACCGGGGTGAGGGTCTCTAATACTTCTCATTACGAACCTATCCATTACTGCCAAACAAGACAAAACGCAGTGTACAACAGTTACTAAACTACTTTTTGGCCAAGGTCAAAGTGACCACGTGCACTCATTGCTAATGCTAGCGTGCTACCATGGTGCTACCGCAACCGCACCTAATGTCAATTTTTTTATTGTAAAATAGTTGCTATTGCGTCACAATAAAATTTTGCAATATTCTTCAATGATTTTACTTACTTAACAATTTGTAGCTTGTCAGTTAAATCAAGCAAGGATTGCGATTATGCGTTAGGCTTATGCATACCGGGTGCCAGTGGCACCACAATCAATGTACTGATTATAAAAGTTTTGCGAAACGCAATATTTCGCATCAGTTCAAATCATTAATCAACAGCCTTACAATAGGCTACTTTGGCCTACCAATATTTTCTCCTATTGTCGCTTTGGGGTTTGGGCGGGCGAAATTTTTGTTTGGGGGGCGCCGCCCCTCCTGGCCCCCCCTGAGTTGTGGCCCTGCCGTAATCGCTTGAAAACTCTATCTGCAGCAGTGAATGCTGCCCAACGCGCAACCAAGATTTTGCTAGAGAGGTGAAGCAAAAATTATTTTTGCACTAAAATTCTCTAATTTAGGCCTTTTGCTAAACAAACTGATGCAACTCGAGCGTGTCACAGACCGGCGCCTGGGGACAGAGCCACCCAACTACTGGGCAATGTTTGAGATTTTACAGCACAAAAATAGCAATTTTAACGGCATTTTAATCACCTTTTGCACTTTTGGAAGCGGCATCAATGATTAAATTGCTAAAATTCAGAAGTCATTTCAAAGGCTGAAATTGCTTAACCCCTTTAGCCCTCTCCCCCTTACTTCAGGTCAAGTCTAAATACTTTTAAACGCTTATATTTTGACGTTAAATTTTCTAAGTGACTTGGCTAAGAGGGCCTAGGCCCCTTCACAATGGTGCTCCACTCACTGCGACCTAAAAATGTTAAGTGTGTCTCAAAGATCAAAAACAGATGCTGCTCTTTGAAAAAAATGTTTTCACCTATTGTTTATGTCATAATCACTAACAAAGTATCGGTAGCGATTCTGCAGTCTTATATCCCTCTTCCGCGACACATTTGTATAGGCGTGTTATAGTAAAAAGGCGGGTTATTCCGTCACATTTATGTACACCAGTTGATTGCCAACAATTTGGCAAAAGATCTGAAAACGTCAAAGGAAAATTATGCTTAAAAGTTATTATTGCTATATTTCCATGATTGACTATGTCTTATCTTTCCGTGATGTTGCAAAAACAGCATTTTGAGTAAACTGAAATCGGGGGACATGGCCCCCTGTAGCGACGGCACTGCATCACTTCCCCGCCTACGCTACTGACCTTAGCGCACATTTAGACGTATGAAAAGACGAAAATGAAATTTGACGACCATTACGCTTACGTATGGCCTACAGCAGCGGTTTTCAACCTGCGGGCCATAGGAGCATTTTGTGGTGGGCTAGAGCTATTTGGGTAATTGTAAATTCGGTTAAAAAACTGTCTTAATCATTAGGGCTGTGGGGCCCGTTAGAGAGTGAGCTAGCACAAAATTTGCGGTTTTTGGCGTGAGTACCATATCTTTTTTTTGTGGGGATCACCTGAAAATTGATAAATCGCGATTAAGCTAGCGATTTAGATGTGGGCAATGAAAAATTTTCGAATAGAAAATAGGTCACGGTGATGAAAAATTGGGAAGCACTGGCCTACAGTCTTGCTTTAATGGAGCTCGTTAGGTGAGCGTTTTCTCCCAATATTTATACAATAATATAATAAAATAGGCCTATTCGTATCAATAAATTTGAAGAATAAAAAAAAACACCGTACGGAACTGTCATTTTGATTTGAGGTAGGCATATATGCGCCTTGAGGGAAAATTTATTTGAAGCAAAAATTAATGTTTCTCTGACACCAATGTGTAAATTGGTAAAATGGTTCAATTCGAAAGATTGACAAGAGCCTGGTAGCAAACAAATATTAACTCAAAATTCTCTGGTCAAAAGTACACAGCAGAGAATTCTCAACAGCAGGAAATTCGAATTTTCATTCTATGCAGTTGCAGTACAGCTACCTCCCCAACAACAATCTCGACAAGATCATTCATTCTACTGTACGTTGTTCCTTACCCAGTGGCGGATATAGGGAGGGGATGCATCCCCCCACCAGCCTAAACATAACATGCATCCTGCTTATGTGTAATATTAAGCTTACATATTAAAAAAAAAGCCGTCAGTGCATACTCGGTAGGCCGTGCGACTGTGACTTGATTTCTAAAGCCAATAAGGTAGGGGCGTAGGGGGGGGGCAGGAAAATGTTATTTAAAAATGCTTATTGAAAAATGTTTATTGAAAAAAAGATCGTTTATTGAAAAATGCTTAACACAGGTATCATCAAAAATATGTAAGCTCAGGAATATGGCAGGGGGGCTATTCAGTATTTCAGCACTGCAGTTAATTACCAATCACTTCTCTCAAACTTCCTTTCATTAGCCCCCTTCCCCCCTATTTATATCTTTCTCTATAGAATATAGACGAAATAGATTACTCCTGGAGAGTTTTATTGAACTACGGGGATAGGATTTTATAATTTACAAGCTTGTAAAAAAGAGAACTGAAATTCTAGCAATAGCTACCGGTACCTCCAACAAAGCCCACATATGTAACTAGCATAAACATGCTTTTGCAAATGCTAATTTTTATGCCGTGCTTTAAGAGCATAATTTTTATTAAAATAGGCCTAAAATTAAGTTATTTTTGCCAAAAAAATACAAAATTTTCTAGCGCTGGGGGCTCTGCCCCTAGGCCCCCGTGCCTCCAGCGGCTGGGGGCTTTTCCCTCAGACCCCCAGTCTCCGGCGGTTAAAGGCTACGCTCCCACACCGCAAAATGCCACCGCCCACTGGAGGCCCGTACACAGCCACCTCATTGCAGATTTTTTGCCACGCGCCTGATCAAAAATATGCCAAGCAAATTTGCGCGACGTCAAGAAGATTAATCATAAACATCCTAAATTTTGAGATTAGGCCTATAGAAAATCCGTGCTTATAAATTTTGTCATCCCCCCCACCAAAATTTTCTGGATCCGCCACTGAATGCTGCCACAGGCTACTCTTCAAAATTCACTAGAATTTTGTGAAACACAAAAATTTTCACAACGCTTTGTGCTTTTAATTTAAAATTGAGTTAAAAACAAGACAGTGAGACTGCTTTTTAGATAATCTCAAAAAAATAAAAAATAAAAGAGTCTTCACTTGGTAAGTTACAAAAATTTCTCTAGATCGTTTCACTAGGACACTAAAACGGACCAAAATTCACTAGATGCATATAAAATTCACTCGGAGTGGCACCACCAATCGTAGTTTTTGCGTGAATTATCAGGTGATCTCCCAAAAAAAGGTCTTCACGCCAGCGACGCACGGTTTCCGCGTAATTTTCTTGGTCATCTCTAAAAAATAACAAAAGGTTTTTCAGGTTCATTAAAAGTTTTTTTTTTCTATTCAATGATTGTCAACCTAAAACTATACGTTTTCGTGTTTCGACCAGTAACTTAGGCCACCTTCACGGCTAGCATTTAGAAGCATAAGTTATTCATCTATACAATTTACTATCGTAATATACAGTGCGAATGAGCTATCGCGACGCGTTTTGACCTTGCTCAAGGGTCTCATCAAGCGAAAAGAACAACACATTTAAACATGCAATGATATAAAACTGCAACCAAAAATTTGGAAGCAAACATTAGCAGCTTTCAGGTATTTGCACATTCTACAAAAACATTCACGAGATCGTAAAATTCACTAGGTCACTAGACCGGACCAAAATTCACTAGATTTAGTGAAAATTCACTAGGAGTGGCATTGCATTATGCGGTCAGTATTTGCTACAGGAAGACTAGTAGGTTTTAATTGTTACGTCACCTGAAGGAATTACTTATCTTTTTGCTACCTTCGCATGAACTGCGAATGAAATGTTCTAAATTGTATGAAATGTGAATGGCGGGAATTGACATCATAATGAGCTTTCCGTAGAAGTGGCTTTCTCGGTAGGTTTCAACCAAAAGCTCTTTGAAGCTGGTTGCGGATACACGCCATTGCTGCTTTCTTGAGTGTTGGTAAGCTAAAGCGCGAAATCTTTTGCCGAGGAATGCAACAAGTGTTGTTTGACGTAGATTTTGGCTACGTACTTCGTACTACAGCTGCAGATTTAATTTTGTCGCGAACGCAAGACGAATTACACTATTTTTTTTTATAACAATAATATTTCAAAATAACCCGAGGCTCATTGTTGCTCAGAATCTAAAAAAATGCCAGCCTCCATCAGTAACAAAAAGATTGGAAACAAAAAAGAATTAATTTCAAATCTTGAAAGCAACTAAATTCTGTGCTAATTCAAAACGATGAAATTTTAGTAATTTTCCAGTATTTGCAAGCAAAATATTGCAACGATTCTAAAATTACAGAGTGCTGCTTCAAACAGCGTAAGCAACTCATAAATATTTGGATGTTCTCAAGTCAAAAAAAAAAAAACTCCGTACTTTTTCGCTTTTGCAGTTTTACGATGCTGCAAAAAAGTCTTTGCTCAAGCTGACAGAGCATTCGGAATTGGACTCCAAAATAACTTTAAAAACATGGTCGTTTAAATTGACATGAACGTTCTCAGAATTCAAGGAATAATATTAAGAACAAATGAAGCAGCAAATTGGCAAAAAACTATGAGAAGCCAGCTCAACTTAAAATTTATTGGCTCTTCTAAAAAAAGTGTAACCTGGGTAAAAGTAAGCTTGCTTTGCCTCTGTGAACATGCTTGCATCGATTTTTAATTGCTAAATTTCGTTACGCTTGAAGCACAACTTATGATAGCAAATTGACTAATAAGCTAGGTTATATTTCTCATTCCGCAAGCTAACTGTTATCGCAACGTTTCTTAATTTCACCTAAAAGTTTGTTCTGTGTACTAGAAATAAATAACCTAAACATAGAATAATTTTTCGAATGAAAAATAGTTTCTAGAAAATGAATTTTTGTGGATATGTAATTTCTGAAAAATAAGTTTTCGGGGAAATGTGTTTTCGACCAAACGTAAATTTTGTTTAGTAAAAATTCTGGAAAATAAGTTTTCGGGGAAATGTAATTTCGGCCAAATGTACATTCTGGCAAGTGTGAATTCTGGAAAATAAGTTTTCGGGGAAATGTACTTTCGGCCAAATGTACATTCTGGCAAGTGTGAATTCTGGAAAATAAGTTTTCGGGGAAATGTACTTTCGGCCAAATGTACATTCTGGCAAGTGTAAATTCTGGAAAATAAGTTTTCGGGGAAATGTACTTTCGGCCAAATGTACATTTTGGCAAGTGTGAATTCTGGAAAATAAGTTTTCGGGGAAATGTAATTTCGGCCAAATGTACATTCTGGCAAGTGTAAATTCTGGAAAATAAGTTTTCGGGGAAATGTACTTTCGGCCAAATGTACATTCTGGCAAGTGTAAATTCTGGAAAATAAGTTTTCGGGGAAATGTAATTTCGGCCAAATGTACATTCTGGCAAGTGTAAATTCTGGAAAATAAGTTTTCGGGGAAATGTACTTTCGGCCAAATGTACATTCTGGCAAGTGTAAATTCTGGAAAATAAGTTTTCGGGGAAATGTAATTTCGGCCAAATGTACATTCTGGCAAGTGTAAATTCTGGAAAATAAGTTTTCGGGGAAATGTACTTTCGGCCAAATGTACATTCTGCCAAATGAGCATTCGGGCTAATGTACATTCTGGCAAGTGCATGTTCAGGAAAGTATAATTTCTGGAAAGTGCACGTTCAGGAAAATGTAATTTCTGGCAAATGCACGTTCAGGAAAATGTAATATCTGGCAAGTGTATGTTCAGGGAAATGTAATTTCTGGAAAATGCACGTTCAGGGAAATGTATGTTCGGGATAATGTAGTTTCGGCCAAGTGTTTTTCGGGGAAATGTAATTTCTGGAAGGTGTTTTTCGGGGAGGTGTATAGGATCCGAGACTCACTGTTCTTGATTTTTTGGCCAGTTTCAGCTTCATTTGTACTTAAATTTTGAAATCATCAACGTCAATTTTAGTGACCATGTTCGTAAAACTGCTTAATTTCGAAAGCTCTATCAGCTTGAGTGAACGCTTTTTTGCTGCTTTTGCAGCAACGTAAAATTGCAAAAGCGAGTTTTTTTAATTTGAACAACAGCTGTAAATTTTCTTAGTTGCCTGCGCAATGCGCAACGGCACTCTACTGTAAAATCTCGGAATCGTTGCAATCGTTGCTTGCTAATACTAGAAATTCACTTAAATTTTATCGTTTTGAATTAGTACAGAAATTAGTTGTTGTTCTTTTTTAATTTGGAAATTTATTCTTTTTCGTTTGTTTTTAGTTTTTTTTCACTGCTGAAGCTGGCATTGTTCATAAACTTTGAGCAAAAATGAGCCTCGTGTTGTTATAGTATTGCTCTGATAAAGAAATGCATTTTTTGATTTTGTATGTAGCTTGTTTGTGAAACTACGGGTCAACGTTGTGTTCTTCCGCTGCAGAATATTTGTTACTTTATCGGGATTAGATATAATTGCCCGCTTTTCTTTGCTCTAGTTTGATTCTTTCTATTTTTAGTTCCATTTTTCACCCTATGTGTTGCAAAACAGCGCGTAAACATGCTTTGAACGATTCTTTTTGGTAAAACAACATGGGATTTGCGATTTCAAGAATATGAATTGTAACTCCGAAAATTTGAAAGATTCTTTGTTTTGACAAAATTGTTTGCAGAGTGAAAGAACTTTTATTTTTACAGAAATCCGGGAAGTTCTTGCGTCAAAACCGAGTTGGATACCGGTGGGTTGTGGCAAACCACTAGATGCAGCAATGAGAGGCCGTTTGTTTGCAAGAAAGGATTGAAGGGTGGGTTATCCCATTATTGTGATTTGGCTTTCGTCACACTATATTTTACCAAACTGCGGCTTCAAGCAGCAGTCTTCAAATTTGATACAATTTTCCTTGGCCAGATACAGCATAAAGTTGTTCTTCCGTCTGTTTGTTTCTTCATCCTTTGTGACGTCACAATGGATTTGATATATGGTGCTACTATACATCCATATATGACTGCATATTTCGTCTTAATATTATCCATGTTACAACGAGCAACGTCATAATCTGTTGTTATATACTGCCTGAGGTTATCGACATGAAAAAGAAACTATTATATATGAACCTGTTGCACTAATGATCAGAGGTGGAGTCGAGGACACAAGGCTCGAGGCCAAGGCCAAGGACACAAAAAAAATCCGAGGCCAAGGCCAAGGACAGCAATTCCGAGGACAGACACTCTCGAGGCCAAGGACAAGAATGCTCGAGGCCAAGGCCAAGGACCAAGGACACAAGCGCAAGTGCTCTCCAAAAAAAAAAAAAAAAGGTCTTCAGAAATATTTTTCAGGCGATCTCCAAAAAAAAAAAAAAAAAAAAGGTCTTCACAAAAATTTTTCAAGCGATCCCCATGAAAACACGTTTTCCAAAAAATTTTTCAAGCGCTCCACAAACTTTTAACAATTCAAAAAATAGTGCTGTCCTCGAGCCGAGGACAGGCCAATTTTCGAGGACTTGAGGCCTCGAGGCCAAGGTCAAGGCCAAGGACTTCAAAATGTGTCCTCGAGGACTCCACCTCTGCTAATGATGTACTGTAAGTTATGGTTGAGGAATTAAAGTTAAGGTTTAGGGTTTGACACATCAAAATTACATAAATATACCTGCTTTTCGTAAAATGTTCGGTCTGTTTGCTTATTTCCCCTTTCTGTATGCAATCCGTTCGGGAACCACTGCTCTACAAGATTTTAATTATCTCCTTCCCGAACAAACCCTTACCTCTTAGCCTCTTAATCTTTGATTTCTGTTACAGACTTTGGGGTGTGGCCCGACTGTTGGGTCTCTGCGATTTTCCTCCGCACCCCGATCCTTTGCAAGGAATCGGTAGCACCCCTACAACTGCCTTGGATGTCCTTTACTTCGTTATAAGATTGGACTTTCCATGTGGCAGCCTAGCTACTACGCATAGAAGATCCAATGTGATCTGAGATCTCAAACTTTAGTAGCAGCAGGGATTTGCAACTGTTTTTGATTAAATTGAATTTACTTTATAGAGACCTGCCCCAATGGCTGGACTTATGCGAATGGGAAATGCTATCACTTTTACTTGAATGAGAACGTTTTCATGACATGGACGCAAGCTCGAGACTTGTGTGCCTCGATGAATGCCCAGCTGCTGAAAATCGAAAGGTCGGTTATGAACAAGTTTTTGCTAATTTAACACAGACTTGATATTCTCTCATTTATAACACTCACCGAGCTGGGCTGCCTTGTTTGCGAACTGTCAATCCTCATTAGCAACCGTCAAAGCTGTTTGCCGAGATGATCTAATCCACAGAAGTGATAGAAACAATTAAACGACTCATAACCGATATTTCAACCACCAGAGAGGTTTATAGACCATCGCAAATTTATTAACCATAGATGAAATTTCATGGATTTTTGGCCTCTTAAATACTCCGAGGAGTTAGTTTTGACTTCCTGACAAGCCAGTCGACAACATTACACTATTCACTCTGTTATTCATAGATCATTAAAAAAAAGTGGAAAGGCGTAAAGTCATTACCTCACGCGTAAATTCATACAGCATTATAACAAAAATCATCAACTTTATCTGTCTTCAGTTTGTTAGACGAAGCAGTTTTGGGTTTCAAGCCCGTTTGCACGGCACCCCAGCTCCAATGCAACCTCAACCACAGACTAGCACATTTAGTCGGCATGAGCACAAAAGCATCAATTCGCTGAAAGATGAAATCTGCGGTAAAGCGTTCGTCCCTGGAGTGGGAGGTCTGAGGTTCAAATCTCAGGCCGGTCAAATCGGACACAGTGTTGCCAACGGCTCGCCACCGCTGCAACATTTCTTTAAAAGGAGCTGTGTTGCCCGGGCGCAATAACGCGGAGATGTGCGCCGCAAACTCGTTACACGCTTTCGCGTAATGCAGCGAGTATAATAAAAGATTTGATTTTGATTTTATGAAATCTTTTGATGAATTAAATCTGATTTCTTCTAAGTGCATAGATTGTTGATACAATTAAATGCTTTAATGCTACTGCAGTTTAGAAAACAGTTTATGGATTTTTCTGGAAACTTACCTCATACAGTCATTGGTCACCATAGGCAGTATTATGACGCAGCTTCAGAAATAATATTTTAAGTATTTATGTACGCACTTAGTTAACACTTTTTCAGTGAAACGGATCAAGCTTTTATAGCTGGTTATTTTTCGCAATGGAAAGACCTCGACTTGCTTCAGGTGTGGCTTGGAATTTCCGGTGAGTTTAAAACCTTTTTTCAGTTCCATTTTAGTTGTAATTTCAACTTAATTCGTGTTTTGCAGGATTCGTAAATCACGCCTAGTCCATAAAGTGTTCATAAACTTGTCATAAAATTTCAACGTCTCGTAAATACTGTGACACAAAACTTTTATAAAAATCTGGGGTGTGTTTTCGGCGAATGAATGAACTGAACAATAAACTTATGCATCTCAACGTTATGCAGAGAAGCGCCGTCGGTCTGTTTGGTTGGTTGGAGCTACCTGGTTCTTTCCTCTGGATAAGTATTTCAAAAGTATTTTGTCGCCAAAAAACTGGCGAGGTGGAGGTGAATTGATATTTAAAAATGATACAATAGATGGTTACGCCTACTAACCATGCTATTGCCCGGGCGGATTTACATTGCGCGGGGTCCTTGGCACTTTAGAGATTTTCGCAATATCTTTCTGCCAAATGTAGGTGAAGACCAAAAAAAGTCTTACCATTTGAGCGTGGGGCTCCCAGCTGGTACTGTGCCATATTATGGTAAGTCCGGCCTTGGTTATTGTATTACGCTAGTAAAAAGGTTAGATGAGGGCCTTAGATACAACTTTTAGGACAAAAACTCTCAATTTCTCTCGGGTTATACATTTAAATTGGGTGGCAAAAATTGAATTGAAGGGGAGAGCCAGGGCCCCTGGTCGTCAATATTGTTGTTAATTACAGTTGTATGCAAAAAATGCTAAAAGAAACTGAAACTGAAGAAACAATAGTTTGTTTTTGTCACATTTTTATCATTGGTGACATTTCTATTGGGTGGGGCGGGCCCCCCTGGTTACATCTATCTATGGTAGGGGGATTGTTGTCACTGCGAAAATACAGACTGGAATAAAGCAGATATGCATCAAATCTCAGTGGAGCTGAATGGATTTAATTGCAGTTGAAGTAAAGTGACGCGTTAGTGAGTTACATTAAAACAAACATATTTGCTCACCTAATCTCCTATGCACTTCGTGCAAGCCGAGTAAATATTTCACTGATGCTATGAAAGTCACATTTTCCTAAAGTTCAAAAAAGGTGACCAACCAACACTACATGGTTAAGAAGAAGGTTTTAGATAATCAAATGGCTGTATAGTTACTTCTTTATTCACCAAGCTGCCCTGGCAAGGAGCTACAGAGAAAGAAATTTTTGGCCTCCGAGTCAAACTTTCACCTGCCCACTTGTCTACCACTCTCGGTGGAGGCTTCACACTGTTCTGTTTAATGTTGAACGTCAAGCAGTGAAGGAATAAATACCAATGTTTGATTCATTGTTTTCACCTGACTGAGAATCGAACCCGCGTTTACCGTTTCAGTAGCAGATGCTCTATCTACTCGGCCACTGATATAAGTTTGCGCTCCTGTGATCCACATTAGCGCTTCCAGAGCAGGAATTGGGGGTTCGATTCCCAAGCAGACCGAATCAAAAGAATGATGCCAATTTTTAACAAGGAGGTTGCAGGCTTTTTGCGACGTGGGAGACGGCCCTGCAAACAAGTCACATACTTCGGCGTGAATTCGCGGAAAGCAAAGATATGGTGTTCATCAAACAGTAATCGATGGCTTTTCATCAAACAATATCGCAGTGTAGGCGCAGCTCATTGCAAATTCCGCTTCAGATGTGGCACGGGACAATTTTCTCCGGTGGACTGATGGCAGCACTATAGGTGCCTACACGCAATGGGATGTTGAGCCATCTACTAGACTTCGACCAGGAGTCGATGACTGCACTTGGATCTACACTGGAAAAGGTAATTGTTACCTAGTAATTGTAATTACGTTTTATTCACCACTTTGCCTTGGCCAGGAGAAAGCGAAGGGACCTTTTAGTCTTCGAATCTTGTTGCCACCTACTCACCTGTCTGTCGAACACGGTGGAGAATTTACACTGTCTTTTTTTGATGCTTTTGATGCTGAACGTCAAGCAAGAAAGCTGTAAGTACCAATTTTTATGTTGTTTGGTTTGATCAGACCCAGAATCAAACCCAGGTTTATCGTTTCAATGGCGGACGCTCTATCCACTAGACCAATGATTGGTTTGAAACGTTATGCTAAGCTGCTGTTGAAGGTGCACCAAGATCCTTCGCACCAACGCGTAAGCACTTTCGCGAGCGGTCGCTTGTGACGTAACTACTTTGACTAAAGCATTTTATAATTCAATATCTAAAAACTATTGAACCGTTGTGTAGCAAATTTGAACCGTTTTTGACGTCATTTTTGAAAATATAGATGTAACGCCATTGCAATGACGTCATCAACTCAAAATTAAATTAAAAAAATTTTGGTGAACTCCCACCTGTCTGTCATATTTGGTGTTTCTATGACGTTTGGTTTAGGAGTTGGATTGGGAGCAATTTATCCCCTTGGTGTAAAATGCGTTGATCAGATGGCCCGCAGAATTTTGTAAAACAGGGTTAACGTGAGAAATACGTTCGACACGGGCGGACAGAGAAAGAATTCGCGTCGTTTACCTAGAGTTGTTGATTGCTAAGAAGATAGAGACATAACAGTGGTAATTGCATGTAGAGACGTTTCGACTTCCCACTTAAATCATTTATCAAAAAATATTCAATTGTAAGAAGAACCAACTAATGGAATCTTGAAAAGCGCAATTTTGACATCGAAATAGTTATAAAGATCAGCACTACAATGTTTTTTCTACTAGTGTAGTAAAATGTTCCTAGTTTCGAGAACCAAAAACATTTATGTATAATACAATTATTTGCATGAAAGCAAACTAAGGCAGAAATGTCATTGTTGTTTTTTAAACTTATTAGAATTTTTTCTGCAAACCCACAACATGAGGTCAGCAGTTACAAACCGAATTGTTCAAAAAGGCATTTTAATGCGAGACTCCAGCATCCTCAGCAGGATCCCAGCAGCTAAACCATTTAGCAGCTACCATCAACCCACATCACTATCGCGTCCATCTAGAACGGCGTCGTGCAGTCACCTTGTATTGTCTTTCCTCATTGTTTCAGCTTTGTATTGTCTTAAAGTAGCAAAGCCTGAACACGTTTGTGGCCAGATGCTGATCAAGAAAACGACAAATTGTTTCAAGCTCATCAAAGATGGTTGCGAAATCTAAAAAAGTGGATTTACACAGATTTCCGCTGATTAAGATTGATAAATGATTACGGTCAGTGTTAGGTGAAATTCTATTGCTATTACACGGATGTGTGCATTTTTCTCTGGGAGCAATTAAAATAAAATAAGGTAATTTGCTTTTTTTTGCAGACAACAGCAACTGGGAGGTAGGAAATTGCTACATGATGCAACCTTATGTCTGCGAAATTCCTGAAGGTATCAATTTGTCTCCGTTGCCGATTCCGCTGGGTGGGTACACTGCATTTTAGCTTGGACAAGTACAGAAAACTAATTGAATTATTATGATGCAATAACGCTACTTCATTGGGTTTGCCTCACTGATATTTTGGTTAAGTAGTGAAGTAGTTGCCTCACTGTCCCTTTCTGCAAGCAAAACAGAATTGATTGATTGGTTGATGCATATTCATTCTTCTATCACGAGAAGGCGACGGTGGCTCGGTCTTTTGGACAAATCCGAACCCGCTTAGGAGTTACCCGTTTTCAGTTACACCATTTATAAGCTCCGCAAACTTGTTACACGCATCGGAAAAATGGAAATACTAAAAGAAGGAATTTTGTTTGGTTCAGTCATTTAACATGCTCTGTTCAGTAAACTACACTTGCGAGGATGGATGGAGACTGCACAAGGAATATTGTTATCTATTTTCATATGAGGAATCTGACTGGCAAAATGCTGAGGATTACTGTAGACGGGCAGAACAGTATTACGGTCACCTCATCAGTATTCATGATCAGGACGAGCAGTCGTTTATTGCAGGTAAACATTTCTGTGTTCTGCCAACTAGAGGAGTTGCTGAAGTATTTTCACATCCGAGTTTTTTTCAAGAAATTCCAGCTCTAAGTTTTGACATCGACTCATTTGCGTTGACCCCTCAATCCTGCTGAAACAAGATTTTTTTTACGTCCAATGATAATCAGTCATAGGTGAAACAATATGAAAAAAAATCAGAGTTGCTTTTCCATAGTGGCTTGATAAAAACTACGGAGCACAGACTTTGGATTTAGCGCTTATAGTTTGATCAGAAAAATTAGAGTTTTTTTGGCTCTAATTTTTCTGATCAAAAAGAAATCGATTTCGACACCAAAAAGAGCTACAATCAGTCTTATTCAAATATATTTGAAAAGATCGTATCGCGATGTAATTAGGAGGCGCGTTGCTCATGGTTAGGTTTTTAGCTAAAAAATTTATCCCCGAATTTTTTTGCACTTTCTGCCTAAAAACTTACTTGATACATTCACTTTGGGTCTGCACTTATCCAGATTGGGTCGTGGAGTTCTCTTAAGTTTGTAATTGATATTGGTAATAAACATAGGTGGGCAAGTTAATGCAAAACGTTAGCTTCGTTAACCACTTGTCCGTTAACAAACTACACACCTCCGTTAACTTTAATCCGTTATTTTCAGCTCTAATCAACGGAAGTTAATAAAGTCCGTTAATCTGTTAACGTTTTGCGTGTAATTTACATTTTTTCTTATTCACTCGCTGCTGGAACATGTGTTGACGCTGTTGAACTGATTGTAAGAAAATAGTTATTGCTGTGGTAGTCTTTTTGTGTTTTGGAAGTTACATTTTACAGTCTAATCTAATTTCAAGATAAAAATAAGTTCAAATGCACTAACAAAGCTGCGATCGGAAAATCTTTGGAAATTGTAATCAGGGATAATTTATAAACTTATGAGGCTGCAGCTTATTATTTGCCACAAAAAAGAGCTCCTTTCTTCGCTCTCTTCTATAAAACTCGTGCTAATACGCAACAAGTGCAACCAGTGCAAACTGGTTTATACCAGTACGATGAATGAATGGTGCACGATATTAACGTTAAAAACGTAAACGTACGTTAACAGAACTTAACGGAAGTTAATTTAGTCCGTTAACATGAAAAAACTTTTTAACGGATTAACGCGTTAATGAAAAAGTTAGCTTCGTTATTAACGGATTAACGATTAACGTACTTGTGCCCACCTATGGTAATAAACATTAACTCCATTATCATTTCTGGTTCATTATGTTTATTAATTGCATTACAATAAAGTTCAAATTTTTGCGCAGGCCACATAAAGGGGCAGTCCTGGACAGGAATGACGTATGACAACGTGATTGGAGACTGGGCATGGACTGATGGAACACAAACAGGCGTAAGAATCTAAAAATATCGACCAAGTTTGTAATTTTAAGTAATTCTTCAATGAATTTTATTTAAGTAGTGAGTATGTATCTGGCGTTTATAAGGTTGCTGCCCACAGAGTAGCTGTGGTAGTCTTGATGCTTGACTCAAATGATAACAACGATAACGAACTTTTATTAGACCAAATAATGCAGCCAACAAGAAGAAACAGAAAGAAAAACAAAATACGTACAAAATTCTTGAAGCTGTTTCCAAATGATTGAGAGGCTATAATGAGGAAAAAATTTATGGTGGTGATTACACGGCGGTTTTATTTTTTTTGGTTAAAAACGGTAAAGCCTTATTTTGAAGAGTAAATGTTCTATACGTTTCGGACTTTTCTACGTCCATCATCAGTAAAAATTAAATCTATTTGAAAAAAAATTCATTTTTACTGATATTTGACGAAGCTAAGTTTGAAACAACAGAATTACAGACAGAATTTCTGTATTTGGCGAGTTGCAAAAAATTTAATATTTAGGAGTACTTTAAAAGAGCATTCAAGTCAAGTTTTTCACTATTGAACAAAATGTTGCGAAAAGCCTAAAATGTATTCTCACCAAATTTGAACTTTCTACGTTTTGCCGTTTTGAAAATATTGTACTTTATAGTTAACAATTTTTCTGTTACTTTAGTGTTGCCATTTTGCCAATATTGTGACTGAAGATTAACTTTTGGAAAGTTGGCTTGAGTTTATTTGAAAAGCAGTTAATTTGCAATATTATCGCTAGAGCAAGTTTTTTCAATAAAATCAATTTTTTGGTAGTAAGCTTGAATGACGTGCTTTTTTGCAAGAACTCTGAATACAAGGAATAGGTTTTGTGTTTTTGTTTTGAAAGATCAATAAAAAGTCAATTTTTTACCATTAAGTTAATTCTTTTTTTATAGGTCAATAAAGTCAATTTTGTATAGTTATTATCATCATCACCATTATTTAAAATTTCCCTTAAGTATTGGTGCAAAAAAGTGACAATTTAAAAGTTTATTTACACGATCGTTACTTTGTTTTGCAATGTCAACTACTTGTTACTCGGTAATGGTGCAAATTACCATATCTGTCGTGATGCAATAGTTAAAATTGGATAATAAAGCATGCGAGTATGTGGCAGTTGAATAGTTGCTTGCGACTCGTGCATCTTGTGGCTAGTTTAGCAGGAACGATATTGTTTAAGTTTATTTTTCGAAAAATGGTTGCAGTGTAGTGCAGAAAGGCATCTAGGTTGTTTGTTCAGAAACAAAGAGGCATCTGCTTTATTAGCTTGAACTAACATTGTATTATTTAGTCTGCTATATAGTAAATAAAAATATTAAGCAAGTGCAGTCTGCAAGTTTACTAAGACTATACGTTTGCATAAGGTCTCACTAACAAAAACTTTGAGGGTAATTAAATGCTGGGACTGCCAATTTTTGTTAGCTTTGGCTTTCGCAGCGCAAAATGCAAGAGGCACCTTTATTCCAAATCTATGTAGTTTACTTATCAAACGGAACTAAATAAGCAAAGCATTTTTTAGACTTTGATTTCTTAGGAAGAGGAAAGCAGCTCCTTTTCAGGTTTTTGTGCAAATGCAGCCAAACAGGCGATAGTTTACTGTGAATTCAACTGTCAAACCGGTGAAGGAAAACACTAAAAACATTTGTTGTGCCAGTACTTTAAGAAGTGCTCGATAACATGTTAGAGCTGATTTAAAATTGAAACACGTAGATGCCCCTAAAGATCTGTGCAACAAACTGTTCCGCAAGTTTTTTATTAAAACTTCTTTACCAAGATATTTCGATTTCAATTAACAAAGCATTTAAATTTGTCTTAAGATAGTGATTTAGATTCTTAAATAATGCCAAAAGTTAAAACTACCTATGCGTATAAAATCCAATCCATAGTTAAAGAAATCTCTGACGAATTTATGCAAAGTGTTAACGATGAATTATATTGCAATTTGTGTGACTGTGCGGTTTCTTGCAACAAACGCTTTCTTGTTGATTCTCATCGAAATACGTCGAAACATCAACAAGCGTTAGACAACAGATATGAAGATCTTATCCTCCAGACTTGGCAAACGTTTTAAGGAGCAGTGACACCGATTTTGTTGAAAAGGTAACTAGGGCATTTTTGTCTGCTGATATTCCTTTGTACAAGCTTAACAATACGCATATTAAAAACCTCTTTCGTGACGTTGATCACAGATTGCCATCTGAAACTACTTGTAGACGAACAGCACTGCAATTAAGCGAAGATTAATTATAGCAAATACGAAATGCTGTTCATGACAAACAAAATTTTCATTTTGTTGATGAGAGCACTGTGTCTAGCACACAATACTTGAATATTCTGGTGGGAAGCCTTGCAACACCACACGTCAGTTACTTGCATGATTGTCCACCTCTAAAATGTGCTCCTAATAGCAACATCATTGCTCAAGCAGTTGACGATGCTGTTAGAAATCTTGGAATCAACAGAAGCGTTTTCTGCCTGTTACTGTCTGATGCCGCGAAATATATGATTGCTGCTGGTAAAACACTAAAATCTCTGTATCGCAAGCTGTTACACGTGACGTTCGTATCACATTTATTGCACAATTGTGCTATGAAAATCAAATCTCACTTTGAAGATGTGGATTGGCTAATTGCAAAAATCAAAGCAGTAACAATTAAAAATAAAACCAGACTGGCAAACTTCTCTGCTATTGGTTACCCACCTCAGCCAGTTCCTAAATGGGGAAGCTGGTTAAATGCTGCCTTGTATCACGCAAAAAATTTGCCTGAAGTGAAAGTGAGGAAAGTTATGTAGGTTCTGGGATTTCGGTAACTCAAGCAAAGGTTAGCTTTCAAAAAAGTGGTTTAGCTGGTAAACTGCTTAAAATCAAAGACCAATATGAATGCCTAGTTAAGCTTATAGAAAAGTTGAAAAGTGCGAAGTATACCATTAAAGAAGTAGTGCAAACTTGAGTTTGGTGAAGACATTTGTAACATCAACCAATACATTAAAAAAAGGATGCAAAACAATGACATTTATGAAATAAAAAATATGTAGAGGCAAGATATTTCACCTACCGTGTATCACATGCTTCGAAATTCTCAGCTCACGTCTGCTTCTGTAGAAAGAAGCTTTTCCATGTTGAAAAAACTGTTGGCCAAGGACAGAAATTTTAAGGCCAAAAATGTGCGACATCACATGATTTTACACTTAAATGCGTCCACCTGGTGATTACTAGCTTGCAGAGTTAATTATGTCCCAAGACTTGACTTGTTTCGCGATAGCAGTAGCCTTGTGTAGCGAGTTTCGTTGAGAAATTGTGTGTGTTTTCGTTTGTTAAATATTTGCTTTAATACAAAATCTCAAAAAAATATCGTTTATTCAGTCTAAATTTTTCAGGTCAATAAAGTCAATTTTTTTGAAGTTTTAGGTCAATTTTTTTTTGTTTTTAGGTCAATAAAAACTTGCCCTAATTATAACTTTTTACTTGTTACTGACAAAAGCACTTAATGAGAGTTGCACGTATGCAATAACTATATGAAATTTTGTTGGTAGTTGGCAACCCTGGAAAAATTTCTAAAGGGAAAAAGCCTTTCTAAGGGAAATC
This sequence comes from Trididemnum nubilum, assembly GCA_963965965.1. Taxonomy (NCBI): domain Eukaryota; kingdom Metazoa; phylum Chordata; class Ascidiacea; order Aplousobranchia; family Didemnidae; genus Trididemnum; species Trididemnum nubilum. The sequence goes on along the minus strand of OZ014483.1, from coordinate 38,054,602 downwards.
TAAATTGTCATATTTTGGGAACGGAAGGTCGTTAAAAGCTCAAATTTGGTGAAGTTGGTCTTTATATTTGTCAAAATTTTTGAAAAAAAGCTGAGCTAAATTTTTTTCTACCTGAATGCCTTTTCAAACAAAACAACAAAAAACAACAACATACATCTTAAATAAAAAGAACTACAATCTCGACGAGAGAATGCAAAGAGATCAGTATTTCAGGTCTTTATGTCAAGCAGCCACCCTGAAATTGCAGTCGCGCAAAGCGTCGTAAATTTTGAGAAAATTGCTTGCAAATGTTTCATGATGATAAAAAAATAATGTCAATTATCGATAGAGTTGGTTGGTGGTACAGAACTCGAGAATTGCCTTGATTAAAATGTACATATCTTCAAAGCTTTTCATCTAACACTTGTCAAAAAAAATCGTCAGAATGGAGAACGCAGGAAAATAAACAGCTGTTTATAGGAAAAAGCCGAGCCGTGATTGGCTGGAAAAGGACCAATGAGAAAGCGTGATTTGCGTACAATCTTTAACCTGTACACGAATTCTTTTTGTCGGCAGAGAGCGGGGTTAGAAGTTTTGATGAAAGTGGCTTCAAGAGCAGATAGATGAAAAGGTAAGCGGCCTTGGGCAAGAATAGAAAATCTGCTGTCATCATAATGTTGAGCGCAGGTAGGATTTCGTAAATGACGAAGTTCAATGGCTGAATCAGAAGCAAGAGACTGGGAATTAGTCTGGGTGGAAGATTTGCACCGACGGGCAGGAAGTAAGCGTTTTTAGGAAGAAGAGCAAGAACGGATAGATTTGGGGACATGTTGTTTAATTCTGTCCAGCAGCCTTTGGCAAGTACGGCCTGCATACCGACTGTCACAGTACGGCATTAGAATTGATAAATCACGTTGCTTTTCTGTAAAGCAGGCAGTACATTCTTGTTGGTAGCTGATTGACCAAGCTTCTATCAGCTACCAATAAGGATGTACTGCCTGCTTTACAGAGAAGCAACGTGATTTATCATTTTCTGTAAAGCAGGCAGTACATCCTTGTAGGACCAAGCTTCCCTCAGCTACCAACAAGAATGTACTGCCTGCTTTACAGAAAAGCAACGTGATTTATCAATTCTAATGCCGTACTGTGACAGTCGGTATGCAGGCCGTACTTGCCAAAGGCTGCTGGACAGAATTAAACAACATGTCCCCAAATCTATCCGTTCTTGCTCTTCTTCCTAAAAACGCTTACTTCCTGCCCGTCGGTGCAAATCTTCCACCCAGACTAATTCCCAGTCTCTTGCTTCTGATTCAGCCATTGAACTTCGTCATTTACGAAATCCTACCTGCGCTCAACATTATGATGACAGCAGATTTTCTATTCTTGCCCAAGGCCGCTTACCTTTTCATCTATCTGCTCTTGAAGCCACTTTCATCAAAACTTCTAACCCCGCCCTCTGCCGACAAAAAGAATTCGTGTACAGGTTAAAGATTGTACGCAAATCACGCTTTCTCATTGGTCCTTTTCCAGCCAATCACGGCTCGGCTTTTTCCTATAAACAGCTGTTTATTTTCCTGCGCTCTCCATTCTGACGATTTTTTTTGACAAGTGTTAGATGAAAAGCTTTGAAGATATGTACATTTTAATCAAGGCAATTCTCGAGTTCTGTACCACCAACTAACTTTTTAAAAAAGGTAACGAAACTTAATAAAATACCGACAGATCTGGCAGCTTTGTTTTCCATGATACAGTGCATATGCGGGGTTTGAAATTGAGTTTGTTATCAAACTTTACACCAAGATATTTTGAGGATTCAAGATAATTTATAGGGCGTTCATTCATTATAAGATATATTCAGATAGTTAGTTGTTTGCACAATTAATTTAAACGGAATCATAATTATTGCAGATTTTTGAGAGTTTTTCTGAACTTCATTAGCACGAATCGTCAAGAAATTTTATTATTTTGAAAAAGCTTTTACTGTTGTTAATAATATTTATTTAAATTTCACAGTATTTAATATAACATATATTCCTGAAAATGTTGTCAAAAAGGAAGGAAATAAAGCAAAAGAAAAACAATATCTAAGAGTGTTTAATAACACTGCAAATGTAAACGAAGGCAATCTTTTGGTATGTTTACTAAAAGTTGAAGTAATTTTAATGACTAACAAGTATTCATCCCTATTTTTCGTGAGCCCGAGTGCGACGCGAGTGGAATGTGATGCAATTTCATCTTTAATTCTTTATTCGTTAAGTTGTCTCAGTAACGAGACAGCGGTGGGATCTTTCGGTCTTCAATTTGTTTATTGTTCGTCACCAGTGGAAACGCTACGCAATCATAACATATATCTCATAAAATATATGATGAGTGGAGTTTGAATTCAACCAATTCAAAAAAGTGCCCGACAGCGTAGGCCCGAGCGATTATCACAGCATAACACAGTACGCATCAAAAATTAAAATTAAAAAATTTAAAACCCTATTTAAAACCTTAAAAGTAGGGTTTTAAATTTTTTAATTTTTGACGCGTACTGAGTTATGTAGTGTCATAAAATATAAGTATCTTCGAGTTAAGTCTCCACTTGCCCATTCGTCGAGTTTCGTGTCTATCACACACGGTCGAGACTTCATACTGTTTATTCGAATACTGAACGTCACCAGGGAAGCCATTAATACCAACTCTCAGTCTTTGACTTGACCCGACCGAGAATCGAACCCAAATCTACCGTTTCAGTAGCAGACGTTCTATCCTCTTGCTACTAATCGTTAAAATAGTTGATATTAAAATCAATATATAAAATCTTGACAATATACTCGATTATATGAGTTTAAATACCGATTGTACTCGGTCCCTGAACTTTTAAAGCCGCTCCGCGTTTTTTCAATTTCGCCTTGTTTATAGGAACTATATAAGAACACAAGGCTTATTTTTGCTTAAAATGGCCAATTTAAGAACAATGTCAACCTTGGCATGTACAGAATAATTAAGAACGCGGGCTAAACAAATTTCAATAGCAATTTTTGCTATACGGCATACCGTATCATGAACTATTCAGATTTTTGCAGTCATGGCCAGTGATTGCTCTGTTTTGTTCCTGTAGCTTTGACAATGAACAAAAGTCTTACACATCACATGTTTTTACTTACCAAAAATAAATTTAAAGTGCCATTTTATTCTCCAATAATCTCTTGAGTCAATTCATTTATAGAATAAAATTTAAGAATAATTTTCGAACAAATGAGGCTGAAAATTTTGTTAAAGTTTAAGAATAGCCACAGCTAGCCTCAGACTTATATTTACTGGTTCTTACAAAAAATATTTATATGTGTATGCCTCAACAGAAAAAAGTAAAATGATAAGCTTATTGACTACTAGTTTTGAAAATATTGCAGGACTTTTTTAATTGGAAATACAATCAACCTGATCGTAATGGCAATTGTGTGCGAATAATTGGAATTGATGATGAAAATGCATGGTCAGATTGGAATGACCAACCGTGCACTGAAATAGGCTTTGCTATTTGTAAAGTTCCAGCAAGTAAGACCCAAGTAATTTAGAAACGGCTTCGTGGTAGTCTTTGTGTTTTGACTTGTCATACACTAGCGATAAATAAAAGTCGTATAATACCTGTGGGAGTGTAGATATCATCCAGAATAAATATAGCAAAACAATTTTTTGCGCTACTTAATTCGGAAGAAATAATTTTCGTAAAATAAATAAATAGCACATTTGAGTGTAGTGACCACAAAGTTAAACTTAACATAAAGTTAAGCTTCATTGTATGCATTTGCATCCGGCCACCTTTACGTGCCAAGAACAGTTTACACATGAATATGAATAAGCTATTGCTGTATAACGATAATCGATTCCCCCCCCAAATAAAATACTGTATTTCTTGTCGGATCATATTCAGAATTAGTGGAATTTTAGCGGTAGGAGATGGCTGGCGCTTGTTAAAATTACATTGCTTTCATCGCTTATCAATGGGCCTATGATTGCAACGCTCCACAATGGAGTGGCACATGTATTTTGCAAGGACAAATGTAATTTATTAGAATCAACGCAAAGAGCCGTATTGCAAGAACAAACTTGAATCCATGTCCAACTTGAAGTCAAATTTAAAATACTGGTTAAAAATCAAAGCATGATTCCATCCAGGCTTCCAGCTTAAACACCCTGATCTAATCAAACGAAGTCTCGTGTTTATATCTTTGAGTGGGCTGCGTGGCCGAATGAGTAAAGGTGTCGTTTTCGCAACGACCCTGGTCGCATGATCTTGTTCAATCCCAACCCTTGGCATTCATTCATGTTTGGTCTCGTAGTTGCCTTCTTGGATAAGGCACTTTACGATGATTATCTTTGCTTGGTGGTTTCGAACAAGCAGCAAATTCAGTGGACAAGAATTTGAAGATATTCACAGAAATGTCGGATCACTGGAAACTCCTAAGCAGGTGCGTATATCTCCAAACACGAAGTACAGTATAGTTACCGTAATGAAAAGTGTGTGGATCGACCAATAGTTAGCGTCTGACGTTGTCCAGTGTTCGGAGGATAAATATGCACTACAATAACAACAACCGTTTTGTTAGAATGTCTTTCAGATTTTTATTAATACTTTAAATTGCTTGGCTTCGGTTTCGCTTTTGCGGAATGCCACACAAATTTTTTGGGAACAGGTTTGTATTTAAATTATTTCTGAAGTGAAATAGGCAGAACTAATTTAATAGTACACAGAGACATCATGTCTTACAATCCTACTTCTTTTCAAGTTTTAAGGTTTGTATTGTTTGTAATGAACTTGCAGATTCGGTCCTTTAGAATAAAATCAAACACTCCATAAACTCTCAATCAATGTTTTTTTCCTTTTGCAATTTACTAGTTTGGAAAGGTCTACTTCGTGAGGTATCATTGCCGCAAATTTCATTTATCGTTTTCGTTTTTTGCCGCCAACTTAAACCCAAAATACTTTAATAAATTAAAATTAACATGCAAAGTTAAAAACAAAAACATTTATTCACAAAAATTGAAAAAAAAATTATCGTTGCCGACTTGTGGCAAGCCAATGTTAACCTATGCATTTTGCAATCGGGCCCTTGATTTAAAAAGCGTTTTGTTTTCACTAAAAATCGTAAGACATATTGCTCGAGATTGGTTTAATTCCAGAAATGAGAACTACTTGAGGTAATAAAGAGATGCCACATACCTTGTTTCAGGGATATCTAGGATATCCCTGCCTTGTTCCACTATTTCCCTTATCCGCAAAAGTAGATACTCTGTTTGACTCCGTACCATTAGCAACCCAGCGTTTTAAAGTTTTGTGACATCAGAAAAGGATGATCGTGGAAAATTTCGTGCAGAATAAGGAACGCAATGTTCGATAATCCAACATCTCCTTGCTTATTGTGCTAGAAATTGCCAAATTGCAAAATTTTTTGCAGAATAAGGACCCCAAAATTGTATTTCAAGTTTTAAGATTTTTTGCTGTCATCTTTTTCTGATATCATAAAATTTCTGAACGCTGGGTTGCTATGGTACAAAATCAAACGGATTAACATTATTTTCGTGGATAAGGGGAATAGAAGCACAAGGCTTGTGGCACCTTTTTATCACTTCAAGTAGTTTTCACACCTTCAACAAAACCAATCTCGAGCAGCATATCTTTTTATAACGACAAAAGAAAAAGCAGGCACATTAAATTTTTTTAAAACCAAAAATGCATGCGTAGATTTTGCGTATTTGATAACTCACTGCTTGACGAATTTATTTTACAAATAAAACAGTAAACTGCCCCGTTCTTCTAAACCTTTTAAACTCAAAAGCGTTTTATACTTTGAACCGTAAAAAAAAACTAAAAAACATAAAAGTTTTAAAGGCGCAATAAATGTGCCATGTTATTTTAAACGAAAAAAGCAGCCGAAGTAGTGAGATTTCTAAAATGAAAGCAAACATTTCGATTACGTTTGCGTTAGCTCTATTCTTCATAACTCAACTGCTCCATACATAATTACTTCGAAAAAGCCTACCTCATTTTGCACCCCGTCTTTAACGTTAACGATTAGCTACGTTAATTATCATCTGTTCCACCGTAATGCATTACTTATCAACAATTAGTTACGTACGATATTATGTTCGAGAATGCTTTCGCTGTCAAATTCTTCAAACAGATCTGCTTTGCGTAATTTGATTTCGAACTTAAAATTAAATTTTTCAAAATTACACGCCCTTAACTCTGTCAATTGGTAAAGGGATATTCTTGATAAAAAGTCAAACAATTACACACAAAAAATTCTAAGTTTATCTATTTTTTGAGTTTTTAAAAATTAAGTGTTATTAATATTTTGAAACAAATATTACCAGGACAAGAAACAGTAGCGTAGCCTGGGGGGAAGGGCTTTTTTTTTGAGATCACCTAATTTTGACAGAAAAACCGCCTCAATCTAATTCCAGACCAATGTAAATTTGGGTCAAGTTCGTTTACGGTTGCATCAAACTTCCAAAAAAGCCTCCCTCTTTGCGAAATCCTGGCTACGCGACTGACAAGAAAGTACAACCGAATATGAATAGAACAAGTATTTCAACCCCTTAAAAGGCCATTTATTGATTAGCATGCATGTTAAAACAAACCCGTTTCGACTGATGCCGAGTTTCGTCACTCAGGCAAGGGTGATGTTCGACTATTGAACAACTTACAGGGTTGTATTGTATTGAATTATATTAAAACAAAATAAATACATACATTTATCTACATAGAAGAAATATGGGTTCTCCATGCAGGGACCGTTTAAGGGTCTTCGAGTCAAGTGGCAACCTAAACAGAATCAAATCATCGCCAGCAGGCGACGGACTTACTGTATGTGTTAATAAAAAAAAAAAAAAAGCTAGCAAGCTGTATGAGATCATTCGTATAGTAGATATAATAAGAATTTTTAATTTTTTTTGAAAAATACATTTAAGGAACAACTTTTGATTTTATGTGGTAATTTATTCCACATTTTTACACCCGCCAACTTTATGGAATTTTGCAACTTGTTTGTTTTAAACCGGAGTAAATAGTTAGTGTCGGTGGAGCAGCTTGTAGTGTTAAGCTTGTGGATATCAGAGGTCAACGTAAAGTATTGGCTAAGATTGTATGGCACTTTGTTTAATCGATATTTGACGATAAAAGCAGCCATTTCATAAACGAATAAGTCGTCTAAAGTCAATACATTAAGCTTTGTATATGGAGTAAAGCACCGTTTGTATAGCAGTGAAATCCGTGGCAACTTAACTAATTTATTGAACTTTGCTGAATATCAGAAATAAACAATGTTATTTTCAGCTTCGGTGCAGCCTCATATTCCTACCACAGTTGACGGTGAGTACATGCAGGCTACTAGCAGTTCAAAATTTAAATCTTTGCAGGTTAAATAGATTTCGCCTAGTAAAAATTTGAATCGAACATTTGTGGTTACGTTTTTTGTCCTCATCATGATGTAGTTGTTTGCGACTTCGAAGCGCAATTTGAATAGCATTGGTGGGAGATTGCGGTTCAAAAGCCGTGCCAGGTACTTCGCTACCAGAAAAACAAAATTCTTTTGCAGCCTCTCACATAAGGAATACAGTACTGCACATTTCTTGATGATTATGATGCTCTTTAAGTTACATTAGGTTATATTTCTGTCTGTCGTGTAATTAATTGCTTTCTTCACAAAGCAAGAATAAAATCTGCTTCGACAATATGATTGTGCGGTTTCAGTCTAAGCTTTATACTGTACTGTTGCTTTTTAAAAGAGCATCCAAGCAAAGTTTTTCACTGTTGACCACATTGTTGGGATAAGCGTAAATGCCTTCTTACCAAATTTGAACTATCTACGTCTAGCCGTTTTCAAAATATTGCAGTTTAAAAACAACAATTTTGCTCTTCAGTGTTGCAATTTTGTCTGTATCGTGACAGCAGATTAACTTTTGGAAAGCTGTTATTGAAAAGCTTACGTTTATTGAAAAGCCGCTAATTTTACAGTTCTTACCCTTTACTTTGTTTTTACTAGAACTCTGCCGCAGAAAAATGTATTCACAATTAGGAACATGCAGTAATTTTTTAAAATCTTGTTTCCAATTGGCAACCCTGGCAAAATTCTAAATAAAAAAACCTTGCAAAAAGAAATTTTAGTCTGTTATATGTTGGAAACGGAAGGTCGTAGAATCTTAGATTTGGTGAAATTATTCTTCAGATTTGTCAAATTTTGTTGAAAGAAAACCAAGTAAAAATTTCCGGTTTAAATGCCCGTTTAAATACGTAAAGATAGTGTTTTGACTTTCTTTCATCGCGATTTGTTTTTGCTTTAATGAATATTTTTTATCTGCATAAGTTTTAGCAGCAACGAAGCAATGAGTTGGCAGAAAGCCAAAATCTCACGACACCTGATTGTTGATTTTGAAGGCGAGAAGCTTGAGGGTTACGATAACGGTTATCGTTTAGGTCCGGATAACTCGATGTGCTCTGGGGAAGGATATTTCCATTATGTTGGAAACGGAAAATGCTATAAAGTTGTCACCGATTACAAAAGGTATCGTACGAAAGAATTCTTGCAAATGTTAATGAATAATTATCAATTTGAGTTGAATAAATTGTGAGTTGCGCTTTGTTATAATTTATGCTTTTTGGGTCCTCCAAGAAAAGAAGCAGGATCGTATTAAGATTGGCATTTTCAATTACTGTAATTAGCGTAAGAGATTGGCCCCCGGTAAAAAAAGATCCCAATGAAACGCCTAGTAGCTCATCCACAAAAAGTTTTCAGAAGAAGAACTCAAGTGTGTGGGTATGGGGAATCAGGATTGCACCAGAGGCTTACTAGCAATCTGATACAATTATCACTGTCTGTTTGTACTCAGAGTTGGCTATTTTTATCCTATACTTTGATCTCGTTAAATCATAATGATAATGTACAGCAATACAGTCAGTTACAATAACAATGCGACCTCGATAATTCGTCTTCCACTGCACTCGATGATATTCAGCTATTGCACGCTGAAGAATAAACTTTGGTCGATTCATGTGATTCAGTAGTTATGTATATGGCGTGTTCGGTGCACAGAGGTCACGTGACTGCACTGTAACCGTCCTTGTGTCTCAAATTAAGAGAGGTCACGTGACTGCACTGTAGTCGGCCCTATCTCAATAAAAATCGTTCAGTGCAAAGCAGGTCACCTGACTCTCAAAAATACACTGGAAACAAAATGACTTAAAATGCACTGAAACCGTCCTTGTGTTTCAAATTTTTTTTTTAAATCGTGGTTCTCAGTCCCCCCTCCCGATGTTAGTAGGAGGTATTAAACTCGCAATTGAGCGCTTGTCACATGTAACCAACTTGTGCTCATTGTCGATGTTATTTGTCGTTGTCAGAACCAGCTTCCATCTTTTGTTGAAGCAGCGTACTTTAATTTTTATCACACATTGTTTGATATCCTACAGATTTGCGATTGTTTATATAAGACGTGACAACGGTTTTCTCGAAGGTCATGAACTCAAAACTGTTGCACGCTTAATTGAAAAACGATTTTGTAAAACAAACAGTTTTCTTGCGAGCCACTTTCCTTGCGAGGTAATCACGTATTTATTTAAATACGCGTTATTTTCCAGTACACAAGCGAGGTGCGATGGCCTAGTGGGTTGAGGCGTCACTCTATTTTTACAGTAACAAACTGGTTCGAATCCCAGTGAAGTCAAATTCCCGGTCGGAGCGGGCCGCGCTTGCTTCTAGCTAAGAATTTCACTTTGCGGTCGGAGCGGGCCGCTTGCTTTGAGCTTAGAGTTTCTTTTCGCGGTCGGAGCGGGCCGCTTGCTTCTAGCTCAGAATTTCTCTTCGCGGTCGGAGCGGGCCGTGCTTGCTTCTAGCTAAGAATTTCACTTTGCGGTCGAAGCGGGCCGCTTGCTTTGAGCTTAGAATTTCTTTTTGCGGTCGGAGCGGGCCGCTTGCTTGAACTGTGTAGTTTCAAATTATCTAATCTGTTATCAGCTTCACTTCTTCCCTATGAAGTCATTCTAATTAAACATAGCTAGTTTTTACATTTGAACTTCGAAGTGTTAAATTCATTAATCTGTTGTCTTCACATTTTTTATTAATATGTTTAATCTTCTGTCCATCTTTAAGTAGTCCATGAAAACACTCCCATATAAAATTATGAACATACATACGACCCCAGTAATCTTGGACAGTCATTTCAAAATATCCTTTCTCAGTTATTCTACCAAATGTTGGTTCTCTAGTAACAACATGAACAACGCATCCATCAATGCTCCCAGCATATGCTTGATGTGTTGGATGAAAATAAAACTCACGATTTTCAATCACTAATTTAGTACTCATTTTTATTTAACCACAGACAAAATTTTCTTAAGTATAAAAAGTATTTAAAGATAATTTCTCTTATATAATAAAATGAACCAATCAAATATTTTAGATCAGGCGGTTCCAGATATTGGAGTTTCTACTTTAAAACCGTCACCCTTTAGAAATTTTCCCCCAACCTTAAAGAAAATAGCCCTTAATGCAGCTGGTAAAGTTCAAAAGCCTATAAATGATTTTGCCGATTGGCTGATGGCTTACGTACCACCAACTATTAAAGCAAGTGCTTCAGCAGCATTTCAAAAAATTTTAAATCTTTTTCCTATACGGGTAATTAAAGTGCAGTTACTCAAAACTGCTCTGAAAAACTATGCTAAATCTTATGATGTTGATATTGTTGATTTTAGCCCATTGAAACAATTGAATGAAACAGAGAAAGTAGTGCAAGATAAATTACGGTTAGACCTGCTTAAAATGAAAGGATTAAAAGTAACAATTACTCTTAAAATTACATTTGAAAAACAAACAGAAGACAAAGCAGTAACCAAGACGGCTTTTTTTAACAGCAGAGCAATTGTCATTTTAAATAAAGATGATGTGAGTGAAATGCAACAAAATGCATCCAATCAAATAATAAATAAAATTGGAAATTGGCTTAGTGAAGGTTCTGGATGGTCTATATTTTCTGTCGATGGGCACTTCGTTAACTTAGTTCAATATACCCCTCTTCATGGATCAACTTATATTGCATTACCGGAAGAACTTCGAAATGCTAAGAAAGGACTAATTAACATCAAAAACAAAGACAACGAATGCTTTAGGTGGTGTCATTTAGCTAAAGTATACAGTGAGAAAGTAAAAAGCAATCGTGAAAGAATAAGTCATTACAAAAAATATGTAGACACACTAAATTATGACGGTATAGAGTTTCCAGTTTCTATCAAGCAAATACCAAAAATTGAAGAACAAAATAACATCAGCATTAGTGTTATTGGTTATGAAAACAAGCAACGCTTTCCTTTATTTGTGTCTAAAAAGGTGTTTGAAACAACTCTCGATTTATTATTGATAATGGAAGACGAAAAGCAACATTATGTTTGGATAAAAGACTTTAATAGATTTATGTATAATCAAAGCAAGCACCAACACAGAAAACATTTCTGCAGATATTGTCTTCAATGTTTTAGCAGCGAGGAAATTCTACACAAACACACACCAAACTGCGTGATTATAAATGGAAAGCAAGCAATACAAATGCCCAAAAAAGGTAGCTCGGTGAAGTTTAATAACTTTCAAAAACAACTACCAGTTCCCTTTGTTATATATGCTGATTTTGAAGCAAAGCTCAAAAGATTGACAGCTGTCAGCCAAATGATGAAAAGTCCTACACAGAAAGATATCAAAAACACATCGATTGCGGCTATTCCTTCAAGGTAGTTTGTTGCTATGACGATAAATTCAGTAGACCAATTCAATTGTATAGAGGTAAAAACGCTGTTTATAAATTTTTGGAAGCTATGTTGGAAGAAGTTGATTATTGTGAAAAAACGAAAAATGAACATTTCAATCAACCTATGGATTTAACGAACAAAGATGAAGAAAACTTTTAAGCAGCTACAAAATGTCACATTTGTAAAAAAGACTTTTCTGAGGAAGACAAAAGGGTTAGAGATCATTGTCACATTACAGGAAAATACAGAGGGGCGGCACATAATGAATTTAATAGAAACTTCAGACTTACTCATAAGATACCAGTAATCTTTCATAATTTAAGGGGTTATGATTCACATTTTATTATGCAAGAAATAGGAAAGTTTGAAAAGGATATCAAAGTAATCCCAAACAATCTAGAAAAATACATGGCTTTTTTCTTAGGCAAACATTTAAAATTTATCGATAGCTTCCAATTCATGAGTAGCTCATTAGAAACTCTGGTTAAGAACGTTCCACTTTCTGACTTAAAATACACATCACAAGAATTTCAGGATGAAAAACTAGAACTAATGAAAAGAAAAGGAGTTTATCCCTACGATTATATGAACAGCTTTGATAAGTTTGACGACAGAAACCTCCCGCCAAAAAAGGAATTCTATAGTCTTTTAACCAATGAAGATATAAGCGATGAGGATTACAAGCATGCGCAGAATGTGTGGACTACTTTCAAGTTGGAATCCATGGGACAATACCACGACTTGTACCTTAAGTCAGATGTTTTGCTGTTAGCAGATGTATTTGAGAAATTTTGAAAGACTTGTCTTCAATATTACGAATTAGACCCTTGCCATTATTTTACTTCTCCCGGTTTATCATGGGATGCAATGCTTAAAATGACTGAAATAAAACTGGAATTAATGACAGATATTGACAAATTTCTTTTCATTGAAAAAGGTGTGAGAGGGGGAGTTTCATACATTTCTAAAAGATATGCTAAAGCTAACAACAAATACATGAATAATTACGATTCAAAGCAGCCATCAAATTATATTACATATCTTGATGCAAACAATTTATATGGATGGGCAATGAGCCAAAATTTACCAACGGGTGGTTTTAAATGGCTATCAGAAAAAGAAATTGATTTAGCAAATTTACCTAAAGGAAAAGGACTAATACTAGAAGTTGACCTGGACTATCCTGAACACCTTCATGATAGTCATAATGACTATCCACTAGCTCCAGAAAAAATGGAAATTAAACATCACTTCCTTTCAGACTACTGTAAACAATTACAAACTCAGTTTAATATAAAAGTTGAAGGAGTTAAAAAAATTAATACCTAATTTAAAGTCAAAAAAGAGTTATGTTCTTTATTACAAAAACTTAAAGCAGTATATTGAATTAGGCTTAAAAGTTACAAAAGTACATCGGGTATTAGAATTTAACGGATCACCTTGGTTAAAAAAGTATTTTGATTTCAATACAGAAAAACGAAAAACCGCCAAGTCTGACTTTGAGAAAGATTTTTTTAAACTTATGAACAACTCAGTGTTTGGAAAAACAATTGAAAATCTTCGTAAACGTGTCAATGTTACTCTGATCAACGAACCAGAAAAACTATTAAAGCATTGTGCAAAACCAACCTACGTTAGCAGCAAAATATTTAATAAAAATCTTGTTGCAGTTCATAAAATCAAAGAATCTTTAACCCTAAACCGCCCCGCGTATGTAGGAATGTGTATTCTCGATATTTCAAAAACGTTGATGTATGATTTTCATTACAACTACATTAAAAAGAAATATGGTAAGAATGCAAAACTCTTATTTACAGATACAGATTCAGTAACATATAATATAAAAACAGAAGACGTATACAAAGATTTTTGGGCTGACAAAGACAAATTCGACTTCAGTGGTTACAAAGAAACCTCAGACTTTTATGACCTAAAAAATAAGAAAGTAATTGGAAAGATGAAAGATGAAACCGCAGGTGTGCCAATAGTAGAATTTGTAGGACTTAGATCTAAAATGTACAGCTACGTCACAAATGATGAAAGAGGTTGCAAAACTGCAAAAGGAATTAAGAAAAATGTTGTGAGGAATCTGTTAAAGCACGAAGATTACAAAAACACGCTCTTCAATAATCGTCAAATGTTTCATAAAATGAAATCAATTAGAAGTGAAAACCACAAAATTTATTCCGTTGAAATCAACAAGAAGTCTCTTTCGTGTTTTGATGATAAACGATATATTCTTTCTAATGGAATTGATGGTTTTGCATATGGTCATTATTAATTAAAAAAAATATATGCTATTATAAAAAAAAGATGGATGAAAATTGTTGTGAAAATCTTGACATAAAAATTATAAATGGAAATAGAACTTGTATTAACTGTGGTGTAGTTCATCACCCATATTTCGTAAACGACTGGATTGATTATAACCCACGTAATGTTGTTTTACATAAATCAGTTTACTGCAGAACTGCTTATGTTAAAAATAAATTACATCGCCTTGAATTGTCTGCTGATGAAATACAAGCATTTATGGACATTTGGACAACCGTGGAAAACCAACTACAAAGCTTCACTGGTAAAAGGTTTCCTAAGATAGATTTTTTTATAAATAAAATCTTAGAATATTTGGACATTTCCAAACAACCTTCATACAAAATTAGTGATGCATTACGGAAGAAATATGAGATTATGTGGAAGAAAATCGTTTAGCATGTAATTTTTCATAGCTTTCAGAAATTGGTGGACATATATCAGCAACTTGGTCATCAACCATAGCAAGTTCTCTTTCGAAAAACTTGTCAATATCACCAGATCTTAAAAACAATTTTAACTTGTTGAGTAATTTCTGATACGATTGATAAGCATATCTACAAGACTCAGTTTTTTTGGAAAAATTTTTCTGCGTCGTTATTGTCTGTAAAAAAACGCCTGTACCACTAACACACGCCAAGAAAATCGGATTTAATGTAACAGAACCAACCACAGCCCCAGTTGTAGTAAAAACAACAGATGACAGCTTTAGAGCTAAGTCCATTCTTTTAAATTTTTTAAACATTTTCTTATAACACCAATACTGTTTGTGATAAGTGTGATACAGTTTTGTCAATTCATTCACTTGTTCTTGAGTCAATTTTCTACTAATGTGGTTAAAGTCCATTGTTTATTTTACGATATACAATTACGTTTCTGGTTGATCACCCAATTCAAGCTGTTTAACTTTAATTACGACGCTGCTCATATTCATTGATACCAAAGAATTTGAAGAAACATAGTTGTATTGTATGCGAAACACATCTCGAGAAGGATTAGGAAAAACAATGCAGTTTAAATTAAAACAATCGAATGGGGGTGTTACTGTTGTTTTACATATTTTATCTGTTTCTCCTTGACTAACACGAATTATATCAATATGTAATTTGTCTTCATCGTCATAACTGGTAACTTTCACAAGTCCGCTTACGCTTATTTTGATGTAACTGCTGGTTACCTCATCTCTCAAATGAATACTATCGGATTGCAAAGACAGAAAATCGTTCCCGGCGACAAGAGGTGCACTCACGAAATGCAAATTGTGATCTGTATTAGTACGAACTGAATGAATAGCACTTGATGGAATTGGCCTCGAATCAGGCGTCGAAGAAGCACCCAAAAATATTTGAAATTTTGGACGATATATATTTCGTTTAAAATAACGTTTATTTATTGCACTGGTAGGTTCGGAAGGTCTACCTACGTTGAAAATGGTATGATTTTTCATATCTAAGTTTCGTGAAATGGTTACATTATCGTCTTCGGTTTGAATGTGTTGCGTTATTTGGTCAACATAATTTTTGTTTGCTGCTTCACCTGGTGCTGTGGGATCTCGTAAATTTATGATAGTGTGTAATCCTTGTAAGTTAATATTATCTCTCACATTTGTAACTAAATTTTCAACAAATTGTTTAGTTGCCGCATCAGAAGGTAGACTGGGATCAACAAGTCCTTTTAGAATCAATGATTCACCTAATTCAATTGATGCGTTGTTAGGTGGAATATTTTCTATACGAAAGACCCTGTTTGGTAAACGACCAAGTACTTCCACACCATATATTTGAGACCTCTGAATTTGAATTTGAGAGGGCGATACAACATATTGATCATCGTTGTTTATACCTAAAGTAGCCAACCTCGAACCAAACTCAGAGCTTTCGGCAAAGTGGACAATGTTGCTAATTGCATTATCCAAGAATCCTTTATTTACACTATCTGATTCTGTTACAGGATTGGCTAAGTTTGTAATTTTGTGGTTGTTTAAGTTTAAATCACCATACATTATATCTCCTGACTTGGAAACTTTGTGTTCAATACCTACAACCTTAACAGTACTTGAAGATTGACTTCCACTTGTTCCAAATTTTGAAATATTCATTTTGTCCTTCTTTATTATAAATGAACATAATAAACTTTGATAAATATTTAAGTGGGGACAACAAGCAAATCAAACATCATTATCTTCTACCGGATTGTCATTACATGATAGTAGGATCGACAGGGTCAGGAAAAACAAATTTGCTTTTAAACATGGTTCTCAAGTGGATGAATTACGACCTTTGTTGTGTTTATACTGTTAATCCTGAACAAGATAAGTATCGATTTTTAAAAGAGCAAGGTATTGAAGTGCTAAGCCCTGAAGACTTGCCTCCAGTAGAAGAGCTTGACCCTCAACAGAAAGTAATAGTTTTTGACGACATTAAGCTAGACAATATGAAAAAACTGATGGAATACTTTTCTTTATCTAGAAACAGAAATTGCAACTGTATTTACCTCACCCAGTCATACTTCAACACTTCGAAGTACATAAGAAGAAACACTAACTGTTTTGTTTTTTTTTTCGGGAACTTAGACAACAAAGATATCAGACACATTACTGACGATCATGCTAAAGGCATAACAAAAGAAGAAATGGAGTCGATTTACCGTGAAGCAACCAAAGATCCTTACAATTTTATGGTGCTGGACAAAACAGCCAAACACCTACCCCTTCGTTACAGAAAATGCTTTGACCATTTTTGGGCTTAAGCTTTATATGCTATATAGTAAACATGCCATTTGTAAATGAAGAAGAGTTGAAAAACAGAAATAAACTTGTAAAGAATTATATTAATAACCGAAAGCATTTGAAACAAAAGCTGCAAAAAGAAATTGTAGCCAAACAACAACTGCAAAAGTCTGCCTCTGAAATATTTCGTCCCATTACTAAAACGTTTGAAGAAACTCAGAAAAAAACTGATAAAAGGCAAGACCAACTAATTCAACACATACAGCAACAGCTTGCCATTGAAGATAAACCTCGATCAATTTATACTGTGCATTTTGAGAGTGCTTTCGATAACGAAGAAAAAGAATTGCTTACACAAAACAATTTTGAGACTGCTTACACAAAACAATTTTGTTGAGCTTGTAAAACGCGGGCCAGATTACATAGACGCATTGAAAGACAGAGCTAGATTAATCAATCAAAGATTAAGTGGTTTACGAAGAAGACGTGATGCTGATACAGAAGTGATTGATGAGCAAATAAAAACTTTTAAAAAGTACAGAGAAAAATTAAATAAATTATTAGGAGGAATGGAACTTACCTTTGGAAAAGGGTTTAAAGATCCCAACAAACTTTGTGAAAGACTTAATTTACTAGTAGCAGCCAAACAAGCCGGCAAAAATAACAAACGTTTGGATCAAGAAATTGCAAACATTTTGAAAAAACTAAAATTGAACAAATGCATTTCACACTGCGACCACCAAAAATTATTTGACAATATATTAAAATGACATCAATACCACTTTTCTTTGACTCTAGGAAAGGACAAGGAAAATCAGAAGATTTTATAACTAGCTTTAATCCACCGTTGCAACTAGACATTAAAAAAAGTTACGAGATGTCCTTTATCAATGCTCAAATATGGTACTCTTGGCATAACATAACGAGCAGCAATAATAAATTTTTTTATTCACCAGATGGAGTAGCTGCACGATTATTATCAATTCCTCCAGGTAGCTATAATATTAAAGATCTCAATAATGAAATCAAGTACTTGATGGAACAGAGACGTGATGACAAAAATAATATAACTATAACACCAAATTTTAATACATTAAAGTCAAGAATTGAACTTAAAAATGATTACATAGTTGATTTTCGAATTCCAAATTCAATAGGTGACGTTTTAGGTTTTGGTTCGGCATTTTTGGGTGTAAATGGAATTCATAATAGTCAAAATCCTGTAAATATTACAAATATCAACAGCCTTCAGATTCATTGCAGCTTAATTGATGGAAGTTACATAAACGGAGCGTCTAGTGACTTACTTTATACTCTTAGTCCAAACGTACCACCGGGATATTTGATTCAAGTTAAACCTAAGCAAAACATTTATGTTCCAATCAAAAATTTAAGTCAAATTGATAGTATCTGATTCTCTATAAAAGATCAAGATAACAATTTTGTAAATATGAATAATGAACGAGTGACTTACTATGTTCACCTGAGAGAGATTATGTAGTTTAACTATAAATGTTATCACAAAGAGAAACTAGATTTCATAAAAAGAAAATCATAGGTGGAAGTTTGCTTAAAAATGTTTACGACAAGGTAAGGAACGTAATCAGCACTGGTTCTAAGATTCTTAACAGAATTCCTACTGGAGTGAAGACTGAGATTAAAAAACTAGCAGCACCTTTACTGAAGAAAGCCTTAGAACCCACAAAAAAGACATTAGAACCAGTTTTAGAAAATATACCAACAAACAAGCGTATTATCAATGACAGAGAATTAGAAAATCTCAACGACAGATCGAGAGCTATCTTAAGTAATTTAATTGCTGGATCAGGATTTAAAAATTATATGTCTTAATTATAAAATGACAGAACTAACGAATCCATATTTGCAAATTAAAGAAACAAACTTAGTCGACAATTCGATTACTGAGTTCGAATATGTCGAATACCTTCCGAGAGACTCCAATAACATGAACAAAGGTGGTCAGCACATTATTGAAACAAAAGATGAAGATGTTTTTCTTCTACCGCATAAAGCATACCTAGAAATCAGAGGAAAACTTCAAACTAATGCAAATGCTAATTACAATAACAATGACGTAATTTCATTGGTAAATAACGGTTGGTCTTTATTTCAAACTGCGCAATATCAATTAAATAACCAAACTATAGAAAACATAAATCTTTATCTACCTCAAGCATCAACAATACTCAATTTAGTTAGTTTTAGTGATGATTATTCAAGATCAACCGCCTCTAACATGCTGTGGTTTAAAGACACTGGAACTGGTTCCCCATCTCTTAAACAAAATTTTGGTGGTGTGGCTGATGATGCAAATGCAAATGCTGTACGTGATGGTATTAGAGCAATTGTAGAAATATACAACAACAATCTACAAGCAAATATTGGTTTCACCGCAAGACAGAACATTACTACAGGAAATAAGCAAATTACTTTAATGCTTCCTCTTTCCCAAATATTTGGATTTTGTCGTGATATCGATAAGGTTTTTAGGGGTGTTAAACACAGTATAGTCGTGGATAGAGAAACATCTAATAACTATATTTTACGTGCAAATGGTGTAGCTGCTGGTAAGTTTAACATAAGTCATATCTCTTTGTGGATGCCTAAAGTGAAACCAAGTTTAAGAGTTGAATCGAAAATAGATGCTATGTTAGTAAAAGGACATATAAAACAGCTCTACTTTGAACAAATGAGAGTGTATCGAACAATGTTTCAGTCAACAGAAACAAGCATGACTTGGAGAATAACAACCCAGCCGGGAACAGAACTTCCTAGGCATGTGTTTGTTGTGTTTCAATCGAGTGAACGAGATAACAACCAGCAGCTAAATAATATGATTTTTGACAATGCAAACTTAAGACGTATTAGTTGCAGAATAAACAGCATTCAATATCCTGAACGAGAATTTGAATGTAATTTTACTCCACAAAATAGAAATTATTCGCGTTTATACATGAGTTTTCTAGAGGCTGTAAACAAATACCAAGATGCAGACACGGGCTGTCAATTATCAGCTGAAGACTGGGGTAGTTTGTATCCAATTCATCATTTTGATGTTAGTAAACACAATGAACGACTTAAAAACAGCTCGGCAGATATTGAAATAAGGTTTAGTCTTGGTGGTAACTTTAGAAATATTGCAAATAACGCTGACCAAGCTTTCTATGTTTATGCAGTCGTACTTTCTGATAGATACCTTCAGTTAGAAGGACTTTCAGGTCGAATGAATATAATTATCTGAGTATAAATAAAAATGTATGTTAAAATCGGATTAAATTTATCACAATTTCAAAAAGAAAAAATAAAACAAGCTTTTCAAAACAAAACTGGGCTTACACTCACATTTAATAACCACCAGTTACAAGGATCAGACTTTCTTGGTTTAACAAAGATGCAAGTTAACAAAATAAATAACGCTAAAGCAAAAGGTTCAGGTGTTACTTTGAAGCTATCAAAACTACAAATTTCAAAACAGGGTGGTTTTATTGGAACTCTTTTAGCAGGTTTAGCAGGTAGCTTGCTACCCAGTTTGTTAGGAGGAAAAGGACTTGTGTTACCTGGATCAAAGGGTAAAGGGCTTATGTTGCCTGGAACAAAAAGACAAGGTAGGTCTTATCGCTTCGACGAACCTCAGATTCTCGGAAAAGGTTTAATACTGGGAAAAAATTCTCCTTTCAAAAATGTTCCAATCTTGGGTTTGATTTTATAAAGTCTAATATAAAATGTACCACGATTACTCATTGAACTTGACACAAAATCAAAAGAAAAAAATTGCAAATGCATATAAAAGCAAAACTAGTGTAAGTGTTAGACTAACAAATGCAAGTTTACAGACTAAAGGCAACGTTAGTTTGCAACTGACGAGTCGACAGATAAATAGAATTAACAAATCAAAAGCGTCTGGACACGGTATACAAATAAACTTTAGTAAAACGCAATTGCAAAAACAAGGTGGTTTCTTAAGTAGCTTACTTAATTTAGGAAAACTAGTGTTACCGTTTTTAGCTAAAAAGGTTTTGCCAACTTTAGGATTAGCAGCTGCTTACGGGGCCTTCCAAGGAGCAACTAATAAAGCAGTAAATAAATGAAACCATTAACAAACTTAGACATTGATAAAATCATGATTAAGTGTGACAATTATCGAGGAACATTTAGCAAAGATATGTTACCAAAAGCAATGAATAAAAATGAGTCAGCTGTCGTAAACTTGCAAGATTATTTTGCGGGTAGTGGAACTCATTGGGTTTGTGTTTACAACGAAGAAAAATCAGATAAAGTAGAATACTTCGACAGCTTTGGACTTGTACCCCCAAATGAAGTTGTTAAATATATGAAAACTACAAACAAAAACATTATTTACAATGATGCTCAAATTCAAAATATTAACTCAATTCTTTGTGGTTACTACTGTGTGTATTATATAACAGAGCGAAATAAGGGGAGAACAGCAAACAAACTATTGTTAGATTTTCATGAAAAACCTACACCTTTTAATGAAATGTTTATGAAGTTTCATGTATCATATATTAAAGATGGAAACTTATTGTGTTAGAGAAAAGAAAAAAACTAAATGTGTTCCAGGTTCTGATGAAATTATAAAAGCAAAAGGAAATGGTCGCCTGATGTTACGTTGCATTTGTGCTAGTTGTGGTATTACAAAGCATAGTTTCATTAAAACCAACAAAAAAGGAGGCTTGTTAGACCTTCATGCTGCGATAGGAAAATTACCAAAACCAAAAGGTGGGTTCACTCTTCCAAGTCACAAGTACACTGGGCCATATAATCCTTTGGATAAACAACTTGATTCGAACGACCAACCTTTACCGGGGCAAGAACCTTACAATCAAATAGATGCTATTGCAATGAAACATGATATTTGTTACCGTGATAATGACAATAAAAAAGGTAAACTAAAATGTGATAAAGATATGTTAGACAGTTTATCGCAAACAAAAACGAAAGGTATCTGGGAATCGTTTGATAAAAAGTTAGTACAAGCAGCAATTGGAACTAAATATAAGTTGGGGTTAGGTGCAAAAAACGGGAAAAGGCGTCGTGGCAAACAGAACTAGCTGATGAACTACACAAACCAGTAAAGAAAAAGTTTCTGCGACGCCGAGTTATAAGCAAATCAATTGATGAAATATGGGCGGCTGATTTAGTAGAAAAGCAAAAGTTTAGCAAATGGAATAAAGGTTACCGATATTTACTTATGGTGATTGACGTATTTTCTAAATTCGGATGGATAGTCCCTTTGAAAGACAAAACGGGTAAAACTGTTGCTAATGCTTTCAAGAAAATCTTCAAAGAAAAAAGAATCCCAAAATTTTTATGGACTGATAAGGGAAAAGAATTTTACAACAAAAAGACGAAAAGCCTGTTGGACCAACACAACATTAAATTATATTCAACTGAAAATGAAGAAAAAAGTTCTGTTGTTGAACGCTGGAATCGCACTATCAAAAATAAAATGTGGAAGCAATTTACAAAACAAAGTTCAACTCAGTACTTAGACATGCTACCTGAGATAGTTGATGAGTACAATAACAGCTATCATTCATCCGTGAAAATGACGCCTGTTCAAGCTAGTGAAAAAGAAAATCAAGGAATTGTTTACTATAATTTGTACGTTAAAATTAAACCAATAAAAACAAAAGCAAAATTTAAAGTTGGTGACACAGTTAGACTTTCAAAATACAAGCGAAAACTTTTTGACAAGGGTTTTACTCCAAACTGGACAGAGGAACTGTTTTTAATTTCTAAAGTTTTAAATACCAATCCACACACTTACGAAATCACTGATCTTCGTGGTGATTTAATTTCTGGAACTTTCTATGAACAAGAACTTTTGAAAACGAATCAAACTAAATTCAGAATAGAAAAAGTTGTTCGCAAAGATAATAAAAAGAAATCGGCATTAGTTAAGTGGTCTGGATACAGCAATGATTTTAATAGCTGGATTCCGATTGAAGAATTAGAGCAACTTAAATCTACATATAAATAAAAGATGTTTTGTGGATTTCAACTTTCAAATTTATCAGTTCCAGAAAACATAGAAGATATAAAACAAAAGTGGAATAAACGTGTTTTAACTTACTGTATCACGAACTTAACATCAAAACTTACAGAAGAATCGATACACAAACAAATTGATTCTGCTTTTAAAGTTTGGGATAAACCTACAGCACTTAAATTTAAGAAAGTACAGCCAAATGAGCCCTGTGACATAAAAATTAGTTTTTGTGCCAAGGAACATGACGATGGATTCCCTTTTAAAGGTAAAGGCGGTGTTTTAGCTCATGGATTTTATCCAGGTTTAGGAATTGGGGGTGATTTACATTTTGATGCTGATGAAGATTGGACAGACCAAGAAACACCTCCCAAACACAACTTATTTGTAGTAGCTGTTCATGAAATAGGTCATTGTTTAGGTTTAACCCATTCACAAAGTACAGATTCTATCATGTATCCTACTTATATACACGAGTGGTCAAAAGTATCAAGTGATGTTCTATCAAAAGAAGACATTGAAAGAATACAAAAGGCGTACGGTAAACCCAAAGTGAAAATATTTGATAGCAATGGCTTTACAATTAAAGTGAAACCTATAGAAAATGACAAAATCAAACTAATTATTGAAAAGATTTAAACACGACTGAAGCGTAATTATGAACGCAGCCTTCGATAAAACCGTTGTCACGTCTTATATAAACAATCGCAAATCTGTAGGATATCAAACAATGTGTGATAAAAATTAAAGTACGCTGCTTCAACAAAAAAGATTGAAGCTGGTTCTGATAACGACAAATAAAATCGACAACGAGCACAAGTTGGTTACATGTGACAAGCGCTCAATTGCGAGTTTAATACCTCCTACTAACATCGGAAGGGGGGACTGAGAATCACGATTTTAAAAAAAATTGAAACACAAGGACGGTTTCAGTGCATTTTAAGTCATTTTGTTTCCAGTGCATTTTTTAAGAGTCAAGTGACCTGCTTTGCACTGAATGATTTTTATTGAGAATGGGCCGACTACAGTGCAGTCACGTGACCTCTGTGCACCGAACACGCCATATACATAACTACTTGATTCTGTAACTGAAATAATATTATTATGTCATCGCCATTTACTACCAACTATTTCTCGAATTTCTGAAGTTTTCCAATAAGATATTTTGAAAATGGGCGAATACCGTCATCCAGTCTAACCACCTGCGTAAAGCTGAACAATTAAGTCAACCGCGCTTGGTACGATGAGAAAAAAAAACTCTCGACATGAATTTTCTCGGGTATGCAAACCTTTTGATAAAAGCCAACTATATCGGCATAAGTTAAAAAATCAATTTTATTGCATATTAAAAAATTGTTGTGGTGATCCATCGGCCGTGGCCGCCTGTGTGTAGTGCCTGGTATCCGCTCTTTGACGCAGAAAGAATCGCTTTTCTCTTCGAATCTTCCAACCCAGCTGGGATTCTGTAACAAGGCATTGGCGATGCACCATGCTCTCTCCACAGAAACTCCAAGCAACTCCAACCAAAGAAACCAGACGATAAATCTTTGTAGGCTTACAAAGTCGTGTATAATTTTGACTTTTGAAAACAAATTTTGTGTAGTTTCAGTAATTTTTTAAAAGCTTGAAGTTTTTGTTTCTTCTTGTCGAATTGTTTTGTGGAACTCGTATTGTGAATACCAAGACTTCACATGTTGTGATTTTAGAACTTGGAATGACGCAAGATTGCACTGCCAGCAGGAAGGAGGTGACTTGGCATCAGTGAATAATCCAGAAGAACAAGCCTTCCTGCATTGTTAGTATGATTGTTAATGTCGTTTAAAATGAGTATGCTTTCAATGCATTCATTCATGCCTGCCAAGTCTGCCTCACCCTTTTTGGGTTTTATGGGTAAGTCTTTCGTCATACTGGTCTTACTGAGCTACCACAACGAGTAGCACATTTAGCCACAATGGGAAGTATTCGTTGTCTTTCACGTGGCACATTACCAGACACATAATGACACCCTGCCAGTTCGTGAATCGAACCACGAAAGCAATCTTTCAATAAGACTCGACGATCTACGAATTTCGCTATGACTCAAATTTGTATGTTTACTGTTTCAACTAATATTTTGGGAAGAGGCGATTTGATGATGTACACTGTACAGTAATCAGAGCAGATCATAATTTATTCATCCTACAATTTAATGTTGTGATGCTCGGATGCAATATTTTCTTAGTAACAATAGCAAACAACAGCCGAAACGCATAACTACCACAAACGAATAAAATCAAATTAATAGACGAGGGTTCGAATCGTTATTGCTTCACCAACCATATGTATAAATTTACGATCATCTTTGGCTGACTTTTTTTTCGTTCAGTTCACACGGGGCTGGTTAGTGACCCTTATCTCTTCATCGGTGGGCTGGACGCTTGGACCGGACCAGATTTTCTACCTGACGTGATTCAAGATACTTTTGATAATGGATGGACTTGGAGCGATGAATCGCCTTTCAACTTCGTAAACTGGGACGGAGGTAATTTTTTCACTATTTGCGTTTTTGAAATGCCTCCACTAGCGCTTGAAAACAGAAATCTAAAGAGTTACGCCAAGAACGATTGTCCTACTGCAACTTGGCTAGTTTTTGCATATAGCAAGGGTGTCCAAATTGGACCCAGCAAGACTGCGTGCTGCTCATCCAGTCCAGGAAAACCGCAATGAGAAAGGAAAGAAAGTACAGTAAGTGGGACAAACAATGGGATTTTGCGGTGGGAACTGGGAAGGTGAAGACCAAGAAAAAAATATTTATTTGCCTTTGAAGACGAGTATGCGGTGCAGAGAATACAAGTTTGCCACTCCAGTGTTTTTCCCTATGGCAAACTAGCTGACTGGCCAAAATTGCATTCTCGACGCTGGCCGGATTAAATTTCTTTACGGACCGCAAATGGGCCGCTGGCCGGACTTTAGACATCCCCCTGACGTACGGGTTAGACATTTGATGACCAGGAACGAGATTTTTGGGCTCAAATCAAATCTTTGGTTATACTCGCTGTACCACGCCGAATCGTGCAACGAGTTTGCGGGACCCATCTCCGCATCATTGCGCCCAGTCAACACAACTTCTTTCGAAAGAAATGTCGCAGTGGCGGCGAGTCGTTGGCAACACTGTGTCTGATTTGACGGGCCCGAGATTTGAACCTCTGACCTCCCGTACCAGATACGAACGCGTTACTGCTCGACCAACATTAAGTTTTAATCCTAATAGAATGAGTTTATTTATTCGTTCATTTGTAGGAACCAAGCACTCTACGTCTGCCTAGCTGCACACCAACGTTAAGTACTCTGAGGTTCTGTTAGAAAGTCTCGTCAGACTGGACTACTACAACGGATAGACTGCTTGATCTCGATGGAAAATAAGCGTAAAGTGTCTTTCTCAGGGACACAACCATTGACGCATCGCCTGTTCGAGAACCAAACCGGGAGCCAGCAGCCTTTCAATGACTAACGTGTTAAGAGAAAGTGTTGATGATGCATTCTTGCGAAACTGAAGATTCATTTCTGGTTTTAAAACCACTCGAAGTAGCCTACCTGGCACTGGCAGCGATAGACAGCAAACTGTTGCATCTCATTCTTGTCTTATTTAACGAAACCTTCACTAAACAGGTGAGCCGAACAACGTGGGAGATGAAGCTTGTTTGGAATTTTATACGCAGTCTGGATTCTGGAATGATGTCTCGTGTGATTATCTTAGAGGTTACATTTGCGAGAAAAATGATCTGGAACCGTAAGTTATACTGTATCATGAAACGTGGTTGATCTTATAAAGCTTTAATTGCGATTGTTTACCTTAAATTTGTTTACCTCATTTACTGGGACAATTCTTCCAAAACCATTAAACTCAAATTGCAAGTCCAACAAAATCGTATCATAAAAACATTATGCAACAAATTTAGAACAACAACTAGACTAAAACCACTACATAAACAACTGCAAGTCCTAAATATCAATGGAATTTACAAATTAGAAGTCGCTAAATTAATGGCCAAAGTCAATTTAGATAAATTGCCAGCATTTTGTGGCAATCAATTAACGATTTTTAGAACATCGTCTTCTATCCATACGTACTTGACCCGAAGTGCTTCTTTCAAATATTTTTATGAGCAAAGAACATCGTTTGTAAAATCTAATCACTTGCTTAAAGGTTCTGCTGGTTTTAAAATTTGGAATGGTTTACCACGACATATAAGCGATAAAATTTTAACTTCCTGTGACAAAACGTCTCCAAAGATACTAAAGCTTTACTTTTTGCAATCCTGTACCCGTTTATAAGCGAAACCATTACTTGTGTGGATATTAAAGTGAAAGGCCATCAGTATGTTTTTTTTTCCTTTTTTTTTACCAATTTTTTTTTTTTATCTATTTGCCAAAATCAAAACAAAACTTTCCGTTCAGGGTCAAAATCCTACAGCTTAATTTTGTACTTTTTCTAAGAGGAGAAGCAGAGTCGGCGACCGTGTCGCTTGAGTAAGCGACGTTTTTATTTTAGCCTTTCGCTTTTTCTCGTCGTGCAAAATCGTGTCTTTAAATGTTTGCTGAGTTTGCAATTTATGTAAGTGTTTTTTCTCGGCAATAAAAAGTTACTGCTACTACTACTACTTAAACGAGGACAAAAGGCAAAATCAATGGGGCTATTTAAAGTAACGCGAATCGTAGCCTATTAGACTAGATTGGCGTTAACTCCATCCTTTTTGACACAGCCGTTTCAAAGATATTCTTCTTCAAACACGACATAAGAGCCTCTTGTAATATAAATTTTAATAATTTTTATTGGCAACCCTGAAGTTAGTTGCCTTAGCGCAACGTTGCTATATTAGAATACTGCATTGAGTTGTATCGCTGCGCACTAATCAGTTTGATCTCGTCAGCACAACAGATCCGAGCTGGTTAATTAGAGTAGACCGTTCGGTAGCCGAGCGAACTCAATAAAAATCAAGCTGTCAGATACATTTAAATCAAAATCATAGCCTAGACTAGCAATAAGGTTTTTCTACTAGACTACAAAGTACAAACTCATACCTGATAATAAGACCACCAGTACTTGAGTAGGCCTATTGTACTTGTTCACAGTATTTTGTGACCCTAGAACAGGGGTGCACAACCTTTTCACGACTGCCGGCCACAAAACATCCCATAAATGCACTAACGGCCGCCACTAGCTACGGTCATTTTTTCACGAGTTTGTGTTTCAAGTCTTACAATTTAACTATACCTGCTGACGATCAGAAAAAATCAAAATTTCAAGCTTGAAGAATTTATTCAATCACAAATCACAAAAATGCTTGACCCGAAAAAAATGTTACAAACATGTCCTAGAAAATGCTAAATCCAAGCGAAATATGCTAGATTTTAATTTCGAAAGAAATCTGCCAAAAAAACTTCTAAATATATTTTATTGCCGTTATTTTGCTACCCGAAAACAGACAGGAAAAGGGTGAACTAAGTATTGCATTCTTTGCTGACCAGCTAAAAATCAGAAATCTGCAATGGGGGGGCTGTTTAGTCAGAAATCGGAAATCTGCATTGGTAGAGGGTCAGAAATCTGAAATAGAGGGGGGCTGTTACAGGGGTGTGGGAGCTTCGCCCCCAGCACTATTTTAGGCCGATTTTGATAAAAAGTAATGGTATTTAAATTGCATAGATATCAGCAGGGCAAAAACATGATTAACTAGTTGCATAAATGGGTTATGTGCAGGCGCGTAGCCAGGATTTGGAAAAGGGGGGGGGGGCGATTTTGAAAGAGTGAGAAGTGTGCAAACGACCTTGACCCAAATTTTCATTGTTCTTGAATCAGTTTCACACTGTTTGTCCGAAAATTGAGACGAAATTTCTCGGAGAGCTCGGAAATTCAAAGGTTTTTTCCGCCCAAAATCAGGTGGTCTCCAAAAAAAAAAAAAAAAAAAAGGGTCTTCACCGAATTTGAGACTGATTTTTCGGCCCAAATCGGAAATCCAAACGTTTGAGGGGGGCTGTTTTCCTATGGGGGGGGGGGCTATTTTCAATTTTTCACAAAAAATCGGCCTCAAAACCACCAAAAAGGTGCGATTTTACATACCCTCCCGGCTACGCTACAGGTTATGTGGGAGGTAGCTATTGCTAGAATTTGATTTCTCTTATTTACAAGCTGGTAAATCATATATTCCTACACCGGTAGTTCAATAAAAACTCACAAAAAGTAATCTATTTCGTCTATATGTTATAGAGAAAGATATAATTGGGGGGCTAATGGACAGAAGTTTGAGAGAAGTGATTAGTAATCACTAATGCTGATTAGCCCCCCTCCCCGTATTCCGGAGCTTATATATTTTTTGATTAAACCTATGTAAAGCGTTTTTCCATAAGCGATCAAACTTGAACACCAATTTTTGGCCATTTTTCAAAAATTTTTTGATTGGTGAGTTCTATTTTTGACGAATTAGTCCCCCCAAAATAAACATTTTTAAATATGCTTTAAATCATTTCTGAGTCCATTCAGAACAAAAGACAGTCTCAGAAGTGCTAAAAACGTGGTATTTTCCTTTAACCGATCAGTGGTCGAGTGGATAGAGCGTCTGCTACCGAAGCGGTAGACTCAGGTTCGATTCCCGGTCGGGTCAAACCAAAGACTATAAAAATTGGTATTCACAGCTTTCCTGCTTGACGTTCAGCATTAAAAGGGACTGTGTGAAGCCTCCGTTGTGTGTGGTAGACAGGTGGGCAGGTGGCAGCTTGACTCGAAGACCGAAAGGTCCCTTCGCTGTCTCCTGGCCAAGGCAACTTGGTGAATAAAATGTAATTACAATTACAATTATCCTGCATTTTGGTCGGCAGGCCAATTGCATGGAGGAGGCTACAGCCCCCCTGGTTACGCTAGTCTCTAAAGGGCAAAGGTCAAGGCGCCTTACCTTCAATATACTCCAGAATTATAACAAAACAATTCCATTTTTGTTACATAACCAGAGCTGGGCACCCGCTCCTTGAAAAGTAGCGGCGCTGCCGCTGCCGCTATTTGGCAAAAAAATCAGCGGCGCTGCCGCTTATCGCTACTCGAATCAAAAAGTAGCGCCGCTGCCGCTACTTGCATGCAAAACAGCGGCCGCTGCCGCTACTTTAAAAAAACGAATAGCAAAAAGAACTAGAGCATTCAAATGCGGTATCTAATGATGAAATTTTTCAAGCTTTTAAATTTTTTACTTTGTTTACGAATGTTAATTGTTCTAGCAAGTATCGGTACAAATTACAATCGGCATTAGCAGGCTTAAAAGGTAGACAAGTTCGCAAATTATCATTTAATTTTAATTAGTTGTAGGCATGCTCCTTTCAAAAAAACAAGCATTTCAAAGCGCTGGTTAGTCAAACCAGCGCTTTGGAAATTACGTAGGAAGTTACCCTTGAAAGTTACACTTGGAAGTTAAATTTCTTATCGCATTTCTACGCAAACAAAAGGCAATAAGAAATAGTTTAAATACCTATCGACCCAAATAAGTCAAGGTATCGCCATAGCATGATGACATACAATATTCAGCTTCTGTGCGATTCTGTACCGGCTCTTATTGCTCTGAAGTAGGCAATTTGTTTATCACACGCTCGGTCCTCAACCACGAAAATGATTCCTCGTGTAGAGATCCAACAGGAAAATTTATCAATCGACCGAGTTACAAAACATTTCTTGGAGTTTTGTAGAAATGGTGGGTGATTCACGTCCCTGTGATGATTTCGTTCAAACTTTGAGACAAAAGTAGATCGAGCGTTTAAAAACTGGTGTTTACGAAATCGAAAGAGATACGTTAATATCGTGTTCTATAGCGCAGACAATATGCTATACGCGTCGCCGTTATATAGAGTATAGACGCATGTTAAGCAAATGATGCTCAATTCTATTTACATTACACTAAGTATTTTTTCTTCGAGTATAAATTCAAAACTAAATTGTCTTTTGAAGCTTGTTTATAACCTAGTTCGATTTGTTAGTTCAATTCTCAGCGCACTATAAATTCAATTGTCAGTTTTACTGTTCAATGTTGTAGCAAAATTTATTTTATTATGCATTGATTTAGCTACTCAAAATTTATTTTATTATGCATTGATTTAGCTACTCAGACCCGGCGCCACGGGGGCATAGGCGTAGGCAGAGGGGGGGGGGGGCCAGGCCCCTCTCTTCCCCAATTGAAATGCGACCAATGATAAAAATGTGACAAAAAGCTTATTGTTTCGTCAGCTTCAGTTTTCTTAAGCATTTTTTGCGTACAACAGTACACGCATACAACAGTAATTAACAATCATATTCACAACCAGGGGGGCCGGGCCCCCTCAATTCAATTTTTGCCAACCAATTAAAATGTATAACCTGGCTGAAATTAGGGTTTTTATCTTAAAACTTGCTACCTCGGGCTCTCATCTAACCTTTTTAAAAACTTAATGCATTAACCAGGGCGGAATTTACCATATGGCCCAGTGCCAGGGGCCCTAAGCTCAGATGGTAAGAATTTATTTTTGGTCTGCACATATGTTTGGCAGATAGATGCTGCGAAAATCTCTAAAGTGCCAAAGGCCCCATGCAATGTATATCCGGCCCGGGCAATAACATAGTAAATAGACGGAACCATCTATTGAACAGTTTCCAATTACAATTCACCTTCACCTCGCCAGTTTTTGCGCGAAAAATACTTTTGAAAAAAAATTAGCTAGGAGAAATGCTCATTGCGCAAGTTATTGAATTTGAATTGAGGGTGCCTGGGGCCCTTTGACCGTACATGTACTCCTACAATTGGCTATTTTTATGTCAAAATTAAAATCTCCAAGGAAAATCTTCGAGTGGGATTATTATTTGCTACGAAACTACTTACAAAATTTAACCCCAAAAGTCAAAATTATAAACGTATTTTGGACTAAATCATAACTAAAAGGAGGATTGAAACAATTTAATTTTTTTAATTGTCTTTCAAATGTTACAAATCTAGTTTTTTCAAATGGTTCTAAACACATGTGAAATGTGATTCAAGGGCATTAAAATAGCTTTTTTTCCAAAAAATTATAAACACGGCTTCGCCCCCAGGTCCTGTCTGTGATACGTGTGAGTTAGGTCTACAATAGTTTGGTTACACTCGTCTCCCAATTTAGATATTTTTAATTTTGGTTTCCCTATCCCTCTAGAAAACTCTTGGTTAAGTGCCACACTAGACCACGGCTTCTGATCTTCCATTGTACGATATCTTTTTCCCACAAAAAGTTCCTCCTTCAAAAATTTATGATGACGTCATTGCAGGTGATTTTTGGTTGGGTCCCCCCAATCAAAAATCCTGACTACGCCTATGCACTGGGGGGAAAAGGGCGGCGTTTCGGGCTGTGCCCCCCAAGTCACTGCTTGTGTCCCCCAAACGAGAGTTAACTTCTCTACTAGCACAAGAGGACCAGCAAACTTTTGCCCAAAAACAGGTCACCTCAAACGCTTTTCTATGAAACAGCAAGACAAATCGAGGGAAAGTGATCAACTAGCCTAAGATTTTACGATGAAAACATTTCTTAATTTTTTTGGTCTTCTCCTCCAAATTTGAGGAAAAATTCTATACCAAAGGAGGATAACAGAGAATTTAAAGCAAAATATTCTCCAGATTGCTGCCGCATTTCGAATGCGTCTAGTCTCAGCTTCGTAAGCGTCTCCCCAAAAATTTTTGTGCCCCGCGAAACACACTACTCTGGCGCCGGGCCAGTTACTATGCTGTTTTACTTGTAGTGCACGAACTATACTGTGGTCTGTGACCAGATAGCCAACAAATTATCTTCATTTGTCCTAAGAAATGTTAGCATTTTGGAAAAATATCGCGTAAAACCATCTTTGCCATTGGCAAGTTTTTTGCAATTTATCGAACTGTAATTAACGCATTTTTGTTAAAGAGATACTGCTTAATATCGGCTTCATTGAAATTGGTTTTATCACTTAAAATTAGCCCGCTACTAGCCACATTATTTGTTCAATTTTGGTTCAGAAAAAATAGGACTACGTACGGTAAAACTCGCCTATACATATTCGAGCAACAACAAAACGTCACAAAGGTAACCTTGTATGTTCTACTAAACTACAATAACGTGGTAGGTAACAAGAGTCGAGTAAAAACTAGCGGAGAGTAAAGACTCCATACGGTAATGTGTGAAAGTGCGAATCGAAAAAGTCTTGGAAGAAGTTTATTTGCAGTAGCGGCAGAATATTTGCTTAAAAACAAGCGCTAAAGCGTTGCCGCTTTTTCGGCTAAAAAAACAGCGGCGCTGCCGCTACCGCTACCAAAAAAGTAGCGGCGCTAGTAGCGCCGCTGGTGAACAGCGCCGCTGTGCCCATCACTGTACTTAACTTAGCATTTACTGAATCCTAAGAGACGTAGTAAGCTAATACTTGTAATGCAATTTAACGGCAGTTTCACGTCAAAACTTATTCTGACTTCTATTCCTTAAGTCAAGAATATTCATGTTATTTATCGGCAAACAGAACAATCCCGAAAAATTTAATAAAAACCAACTCGTATTTAAAAATCATATCATTGTAACGTCACAGACAGAAATTTGTACACGGCATTAAACTATCGTATTTGTTGAATAACATAGATGAAGTTTTGGGAAGAAACTGGTTAACTGTGACATTAAAAGTTACGCAACTATCGAATTGGAACTTTCTGAAAAGGACTCGGCTAAGCCAACTGTAACCGATAAATAGTTAAACATTGGTAAATAAACAACATTGGCATATTATCGTCTTACATAACTGTACAGGTAGCAAATCGTAACTGATTCTAACAGTTATTTCTTAACAGTTACGTAGCAAACGAACGAACGAAAAACATTTAAGTCACTGTACGACCGCCACAACGTGATTTTGAAGTACAATTTCACGGTCGCAAAAAATTCCTTTTACGGCCGCAGGTTGAGCACCCTGCTCTAGAATAAACTCTCCAACCAAGTAGCAAATAATGGCTTACTACTCTAACCTATTAGCCTTACTTTCGCTTGTTCTTACTTCTTAGACGTTTGGTGCCTGGGCTACCTTACAGTCTACTTTTTTTTTTCCCGCTCGGATCTGTTCTGCTTTCAAGATTAAACTGATTAGTGAGCAGCGAAACGACTCAATGCAGTAGGCTAGTAGCGGCGTTGCTTTAGTTAAGAACTGAGATGGGTTCGCTAACGACACTAAGGCTTAAACATTTTTACAATTTATAACATCAGAGGCCCCTACGTCGCGTTTGAAGTAGAATATCGCTGGAAGGGCTAGAAAGAAACAAAAAAAGATTTTGAAGTTGCGACAGTTCTTGAACACACAGCGTTTTTGTGTGAACTGTTTGCTTAATTTATTTACTTAATTAATTTATTAATTTGCTTAATTAATTTACTTCAGTATAACTTTACTTTAGCTAAACGTTTTGTAAAATGAGGTTGTGCTTTTGAGTCTATCCCAACATCTCTTTTCGCAAACCAAACTGTAAGAATGTCTTTTTGAGTCACAATGCCAACAATTTTACAGAGACCCGGAACCTGCTGCTGACTGCACCTCTGCTGACTGTTGCTTCAAACATCTCGGTGTTGAAGTAGGAGGATCCATCACAGACGACCAACTTTCCGCTTCCAGCAAACTGGATGACGCGTCCGGCGCGGATAGAGGAAGATTGAACACTCTGGACGAATATGTGTAAGTTTAAATGAGGTTCAAAAGGTTACAGAGCGCAAAATTTAAGGCTGTTGATCGAGCGGTAACGTAATCGTCTCTTGGGCGGGAGGCCTAAGGTTCAAAAATCTTTGGGCCGATCAAATCGGACACAATGTTGGGAACGGCTCGCCACCGCTGCGATATTTCTTGAAAAGAAGCTGCTTGTTACCTGGGCGCACTGACGCGGAGAAACGCAAACTGGTTACACGCTTCGGCATATTGCTGCAAGAAATAATGAAAAATTTGATTTGATTAGTGTTAATTGTAATTTGATGCTCACTAATATTTGAACTTTTTTATTTACGTAAATGCCTGAGCAATTATTTAAATGAATGTATGGAATTCATTTTATAACTGGTGCTGCCGCAGAAAACTGTAGAGCAAATATAAAGAAAGGCATTTCCAAGCTTGGACGTTTTTTTCAACGCATTTATTTTTCAGAGACATCCTAGGTTTAGGAGGACCTGGCAGGGGAGCTTGGATCGCCAGTGAGAGTGACACTTCACCGTGGTTTATGGTGAACTTCCAGGAATGGAGGGAAGTAAGGGGAATTATCACGCAGGTGGGAGAAAGTGTTAATGATGATAATTGGCTGCTTCAAACGGTAACTAGCTTAAACTTTGCTAGATCCCATTGTTTGTTTTCGTATGCGTCATCCAAGGTATGGAATTCGTTGCCACTATCTTTGCGTGAAATTGAAACTTTGTCCTTTTTCAAGAAACGTTTAGAAGCATATTATTTTAATTTAGCGTTTGAGTTTGATAAGTACCTCTGTTTGATGCTAGTATTTTGCTGCTTATTGCTGTAGAATTAGTACCTGTGTTGTGTACTAACTTCATTTCTGTATAAAGCGATTTTATTTGAATGTTACTACAGCCTCTTAGTTAGATGCATCGACACTTGCTGTTGGTGTTATCTCAAGGGGGGATATAAATAGCCATTATTTTTATTATTACTATAATCAAACCCTACGTTGACAATAGAAGGCATTATGTCTCAAACTGAGTCTGCCCCTGGTCGTCTACGGTGCGTGAGCAATAGGCACTAATAAAATATGATTAACCAAGTTTTAAGTGCTTTAAGCGGCTTTTCCCGAACGTCCGCATTTACGCATACGCGTAAAAACGCATATCCATAAATACGGACATGCGTATTTACGCGGGGTAATTTATTGGTATGCGGAAATACGCGTATGCGCATTTCAGCTAGCGTATCTCAAAAAGCATGAAATAAATGGCTTGTGAGTTTGGTATTACCTTTTATTTGATTGCTAAAATGTGGCTGATAACATCTCAATCAGAAAGCCACATTTTCAATTTTAGTCGACAGTCACACGAGGGCGTAAATGGCATTCTGTAGCTATGACATTTATTAAACAAAAAAATTGTGGAAGACGACTTTGTGGTATGATTAAGAATATATCATTATTTCCGAAATTTTTCGTGATAAATTTGTTAATTTTATTTTGTTTTCATCGTAAGACCAAAAAATAAAATGGCAGTTGAATAGAATTACACTTCTTTTTTGGATCTATCTCCAGGCCCAAAATGAATCTTTTTCACTGGCTCTGGTTAGGTTTAAGCTCCGGTAGTGTCACTCTTGCGTGGGTACAGCCGTACTTACCATCCATGCCATCAACTTCCATTTCCCTGCTGATGCTTTCTTAAACGTCCTGTAACCGTTGTGCGTCCCTGTGTTTATCGCTTTTGACATCGTAAATGAAAACATGTGGTTGGACCAATTTAACCAACTTTTCTGTTGTTTGCTCACTCGAGAGCTGCATCTTACTGGGGTTTTATTATTTACCGTGTATATTACAGTAAATAAAAAAAAATATAAGCTTAAACAATACTTTATTCTGCATTAAAAAAAAAAGGATACTTGGTACCTTCAGAAAAAATGTAGGGCAGTGAATTGATAGCGCTGTAGGCCTACTTGTAAACTTACCATATCACATTTTCAAAACAGCAAGTTTCGTTGTAGTTGTACACAGCATACCGGTGCAACTGTAATCAAGGCCTACGAAAGGGGGGTTCAGGAAGCACATCGACCTGGGTCTAGAGGGCGGCGAAAGATCTTACCGATATAAGTTCACGCACTCAATTAGTGGTAGTGATACTTATAGCGTGATCATTCATCATAGCACTGATTTTCGGTGGAACACAATTGTAATTTTCAGTCTCCGTAAAGGCACTCCTAGACGAAATTTCTCTATGAGGCCTTGGCTGCAATGGCGCAAGCCATGGTCTCTAGCGGCTCGGTGCTCCGTCCCCAAGCCTCCGTAAGCAAATCTTGATATGCATTAGTTTGCTCAACAGTTTGCTCAATTGGGACAGTTTTTATACAAGAAAATTTTGCTTTGGATTCAAGCCCCCCTTTTCTTAGCAGCCTCCTTGCGCGCCTGACGCCTGAGCATTAGCATACTGAAAGCTTCAAAGCTGAAGTGTAACGTTACATGTTATAAAAGCCTAGCATAAATCTTTAATCGAATTCGCAGCCTGAAGCCCTCTTCAATAATGCTTAGGTATATTATTACTGTGGTTTTAATCTTCTGATTTTTAAGGGTTTTGCTGCGCCCGAAGTTAGGCCATGGGCCAAACTTTTCTTGGGTTTGGAATTCCACTTGCTATTGCAAAACCTGAAACGAGCAATAGAATATCTGTTTGTACCTTTCTTGATTAGTTCTCCCTAAAGTTGCTTCATCCTAATTTCATGCATCTTTGTAAAAAATTACCTTTTCAAAAACTCTGTAACTAATTGTAAGAAACTTGTTGCCCTCGGTGGGATTCGAGCCTACAGACACAAACCAGAACAACGTCATACTGCGTGTTCAGTGAATCAATCACTCGGCCATTCGAACTTCATCCAACTGTTGGACAATCGCGTATTTTAAATGCTTGCAACAGCAAAGGATATTTACAAACGCAATGATAGCATCTTGCTATGAATTGTGGATGATATGTTTGTGGTTCGCTGAACTACTAAAACTTGGAAACGCCCAGTTTACGATTTACCGTGAGAACAACTACCTTATCTCAAAAATCAAAACATCGACTTAGTTGCTTCTGTAGAGTTCAGTTTGATTCGCTCGCAATGATACGGTAGTAGTAGGCTTCTAGTAACCGTTCATTGCCAAACAGATGGGCCCCTCCGACTCGTTACACGCTTCGGCGTATTACAGTGAGAACAAAAGATTTAACTTGATAAGGAACTAAACACTTGAAGAAAAACGTCGATTAATTAAGTACTTTAGGCCTAGTTTTAGAAATCTGCAAAATTTCCAAACAAAAGATCCCAAAATTGATTGCAAAAAAAGTTTATTACGTTTGGATAAAAGCAAAAAAAATTGACGTTGGTGAGAACCGAATCCACGTTAAACGTTTCTGAATCAAGTAAGATAACCAATACACTAGGCAACGTTGTGACGTCCACTCCAAAACAATTTCCTTATAAAGGCCTGAAAAATACGCAAACCGTGTCCATGTTTTGTTCTTTGCTTAGCTTAAAAAGTACGCATGCAGATATAAGCATGCTGAAACATGCATGTTCGGTAAACGGCGATATCAAACAACCCAGCAAGAGCAAAAATTTTATACGCGTATGCGTATTTTTTATACGCATATCCATATTTTTTACGCATATGCGTAAATACGGACGTTCGGTAAAAGCCGCGTTAGTAGCTAGGTTTGATCCAGGACCCGGTATCTACTGTATTTGCTTCATTTATGACTTGCAGGAGTAATATGGTTTTGAATAGTGTTTTGGATTTAGTGAGCTGTAACATTTCACAAGGAGGATCAAAAACGTTGGAATCTAAAAGCAGCCTTATCCAAGGCATCAACCTTTCAAATAGTTGAAAATATAATGATTGCTCCAACGCTCTTCAAACCAAATCAAAGTTTGGCACCATCAGCATGCTTTTACAGTATAATCTTGCTGCAGTTTTAAATTGTTTTTCATTAGTAACATGTATTTTGTTGAATTCTCTTTTTTAATGCATTGAGGTGGCTAAGGCAGCAATTCCGTTTTCAATCCTAAGCTTTAACTTATAACTGGTACAATATTTGTCAAAGCTGCGTGGTTAATTTAGGGAAGGAATGGTCTCAGCCAGCCAAACAACCAGAATGATTGGGTGCGGCAGTATTCAGTGCAATACATGGTCAACCCCGCAACTGGAGTGTTTGAGGATTACAAGGAGGCTGATGGATCCATCAAGGTTAGGAGAATCTTTCAATGTAAATGTTTGCATTGCGTCGCTGTTTACTGTGTTTTTGTTCTGTAGTTTCTTTGGTCATACAGTAAGAAATTCAGGTATTTCAAGGCTTTCCTTACACTGCATCTGGAAAAATACAACTGAAAGATTGAGGTGAATAAAATGTCTGAAATACACTAAAGACCGAAACTAATTTCTAAAATAAATTAATTTCCTGTGAGCATTGCTTCCTTTGCTTTAAAAAATTTTTCCAGTTAATTACAGTAAACTTCTAATTTAGATGATTTTGATTTTTTTTCTACGAAACTAACTGACCGTTTTACAGTACTTTGATGGAAATTACGACCAAGACCATCAAATTACGAACATATTTACGAGACCAATTGTAACGACTGCGATTCGGATAATGGTGACGGATTGCCGGAAAAAGTGCGCCATGAGAGTAGAGATAGTTGGATGCCAGCCAACGTAAGTGTCAATCAACGATTTTGTTATCGACAAAAGACAAAACTTCGCTGGTTATACTGCATCATACACAAAACCTTGCCCCGAACAACTATGAGCATGTGCATTTTAATCGATTTTTTTTTCAGGTGAGCAAATTAAGTGAAGACCAAAAAAAAAAAAGGTCTTCACCAAAAACGGAACACTTTTTTTCCCGAATTCAAGTGGAGACCTGCGCTCAGATGCACACCAGAGTCAAATTATTGGGGGGATGCAGATGTAGACCATAGTCAAATTATTGGGGGGCTATATCCCCCCTACCTCCCCCACCCCCCGGGTTTCGGCACCCCTGTAATCAGTGGTCGAGAAAATAGAGCGTCTGCTACTGAAGCGGTAAACCTGGTTCGATTTTTGGTCGGGTCAAACGAAAGACTATAAAAGTTGGTATTCATAACTTTACTGCTTGACGTTCAGCATTAAATGTGAAGCTTCCACCATGTGTGGTAGACAGGTGGGCAGGAAGCAGCTTGACTCGAAGACCGAAATGTCTGTTCGCTACCAAGTCAGCTTGGTAAAAAAATTGTTATTACAATTACGATTTGATCAGGCAGCTTTAAAATGCGAAAATAAGTGACTAAGAAGGTCACTTTCGGTTATCGAACCTTTTTAATACTGTACTGTTGATTAGCCTACTATAACGGTAAAAAATTTTTAGTGAAGGAAAATAACCGATGAGAAAGCTATATATATTTTGAAAAAAGAAATAAAATAATGCAAGCTCTTGCTTTTCTGAGAC
The DNA here is from genome assembly GCA_963965965.1 of Trididemnum nubilum. NCBI lineage: Eukaryota > Metazoa > Chordata > Ascidiacea > Aplousobranchia > Didemnidae > Trididemnum > Trididemnum nubilum. The sequence goes on along the minus strand of OZ014483.1, from coordinate 38,014,609 downwards.
AACTACTGAATTGTTGAGCCTCGTTGCCGTTATTATCATCATCATCATATCAGTTTTGATTCGGGTTCTTACTTGATGGAGTTGACCGGATTTCGTATAAACATTGACTTTTTGTACGCGATTTGCCCTTTTGTTTGATCACATGCAATCTCTGTTACTATTGTCCATTTTTCTTCATTTCATCCTTTACTTGTTTTTCCTCGTTATTTTTGGTTGCCGTTTTCCTCTGCTACTCCATCCTTCCAATTTCAAAAGCCGTTACTACAGTGTTTTCATTATTATAAAAGTCTATGTGGTTGCTCATCAGTATCTTGCGTGATCATCATCCGCTGAGCATCAGATCCACATCCAAGTAGTGTGGTACTTAGTTGGATTAGTCACGCTAGCGGCCTTAGGTGTGGAGACTTGGGCTTTTATATCAAAAATGCAGTTCGAACTCTTCCATTTAATAGTTACAAACTTAAATTCAGATCACAGTGTTGTCAACGATTTGTTGTCGAGAGCGACTTTTGTAAAGAAAGAGTTTGCTTTCAGACCCACTGAAGCAAAGATATTTTAATCATTTGCGTGCTATCTGGCCTGAAAACTACCAGCGCGGAAGCCTGAGGAAGAGTCACCGGAACGGCGACTACTTAAAAATAAATCTTCCTTAGGCTTCCGCACTGGTAGCCTTTAGGCAAGATAGCACGCAAACGATTAAAATTAAAAGCTTTGGCCAGCAAACGTCAAAACATCATAACTAAATTATTATGAAGCAAACTCCAACTCATTTCACGCGACGATGGAATATAGCGAGTATCATTGAATTTGAACATTGCATTTATTTTTTAATGCAGCTGCGTCGGTTCGCTTGGCCTCTCCACCAACCCAACAATGGAAGGCTTCCCGGTTTTACCCAACGGGCAGTTTTCGGCCTCATCACAACAAACAGGATACGAAGCATTCAACGCAAGGCTGGACTATTTCAGCGCATGTAAGGCTTGCTTATTCTACAGTAGTTTGAAGTACTTTTTGTTTCAATTGGTTCGAAATCACCCTCCCATATTTTTGATGGTTGTGTTTGCAATATTCGTTTCATTTTTTTGTTTGTTGTACAACCAGTTGTGCAAGCAGGGGAGGTTAAGGGCTTCACCCCAATCCCGTTATCAAAGTCACTTAGAACATTTAACCGCCAAATTCAAGTGCTTGAACGTGTTTTGCACTTGACCTTTCAGTAAGGGTTGGGAGCTGAAGGCGCTGGGCGATTTAGTTCTTTCAAATGGCTTTTAAAACGTACGAAATGTGTTTCAAACGGTGCAAATGGTTTTAAAAACCTGAGGCTTTTCCGCCTAAGCAGAACATTTTTTGAAAAAAATATTTCAACTTAAGGTTTAAGACACCCCCCTAACAAAGTCCTGGTTGTGCACCTGTATACAACTTGTTGTTTTTTCCATGCTGTTCTTTTCCACTTATGAAAATTTCATAAAAAATAGAATTTGCGTGAATGTTGTCAAGCGTAATTTTTTTAAGGTTAATTTTTTTGTACCAGAATTAATTTTAGTTGCAAAAATTTTTTGTTTCAAGAAGGACTCGCTATATTTGCATTTTTACAAAAATCAATACTCGAGCACAACATTACATAAAAAGAAAAGACTGCTGGATTCCAGCTTCTAGGCCATTTTTTGATTTCATTTTGAATAGCTAGATTTTTGCCACCCTTTTTTTCCAGCTGTCAAACTCCTTTTTGGAGTGCCTATTGCTCCACCCCCTGAATGAACAGGTCACCATAAACTTGCTTGGAGAGTATAGTACATTCCTCATTAAATTTGCACCTCAATAATTAGTGTTCTTCACTCAATGTATTTCATAACCTTGTGGCTTAAACGGATGAGCATTGGTAAGTGTATAATAATACATTGTACAAGAAATTTTGATGCTGTTGTGATACTTGTTTTTGTGTTTAGCGTCTGAGGCCGCATCTTACTCTACTGTTGATGACGCAACAATGACGTATGACACTGCGCGAGAGTTTTGTACGGATCGGAGTTCGGATTTATGTCGTGCTATTGATATTTGTCCTGATGGACCAAATGGAATCCCCATCATTACCGGGACCTTAACAGGGGACAGATGGGCACCAATCAGGTGATGGTGCTTATAGTAAATTATGGGCTACTGTAACTAGAGTATTTTCAGTGTATTTGAAGGGTTGTTTTGGTCCTGTCATTTTCACTACTTTACAACATTCTGTTAAATTTGCAGGTCTAAAGTGCATTAAAAAGATAAATTCAATGTTCAAACTCAATACCATCAAGAGAAGTACCTCCTCCAAAATATTTGCGACAAAAAGGAAAAAAATATGTTGTAGCTAGTGCCCAATATAATCAATAGAGACTGCTGTTGAAGCTGTTTCACTTTTAATTCTAATTGCTTGTGTAACTACCAGCTCCTAGTGTCAATATACACGAAACTGCATATGTGTATAATTGTTCTGCTGTACACAAAATTGTTATAATCAAACTGCTATACACAAAATTGTTTTAAGAATGTCGATAGATTACTTCTACTATTGTCAGGTGCTTACTAGTTAAATTCGTTAGTTTGATAAATAAGCTTTCACAACCAGTAGTAGGAAAAGAATTAATTCGTGGGATCTCATAGTCAGGAGAGTCATTAATGTAAATTCCCACAACCCCAGCATTTGTGGGGGAAGCAGCATGAATAAAATTATAGTTTGGAAGAGATATCTAGGAGGGGCTGGTGTTTTGGCCAATTAAATGCGGTCTTTTGGGTAGTTGGTCTAAAAGTTCATATAATATTATCGTAGTTTGTTTGAAGTGATCGGATATTAAAGAGGAACAAAAATGGATTTTGCGAGGAATCGAGATTGTTGTTTTGGAAGTTCAAATCATAATATTTACACAATGAAATATTTTCAGGAACAAGTGACATGATATCTGCAAAATTATTAAGTGGATGCAAATAAAAGATCATTCAAGACTTCTTGACCCAACGATAAATATTGTAGCAAGTTGTTTGCATCGCAGCCCACAATGCTTTTAGACGTTGCCATAAAAGTTAAATACCATTACACTATTTCATTCGCAAAGGTTACCATGCAAAAGGCGAACAAGTAAATTAAAAGCAACATAAGCAGGATTTCATTCTGAAACAAGAGTTTATAGACATAGCATGTTCAATGGATAGCTCCACGTCCCAACCCCGACCGCAATAGCTGCCGCCTCACCGACAACCTAGCGCAAAATAAGCAGTAACAAATAATAGAGTATACCAACAACCCCAGTATCACACAAAAGAAAGCCGCGAAAACAAAGCTACAGCGGCCGAAACGTGGAACAAAGAACCTCCAGAATTGTAATATTGTAATTACATTTAATCACCAAGTTGCCTTGGCCAGGAGACAGCAAAGGGACCTTCCGGTCTTTGAGTCGACTCCATCAATTAAAAAACGCTAGTATGCCAGACTAATACTCTGGTAAATTAACAAATCGCCTGTCTATATTGTTACACTATACACATCATCAACAAAATAGATACATACTCAGCAAATATGGAAGTACAACCTTAGTTAAATCGTGAAGGCAAATTCATTTTTGTTAAGACTGCAGCACCAAAAAGAGAGGAGCACTTCACGAGCTTTTAACGAAAATTTGGGACTAAAAACCCGTTAGTAGCAATTTCACAAAGCCAGCAAGCAAAATCAATCTGCAACATAATTATAAATGCGCGCAACTGCGTTCGGTTCTCAGCTATACGATTCATTGTATAGAATAAAAGCTCTAATTTTGTATACAGCTAACGTTTTTTTTTCAATCTTATTGTTTTTTAATAAATATTTGTATTTAGCTATGTAGAAGGCATGAATGGAAGACTTGGAGTTGAAGTGACTTTGCAGTGCAAAGACAGGCTTCTAATTTTTTAATTGTTTTTTAACAGAAAATCACGAAACTTTAAAAGTTGCTTTATATCAGTGGTACCCAAAGTTTTTAAGAAACGGGCCGCTGTGACTTTAAGCGGCCGCACAATCAGTGCCGGCCCAAACTAGAGTACTGTTTCTAGTGAGATTTGTGGCGAAAATTTAAGTGAAGACCAAAAAAATAAAATAAAATAAAGGTCTTCACCGTATTTTGATGCAATTTTTGCTGTAAGTTTAGGTGGTGCCAAACGTAACACATGAAAATTGATTTTAATTTCTGGCAAAAATTTCTCTGTAAGTTGATCTCGAAAGGGCTCGCGGGTCGCAAAATCTTACGCTGGCCGGATGCGGCTCTTGAAACGGGGTTCGGGCAGCCCTGCTTTATATGAAACCACCACAAACATTGTTGCAAGTACGATTCTCCTATTGGGATTAATTCTTTCCTGCACAACTAAATACGGCATTACAAAGACAATATACCTCTACAGGCTGTAGCTTCTCTACCTACATCCGAAGCAAGCACACACGAACCGACTCAAAGCTGATACTGATTTCGGACCTGGTTCTGAATTTCAAAAATATCTGTTTCAAGTTCGTTTTTGTAACGAACCAGCAGTTTTTGTAGTCGTTATTATTTTGATTGATCGATCCATATTTGTCCTCCACTCACGAAGAAGCGACGGTGACGTTTTTATTTTAATCGAATCGTCGTCACCGGCTTAGGATTTGACCGTATTCCAAGCTTTCCGATTGACGTTTGACTTCTTTCCACGTAAATTCGCTGCTTGTTCGAAGCTGCCAAGCAGAGACAATCATCGTAAAGCGTCTTATGCTAGGACGCCACAAAGTGACCTGGGCACGGGTTGAACCGAGATCATGCGATCAAGGTCGTTGAAAAGCGACTCCCTTTGCCAATCAACCACGCTGTCGACGTGTTATTAATACATGTTGATGCCGCTCGTGTATGTTGTTACAGACACAAATCTACCTTGATTGAAGGTGATTGTACGAACATGAACATATCTTGGTAGTTATTGATTGGAATTTTGCTCTACTCTTTTTCTAGAGAGTTGCGAGCTTGATGTTGCGGTGTGTCGTCGCGCCATGGACCAGTGAAACATGAAACAAGTAAAATGGTCTTTTCCACACCACTCAAAAAGTAACAGTGCATCACCACACAGGCAGCCACCGCTGATAATCACCTCTTAAGACCCGTTGGGTGGGTGACTTCACTATATTCTGCCCCTAAAAAGCTCGGAGTGAAAATTTCGACTTGAAAGTTTTTAAATATTCAGTTTCTGTTTGACAGAGATGCTTACAATGACTGGGTAGAAATTGGTGATGATGGAACAGGGCGAGTTTGTTGGCAACACAACGTGCACTACGCGCCTCCGAGCTGGGGAATCACCACCGGGGAGTGCCCACCCTGGAATGAGGAGTACACGTGTGATTTGAAAGGACACGTTTTCTGCTGCCGTAAGCTTTCAGTATTGGCTTGTATAAAAAAATAAGCGTGAAGAGGATATCAAATGATATCAATCGTTAGAAGTGAGAACAGGCTGGCCAGTTGGTATAGCGGTAACGCATTTCCGTCTCTGGTACGGGAGGTCAGAGGTTCAAATATCGGGCTTGTCAAATCGGACACAGTGTTGCCAACTCTCCACCGCTGCGATATTTCTTCGAAGGGATCTGTGTTGAGCGGGCGCAGTGACACGGAGATGGGCCCCGCCAGCTCGTTACACCTTCGGCATATTACTGCGAGTATAATGAAAAATTTGATTTTGATTAGATTTAAGACGTGAGAACATGCTGCCTAATAAAAATATTCTTAGGCTTGACTGGCCTATGCAGTACTTATCTTTCTATTTAGTTTCAAATAAAATTGTTGCCAATTTTTTGGTTTCCAACTTAAAACCTTCGTATGCGTAAGTTCAAATATAGAATTAAACTTTACGGCATTTCACATTTTCATCAATTGTACGAAATGAAGACAATGCCCACCGTTTTGATCTATGTTAGAGCTAACCCTGATAAAGTTTTTAGTTTAGAAGAGGAAGCGTTTGAGGCTTGTTTAGTTATTTATGTAAAAATTGAAATTAAAAAACACCTATCGATATTTCTGACAAATTGATTCGTCGTTATATTCTTCATCAGGTGATAGTTCATTAAAACAACCATTAAAATAGCTCTTCCAACAGACCGTTTCAAAGTTAAGCTCTTCAAGGGGCGAGTTTTAATTTTTACCCTGCGCTCTGGTCAAGTGTCGAACTGATTAGCGGCAAACCGCTCGTATTTATGCAAAGTAGATACTGATGTTTCAAGCACTTTATTTTATTAAAAATAAAGCCTGCTGGCGACAGCTTAGAGTTGTTTAAAAATATCTTTAAAAATTTGAATGCCGTATTAGTAATTGTCGTTAGGCTAATTACGATTACAAAGAAACCGGCCAGTTGGTCAAGCGGTAACGCGTTCGTCTTAGGAGCGGGAGTTCTAAGGTTCAAATCTCGGGCCGGTCAAATCGAACACAGTGTTGCCAGCGGCACGCCACCGCTGCGACATTTCTTCGAAAGAAGCTGTGTTGCCTGGGCGCAATGACGCGGAGATGGGTCCCCCTAACTCGTTACACGCTTTCGCGTACTACAGCGAGTATAATGAAAGATTTGATTTTGATTTGATTTGACGATTACAAAGATGATAATCTGAAAGAGTATTTTTAGATTGGAATTATCTGATAGCTTTCATAAAGTAGAGAAATTGATAAAATTTGTCCCATTTTTGATGATACTAATTTTTGACCAAAGTAAATGCAAGTTTGTCATTTTTAGCTGTAAACACTAAATGTTGGAAACCAACACAGAACAACGTAAATCAATACCTTCAAATCGATTTCGGCGAATATCGCAAAGTAAGTCTCTTTTTTTAGTAGTTGTCTTTTTGTCGTAGATGTAAATCGCAATTTATTATCAGATGAGGAATGCCCAGCAACTGTTTAACATGTGTCGTTCGAAGCCAAAAGCAGAAAGAACTTAATTTTTTAACAATCTCAACAGTATAACGCACTAACACAGTTCAGTGAATTAAAATATTTATTCAAGAATAGAACAGAACAATATGAGCACAAAAGCACGCACAGTCAGAGGCCTAGAAAGATTTAAGATTGTTGAGAAAAGTTGGAACTAACTTTTCATCTTTTAAACTATTTGCACGCCACTTTTCATTTATTTTGTAACTGTATTTTGGTTTAATGTGTGCTAGGAGTATTTTTTTATATTTTGATTGACTGACTTCCTGTTGGTCTGCTTTCATGACTGGCTGGTCTGTTCGAATGTTTCAAATTTCTGTTGACATTTTGTGTTCTTCTTGTTTGTTCTACTTTTTGTGTGTGTGTGTTTGTCCTTGCAGGTTTCATGAATCTCCTCTACCCTTAGAGGTGAGCATAAGTCAACATTTGGATTTTTCATGAAGCCTGCGGCGAATTGTAAATTAGCATTTTGTTTTAATCAATTGTATCTCTTGTTAGCCAAAAAATAAAACTGAGCTGAACTTACGATGTACTAAAAAACCACAATGCACACACACAAACACACTACAATAAATAGGACCAACAAAGTTGAAGTTGTGAACCAGCAGTTGATAGAAGTCAAAAAAAAATTGATTGATTATCGGGCAACCATTTCTTTAATCGGAATTCAATTCAAAGCTAAAATATATGCTTTTAATATTTTCATTAAAGTGACCTGAAATACCCAATCGAATGTAATTATTATGTTTATCTGCTTAATTGTTTCTGGATTATTAAGTTTGGTTTCAATTTCTGCTGGGCTGATCAAATACGGCAAAGTGCTCCAAAACTTAAGGTGCTGCGGAATTCAAGGTGCAATTCACAAAACCTAAAATGCGTTATAAGATAGTCTTTAAAGATCCTCCTGCTCACCACATATCAAAGCAGAATGTGCTTTGAAAGCTGTTTATATTTCAGGAAAAAAATGGATTTGTGCAGGCAAAAACAGTTTTTATTCACCCGTAAACCTACAGACTTTATTTTGGAGACCGCCTTAACTTCGGACAAGAAAGTCGAATTTCTTGCTCAGAAATTAGGTGATCTTCCATAAAAAAAAATCTCTTTTGATTTAATTGTCTTATACTGCAGTTTCTTACCTAGCGCAGTTACTTTCGTTTCTTTCTTGAAGTATAACTTAATTTTTTAGCAACGAATTTTCTGACAACCAGCCGGATGCACCAGTTGAATAGCAACACGTGTAACATAATTCAAAAGATTCAATTTTAGTTTGGTTTGGAAATTTTGGTTGGGACAGACAGACGGCTTACATTGCTTGTTATGTTTTTAGATATCCGGAGTGTACGTTCAAGGCAACCAGCTGGCCGATGAGTGGATCACCAGCTACTACATTGCGTTCAGTGATGATGGGTCCAACTTTGTTCGGTACAAAACACCAAGCGGTGCCGACGAGGTAGTTAATTTTGATTTTTTTAACGAAATCTACGTAACCCAAGCGCAATGATGCGGATACGGGCTCGGCCAGTTATCAAGACAAGACAAATTTTATTGAAGTCGCTTAGTAGCAATATAATGGCGTTCATAAAAATTCATTAAAATTGCGACTGGAAGTTGAGAAAGGACCTCGCGGTCATCAAGTCAGACAGCCTCCTCAATTGTTAGAGAACTTAATGATTTAGCCAATAATATTGAGGTTTCAACATTTTTTAGCGAAATGGACCGTTCTTAGATTTTATTTACTTATTATCATGTCATCTGCCAAACAACTTAAGCTTCCTGAAGAATCGGTAGAGCAAAATAGTTATTGCGAGACGTGCAGGCAAACCTAATTGGTACTGATTTAGCAGAACATTTTTATACTGAATTTTACATCTTTTTTTAAGATAACATTCTAATTGCTTAAGGAACGGAATTCCAGACCTTATCATGTGCTCCAACGCTCTACAACAAGTACAACAGACATTTTTGTTAAGCTTTACATGCAATTTAACTTCAGATCAGGGTATTGGCTCAGTTGAGAGGTTTTTCAGGTGCTTGTTGTTCATGATAAACAATGTGATTTGCTGAAAAGTAACGGTTTTCCTTTGTCAGTTGTTTCCCGGATGCACAGACCGCACGACTCCTGTGGAAGGATTCCTCAGAGAGCCAATCACAACCCGGTATCTCCGCATCCAGCCGCAATCGTGGAAGAACAGTATCGCTCTGCGACTTGACATTGTCGGTTGCGAAGTGGGAGGTAAAGGAGTGGGGAGAAAATAGAGTAAAACGCAGAAAAATGAACGTCAAAGTCAGCTTTGCAGATGTTATCAGTATTGAATTGATATTATAAAAAAATATACTTAGCTGCTTTTGTTGCTGCTGTTGAGTTATTAATTACATGAATAAAAACGAATGATTGTTAAGGGGATTAAAGTCCTTCTGGCTTCGCCTTCTAAATGTTTTTTGTTCAAGACGATATAGTAGAATATTGCGTTTTAACGTGCCTAGAATGGTGCACTTCAATCAAGACCTGCTGAAAGAATTTTTCAATTTAATTTCTGACTAATAAAACAAAAAGGTCTATATTATTTACAAAAGATTTGAGCACGCCGCATAAGCGGAACAATTCCGTCTTGCGCTTGTTGACAATGAATTGCTTAAATTTCACTTTGATTTTGACCAATTTTCCAGCTCGTTCCGACTGCACTGATACAGCTGCGTCATACAGCGACAGCACGTTTACATTGGACTGCCCGGCGGGATGCAACGGAATAGGTGGCAACTTGTGGGGGACCGGCGTGTACACTGATGACTCGTACATTTGCTCTGCTGCTATACACGATGGGAGGATTATTGGTGAGTCTTATCAGTTATCAATTCCATTTTAGTTAAACGTGGAGTAGTTTGTTGAAAATCGGATTAAGAATGTTATAAACTCGCGCCACAAAAGTAAAAACAGGCACTGATGTTTTCAAACACGATAAATTAACTACAAAATTAAATTTTTGTTCAAATCTTTTTGTATCTTTGGCAGTTTCTGTTTTGTAATTTGACAGCATTACTATGAATTATGCCTGATTGCTCTGGCAAAGTGAGCACTCCGTCTGTGAAGGGACGTTTTTAATTACAGAGCTTAAAAAGTTTCTCCGACTTGGACTTATTATTGTGCTTAACCGGTTTTCAAGCCCGTTAAAAGCAACTGGACATCTGTAACCAAGCATAACAGCTTTGTCGTGGAATGCAGTGCGAACGCTTTTGACATGTTCTTGCATTCTGACGCTTTCATTGATTGTTTTTCTTGATTGTTTCTTGATTTTTGGTGCATGAAATTACGAGGTGCTCTTCATTTCTTATTTTGCATTTTTCCACAGCCAATAATGGCGGAACTGTCACTGTGAAAAAGATGGAAGGTCAAAGTTCGTATCAAGGGTCAACGCAGCATGGAATAACATCCCAAGGCAGAGGCCCCACTGAGGGAGCGGTCATGTTTCAAGGTATTGATTATTCATTTTTTTTTTGTTTTTTACGTCTGCTTCGTGTTCGCAATAGTAACTGTAAACAAACTTACAATTAAGCTATCTTTCAATTACGATGTTGTCAGATTTTTAAGTTATGTGGCGGTTTCGGAGAATTTATTATGTGTAGGCAACCACCTTGGCTGCCCTAATGGTTGGGAAGGTTGGAAAGACTGGTGTTATTTGATGAAGACTAGATCAACCAGTGTGGACCACGGTGCAGCCAGACAACAATGCCAATCATATGGTGGTGACCTGGTCAGCATCAACAGCCAAGGAGAACAAGATTTTGTTTCGAGCCTCGTCGCCAGAAATTGTAAGCTAACTTCGGCAAGGGCAAGAGTTCTTTTATGTTGGTTCATAGTGTTATGATTATGCCAATTCTTTAATTTCCGTCCGTTGCTTTTGAAGAATATCATCAGCTTGCTAAGATGATTGCCCAAGTCACTATGGTTATCAAATGGAGTTTTTTGTATGATATTGAATAGTATCTATGGTCTAGCTCCTGCTTTTGAAAATTTTTTGAAATTTTAACTAAAATCACTTTGTAGTTGTTTCAAAGCACTTGTTCTTAAAAAAAGTTTGTTTTTAGTTTTTTTGAATGCCAAAAAATGACTTGCGCAATTATTTAGCAGACTGATGATATCTATGCAGCTGTTAACAACTTGACTGGCGGTTGAGATCAGTTAGGTTTTGATGCTCGTTCGGCTTCAGCACGTGAACTGTTGAATTACTGCCAACTTAGCATATTTATCTAAAGAATAAGTATCATTTTGTTCTCGGGGTCCTGAGATTAGGCATTTTGACGTTTTTCATTCTAATTCATGTTGTTTTACGCTGATTATGTTGTATTTGTTTTATGTTAGGTGTTGTTTTGTTAAGTTACTTTTCTGACTTGCTAAAAATAGTACTTTTTTGGACTGATTATTGGGCGTTAAATAAATCTTATTTTTGCTTGCATAAAAGATACAAATTCAGTGTAATTTTGGGAGACGAAATCGATTTTACATCAAATAAATTATTTTCGAGGAGGTATGATTTTACTTAGTGACAGATTCTCAATTAAAATAGCCTAATATTATAGGTACAAATTCATTTACTCTCTTTTGAACCTGCTGCTGCAAACTCTGTATTTGGGCTGACTTTTATCCAAATTATTTAAAAAATCAGTTTGGGTTGATGACGTCATTGCAATAACGTTATGACTGGCTTTTAGCAAAAATAACGTTTTAATGACGTCAAAGGCGGTTTATAACTATAAAATCACAGTAAAAAGTTAAAAGCAAAACTGTCTGTTTCGTCCTAAGGACTCGTCAGGTGCTACTGTAATCTTATTCAAATAGAATCCATTTTATTTGAATAAGATTACAGTAGCACCTGACGAGTCCTTAGGACGAAACAGACTGTTGTGCTTTTAACCTTTTACTGTGATTTTATAGTTATATTTTGCTCTGATTTTACTTTGTATGTCATCGAGCACTGTTTTAGAAGACTGACTATCAACAATTTTCATGGGCAGTTTAAAAAGTTTTTGATTGCAGGCAATTTAAATTATGGTGAGATGCTGCTTATACAAAGAACTGAAAATTATTTACATTAAATGTAGGTATATCAAAAGTTGATTAAATCCGAACTTCAGTCAAGAACTTTTTACAGTGGGATCCATCCAAACAGTCTGGCTGGGTATGACTGACTTGGACCATGTGAACTACTTCACCTGGGTGGATGGGAGCGAAGTGCAATACACTAAATGGACCTTTGGTGAACCGAATGGTGGCGACAAAGAGCGATGTGTCGAAATGTACAAAATAAGGTAACATAACCATAAAGCAGTGAATATTTCATATAAAATCCCCTAACATGGATTTACTCAAATTAACCTCAATCACTGCTTGTTATGCTGTTACACTTTGACGAAGCGGTCGTACCCAATTTTCGGCATTGTGGTGCAAGCGGGTATCGGTGCTCTGATGACCTTTTTATTGGTTAGTAGTCGGCCAGTGGTTGCAATGAGCAGTCTCTTTCGCTCGTGACACGTTTCGGTGTAAAGAAAGAGTTACCGGTACTGCGTCTTGGTAGTATTTCAAGTCGACCTTTTACAAGAGCTCTGCAATGGTAATAATTAATCGAAAAAAATCAAAAATTAAATGAACTACCGCTATGAATAACAAGACTCAGCAAGATTATTGTTAGACATCTACAATAAATATTGATTAATATTTATAGTATGAACTTAAATTTGCATGTGGTGTGACTTAATTAGTTGGTTTAACTGTATTTTGATAGTTTTATAGTTATAATTACTTTCTCATTTACGAAGTTGCCTTTGCCAGGATACAGCGAAGGAACTTTTTGGTCTTCTATTTGTTAAGGTTTGCTTACGTGGTATGATTGTATTGTTCATTACTTGCAGTTATGAAGAATTAATTAACGGGTGTTACTTCATAATGTGAATTCATTTTTAGTGGTTTGTGGAACGATGTGAAATGTGATGATGTCAAAAGTTACGTGTGCAAGATGGACAAGATCCCAGTGAACCAGGCCCAGGAAGCGGTGGACGGCTGTCCCACCCATTGGGTCGGATGGGAAGGCTCCTGCTACTTGTTTGACAGAACAGTGGATGTTTGGGTTAACTCCGACGATTACTGTTCGTAAGTGACTTAGATAACTGCAATAGGCTCCATGCACTAATTGATAAACTAAAGGATATTGATCGCGTTTGCCTTCCAAAACGTTCACCATAAGTATTTGTAAATGTAATTTACTAAGCTGCCCTGGCCAGGAGATAGCAAAAGGACATTGTGATCTTCGAGTCAAGCTGCTACCTGCGCACCAGTTAATAGTCTAGTATAACGGAAACTTCACTCTGATCTTTTTAGTGCTGCAAGCCAAGTAGGAAAACTGTAAATACCAGTTTTATTATCCTTTGGTTTGACCCAACCAGCTCAATGGAACTGCTTTAGTAGCAGGCACTCCATCTATTGCGGTGCGCGCTACAAGTAACTTGCAACGCTTTGCAAGGCTGAAATTTGTCGCATCTACAGCGAAAAATATGCTGAAAATCTTACAAGTCTGAGGCTTTCTAGCTCTGTTTCCCCTTAAATAAAAAGTTTAGAAAAGTCTTTAGAATATCTTTACTAATTTTGAACTTTCTGCGCTCTTCCGTTGCGTAGATATGACAGTTGAACTTTTCTCTCAAAAACTTTGCTAGTTTTGCCAATCGAAAATAAAATTTCAAAAAAATATCATAAATTTGTCTATTCTAATAATTGTAGCGGTGTTGTGGTCAAAACGAAAGTAAAAGGCCAAATTAGCAGTAAAAATTAGCAGGTCTTCAAGTAACAATGCATGCTCAATTTTCATATTAGACTGCCCTCTCACTATACTAACTAAATGGTAACGCTGAAGTAAGAGCAAAATTGTTAGCTTCGAACTGTAACATCTTGAAAACGGCAAGAAGTATAGAAGCTCAAATTTGGTGAGGATGCGTGTATGAGTTTTCCCAAGATTTTGGTTTATAGTGAAAAACTTAACCTGAATGCCTTTCCAATGGGTGATTTGACTGAAAAATTGCTTAAATTTTAAAATAAGTGACATCAAATTTGTTCATTGTTGAGTTTGTTTTTCAACATTTTTGATGTTAGAGACATGGGATATTGCTGTAGAGTAAAAGAGAATCGCCATGTATATTTTAAAAATTCCTGTACTTGCGGTCGATGAGTTAGAATGTTCAACAATACAGAAAACAAAATCGGCAGCGTGTCGGAGACTGTAAAGACCTAATTTTTACAACGACTCTGACTTGTGGCATGATCTGTGATTAACCTGCACCCATCAGGTCACGTTGTTACGATCTTGAATTAGTCGCTTTGCTATGATTATCTCTGCTTGGTGGCTTCAAACAAGCAGAAAATTCAGAGGACAAGAAATCCACAGGAAGATTGGATCACCGGAAACTCCTAATCGAGTGCGGATTTCTCCAAACATAAAGTGCACATCGCAATGAAAGCGTGAGGATCATACATTAGTTAAAGGCGATGAATCATCCACCCAATTCCGGTGGTTTACAATAGCTAAAATTGAACTAGAATTTTTGATACTTTTTGTTTCGATTTTGGGACTGCGGTTGCAAAGATATTCAACAAATACAAAAAGGTATCCCCCGAAAAAAGTTTTTGGGAACTCTGAGTTTTGTTCTTCCCGCCAAAACCACAGTTCTCTAAACTATTCGGCCTACTGTGGTTTTGGCGGGAAGAACAAAACTCAGAGTTTCCAAAAACTTTTTTCGGGGGATAACTTTTAGTATTTGTTAAATATCTTTGCAACGGCAGCCCCAAAATCGAAACAAAAAATATCAAAAATTATAGTTCAATTCTAGCTATTGTAAACCACGGGAATTGGCTGGAGGATTTACCGCCTTTAACATCTGACGCTGTCCGGTGACAGGAGAATAACTATACTGCAACAAGTCGTTTAATAACTGTTTACGTCTTGTTATTTTAACAACTTAGTAACGACTATGAGTACACTAAGTATCAAAACAATTCACATTGTAGGGATTTGGGTGGTCACCTCGTCACAATCGGTAGTTATTACGAGCAGAACTTCATTACTGCTCAAGTGGCTCAGAACTCGCACCCAGACGACCAGGAAGATTACTACATCGGTCTGAGCGCTTACGTCCAGGATGATGGCTCTCTGGTGTACCAGTGGTCGTCCGGCGATCCTGTCACGTTCACCGCATGGGGAAGAGACCAACCAGGTATTGCATTGTGTTTAACATCATTGAAATCCAGCTTAGGTGTATTCTACATCCTATACCTTTAACACTCATTTGGCCAATTATTTGGCTTTTTTTACATCTAGTTTTTTATTTATGTTTTTGATATGTGTTCGCAATATTTGCAATACAGGTGAGTAAAAAAATTATGAATTTACATTCAAAATATAATAAAACACATCCTTTTTACAGCAAGACTATTACTATTGAATGTGTTGCTAATAAATCATCTTTTCCAGACATCCACCACACCTGCAGCTTTCCTTTTTTGTATGAAGGAGTTGAATATTACGACTGCATTTCAATCGGGCGGCCATACGAGCTTCTTGGTGAGTACTTGCAAACATTTGCATATTCTTTTGTCTCTTTTTTATTTGTGTATTTTGATACGTAGCACAGTAGCAGTGGACGTTTCTGGTAAAAAGATTGCAACAAATAAAATGAACAAAAAGTCAACTCAAAGACTGGTCTAGGTTTACTGGGATTCGTCGGGCGAATCCGAGATTCGAATGAAGACTTTTGATTATAATTAAAAGAGATATTCTAAACCAATTTTAACTAAATTTCAGTCATATTTGCAAGAAAAGAAAATGCAGGTTATAAAAGATTCTAACCATAACAATTATTTTCGCTCAGGTGCACCCTGGTGTTCAGCCGACCCAGTTTACACCAACCACCCAGTGAGTTGCGAAGGGCTGAACGATGGTCACGTGGGCTGCATCATCATCGATAAGAGCACGGGATACTGGGAGCAGGCTGAGCCAGTGGGCTGCGGCTCTCTCAATTACAGGTAGTGTGCTATTGGATTGCTGGGCTGATATACATGTGACGTGTTTCAACGTTCGAAAGTTTTTCTGATGCATTTTTGCTTTAGAAATTTGTACTCTTTGGAAATATGTTTGTTTTTAGTTTTTAGATGCTTTAGTTCTTTTTTTTTTAATTAGTTAGGAGAGACTGCCCGGTTGTTTTGGTTGGATCAGAGCATGGTGGTACGAGGAAAATACTACACCACAAATTCCGATCTGGCCTATAGACTGGAAAACCCGGGAGAGAAAAGTGGCCGTTTCGACACTATTTAAAGAATGGGTAGGGGGCATCACCTCACATGTAGCCACTGCTGGTGGGTTCCTGTTGGTCGCCTCTTACGACCTCAAGTTGATATTGATCCTATCATTGGTACTTAAGTTCATTGCACTTAAACTAAAGCCTTACGTTTTTTCTAAAAAGCTCTAATCATTCAATCAGTAAAAAAACAGTTTTATTTTATGTTATGTAATTTTTGTTCTCCTATCATTTCGACGTACAAGCTGGCCATATTCGTGTAATGTTATTTGGATGCCGAAATTGATTTTAGGACAAACATCACAAAATATCATATAAACTACCGTTGTGGTTACAAACAATTGACTGATTTGAGTTATAATTTAGAAACAATACTATATGAAAACTTGCGGTCATTAAAAGCATTTGCCTGGACGATTCTCGCTCCGTATTTTATATGAATGGTACATAACTTGTCTTCCAAATTCGACATATTTTTTATTTCATTCATTTTACAGAATTTGTGAAAAGCCCCGCGAAGGTTACACCACGTTTCCGGGTATCACGACAACACCACATCCTAGTGGAGCATGTGCACCTGGGTGGTTTGGTGACCCCAGCTCCAGCTTTTGCTATCAAGTCAGTCTGCTTGGTAGTTTAGTACTTTAACAGGTCTATGTTGAATTTGTAGGACGGTCAAGCTTGGAATGTATTTTCTCGATAGTTTTGCTCATTTTAAAAGTTATTGTTTTCCTAAAGCACTTGGTTTTAATTTTTTTTTTTTTTTTGAAAGCTATGATATACGTTCTGTGCATTGTGAACAGTGAACATGTTTTTGTCTCCAGGTAGTGTTATTATTTTATTGTTTAACTAATGTAAAATAGACTTGTATAAATTTTTTTAAAAAGCATTAAAATACAGCAAGTCAATTTACACCCATTGAGCAACATAATAAAAAATACGTTCTGGACATTCAACTACTGGAATTGAGAGATTAAATACAATAATTTTTTTCGAATTTGAGCTATTCTGGTTCTGCTTGTTCTAAGAGATGCTACTGTAAGCTGAAACACATCAAAAGAAAATAAAAAATTAAAACAAAATTATTTGAATATTGATTACGTTTTTTGTTAGGGTCAATCTAATAATTGCAAAGCATATTTTCAAATTATGTTTTTAATAAAGTTTTATTTTGCAAAAGTCTTTTTGTTTAGATTAACGAAAAACTTCAAATTTCGGACCGGTTGCCATGGGAACAAGCGAAGCTTAATTGTGAATCACAAGGAGCGAACTTGGCAAGCATCCACAGCAGTGCAGAAGAGATGATAATCAGTCAGTTTGTAAAGTACGTGTTCTCAAGGTTGAGATTAAGTTTTAATTCTATTTTACACGGGTATTTGGCCAACGCATTTCACACGGGGTGGGGGCAAAAATGCCCCACAATCTAACTTCTAAACCAAACGTCATGAAAACATCAAATTTGGCATGTTGGTTGGTGTTCACCAAAATTTTAAGAAAAATTGGTTTTGGGTTGATGTCGTCATCACTGTGATGTCACAGCCACATTTTTGAAAAATAACGTCATTTTTGAAAGATAAGTTGAAGTCCCAAAAACGTCTTTTAAGTTGATATTGATCAAAAATGCTCAAATGTCGAAAAGTGACTTCGTCAAACCTCAAAATTTGAAAACTTTCAGATACCCTAGCAACTTCAAATTTTTAGGATTTGTTTGTAATGAAATTTAACTCAACGTCAAGTTGGTTTGAAGGAAAAAAGATTGTTTCTGAAGAGATTTATCACAAAAAAACTGCGAGTCGGGGCAAAAAGTTCCCCCCGCTCTGTGTAAAATAGGGTTAAATGCCGCAGCAAACTAAGTTCAAAGTTATCAAAATATTTTGCAGTTATCAAGCAAAAATGAATGAACTTTGCTTGACTAAAGACTCGGTCTAAGAGCAAGGTTCCTACCCTGGTCATTTTGCTAGTGCCAAAGTTTTATTTTTGCGAAACTTTTCGCCAGATCAGTTAATTTTTACATACACGTGATTATTATTACCGGTACGTAGCACAAAGGTGTTGTTGGTCAATTTCATAATTTATGTTTTCAAGCAGGGCTTCGAACTCAAAAAAACTCGGTTATTTTGCCGAACTCGAACTTGAACTCGAAAAAATAATTTTTCTGAATTCGAACTTGAACATCTATGTCTTAAAATTTTGAGGAAACCGATTTGCGAGGTAATCGAGTATAAGTTCCTGGACATCTTGATATTCAACAGTCTTTCTTGGAACTCACAGATGCAGCAACTTATAAATAAACTATACGCGTGCTTACTGCTTAGCAATCGTTTGTAAATCTAAATACTCTACTATCTCACACGCTCCTGTTTACTCACGCTTTTCTAGTTCATTTGCCTGCATGAGTCATCTAAATTATGCATCACAACTTGGTGCTACAACAATTTTACATTTTGGAAACTTTGCAGAGATGTTGGAATAAACTTTTAAGGCTAATCTATTTTCGAAGTTTTCAATCAAATTGTGATCATATTTACAAAAAGCATGAAATTAAAAAAATTTAAGATATACTGTATGTTTAAGACTGGATTTTTTTGTTATGTTTATAAATTTTTCAATAAAAAACTTCCCAACTGTTTCGAAGGTTCCTTTAGATTAAACTCCTCAGTGCGCTATAGGTCCCTGAGACGAGCTGACGACATTCGTCCCCTTCTGGTTAAAAAATCAATCTGCCGTTAATCTATTTTATTTACTGGGTCCAAACATTGGAATGAAATTCAACCAGAAATTAAATACTGCCGAAGCTTACATAGCTTCAAAATCAAATTGAAAAAGTATTTTATTGAACAATACTAAGCATAAGCTTTGTGGGAACGCACGTTAGTCCTCCATGCTCACTTTGCCCGGTCGGTGTAGTTTGGATCTTGTTCACTGTGAGGGATACTCTGCGTGATTGCTTCTTGCTAGTCTGCTTGCCACTTTCATGACTGGCTGGCCTTTCCGAATTTTTCAAATTTGTTTAAGTTTGTGTGATTTTCGTACTTGTTTTATTTGTGTGTTTGTGTGTGCTCGTATTTGCAGGTTTTATGAATCACCTCTGCTCTTAGTGGTGATCACAAGTCATCATTTGGACCTCGCATGAGCTCTGCGGCGAATAGTTAATTAGCATTTTTTTGTAATAATTATTTCATATCTATGTTTGCCAAAAATACAACTGAGCTGATCGAACTAACAATCGATAGATGCACGATATAATATGTTTCAAACTCTAGCCAATACAACCTTTGTTCTGCAGTGGCCACGATGAGTACGAGTTTTGGATTGGATTGAAAAGGCAAACAAATGGCCTGTATGGATGGTCCGATAAAACACCACTCTCTTACACTAACTGGGTAAGGCAAACAGATTATTTTTGAATAATAAAATTTAAAAACAATTTAACATTATACTTACGGAAAATATGTTGTTTCGTGATTTTTGATTGCATGGCGCCTGGACCAGACAGAGAATAGCCACGAAGCTGGCACAGCACAAAATTCATTGCTTTCGTGCAGGCTGAAAACGAACCAAACAACCATAACGGGCGGGAGAACTGCGTAGAAGCTCGCTTCAACCCCGGGGATTACACCTGGAATGATAACACTTGCGACGCTGCGAGAAACTGGATCTGTAAAATACAAAGAGGTGACTTGAATGACTTGTAGTGGTATATTTAAGTGGATGATTACGGCGAACAAATTATTACGAAATGGTCACCTTTTAGAAGTGTATAAAAGGCCTACTAATAGTATACAGATCTTCTTTCGTATACACAAAGTGAAATAATAACAGTCAACGTTCACGAGGTATTCCTGAATGACTTCGCTGTTGGTGTAGAAGGTGCTGCACGAAGGCTTTAATCTCGGGCATTCGGAAAGAATGTATCTTGCAGTTTTCATGGAGTCACACTCGCATTCACCAAATGATGTCATCAAGCCCAGCTTGACCACGTTCGCTTTAGTCGATCGTCATTGGGAACTGCTGTTCGTCAACACTTAAGGACCGGACTACGCTGTGCGTAAATCGTGAGCGTACGAGCGTATCCTTGGTTGATTTCAACCAAATGGAGCTTGTATGCTGGTAAGGCGTTATGTACGCTTGGCGTACCTAATTTCTGTTTAAAATAAACTAAAAACACGCTCGTACGCACAAGATTTTAGGCACAGTGTAGACCGAGCTTGAAGCTGGCAGAATTATATTAAAACCACACAACGAATTAAGAAAGAGGTATACAGATAACAAAATATGAACAATTTAGAATGTCAACGTTTAATTCTTTCCCTTTTTTTTAATTCTTGACCACCACAATGACAGCAATTAAATATATAAGTTAGTATACTGAAAAGGAAATAAGTGACACAATGTCAAACGTTGAGACATCCAGAAGACATTAAATATAAACCAGCGAGTTATAACTGCACGGTCGCTACGCCCTTCACACCACTGTCAAAGTTGCACGAGTTATAAATACACAAATGCAGGTTCTAAAGTTTTGTTCCAAATTGTTTTCAGGCAAGGAAGTGAGACCACCGGTTACAGTGCCGACAATAACTAATTGTAAGTAACTGCAGTGTGCTTTTAATCTTAATTTGCAGGTTCCGTGTCTGCTGTTGGCCTATGTATTAGATTTTTTGTGTGTACAAACCTTCGTTTTATTCTGATTGCTTTGGCGATAATTCTCTTTCTCGAATGAATTTTAGTTACAGTAAGTTTTATTACCTGTTTTTTTGGGAATAAAATGCGCATCATGCAATTTCCTGAAAAGCCCGACTTGCCATTTCACAAATCATTTTAACTTCAGCCTACCCTTAACAATGATATTTCAACCATAAAAAAAAAAGATAAATGTTGATGTTACTCCAAAGCGACGAAAAAGTTTTGTGCAATTACTTATTGGTCTTCATGTGATGCAGAGAAGCTTCAGTAACACATTTGTCATTAGTTAATACCTTTTTCAGCTCCTCAAATTTGTGGTAGTGATGTTGATTGGTTTGCTTACACCAGCAGCTCTACTGGGCTGCAGAAGTGCTACCATTTTGGTGTTTCCCCTCTCCAGAACTGGCACAACGCAAACCTCTATTGCAAAAGCTTGGGAGGAACCTTGGTCTCTATTTCTTCGGTGGATGAACAAGCATTTATTACAAGCGTGGTAAGGAAATTATGAAACTTAAAATTAGTTAGGTTCGGTGACTTTGATCATAATGACTAAAAGTGGGTTATACAACCTGCTTTTGGGCATAAATCGCCGGCAACTTAAACGGTATGATTGGATGATTTGATTCTACGATTAAATTTTAAAATTAGTATCTCATTGCTCAATTTTTTTGGAAGTTGACCGAACAACGGTGGTATTATTTTATGTCATCATCATATCTTATCGCACCAAAAACTTTACCCATGGAACGGCTGTGGGTTTGCTTGTTTTAGGTCGTGATCAGAATGGTCCAAGTTGACACTCCTGAAGGATGTGGTCCATTGTTTGTAAACAGGATTGTTTTATTGTAAAACAATTGTTTTATGTTTCAGAGCTACACGAGCGGAACAGCGAGGTTGTGGATTGGGTTGGTGCAAGACACAATGTATGGACCCTATTTGTGGGTTGATGGAACCACCCTAACCTTCACAAACTGGATGGGAGGAGGCCAACCTGACAACAACCACGGGCAGGAGTTGTGCGCCAATCTGGCCGCAAACTCAGGTAACGTTTTATTGTACTAACAAAGAAAGTCAAATCGTTATTATAGTTGCTGAACTTTATACGCCGAAGCTTGTAACGAGTTTGCGGGACCCAAATTCTTTTCCCCTTTGGGCAACGCAGCTCCTGTGAAGAAATGTCACAGTGGTGGTTAACCTATACCGGTATGCGGTCTATCGCAATAGAAACGAGCGCGTACGGCTTGGCCAATTGGCCGATACAATGATATTGATTTCCAAATTTCATTTAAAACAGCCAATCAGCCCGATGCTTTCACAAGCGTTTCCGGTGTTTTTGTTCATATATTTTTCAATAAAAGCGTAAACTATTTCTAAGCGGTTTTTATGTATTTTGAGCTAATTTACAGAAAGTCATACACCAAAATGTAGTACCCGGTAGCTTTTTTGCATCAGATGTTTGTGCTTTGATAATTATGTAATCAGTATAGTATTTTCAATAATATAGGAATTTTGAGAAGGGTGTTTTTAAAAATGTGACAACGGCCAAGGATTTGGGTCTCTTGGTAGTTTTATTTGGTGTTTAGTTACCTTAGCAGCAGTAATTACAATAGTCGAGGGTTAAACCACTATTTAAAATTTCATAAATAACTCATTGAAATAGCTTTGACCAAAAAACCATAGCCAAGATAAAGTGAAACATTCTATTTGTAAAACGCTTCGACTTAAACGAAGACTAAAGGCAAAATCAATGCGGATTACTAAAGTTAGGCCAATCGCATAAGACTAGATTAGCATTGACTCCATCTTTTTTGATTCAGCTATTCTAGAGATATTCTACTTCAAACACGACGTTGGTGACTCTAATGTTATAAATTTTAACAATTTTTATTGGCAACCCTGTCGTTGATAAACATTAGCGTCTTAACGACTTCTTTCAGTTCTATCCTAAAGCAACGATTAGCCTACTGCATTGGGTCGTTTCGCTGCGCACTAATCAGTTTGATCTTGTCAGCAGAACAGATCCGAGCTGGAAAAATGAGTAGACTGTACGATAGCCTTGATGACAAACGTCTAAGAACAAGCGAAAGTAAGGCTATTAGAGTAGGCTCGTAGGCCTTTGTTTTCAGCTTCGATGGAAAAGTTTATTTTAGGGTCACAAAATACCGTAGGCAAATGCAATGGCCCACTCAAGTATTGGTAGTCTTATTATCAGGTATGAGTTTGTACAGAGTAGGCTAGTAATAAAAACCTTATAGCTAGACTAGGCTAAGATTGAGACTGAAATGTATCCGCCAGCTTGATTTTTACTGAAATCGCTGGACTACCGAGAAGTCGACTCTTTTTACCAGCACAGATCTGTTGTGCTGATAAGATCAAACTGATTAGTGCGCAGCGAAACGACTCAATGCAGTAGCTTAATCGTTGCTTTACTGTAGGTTAAAACTGGGAAGGCGTCGCCAAGACGCTAATGTTTATTGACGACAGGATTGCCAATAAACATTATTACAATTTAAAATATGAGAGTCACCGATGTCGTGTTCGAAGTAGAATATCTCTGCAATGGATGGGTCAAAAAGGATGGAGTCAACGCTAATGCAGTCTAATACGATTGGCCTAACTTAAGATATTTCCATTGATTTTGCCTTTAGTCCTTGTTCAAACTAGAGTCATTATCAATTTATAAAAGATCGTGAAATTAGAATTGTTGAAAAACCATTAAACCAAAACAATAAACCGGAGGTACTAGTCAAATAACCAGGTCTTTACTTGCAATTCTAATACCCAAGGTAAGTTTTGTAATTTTTTGACCATCGTGGGTAGACCTTTTCATGTACTTAGGCATCTTGCCTCTTCATATTTCTTATGATTATTATTTTTTTTTTTTTTAATTATTTTCTCTCCTTTTTTAAATTTTTTTCCGTTTTTTTTTTTATTATTTTCTTTTTTCAAAACTTTCTTTCATCTTTTTAAAAATTACTTGGTGGTATCAGGAACCACCTTGACTGGATAACTTTAGAGTTTTTCGGTGTTTCCTGGCTTAGTAGTAATGTTGTGTTGTTGCAAATTGCTTTGTCAATACCGGAGGCGTTTTATTTACCATTGAGCAGATAAATTCGTGTATGTGTAGAGGTCTTTAGTGTGCCTGAATTCATTAAATTTGGATTGTGTGTGACAAATTATTAATATTATTTTTTTCGTTTCTATTTTGGTTCAGTTTTAGTATTATTATTTTTTAGATTTTAGCCTTGACCTGGTTATTAACTACCACTTCCGGTTTATCGTTTTGGTTTGTATTGATGGTCTTTCAACAGTTCTAAAGTCATGATTTTTATAGGTTAATAATGACTTTAGTTTAGGTCGAAACGTCTCATAAATAAAAGTTTTATTTTATATTGGCTCTGGTTTTTTTGTCAACGCTCTTCACATCGCCCCGTTTTTTCTGCTCATTGAAATAATTTCATTTGTTTATTAACCCACGTTATGTTAATTTGGTAATGCAGGCGCTTTACCAGTAATCTGCAATGGGAAACTGTTTCGGGGGTCTGGGTGCTTCGCCTCCAGCAATAGCCCTCCTTTTCTCTGCCCCTATGGCTACGCTGTTGCGGTCATTTAATGCCACCACAAATTTGTCTTCGCAATTAGCATTGATTTTTTAGTTGCCAGTAAATTGCCATAAACCTATTGTAGTTTTGATCTTTACTTCATCTTTAATTTTAATCCTTACTGCTTAGTTTTAATACGTTTTTTTGCAGGATTGTGGTCAGATGCAAACTGCGGATTACAGGAGGGTTATATTTGTCAGAAATATCCCGGAGCACAACCAACGACTCCTGACCCCACGCCAGTAGCTCCAGGAGGATGTCCTGTGGTAAGTTGATATAGAAATTTATAATTTCTTACAAACGATTTGTTATGAACTTGGCAATACTCGAAATGTGCCTCAATGTTGAAGGAAGCTTACAAAAAAGTTAACATTTTTTAGCGCAAAAAAAGACAGTTTAATGTGCAATTCAGCACTGAATCGCAAATCGGCTACTAAAATGACTGAACATGCCTACCATTGCCGTCATTTTTGTCTTAAAATATTTGTGGCTCTACATAGTCAGAATAAGTTGACACAGACCAAAAATTAATCTTTGTAAACGCCGTTGAAACATTTGTAATACATTGCAATTGCTTTTGGCAGTGGCGTTGGAGGCGGGGGGGTTCGGGAAGGGCACCGGTCTTTGCCTGTTTTTAAGTGTCGATCGCAAATCAAAATTTCGGGCAATTTCAAATATTTTTTGGACAAATTTGCTCAGCATTTACACTTTTTTGTAATCAGTGCAGGCTATTTCATTTTTATGATCAATAGGCCATTTAATAGCCCAGTTTTAGGCTATTTCGCTGTATCGGTAAGTGACATGTCACATTATACCTTCATTGGTAGTAAATTTAGGGGTAATTTCTTATTTTTATGGCAGTTTTGCTGATTATATCAATATTCAACATATTTTTATATAGCAGTATTTTTCGGACTACAAAGCGCACCATAGTATAAGGCGCACTAACAATGAATGACCTTTATTGCTTTTATTTCCCTTTATAAGGCGCACCGGAATATAAGGCCTACAAAATGAAACGCAACTATGAACTTAAAAAAAGCTTTAAAAACTTTCAAAAAGCTTTAAATAGCTCTGAATTAAATCGTAAAGAGAAAAAAGTATCACCTGATCCATATACAAAGCAAACCTTCAGTTTTTTGAAACTTTTAGTCTTTTAAGTGCGCCTAATGGTCCAAAAAAATATGGTAAAAATTGCATAGCAAATAAGCGTAATTCAGGTTTTTTTGATGTGCACATTTTCAGCAAAAAAGATGCAGATGACCACTTTATTTTTCGGGCAAAATTCAATTTGATCAACTTATTTTTTGGGAAAAAGTTTGGTGCTTCCCAAATCATTTTGAGCTCCTACGCCAATGAGTTTTGGCGTTATATTTCATGCAGTAGCTGTTTAATGCAGGGCTGGATTGGATACGGCAGTAAATGCTTTTTGGAAGTCGGGTTCACAGACGAGACGATGAGAGACACCTGGCAAAATGCCGAGGATTATTGCCAGTCGGTCAGCGGGAATTTGGTCTCAGTAACAAATTATTACTACAACGGTAAGTTAAGACGGAGCAAACGATTATTTAGAAAAAAAAGTTCAAGAGTCAGGAGCTTTTTTTTCGAATGGCGGCCAGCACTATCCGTTCAAATACTGGTACTTAAAATACTAATCCATACATGTTGGTAAAGTAAATGCGTCTAGCACGTTTGGGTTTTTTTTTCAGTTTTAACAAACAGAGCCCTTCATTGCTTCTGAAATTTCCTTCTTATTGACTCTCTATTGCTTGCTGCCATGGAAGGGCTAACCGATTTTCAGAGTATACGATATGTAAAACATGACATAACAGATGCAACTATGGAGGTTATAGCTTATTTATGTCTTGGTATGATAAAATGATGATCGGAGGTGGAGTCGACGACACAACGCCCGAGGCCAAGGACCAAGGACACAAACGCAAGTGTTCTCAAAAAAAAAAAGAGAAAAACAAACGTCTGCAAAAGTTTTTTTCAGGCTATCTCCAAAAAAAAGGTCTTCAAATATTTTTTCAGGCGATCTCCAAATAAAACGGCCCAGAAAAAATTTTTTCAGCCGATCTACAAAAGTTTAACCATTCAAAAAATAGTGCTGTCCTCGAGCCGAGGACAGGCCAATTTTCGAGGACTTGAGGCTTCGAGGCCAAGGCGCCAAGGAATTGATCTTCGAGGCCTAGGCCAAGACTTCAAAACGTGTCCTCGAGGCCAAAGACGCCCTCAAGGACTACACCTCTGATGATGATGATATTGGCATTGTTTGTTAAATCGAGCTTGGGTTGAAACTGATTTTAACAAGGTAAAACTTGCGTTTTTACTAAAGCTCTCTTTACCTCCAACGCTTTTAGTTACCGTAACGTAATTCTACACCTTATGTAGCTTTTCTCACCTCTCAGTTGTTTGGCGCCTCCGCAAACATTTGGCTTGGTTTGAACTCCTTGGGAACTGATCTGACGTTCAAGTGGACCGATAACGAAGACGCCACTTTCGTCAACTGGGCTTCGGGAGAACCGAACAACTACGACGGAGTAAGTTTTCTTCCGACGTCTGTCAGTTGTGGGCAAAAGAATTTGTAAATTTATTCAAGTTGCTTTATGCAAATCAGGATTTAACCACTTTGCCAATCCTAGCTTATTCTGCTTTAAGAGGGAAATTCAATTTTAACTCTCTATGCGATAACAATCTGGCAAAATTGCTTTTATTGATTTTAAGACAATTGATTTTATTGTTTGCTATGCTGCTGGTTCGACTAATTTTAATCGAAGTTTTTACACTTGCTGTAATTTTTTTTAGTTTAAAGTTTTCTATGAAGTGCAAAGTGAAGAACAATACTTTGAACATCGGTCCTCATATTCAAAGTGAAAAAAAAACCTCGCATCGATTCAAACAGTGGCACAATGATATAAGAATCTTTAATAGTTTTAAGATCAGACGTGTTTTTTCTAAAACTTACAAAAACTTTTAAAATTAGGTTTTGATTCGTAACTTTGTGAGGTGCATAGACATAGCTCTACGTTTGAGAAATGTTTTTAGAGAGAAGAATGCGCAGAGATGATGTACCAGGCTGATAATGCGGGAAGATGGAATGATATTTTTTGCGACGAAGTGAGGCCTTTCTACTGCTCGCGGAAGAAGTCTCTCCAGTTCCCACCAGGTCTTCAAACTCACCATTATATTTTGTTGTTTAATTTATTTATTTTTTTCTGTAAAAATTGTAAACAAATTTGAAGTTGTTTTAAGATGGCACACCCAAGGTATAATGACTTTCTCCTGACCAAGTAAACTTAGTAAATCGATACGATGTCAAATAATCGTTAAAATAACTTACTTTATTTTTACAATTCCTAAAAAAATGGATGGGAGCAAGGCGAAGAGAATATTGTATTTTAATGAACACTTAGGGACGTATGCATCAAGGTAGATTAACGTTAATTTGCGGTACATCAGTTTTCTATAATTTACACTGTTCAACTTATTGCATTGAAATAAACTGAATTCGCTACGTCAGAGAAAGTATCCTCGAATTACATAATTAATTGAATATTTGCCCAACCATTTGTGTGAACTTTTCCCCAAACGTTTTGTGAATCCGCGAATCAAAGTTAATCTACGTTGGTGCATACGATCCTTAAACTTTGGATAGCGCTGCATATTTGTAACTATACGACGTAGAATTCCTCGTATACAGAAATTACGTTAATGTACAACGCACACTAAAATTTAAAGTTTGCTTGAAAAATTTCTGCACTTAATCTATAGTTTGAGTTTGTTTTCAGAAACCCCCAGTTCATCTGACGTGTGCCCGTCTGGCGAAGGTCTAGTCGAATGGGACACAAGCTGCTACAAAGCGTTCACCCTGCCTCAAGAGGAGATGACATGGGAAAGTGCGAGCGCCAAGTGCCAGAGCGAAGGAGCGAGATTAGGTACAACCAAGCTTTTACAACTTCAAGAAAACTCTTTACAACTGGAGTTTAAAACAAAATAACAACTTTTAGCAAAACAGGCAACACGATCTTGACACTTGTAGAACTCTCTGAAATTTAATCGAAAAGTTAGTGCCAATGACAACTACCGGTATTCCTCTTTTCAATAATGAAAATAGTTACGTGGGTGGCAGCATTTGCAAAATAATTATGTTCGATGATAAAATCACAGGACATACTACAACTATTTTGAAATCACATTTCAGTTATCAGTCTAACAAATGGATAACGGATATATCAACTTTTTAACAATGCTTTTGTTTAAATTGTTTTTTTTCAAATTTCGGTAATGCGTTCTGCATTTGCGTTATTATTATTGCTATTATTATGAGTTTTTTTATTCGATTTTGTTTTATACAAGGATTCGCGATGGAATTGGCAAGCGTGTGGAACGTTTATGAGAACAACTTCATTACCAGTTTATTTTGGCCGCAGGAAACCAGTTCAAATGTTTTTGAAGATATGTGGATTGGGCTGTATTATGACTATGTAAGTATAATTTTTGCTTACCTATGGGCGTAACGCACCAACAAAAATTAAGATCGTCCGCTAATATTCAGATTTGCCATTTTTACTGATTCTGCACCATTGAGCTTGGTGGGGTATGATAAATTAAATTCCCAAGTTTGTAATCTTCTCGAATTACTTCATATTTATAGCAATTTAGCTGGTCAATTGTCCAATATTGTCCAATAATAGCTGGATACCGATCAGTGGTCGAGTGGATAGAGCGTCTGCTACTGAAGCGGTAGACTCGGGTTCGATTCCCAATCGGGTCAAACCAAAGACTATAAAAATTTGGTATTCACAGCTTTCCTGATTTACGTTCAGCATTAAAAGGGACAGTGTGAAGCCTCCGCCGTGTGTGGTAGACAGATGGGCAGATGACAGCTTGACTCGAAGGCCGAAAGGTCCCTTCGCTGTCTCCTGGCCAAGGCAACTTAGTGAATAAAATGTAATTACAAGTACAATATTTTTCTGTAAACTTGGTTAGGAATCCACGTTTGTTGAGTATTTAGCCCTCAAATAACATTTAGGGCTTTTGCCTGAGAACCAACGCAAAGCAAAGCTACAACCTGCGCAGTAATAAGTTTGTTGCTTTGAAGTTCTTTTTGATCCAGCCCAGTTATACATTTATGTCTCCTTCACAACTTTTATTCTCTTCAACCTTACTCCACTCGTTATCCTGATAAGCCTTGTGCTATTTTAGTCACTGTTTCGTGTCGCATTTGGCTTTCATGCACTTTATAACTTAAGCGGGGGCGGCTCACAATGAAAGCTAAAAAAGCTGCAGCATACCTTGCATCTGTTCGTTTTTCTTTTTTCATTAACATTTTTTTGGGAAAATTTGAGAATTGCTGTGGTAACGGTATCACCCCTACCCGCCTGACCGCGAAATGACCGGTATCACCTCCACCCTTTCCGCCTGACCGCGAAAATTAGAAAATTTCTGCATTTTTAAAACTATTTTAAATTCTAAGAAAAACTGCACGATTTGCAGCTTCTATAACGCATTGAAATTTTACGCGATGACGTCACAGTTTGTTTCTTCACTATGTTGTGATAAATGGAAAAAAATAAGCTGCAGCGCAGCATTTAGCTTGTTGAGAAATGTGAAAATGTGTTTTAGAACAACAAATTCGCACTGGTATTGAACATATCACATCTTGTACTGTTGTAGCAGTGGCGTCGCTAGGGGGGGTCCATTCCGGGTGTCACCATTTTGGGGTGACACCATATTATGATGTGAAACCATAATCCACCGATTTGTGGTGAATACTTTACTTTTTTCACTTTGTTTGGTCGTCCCCATCCACATTTAGACTCAAAACCCACTGATCTTTAGGCAAAGTCCTCTTTTTTTTTATCTTCACATACTTTTGGACCGAAAACTCACTTATTTTGCAGCGGAGGCCTTTTTTTTGGTCTTTACCTATTTTTGGTAAGAAAAAGGGTGCCACCACGAAATCCCGTCCCGGGTGCCACCATTCTTGGCAACGCCTCTGTGTTGTAGTATACTGCGGTTAGTGTATGCTAAACTAGAACGTGACATCGCAAGTTATGTCCGGGAACTTTCCGAGAGTATCCAACTTTAACTGAAGTTTATTGAACTTTAAAGTGATTGCGTTAAAGGAATTTAATTGCACCCCTTTCAAACTTTGCTTCACTAGCTTTAACATCTTTGTGGTTATTTGCTTTCAAAATTTAATATATCGAAAAGTCATCAAAATATTAACCTCAATCAAATAGCCGTACTGCCAAATCCATATACACCATCCTTGATCCAGCTAATATTGCAGATCAGTAATTGTTGGTGGTTAAAGAATCCATCGTAAGTATTAGACAATAGTGTCCTTATTGTGTTTCGGCAATTTGCGATTAATTAGATCAAATCGGCATTTTTGTTTTTTTCGAAAAATTCCATCATTAAAGTAGCGATTAAAACTGCCAGGCTGCTACTTGCGATGTAAGACGCATACGTAAATAAAGATTTTAATGTTAGTGGAGAAGTTTTGATGCATGCGTCTTCACTCTTCAGTCGCGTGCCAGTAACGCCCGGTCAAATCTTGAATCGAAAGCAGTTTTTATTGTTCGTGCCCGCGTGCCGCCTTTGCATTTGAGACATTACCGCAGAAGAGGCATAAATTTTCAATAATTACGAAGATAACTGCCAAGTAGATTCCTGTTGAGCTGACAAGCTCAGCTTCGATAATATGTACAGTTGCTCTTTTTCGTCGTACTTGAATTTTCCTTGGAAGTTGATGTTTTTTGGGCCCGAATGTTTTTTTTAATTACCTTTATAGATAAATGGTCATAAGGCGCCACTGTAACTTACGGTAGCGATTTTGTGACTAGTGCGTAATCCAGTTAAACTATGAAAACATTTTAGAAGAGAAGTGCCAAAATCATATAAAGCATAGTGTATTAGTTTTGTAATGTT
Source organism: Trididemnum nubilum (assembly GCA_963965965.1). Taxonomy (NCBI): domain Eukaryota; kingdom Metazoa; phylum Chordata; class Ascidiacea; order Aplousobranchia; family Didemnidae; genus Trididemnum; species Trididemnum nubilum. The sequence goes on along the minus strand of OZ014483.1, from coordinate 37,983,111 downwards.
CACCGAGAATGCAGATTACCTTACGACACTCACCCTCTTTCTTTTCTATTTTAGTTCGGCAGGCTGTAATGAGAAACTGTTGACATATTTAGGCTATTGTGCTACTTGGGCATAAATTAGCCGTAAAAGCATTTTTGCGTGGGACAATTTACGTACTTTAAAAAGAGATTTACAGTAATAATAGATTATTTGTAATTTTTAATGTTTAACGTGAAAATTATTTGTTAACATTTTCAGAACAGCGAAACCGGGCAAAACACGTTCAGATGGAGCGATCACTCGCCTGTGGTTTACACGAGTTGGGGTGTTAATCAACCTCAGTTACCACCCAACCAGAAAGGTTGCTCGTTGATGAACCGGTTTGGTACGTGGGGCATGGCGGATACAAACGGGTACCCGGTGTCATGCACACAAACAGCCCTGCCATTCGTCTGCAAACACGAAACACGTAAGATTTTATTTAACTTTTTGCTCAAGATATGAACATTTTTTATTATTTTGGAACTACTTTAATGTTGCAGAAATAAAATTTATTACTCTGAAATGTAACAAACTCTTACTTTTCCAACTTGATCACATTCGTATAGCGTGATTTTTTATTTTGTCTTCTAAACAAATAAATTTCTAATCTCTTCGTTGTCACGTTCGTTGCTATCTACTTTATCTGCTTTGTTGCTTTTGATTAATTATTTTTATTTTGAAAGTTACTGTATTGTTGAGATTCCAATAATAAAACCTTTATCGTATAGCAGCATTGCGTTTGAAAAGACATAATCATTTAAATTTATTAAGAGAGTAATGCAATTATGCAAATACAGTTTGTTTAAAGTGAATAATCACATTAATGCAATCTCCCTATTACATGCCAATACAAAATTATTTTGCTGCATTATTTTGCATTGTTTGAGGTTGTTGTTTTATGTATGCTAATGTTAAATCTTGGTCATGGTTTGCTTTAGTTTACTAGAACATTTCAAAGTGATGCTCTGGTGTCTGTCCTGTTGGCATCTTCACATTTGCTTTTTTGTGCAGTTGTAATCCCTACTGTGGACCCTGGAACCGGTACTTGTGAGGCTGGGTGGAATGCGCTGGGAGATTACTGCTACAAAGTTCAACCAGGTAAGAGTCTAATTTTACGTTGTGCATTGACACAGGAGAGTATTAGATTTTGTTCCATTTCTTTTGACACACTGTTCTGCTATCTTCATGGTTGCCAATGTCACCCGAGCCGCAACGCAATATTTGGCAAAAAAAGGATTTAACGAACGCAGCGTGAATTATTTATTTATTTGTTTATTGTATTTGCGCTACTTATAGGCTGTAAGTGAAAAAACTGAAGTATACCCTGAAGTAATTCGTGAAAAAAATCGAATTCATGTAAGCGCTTTACCATTATCCACGACACTATTGAAGCATTACGTTTGTATCTCTGTTTTCTTTCGGTTGGATTAAAACTAAGTTTGTTTTACTGTAATTAGTTTATTCTTGAATTGCTGATCTAGAATGGTGTACTGTACAAGTAATGATTATAATTACAGTATGATAACACTATGACAAAATTGCAATCTGCGGCACTGCTTGGACTTAATGCTCATTGTTTCGTCCGAGCAGTGGCAAATTATAATGCAGTTATCTGAATCTGAAAGACTTTGTAACCATTTCAATTCAGATTTTTTGATACTTTCATCGAGTAATAAATACACAAGTTCTGATAGATAATAGACGTGATTTAACGGAGGTTGTGCCAGAGCGAAGGCGCCACTTTAGATCATCGAGTCGAGCAACCACCTGTGGATCATTCGTAAATGACACGGATTCCTAACAGTGGCAGTGGCAGAGGTGCCAAACAAAAACTAAAGAATAAAAAAAAGATGATACTGAAACCTCAAAAAAAAAATTAATAAATAAAAGAAGAAAAAAATCATTGCAATTGCAATATTGTAAGACTTTGTAGGAATAAAATTAAACGGAAATAATAATTATGATTTACTTTACCGTATATATTCAGTTAGCAAGCGTAGTAACACATTTTTTGTTGTTAATCTTTTTAGCCCACAATGATATTGACCGTCTCTCGTGGGGAGATGCCGATTGGGAATGTCAAAAACGAACTGGTTATCTAGCAAGCATACACAGCGACCTTGAAAATAAAGCCTTTATTAGTTGGACAGACCACAAAAATGTGTGGATTGGATTGTCGAGGAATGGATGGGGTAAGGAATAAAATGCGTTTAACTCTTTATCAGTGGCGTAACTAGGAGGGACCCCTTAGCCAAGTCATTTAAAAAATTTAAATTGAACTTAAAAATGCAAGCGTTGAAAAACGTTTTAGACTTGACCTGTAAGTAGAGGGGGGCTAAAAGGGCCGGACAGTGGGTTATTTAGTTCTTTCAAATAGCTTCAATAACTTGCCAAATCAGATCCAAATGGCGTTAAAATGGCGATTTTTCCAAAAAATTGCAAGTAATCGTCCCCGCGCCCTTATGGCTTCCGGCGGGTGGTGGCTTTGCCCAAATGAGACATTTTTCGAACTACAAAATCTTAACTTTTGGTTCAAGCCCCGGCCAACTGATTCCAGAAAGTGCTTGAAAGCAGTGGCTGTTCTAAATTATACCAATATGTCCATACAAACACCGAGGTGTATAAAATATTTACTGATGTATTATGTTTTAACTTTACCGTATGACTGATAGTGTGGAACTGCAGGTGGCTGGGCTTGGACCGACAACACACCACTCGACTTCACCAGCTGGGACGAGGGTGAGCCGAATGACGCAGGAGAGGCAGGAGAACCTTGCGTTGAGTTCCGAACCAGCGGCCGATGGAACGATATGCCTTGTAGCAACAACCTGGGATACATCTGTAAAAAGCACAAAAGTAGGAGCGCTGAAGCGATGGTCATTTGTCTGCAGCGTCCATTCAACTAACATGTAATCCACAAACGAAGCTTTACTTCTGAGACATAGGTTCATAAACCAATCCAGACAACAACCGAACCGGTTGACCGCATTCGAACGCGGCCTTTAGATCATAGATGCCGGAAGTAAAATTAAAACTCTACGTAAAATCAGTTCCTTTTTGTTTTTAGCATAGTTGATAATTTCGTCCGACAATATCATCAGACGAAGTGGTTACTATAACGATCTTTTTCAAACGTTTTGTTTCATGTAATTTAAATTGCTGTTTAGCGGCCGCCATGGGGTAGTGGTTGCTAGGTGATTTGACTTCAAATGCCGCAAATTGTGAGGCCGGGTTTGATTTTTGCCCAAGGAACAATAGGTATTTGTTAGGAAGATGTAAATTCAAGAACTGCAAGTCTCCTAAAGGTGTTTAGAGGCTTGGAGCAAATTACGGTTCGACTCACCGTGCTGCTAGCAGCACCGAAACTGTATTGCAAACCGAGCTGTGGGTGGCAGTGATTGGATCGAAATCAAGAAAAACGAGTTCAAATCAATCTACGATATAACCTCCACGCTATATTCAGCTTACGCCTCCTGTGCTCTGCCAACTGACCAACACGTCGACTGCGGATTCTCCGGGATCTCGGAATATGACTGCACGACCCGGGGCTGTTGCTGGGACACTGACGGGGCTGGGCCGCACTCCTGTTTCTATTCCGATGGTAAAAACTTCAGCGAATAAGTAGTTGCATGTTTGAAATATTTTTGCCCAAGTTGATTTTTGCTGGATTTTGTTTTAAAATAACTGGCAGTAGAAAACCTTATCACTACTTAATCACTCTACTGTTTGATTTGAACATAAGTGACACTGTATTGTAGGATGGTCCTTATTTCAAAACTTTGGAAAACTAAACGGAAACCGGGTTTAATTTGTTCCTTTTCAGTAAAAAACTGAATAAGCAAAATATCTCGAAGAAAAATTAAAGTTTAAGGGTTGCACATGAACAGCGAAAATTTGAGATTATTCACGTACAACAATATAAACAATTATACATCATACATTTTTTTTTGCAGCATCGTAAAAAAGGACCAAAATATAAAATTAAAATGTTCATGCGTAATATCTATTGTTTTCTTAATAAGTCCTGAGTTGAAAGTAGTTTTTCTTAATAAGTTTGCCTGGAATAATTTAAGTTGCCGAGTGTTAATTTCTCGATAAATTTCAAACCTTATGCACTACAAAACAATATTGCGCTGCTTGGATTCTTGGATAGTTATTAAATTTGCTAAAATACTTCACGAATCTTTAAGGTTATCACAAGTAACGAAAAAAATGACCTGAAAGATTTCTTTAGTGTGGACAATACAAATGCTCTGATCCATAGACCCTCATGACAAACATACTAAAATTTTCTTGTTAAAGGGATTGTTAGAGTGTAGAATCAATAAGAGCAGTGGATATAGGAATGGCAACTGCAAGTCCAATATAATAAGCTGAGCAAAGAATTTGAAAATTTTTGAAAATCATTTTCAGAATATAATAGCTAGTAATATTCTGAACATGTTTTATTATTTTTTTAAAGTTTCGATTAATACCTTGAACCACTTTCAGTGTCATTCAAATTTATTCTCACAAGTCCATCGCCTGCCTATTATCGCCTCTGGCGTATGCATAAAACATCTACTCAATATTGCCCCAATTCCTGCTGGGACCAGTTAGTCTCAAGCCAACGGCATCGTTTGAGCATTCGAAGAATGAAGATTGGCTTAAAAAGTTTTTGTTGCAAGGTGTGTTTTTTGACATGAATATCTCAAACACTGAAAATAAGAATCTGGAGCTTGCATCCCTATTAAAGCAAAGCTTGAACAAATCAGAAATTGGTTAGGGGCGCGAGAACCTTAAATTGTGTTGGTGATCTGCTCATTTTAGGGGATGGAGCACAAGGCTATACTTTCAAACTTAGTAGATTGAGGGGCCAGATTTATGTTACCCTTTCTTTTCAAAACTTGAACAACAACTTCATATTTTGTATACCGTCATCATACGCTGTATTACAGTTGGATCAGAGGTTCGTTTATAAGACACATGAGCAATGAGCTCTGTGCTCCAAGGTAAATTGATTATAGCAAGCACAGACCAAAGCATCTTTTTTATATCTGTACTAAACTTGCCAAAACGTGGAAAATATCTTGGACTAACAAAAATGTGCCAAATCACATTGACAAGAGAATTGGGCAACCGAGATGAAAAAATTCTGTGGTCGGCTTTGATACACGTCTGAGAAACTAGTGGCTTAGGTTTTTTTGAACCAGAGGTGCATGATGACATGAAGAGACGAATGATTGTAGCTTAGGGCACACCAAAATTCCACTTTTTTTTCCAAACATGGATATCAGTTTTGCAATCCGTGAGGATGTCCGAAAAAACGCTTCTGTGAAAAAAGCAGGGAGTTTCGTCAAGTATTCGCGCTGCAACAGCACTTTTAAGTTTTAGGGGGGTATTTTCTTGAAATTTGGGGGTGCCAATATCTAAAAAGCGCTATATTTTTATTTTTACGTAAAAAAATCGTTTTTACACGTAATTATATTCACGTGCCAAGGTTGACTTATCGATCTAAACATAATTTGCCGATAGTGCTGCTTAACAAGGACTTTTTTGGGGTAATTTTTCTCATTTTAGAGCAATTTTTGAACAAAATTTCAGGCATTTTTCTAAGTTTCAGCCATTTTTTGAGCATGAATGTACTGCACATGTTAATGCTACACTTTGTGAGAAAGGTGTTTTTGGACAAACTTTGTTTTAAAGCCTGAACACCACGTCAAGGTGTTGCCCGTCGTTCAGGTTCCTCTGTTTTTTATCCCGGAGAGGGCCCTTTTCCTGCATGTCATAAAGGGAACGATCACGATTGGGAATGATAAGTTCAGTGTGTTTTGGCCAAAGTGGATTTACAAAAATCTGGGTAGAGCTTTCGTGTGTCTTCTACACAGTGTAGTAGCATCCTCCTTTCTTCCTCATCATCCGTCAAAACGTCCTTGAACTCCTCCATCAGTCTCACTCCTCTTTCCGCCACATCATTCACAACTTTGAGGTGAATCATCAGAATTAGTAATGATGTTCAGTTAATAGTTGGGACTAAATGTGAATAGATTTAACCTCAATGTGTTGACAGTGAGACCAGATATCTAGCTGTGTGACGAAAAAATAATTCTACACTTCCTTTATCTTAATTAATCTAAAAAACAATTAAGGTTATTGGATCGCAATATTGAATTATGACGTTGCCACATACCACGTCTAGTGTTGCAAAGCATTTTCATTAAAGCATCAGTGCAGTTGCAAAGCATTAGTATTAAGTTTGTTTAAGCGGGGGAACAAAAAAATGATCTCAACAAGATCTGCAGATGTAGCATTTCCTCTTATTGGCAAGCCAATAGATAGGCTCTCCTCTTTGCGACGAAGTTGTTCTCTTGTGGCAAAAAGTTGCAGAGGGTTCTACTCCTGGATACACTTGCTACCTAAGTGTAAATTCTATCAAGACCAGAATCAATACGTTTTGGGAAGAATACAGGACAACGCAAGCTTGGGAAAAAAGGAGTTCTGAAGAACAATCTAAGGCTTCCAAAAATTTCAAGGAAAAGTTAGAATCTCTTTTTGATATTGCTAAGCCGGATATTGAGTTTAGACTGTGTGAAGACGATTGGAAATTTGCGCAGGATCAAAGAATGGAACGAAAGTCGACGTTTGGTAACAGGGACACCAAATTATTGGCTCATTTGGAGCGAAAGAAGATACGCGAAGAAAACCACAAGAGACGGCAGGACCAGGCAAAAGAGGAGAAAGAGATGCTCACAATGGTTTTGGGGGGTAAAGAAAGCAATGGGTCAGTTGAGGAACAAGCGGGTGAAGATTTCTGTGAGCCTCCTTCTAAGCAACGGAAGAATTCGGACCGGATTCTGCTGCACGTGCAACGAAATATTGCATCAACATCGCAGGTGGTGATGACTGCAGACCGACATAAGATTTCGAGTAATGCTCGGAATGACATCATCGCATCAATCATCTGAGAGAGTCAAGGATGCGTAGAAGATTTTGAGCTTAGCCAAATGAGTACTTTAAGAGGAAGTAAGAAGCTCCGTTCCTTGAAGTTCGAGTCAGTAAAGGAAAGTTTTTTGGCCGGGTTGGATGATCATTACTTCACAATTCACTGGAACGAAAAGTTATTGAAATGCGGAAAAGCCTATACTCACAAGGAGCATCTAGCTGTTTTGGCCAGTTCTACAAACGGGAAACTGGTGAAGTTATTGGGCATTACAGATCTTGATAGCGGAACTGGTTTAAATCAAGCGAAGGCAGTCAAAAATATGCTGGAAGAATGGAGCATTGAGCAGCGATGTGTTGCAATGTGTTTCGACACAAGTGCATCCAACACCGGGAAATTCGGTGGAGCATGAATTCTATTGGAAGCTCTTATAAACACCCATTACTGTGGACATCATGCCGTCACGATATGCTGGAAGTCTTTGTGGGAGATGTCTTCAAAGTAATATTCGGTCGTTCCAGTAGCCCAAAGTAGAATTTTTTGACATTTTGAAATCAAAATGGCCAACACTAAATTTATCTTCAATTAACCAGTCTGACCTTACCAATTTAGGACCACTGGACAGTTTCAAACTCAATGCACAAGAGAGTCTTCAACATCTGTGCTTTGACGAAAGCACCTACTTACCCAGAGATGACTTTGATGAATTACTGAAGCTGAATTTATTTTACCTCGAACAGCAAAGTGTTAGTAACTTTGCTTTTCGGCGCCCAGGAACACAACATCGTGCGCGGTGGATGTCGACACCAATTTTGGAATTAAGATGTATCTTCTCCGCAGTCAACTGGATGTAGATGCTACTTTTGTCAATGGATTGAGGCGGTTCTGTAACTTTGTGTCCATCTTCTATGCTCCATATTGGTTGCAGTGCCCTTTAGCTTCGAAAGCAGCTGTGAACGACTTGGAGTTCCATCGAGCCATGATGAACTACTCTAGCGTTGATGAAGAAGTTGCTGAAGCTGCCAGACATACTGTACCTTTTTGAAACATAGGTGGTATTTAACAGCTGAGTTCCTGGCATTGTGCTCTCAGCAACTGCCCGACATCGAACATGAAAAGTTAGCTTTCAGCATTTATAAAAGCTATCAAAAACATGTATCTTGTGTCCAAAATCCAACTGCCCATCTAATCTCGGAGAAGCCTCAATTTCCAAACTTATCCTTAGACACTTGTGTCTCTGACATTGTGGGCGAGCGATCGGTGATCATTTTCCAGCGACTGAACCTCTCCTTGCAAGACATTCGCTTTCTAACGTATTCACGGGATAAATGGTGCGATTTCGATGAGTATAAGAAATTTAAAATGCTGATTAATGACCTCAAAGTTGTGAATGATGTGGCGGAAAGAGGAGTGAGACTGATGGAGGAGTTCAAGGACGTTTTGACGGATGATGAGGAAGAAAGGAGGATGCTACTACACTGTGTAGAAGACACACGAAAGCTCTACCCAGATTTTCGTAAATCCACTTTGGCCAAAACACACTGAACTTATCATTCCCAATCGTGATCGTTCCCTTTATGACATGCAGGAAAAGGGCCCTCTCCGGGATAAAAAACAGAGGAACCTGAACGACGGGCAACACCTTGACGTGGTGTTCAGGCTTTAAAACAAAGTTTGTCCAAAAACACCTTTCTCACAAAGTGTAGCATTAACATGTGCAGTACATTCATGCTCAAAAAATGGCTGAAACTTAGAAAAATGCCTGAAATTTTGTTCAAAAATTGCTCTAAAATGAGAAAAATTACCCCAAAAAAGTCCTTGTTAAGCAGCACTATCGGCAAATTATGTTTAGATCGATAAGTCAACCTTGGCACGTGAATATAATTACGTGTAAAAACGATTTTTTTACGTAAAAATAAAAATATAGCGCTTTTTAGATATTGGCACCCCCAAATTTCAAGAAAATACCCCCCTAAAACTTAAAAGTGCTGTTGCAGCGCGAATACTTGACGAAACTCCCTGCTTTTTTCACAGAAGCGTTTTTTCGGACATCCTCACGGATTGCAAAACTGATGTCCATGTTTGGAAAAAAAAGTGGAATTTTGGTGTGCCCTATTGTAGCTCTTTACAAAGATGAAAACTTTCCCAAGCGTACCATTAAAAAAACAATTGGAAAAAACTTTTTTGCTGATTAAACGCAATTAATTGGCTTATTTCTAAAAATGAAGATGGATCAAACATTTCTATCAGTTGACTTTGATCCTTGGAGTGAATTATCAGGCTCATTGATGGCAGTCAGAAAGTTGGTTCAAGAAATCCAAGCCCCGAATGCAATTGCAGAGCGTGGTGTGGCAGTGTCACTTGTAATACGTCTGGCTAATTGAAAAATGTGATGAAGATCAGCTGCAGTTTCATATGCATCTTGCCACAAAGCATACCGTTATAGGCATGGCTTTTGCTAAGTGAGAATAAAGACATTACGCTACTTATTTGGCAACACACAGTGAGTTGGGTTACATCCATACAATTACTGCTTTTTAACTGCTAATACTCTGCAAACAGCGAATCCCGTATCTTTTCAAAATTGGGCATTTATGAAAAACTTTATTGCCCATGTGCAATCTCTAAATTTTTTTCTATCTCGGAAAATTTTCACACACGATGGTTTTAGTCTAAAAGGAACACATTTACCTCGGTTCTCATGATAATTTTTATTGTTTAATTCTTGATATGTATTTAAGGACCACCCTACTGTATAGCTTGTTGCGTATTCTTAGAAAAAGGACCCAGCGTCAGAATAAATACGAAATATCAATAGAAGAAAAACCAGCAAACATTGGAATAATTTTGACGAGTAATATTATCACGTTTGTTTTGCATTGCATGTTTATTTTGTTTACTGTTTATTTATTTATATTTTTTCCAAAAACTGGTTGGTGGAGAAAATACTATCTATATTTTTAGCGGACTCGCAGTGTCTTGCGAAAGGCGGCACGTGCAAGGACTACACACACTTCGAGTGCGAACTCGGCTATGAATCCTTGTTGTGTAGCGGTGGAAACGACAGGAAGTGTTGTTTTGAATGCGACCCAAAAGATGATGTGTGTAGGTTGATCAGTTTTGTGAATACTTTGCACTCATTTCACTTGAGGTTTTACAGTGTTGTAGGGTCTGTGAAAAGATTTCATCACCATTTTATCTTAGGCCTCAATCGCTATCGTCTTGTAAGGGTTTCTATTACAACCATTCTTATTGTATGAAAGTTTGCATGATAACTGTAATTTTTTTGTGGCGAAATGTTGTGGATTTTGTTATAAAAACCATCAAAAGGTTTTTGTAATACCTACGTCTCACTGCTGTTTTGACTGCTCATGTTCTTCTCGTTTTCAGTTTTGCTTTCATCTGTTGCCTACAACTGGAGTAAAACTAATGATATTGTCTTCCGCTTTATTCAAAACTATTATTGATTCCCGGTATTTGCTTGAAAATGCTATAGAGCACATTTTTGTTTGAACCATACAATAAATCAATTGTGGTAACCATTTTTTAACGTATGACTTGCAAACAGCAATGGCAACTTTGTCTTGCTGTGATCAATAAAGTTGCCTGGTTCGTACTGAAAAAGTAATTTTCAATAAAATTACGATCGAACAATTACCGGCCTAATGAAGAGAAACCAATTCTGCGATCTAACGCGGAAAATCATTTTTAGCCTTAACGATTTATGGTAGTGTCCTACTGGAAATACTTTGCTTGCTACACGGTAATCTAAACATCTTCGTGGGACTCATAGATTGTTGCAACCTTCTCAAACATTATTTAGGTTTTTGCATGTTTTCGCCATGTTAAAGAAGGCCACAAATTAGTGCCATGTTAAAGAATGGATAATATTTACCGTAATAAGGCTAAAATCTAATCTAAAACTAACTATTTTTTTTTTTTTAATAACTTGGGTTATAAAAATACTAAACCAAGACCTATAAAAATCGACATTTGTGTTTTTTTATTTTATTTTTTGTCAATTTGTAAACGTACACCCCTTTTAACTACCTTGAATTAACATCTGTTCGTAACATCTGCCAGGCAATTGGTTGAAAGATGCCTCCTGTGCGAACGAAATGTGGTGGGGCAGTGTGTGTGAACGAAACTTTTTTCTTTTTATTTATTGTTTATTATCAAGCTTGCGCAAAAGATGCGTTTATTTGTTGGAGTTGAAATACTCAAAAAACTATTTTTCAAGAAAAAAGCAATCTACGAGATCGTAATACCTGAAAATTTAGCAAAGACAAACACGTAAAAGTCCAAATTATCGCAGGTTTTTTGTCGAGCCATAGTTGCAAGCAAATTATCGCCAATGGGATGCTACTATTAGGGAAACGCAGAATCAATTCCCAGCATAGCTATTTTTCACTCAAAAACATCTCATTTTTTTGCATTAGAAGAACTAATTCTCAGAATATATTTTGAAATAAATCTTTCGGCGAAATATGACTACTTTCATGCTTAACAAATTCGTTTAGGATTAATGTTTAAAAGTTATTATGGTGAATGTTTGTATTGCTAACATCAAAACATGTCTAATGGTAGATCTATGAATTTGATATACGCAAGATTTTCTTGCTTTAGAAAAATGAGAATTTTTGGGTACTTTTAGGTAACGATAACGTGAATGGCTGGGAACAGAACGATCAAAAGTGTGAGAGTGGTGGCTATGGCCACTGCCAGTATGACTCCAACTTCTGCCAGTCTGATGTTTATGAAACTGGCTTGTGTGGCGGACCTAACGAGAGGAGATGCTGCGTCTGTAAGTAAACAGAAAATAGTTCTATGATGAGTGCTATCGACTAGTGAACGAGTTCACATCAGTCGAGCCATGTTAATTAGCTGCTCTTGTTGATATAATTTTTGTTGTTTAAAACCAATTTCATGAATTTTGACGTTGAAACAAGACCAAACTACAACTTGTAGCATTTTTTTTTGTGAGCGATTGCGCATGAAATGTCAAGTCTACTCGAGAGATGAAGCAGTAAACTGTAGCGCCAATTTTCTTATTTTCATTTTCTAATCCGGTTTGTAACTAAGTTGATTTAAAAGTTCTGGTGGTCAGCAGAGTTTTTAGCCCGCTATGGTGTTGTTTTGCCGGCGTTGCAGTTTCTTGCATCATGCTATCAGCGCTTTATGTTGTAATATTTTTCTCAGTGCTTCTACTGGAAATGCTAATATTGGCGATTATTGTGCGCTATATTGGTTAGATCATTTTTACAGAAAGAATTTTACTCATTTTCAGCAAATCCATTCACGAACCCTCCTGACCCCACCCCAACCACCACCACCACCACGCAGGGCAACAACCCCATTACCACCACCACCACTCAACCGGGCCAAACCACCACAAAATCAGCCACAACCGCTAATCAACGAACTGAAGGACCAACCATTGGAAACATAAGTATATTGTTGTTGTTTTTTTTTGCTGAACATGAGAAAAAGCGTGATGTGTTGTATATTACTGTCAACTTTGGAGGCCAAATTAAAAATATGATAAGAAAAGGAAGGGCTTACTCAATTAATATGTTTGATTTTTGAGATAATATTGGGCAGCTGACACTGTTAGATCGAAATTGATTTTTGTACATTTAAAAATAAAAAAAATTATATAAATATGTGAAGCATTTTATATGAAGCTGGTTTCTCAGCCTATGTTTCAGCAGTACAAACAATTACCTCCAATCTACAACGTACAAGCAAGTTTGGAGGTGGTTGCGTAAAATCATTTGATTTGATTTATTTATTTCGGCGTTAAAAATTACAAAACTGATTAAAACGAAATTAAACAAAATGCGAGGCCGCAGGGTCTATGAGAAGCCCAAAGATGGCTTTTAATCGGTAGTTCACAGTGGAACTATCGATTTATAGACTCTGCATCAAAAGGAAAATCAACAAAAAAAAAATACAATAAACAAACTAAAAGGATAAAGATGCGAGATCCCGAGAGTGCTTGAGAAAATAATGCTATTATAAAAATGATGTAATTTAATAACTATTTAAAAGATATTGTTTCAATTTTTTTAAAAATTGAGTTAAATTTTGTGATCGTAAAAACTGCATAGTGTTGAAGCATGCCGTGACACCTTGATACTGCAGTAGTTGTATTATCGGCAACGTCGCTGAGGGGGCAAAGGCGTCGTTTTCGCGACGACCTCGATCGCATGATCTGGGTTTAACCCCCACCCTGGTGACGTCGTTGCGTCCTTAGATAAGACACTTCACGATGTTTATCTTTGCTTAATTGGTGGCTACAAGCAAGCAGCAAATTCAGTGGACAAGGATTAGAATAAATCTACGGGAACATTGAATCACTGGAAACTTCTAAGCAGGTGCAGATTCCTACAAATACGAAGTAGTTATCGCAATGAAAAAGTGGACGTATCGTCCGCTTATCAGCGTCTGACGCTGTCCGGTGACATGAAGATAAATACGCCTCAGAACTACAACATTGTTCGTATATAACACAGGTTGATGTGTGCATGAGCAAGATGCTCTTTCATCAAGTCACTTCTTGGAAGAGCTGAAAGATTTGTCTTGTTCCAGACAAAGGATTGGACGGCGGTGCGATCGCTGGAATTGTCATAGCTGTTCTCTTCATTGTTGCGGGACTTGGAGCTGGTTTTTACTTCTACAGAAGAGGTGACGTCAAAATGCCATCGCTGCAGCTGAATTCGAAGGAGCCGAGCGCGGTTGGCGGATTCAGCAACCCCATAGCATTCAACAAAGTAAGCACGCTATTCGAATCGTGTCGTAATCAAAAAATTTACAAAGTGAAAAACAAAACTCCACCAATATAAACTGATTAGTAGGGTGTCCCTTATTTGGGGTCAAAATTCAAAATACACATTTTTGTGAGTCTGACCCTCTCAAAAGTTTTCAATGCACCAAAAACTGCCTCATACAAAGTTTTGTTGCAAATTTTGATGTTTAGAGGTGGCGCTGTGATCTCAAAGTTAGCTTAACAAACTCCATTTTATGTATGTGGGAAGTTTTCTAATCGGTACAATAATCATGTTTGCAGAAATTTATTGCTGCAGAAGAGTAGATTTCTTCATATTCGGAACAATGGCCTGGTTATTTTCAACAATCTGTAAAGCATACTGCATTGTTTTTATTTCTGAAGCGGTTTGATTGAGGGGTGGTGCCACTTAACCTTTCCGAAGGATGAAGGAGCTACGGAACTTCGCACAGACACAACAGTTGAGCCACACGCAAAGGTGCAGACTGCAGAGCCAAAGATAGATTTGCATACAGGCTCAGAGGCAAAACAGTCAAGAAAAAGATGAGTAAGGTCCTGCAGAAGGTGTCAACAGGCGCTGCAGGAAGAGTTTTCCTTACGACTGACTTACGACAATTGTTAGAGGCTTTGACCTTGGAAGCGAAGGCGGAAAGCACAAAGCATATGAGGCGTGAGAGGACCAATTCCAACGGAGAAACTGTAGGAATGGGACAGTTGAGATGGTAGACGGAATGTGGGAATGTGACGTCTCCATTTGTGACACTGGGTGTAACGAGTTTTGGCAGTGCCTGGGGAGAGAAACAAGGGACCATCGCAGTAGCCAGGGAGGTTCCAGCTTTGGTAAGAGCATCAACATGCTTATTTCCAGGGAAACCAGCATGACCGGGGACCCATTGGAAGATTAAAATGGCACTGTTGGAAAGTGAGGAGACATGAACCCAGACATTTTAAAGGGGTCTTGGCCAGAGATGTAAGGGGGCATTTGAAAGTAGGAAAAGAGCCGATTGGGAGTCCGTTAAAGGACTTCATGAAAGTTTTTAAGTCGTCTTGTGGTTGTTACACCAGACAAGCCCGTGCTCCAGTGGATGGGTTTCAGCTGAGAAACTGGAGGCAATTCGTCCAACAGAGAAAAAGAGTCAAAGGTATTGCATTTGAATAATATGCCATACACTCCAGTGCCTCCCGTCTCATGAGGGAAAAGATAGATTTATCAGCCCATGAATACGCGTCTGAAGGAGGGAGAGTAATCGATTCTTGGCGTATCTATGGTGCTGGGATGAGCTAGGGCAACTGCAGTTAGGCATGGAAGATGATACTGTGAACTTGATTGGAGTCCAAAGGGAATTGGAAGACATATAATTCATGGTTCGCACAAGGACAGAAGGGTTTCTTTTGTGGATAAGCAATATCACGAGGAGGATTTCTTCTTTAACCGACTTATCACTGATCTTGAGCCAATGGTACTGACGTTCAATGATTCTTGCAGGAGGCGCAGTGTACGTCCGAAGCATGAAAGTGCTTGGTCTTATTCAAAGTTCAAAAAATTGGAATTCAAAAAAATTCAAAGTAATTTTCAAAACGGGGAGTTGGGTGTCAATGAGAAGCAATGGGATAGGGGCGGAAGAGAAACTTCAACTAAAGACCTTGCTTGCAGCTCTGGGGAGAATTTCTAATTGGTGGGTTAGACATATCAACCTTCTACTATTTTTGTTGACACACTCAACAAGTGTTTCGTTTTTTGTGTTGGTCATATCCACTTGAGTTTCTGACAGCGGTTCTTGTACGACATTCTCTGAAACTTTCATCACGGAACATTTTGTAGTCAAACCTACATTACGATCAAACAGGCCAAGCAAATTTAAATCCTCTGTAAGATACCACAGATGACTAGCCAATAGCCATCTTAGGTAAAGAAGTTGCTTTTTTTGAAAAACTGGTTAATGATACGAGCACTGAAAACTGCACATAATTACTGCATGTCATAACTGATACGTCACTGCAGTTCCTAAGTTAACTCTCAGAAGATTTTAATAATCGCTATTGTTTTGTTTGTTAAGGTTACTATGAAATAATAAAACTGTGCTGTTCATAATGGTGGTATAAATTAAAAATACCCATCCAAACTTGAAAGGCTTTGCTCCACCTCCAAACTTCATTTTAAAATTTAAAATTTCATACATATTATTTTTTCATGAAATAGAACCATTTGAAAGGTACAGAGGTGACCTTTTTCAAAATGTCAAAATAAGGGACACCCTACTGATTAGTAAGCTAGTTGCTAAAACGGGAGGCCTTAGGTTTGAGGTTCAGTCAAGACGGTGTTACCAAGGACTCATCGCCGCTTTGGCGATTTTCGTAAAACAGAAGTTTTGAATAAGGCTTTTTGTGTATATGTTGAAAACTTTTTGTAATTATTTCACTTGCTTCGAAATGAACAGGTTGCTTCCTGGCCAGCATCATCAAAAAACTATTTGTAAGATCCATAAATGAATTAACATTCTCTATTTTAAAACAGTAGAGATTGAAATAATGATCTTGTTGCAGTTGTTATTTGAAACTGATATTTGACTCAAAAGAGGGCTAAAGGGAAAATCAATGTGGGTATCTAAAGTTAGAGCAATCGTATTACATTAGATTGGCGTTGACTATGGTACATTTTTCTTGACCCAGTCATTCCGTAGATATTCTACTTCAAACACGACGTAAGGGCCCTTTCTAATCATAATTTTTATTGACAACAATGACGTTGATAACATCGGCGACGCAATCTTAGTTCTATCCTACAGCAACGCCGCAATTAAGCTAAGCCACAGTGACCTTTGACCTATTAATAGCTTAAAATTGGTCTTTGTGGGCAAGGCTATTACATTGAAACGTCAAGGTTTTCAATAAAAAATTTATTTAAGACACCCTATGTCGTGTTTGCAGTAGAATATCTCTGGTACGGCTGGATCAAGTAGGTTTTCAATAAAAAAGGTTTTCAAAAAAGGTTTTCAATAAAGTTTTCAATAGGTTTTATTATAGATTTAATAAAGTTTTCAATAGGTTTAATAAAGTTTTCAATAAACGTCAAGGTTTTCAATAAAAAATTTATTTAAGACACCCTATGTCGTGTTTGCAGTGGAATATCTCTGGTACGGCTGGATCAAGTAGGATGGAGTTAAGGCCAATCTAATCTAATACGATTACCCTAACTGTAAATAGCCTACACCCATTGATTTTGCCTTCAGTCCTTTTTTGATTCATATAACGTGCTCAAGTCACCAATCAAGTTTTTCACGTGAGGCATGACATAAATTTGATAATTTTTTCTTATTTGTTGTTTCTTGTTCAACTGCTGTAACTAATCGCTGTTAATATTATACCTTTTAACGGTATTTTACACTGGAGGGTGGAATGCCCACTTTGCTGTTGTTTTTTTTTTATGATAAATCCCTTCAGAAATTTTTTGTTTGCTTCAAACCAACTTAAGTTTGAGTTATTTTATCACAAATAACTCATATTATATCACAAATAACTTCTAAAATGGGGAGGTTTCCCAATTTTGACATTTCCCAAACGCACTTTCTGAAATCGGAGCAGTTTTTGGCTCATATCTAACTTAAATGATGTCATAAGACGTTTTTGTGTCGTAACCGCTTTGATTTAGGCATTTTGTTTTATGATTTGGTATCAAAAACAAACTTCTGTACAAAATTTGAGCCGCCTTAGAAAACATAGCTCTGACGTCACTATGATGACGTCATCAGCTCAAAACCCTTTTCAATTTGGGTAAACGCCAATCCACATACCATATTTGGATCTTTCCATGACTTTTGGGTTTAGGAGTTAGATAAGGAAATGCGTTGGTCGAAAGGCCAGTAAACTAGGGTTAACATCTATTGGCTTTTTGACTAAAATGTTCATGTTTTTGAAGCAGCCTTTCTTCTGACACTTGTCTAAAACAATGGTCTGAATAGAGAGCGCAGAAAAACGAGTGGCTATTTATAGGAAAATGCGGGCCGTCATTGACTAGAAAAAGACTAATGATAGAGCGTCATTAGTGCTCAATCTTTATGCTGTACAGGAATTCTTTTTGGCAGCAGAGGGCGGGGTTAGAAGTTTTGATGAAAGTGGCTTCACGATTAGATAAATGGAAACGAGGGCGGCATTGGACAAAAATAGATAGAAAGTCTATCAACTGTCATCATAAGGCACAGGCAGGATTTTGTAAAAGACCAAGTCCAAAGCTGAATCAGAAGCACGAGACGACTGGGTATTAGGCCGGGTGGAAGATTTGCACTGACGGGCACGAAGTATGCGTTTCTGGGAAGAAGAGCAAGAGCGGATAGATTTGGGAACGTCTTGTTTAATTCTGTTCTGCAGCCTTTGGCATGTACGACCTACACATACCAACTGTCGCAGTGGCATGAGAATTGATAAATCACGTTGTTTTTTTTGAAAGTAGGCAGTACATCCTTGTTGGAAGCGGTGAGAAGCTCGTTGGTAGAGCAACAATGCGTGGTTCCACAACGCAAAAGCACTGTTTGACAGCAGATTTTACTTGCTTTTCAAACCGGGTAGAAACAGAACCGAGCCAAGGGATAGAGGGGCATCTTTCGGTCCGAATCTAGGCACAGCACGAAAGTGCTTCATTTTCTTAGCCATAAATGACATGATAACGTGAACCGGGTATCCATTAGTCCAATTACTCGAAAAGCACTCCGCTTTGAAATTCAAACAAAGCAATCTGGCATACTTAATGTGGCACACCTCTTATTTACTGCACGCTTACTGCTGGCGATTTTCTTATCCACAAAAAATGTCTCAGGCATATAAAATCTCTGCGATCAAACAACAACATCCTGATTACCAAATCAGACAAGGGGTCGGGCGTGGTTATTTTAAAAAAAACCGACCACATGACAAAAATGAATTTCATTCTTGAATACGAAACCAAAGTTTTGACACTCGGCCAATCCAGCAAAAATGCCAACACCTCAAAGATCGAATTCCGAATACAACACCGCCTGCTGCAGTAGCACAAAGACGATTTGCTCACTACGAATTTATACGAACTCGTTTGACCGACTGACTTTCAATGGCCGCGCATGTACGGCCTTCCTAAAACACACAAAAAAGATGTGCCACTCCGACCCAACCAGTCTATGGCCGGTTCAGCGCAACACTAGCTGGCCAAATATCCCTTCTCTTTGCAAACCCGTTTTCACGCTCTACTTGAACAACTGCATACGGGACTCTTTCACCTTTGCTGACATCATTAAAACCTCAAAGTTGGACCCTTCCTCCATTTTTCTCTGCTCCTTTGACATTTTGAGTTTATCTACTAATGTCTCTCTAGAGCAGGCATGGTCAATGTACGGCCCGCAGACCAAATCCGACCCGCCTGGTCTTTTATTCTGGCCCGTCGTATGTTATCAACATGTTGCAAGACTCACTACTGTGAAGGTTCAATAGGAAAATTAGATAACTCTTCTCTATAAATAGCAAAACATGCTAAACTATGATGTCACAGCTACATTTGTGCGTCGCTTGACGCCACTGTGCTTTCTGGTTTTTACCAGTAATGTGCCGTATTTATCAGTTTAGAGTTTTTTTATCAACCGTTTCGTTAGTGCAGAATATTATGCAAAATAGCATAGGTGGGCACAAGTCCGTTAATTGTTAATCCGTGAATTACGAAGCTAACTTTTTCATTAACCCGTTAATACGTTAAAAACTTTTTTCATGTTAACGGACTAAATTAACTTCCGTTTTGTTCTCTTAACTTCCGTTAAGGTTTTTATCGTTAATATCTTGCACCACTCATTCATCGTACCGATACAAACCAGTTTGCAGTGGTAGTAACACTTGTTGCGTATTAGCACGAGCTTTATAGCAGAAAGCGAAGAAAGGAGCTCTTTTTTGTGGCAAATAATAAGCTGCAGTCTCATTGGTCTATTAATTATCGCAGTTCGCAATTTCCAAAGATTTTCCGATCGCAGCTTTGTTAGCGCATTTGAACTTATTTTTCTCTTGAAGTTAGATTAGACTGCAAAATGTAACTTCCAAAACACAATAAGACCGCCATAGCAATAGATATTTCCTCACAATCAGCTCAACAGCGTCAATACGTGTTCTAGAAGGGAGTGAATAAAGAGAAATGTAAATTATACGCAAAATATTAACGGATTAACGGACTTTATTAACTTTCGTTAATTAAAGCTGAAAATAACGGATAAACGTTAACGGAGATGTGAAGTTTGTTAACATACTTGTGGTTAACGAAGCTAACGTTTTGCATTACCTTGCTCACCTATGCAAAATAGACAGTGCTAATTTGTTGATAAATTATTGTTAAAATGAGAGCAGCGAAGAAGCGAACAGTCGAAAGTGAGCGAAGAGTGTTGAAAAAGGAGTGGACAACGAAATACTTTTTTACCGAAGTAGGATCAACTACGGTATGCCTTATTTGCTAAAAAACGTTGCTGTTTTAAAAGAAAACAACATCCGCCGCCATTTTGACACCAATCATGCAAACTACCGTAGCAGCCTGTTCACTCAGCAACGAGAGGTCTCTTACAGATTAGTGGCAAATTTTTGGAATCAGCAAAACACTCTTTTTCAGCAGAGTGCGGTTCATGAGTCAATCACCAAGGTAAGTTCTTCACTGGCTTTCAAAATAGCACAAGCAAGCAAACCATTTTCCGATGGAGAATTTATCTACCAGTGCTTGGTAGAGACAGCAAGTCTTATGTGTCCAGATACAAAAAACAAATATGAACAAATCAGTTTATCACGCATAACAGTAACTCGCCATTGAGAACAAATTGATTAGCACTTAGCTGCCGAGTTAAAAGGAAAAGCAGATTCTTTTATATTTTATTCGTTAGCGCAGGACGAAAGTGATGACATAAGAGACACGGCACAGCTTTTGATTTTCGTTAGAGGAATTAATGACAATTTTGAGATAATAGAAGCACTTTTAGCATGGAATCGCTAAAAGGGACAACTCTAGAAGACCTTTTTCTTAAAGTCACTGGTGTGATTGACAGGTTTGTTGTTGTTGGTGTAGCGCATACCTGTATTTATTTGCCTGTCACCGGACAGTGTCAGTCGCTAAGTTATTGGACGATTCAAACACTTTTCATTGCAATGACTACTTCGTGATTGGAGGAATCCGCATCTGCTTAGGAGTTTCTGATGATCTAATGTTCCTGTGGAGTTCTTCGAATTCTTGTTCGCTGAATTTGCTGCTTGTTCAAAGCCACCAAAACAGAGACAATCATCATAAAGAGTCTTATCCAAGGACGCAACAACATGACCAGGGTGCGGGTTGAACCCAGATCATTCGCTCAGGGTCGTCGTAAAAACAACGGCTTTACCCTCTCGACCATATTGCCGAAAGTCTGCTGACATGTTTAAATTACCTTGGAACATACAGTACTTCGAATGTCACCACTGATGAATCCCCAAACTTGACAGGAAAAAACGTCGGACTGCAAAATATACTTCAATACAAGATGATTAAGGAAAATGCTAGGGTGGATAAAACCTTATTGCTCTATTATCCATTAGGAAGCTCTGTGTAAATCTGTGCTACAGCTCAATCATGTAGTGAAGGCAGTGGTAAAACTGATCACCTACATACCGTAAAAGGGAGAGGACTTCACCATTGCCAATTTATGAAGTTTCTTGAGGAAATTGATTCCGATCACCAGGACTTGGATTACCGTTCTCATGTGCGCTGGCTAAGCTTGGGTAAAGCATGTAAACGCGTATGGGAACGAAAAAAGGCCATTATCGCGTTTTTGAAGTCAATCGGGAAAGCTGATGACTTTTCTGAGCTGGAGGGCAGAAATTTGCTCGGTGATTTTTCTTTTTCTGTGGATATATTGACACATATGAATGAGCTGAATGCAAAGCTGCAAGGGAAAGAACTCTACGCTCACTATGTTATGGCTTTCAAATCAAAACTGGCTTTATTCTCAGCACAAATGTCCAACAATTCTTTTCATGCGTTTTCCCACTCCATACTGACGATGAAACAAGCCCCTAAACATGCGAATAAACACAGCAAATCACTCAATGGTCTGCACCACGAATTTTGTCGTGGATTTCTTGATTTCAAAAAACTCCAAAAAATATTTCAGTTTATTTCGGCTACACTTTCACACGTCGCTGCAACTGCACTAGAAGGACTGCAGTTGAAATTAATGGATCCTCAAAGTGACATTTTAAAGGAGAAATTCAAAACCCTGAAGCTGAATGAGTTTTACCCATCGCTAAGCCATACCAGATTTCCCAAAATTCGAAAGATGGCACAGAAAATGCTGGTATTGTTTGGCTCCACTTGTGTTTGTGAACAGCCCTTCAGCCAGATGAATTTCAACAAATCTAACCACAAATCTCAATTGAGTGATGCACATCTCAAATCTGTCCTGACTATCGCTACAAACAAAATGATACCAAATTTCGATGCTTTGGCAAGAAATAAAACTTAACAATCCTATCAAACGTATTTAAATTATCATTACAATTTCATTCAATGATTGTCAACCTAAAACTATAGGTTTTCGTGTTTCGACCAGTAACTTAGGCCATCTTCACGGCTAGCATTTAAATTAGATTTTGCTTTTCGATTGTATATTTCAGTCAGTTGTTAATTTAATCTTCCATTGTTTTTGTCCCTTTGTTATTCGTGTGACAAACTGTATATGAGTGGCGGCTCGATCACTTGGTTCATCAATCTGAGAATGAAATAATTTTGGCCCCTGATTCAAAAAGTGAGCCTCACTCTGCTCTAGAGTCCATCCGAGACAATTCAAATCTTTGCTAACGCTCTTTACAGTTCGGAACACCCTTCTGCACCTTTTCCTCGGCAAATCTTTGTTGAACTTACGGAGATGGCTACTTTTTCCATCGACTTTACCTTCGATGACATCATGCATCGCCAGATCGACGGAGTCGTCATGGGATTAGCCCTTTGGCCATACCTCGGCAATATTTTTGTTGACTACAATAAATGTAAACTTTTCCAGACCGCATCCGAGCCGGAGATGTATTACCGCTGAATGGATGACACTTTCGCAGTATTTAGCAACGAAGACTAGTGCAATCTTTTCTTGCTCAACCTCAACTCGTTTCACCCTTCTGTTCGCTTTATTTTTGAAATAGAGTATAACCTGGCTCTCTCTTTTTTGGACGTGTTGGTTGAAAAGTCCCCTTCCAAGTCCATTACCTCCATCTATCGGAAACCCACATTCACCGGTCAATATCTACGCTGGAATTCCTTCAGTCCACAGAAACGCAAAACTAATCAAATCCTGTTCGTTACTCAGCGGGCTCTTGCCATTTGTTCAAAAAGATTGCCATCTAAACTAGACAAAATCAAGTTCATTCTACATACTAATGGATACCCGGATCACGTTATCATGTCATTTATGGCTAAGAAAATGAAGCACTTTCGTGCTGTGCCTAGATTCGGACCGAAAGATGCCCCCTCTATCCCTTGGCTCGGTTCTGTTTCTACCCGGTTTGAAAAGCAAGTAAAATCTGCTGTCAAACAGTGCTTTTGCGTTGTGGAACCACGCATTGTTGCTCTACCAACGAGCTTCTCACCGCTTCCAACAAGGATGTACTGCCTGCTTTCAACAAAAAAACAACGTGATTTATCAATTCTCACGCCACTGCGACAGTTGGTATGTGTAGGTCGTACATGCCAAAGGCTGCAGAACAGAATTAAACAAGACGTTCCCAAATCTATCCGCTCTTGCTCTTCTTCCCAGAAACGCATACTTCGTGCCCGTCAGTGCAAATCTTCCACCCAGCCTAATATCCAGTCTCGTGCTTCTGATTCAGCTTTGGACTTCATCTTTTACAAAATCCTGCCTGTGCTGAATAGTATGATGACAGCAGATAGATTCTCTACTCTTGCCTGCTCTTGTAGCCACTTTCATCAAAACTTCTAACCCCGCCCTCCGCCGCCAAAAAGAATTCGTGTGCAACTTAAAGATTGTGCACTAATGACGCTCTCCCATTCGCCTCTTTCCAGTCAATCACGGCTCGGCTTTTTCCTATAAATAACCACTCGTTTTTCTGCGCTCTCCTTTCAGACGATTGTTTTTGACAAGTGTCAGACGAAAAGCTGCTTCGAAGACATGAACATTTTAATCAAAGCAGTTCTCAAATTCTGTACCACCAACCAACTAGTAGCTTTAATTTGTAGAATTTGCTTGTGGTTAGTTTTGATGGAATTAATGTGTTTCATCATGAAGGTTGCGTTTCCCGCAAAACTTCAAATCAAACTTGATTCTTTTCAGGATGATGTCAAATTACAAGAAGCGCAAGAAGAATATGACGCATGATGACAAAGTGCAATATTTTTGTAGTTTCCAGTGTTTATAAGATTATAATTTAACTCTGTGTTGTGTCTTTGCAATTGCTGCAAAATATTAATGTATGTATTCGCTGCAGTGTTACCTTTCCGCTTGCAATCCTCTTCATAATAAACGTTTACTTTCTAGCCTTCTGCCACCAGCTTCATTAGACGTCAAGACATACCAGAAATTAACAAGTGATGGCCATTCGAAAACTTTTTCTATTCGAGATGGTCAAAGGCGTTGCATTATTAAAAGAGAGCGGCGGAGATGATCGCAACGCCGAAAAGTAGTCAAGCTTTTTTTTGTTGGCTTACCTAAAACGCAGCCCGTTATCACGACTTTTGTGATGAAATAGAAACGCCTTCTTAGTCCATCACCTGAATTTATCTATAAAAAGTATTTTCTCAGGGATTTAATGTCTATTTTTGGTTGGGAACGTTCTCGCACCTGAATGAAATCCTGGCTAGGCTTACGTCACAGTTCAAGAGCATAAAATTCAT
Source organism: Trididemnum nubilum (assembly GCA_963965965.1). Lineage (NCBI taxonomy): Eukaryota > Metazoa > Chordata > Ascidiacea > Aplousobranchia > Didemnidae > Trididemnum > Trididemnum nubilum. The sequence goes on along the minus strand of OZ014483.1, from coordinate 37,958,523 downwards.
CTTTGGGTGTTCTTTGCTTTGTTACTTTCAGGATCAGCACTTTCCGTTCTATTTTGTTTTATTAATGATGCTTTAAGGACACCGTAAAATAGAGATGTAACAACTCTAGCCAGCAGTGACTTGACTCGAGTCGCATTTTTTGATGACTCAGATTGGACTCGAGTCACATTTACGAAAAAGATTTGACTCAAGTTTCGCCACAATTACTCGAGTCATAGTTCTGATTTTATTCCTAATTGAAAATCCTCCTTTTTGTGGAATACATGTTTACAGTTTCATTCATTTACGTACTGAATAAATTTAATTTTGCGAAGTAGTGTGTGTAATCACCAGAGGTGGAGTCGAGAACACAAGGCTCGAGGCCAAGGCCAAGGACACAAAAAAAATGCAAGGCCAAGGACAGCCCTTCCGAGGACAGAACCTCTCGAGGCCAAGGACAGGAATGCTCAAGGCCAAGGACACAGGCGCAAGTGTTCTCCAAAAAAAAAAAGTCTTCAAAAAGTTTTTTTCAGGCCATCTCCAATTCATTGGCGTACCCAGAATTTTTGATTGGGGTAAGCCTAAACCACAAATCACATGATATGACGTCATCAAAATTTTTCCAAAGAAGAAGTTTTTGTGGGACAAAGATATCGTAGGATGGAAGATCTGAAATCGTTGTTGCCTGTTGGCACGTAACCAGGATTTTGCAAAGGAAGAGGGCTTAAACTAATAGTTCAAAAACGCAAAAATCTAACTTTGGAAACGTGTTGAGAAAGCTAGTGTAACTCAAAGGTATCAAAGACGGGGGGTCTCCATTGGGCGATTTTTTGTAATTTTTTGGAAAAAAAAGCTATTTTAATGCCATTGAATCACATTTCGCAAGTGTTCAGAGCCATTTAAAAGCACTAGATTTTTGACATTTGAAAGCCAATTGAAAAAATCAAATTGTTTAATACTCCTTTTACTAGCAATTTAAGTTTAAAACACGTTTAACATCTTGTATTTTGGAGTTAAATTTAATTGTAAGTGATATGGTCCAGCTATGGTGCGTTGTCTTAATTGTAAGATGCATTGTCTCTTGCAACATTTTAGCAGTAAATAATAATCCACTCGAGGATTTTCCTTAGAGATTTTTGTTTTGTCATGACAATAACCAGTTATAGGAGTATATGTTCGGCCAGGGGGCCCAGGCCCCCTCAATTGAAGTTCAATGATTCGTTCAATCAGCATTTTCCATGGCTAATTTTTTTAAAAGTAATTTGTGCGTAAAAACCGGCGAGGTTGGAGGTGAATTACTGAATTGTTATTGAAAAATGGTAAATAGATAGTTACGTCAACTAGCCATGTTATTGTCGGGCCGGATTTACTTCGCGCTAGGCCCCTGGCGCTTTGGAGATTTTCGCAACATCTTTCTGCCAAATATAGGTGAAGACCAAAAAAAGTCTTACGATTTTAGCACGGGGCCCCTAGCTGGTACTCAGGCGCGTAGCCAGAATTTCGCAATCTGGGGCTGTTTTGGGGGTCTGGGGGCGGGGCCCCCAGTCACCGGAGGCCAATGGGGGTTAGGGGGCGAAGCCCCCAGCAGCCGGGGGATTGGGGTCTGAGGGCGGAGCCCCCAGCGCTCGAAAATTTTGCATTTTTTTGCAAAATGAACTTAATTTTAGAGCTATTTGAATAAAAAATAATGCTTTTAGAACGTGGCATAGAAATTGGCAGCCCAATATGATTCAACTGGTTGCATTAATGGGCTATATGGGAAGTGGCTAATGATAACATTGCTGTTCTCTTGTTTACATGCTGGTAAATCATAAAATCCTATTATTCAATAAAACTCACACGGAGTAATCTGTTTCGTCTATATTTTATAAAGAAAAATAATTGGGGAAGGGTTAATGGAAAGATATTTGAGAGAAGTGACTGGTAATTAACTAACACTGTATAGCCCCCCTCCCCATATTCCTGAGTTGATGATATATTTGTTGATAAAACCTATGTTTGGCGGTTTTAAATTAGCGATCAAATTTGATTTTTCAAATTTTTTCGGGCATTTTTTCAGAGTTTTCATTGATTTGTAACTTTAATTTTTGACAATTAGCCCCCCCCCCCCTGAATATATGTTTCAAATGATGCATTAAATCACTTTTTAGTCAATTCCAGCGCAAAAAACAGTCTCAAAAGAGCTAAAAACGTGGTATTTTCCTTATTCTGCATTTTGGTTGACAAGCCAATGGGGGGGGGGGGGGGGCTATAGCCCCCGCCTCCCCCATGGCTACGCTACTGCTGGTACTGCGTCATATTATGGTAAATCCGGCCCTGATTAATGCATTACGTTCACAAAAAGGCTAGATGTGGGCCTGAGATAGCAACTTTTAGGACAAAATCTCTTTGTTTTATTCGGGTATACGTTTAAATTGGCTGGCAAAAATTGAATTGAGGGGGACCCGGAGCTCCTGGTCTTCAATATTGTTGTTAGTTATACAGTTGTAAGCGAAAAATGCTAAAAAGAAACTGAAACTGAAGAAACTATAGGCTTTTTTGTCACATTTTTGTCATTGGTAAAATTTCAATTGGGGAGGGGCGGATCCCCTGCCCCTTCCCCTTGGCTACGCCTATGCTCCAATTGAGGAAAACAAAAAAGGTGTTCGCAAATTTTCTGCGAGGTTTCTGGCGTTTTCCAACGAAGTTTCAGCTGTTCAAAAAATAGTGCTGTCCTCGAGCCGAGGACAGGGCAATTTTTGAGGACTTGAGGCTTCGAGGCCAAGGACTTGACCTTCGAGGCCAAGGCCAAGGACTTCAAAATGTGTCCTCGAGGACGTCCTCGAGGCCAAGGACGTCCTCGAGGACTCCACCTCTGGTAATCACAGTAAGCGGAGTTCCGGTCGGCTCTGAAAGTATGTAAAATTTTTGGTACTTTATTTTCATTTTTTATGAATTTAAAGTAACTTGACTTGAGTCATTTTCTCTTCTTTTTTTCCGAAAGTTATTTTGATCGAAAGATTCGACTTGACTTTAGTAAACATGCCCAAGTGCCTCGACTCGAGTCATTAAAAGAGAGACTCGTTCCAACCCTGCCAGAAGTAATATTGAGATCGACAGCTCACTGGGTTGGCGACCATTGAACAACATTTATTCAATATTTATTCATGACTACCACAATAATAGCAAGTGGATACTAACGCAATAATAACACGAAGAGTCAGAAAAAGGAAATAGTGACACAACGCGAGACGTTAAGAAACTGCAGAAAATAATGAAGATAAAAAAAGCGATTTTTATTTGCATGGTTGCTACACCAGTCACACCAGTTGAAATATGCGCAATGTAGGCCTAATCAATCGCACTCATCATCGTCGTACACATGCATGCGCAGTAGCGTAGCCAGGGGGAGCGGGGGGGGGGGGGGCTTTAGGTCCCCCCCCCCATTGGCATGTCGACCAAAATGCACAATGAGAAGAACACATCGTTTTTAACACTTTTGAGACTGTTTTATGCACTGGAGTGGACTAAATAGTGATTTAAACACAACTTTTAAAACACATGTTCAGGAGGGGGGGGCAAATTTGTCAAAATTAAAACCAACAAATAAATAAAAACTTTGAAAAATGGCCAAAACTAAGCAATCAAATTTGATCGCAAGTGTAAAAATGCTAAACATAGGTGTCATCAACAAATATACTATAAACTAAGGAATAGGGGGGGGGGACTATTCAGTATTAGTTAATTACCAATCATTTTTTTCAAATCTCTTTTCATTAGACCCCCCCCCAATTATTTTTTTCTATAAATAGTATACGAAATAGATTACTCCGTGTGAGTTTTAGTGAAGTATTCGATTTTATAATTTACCAGCATCTAAACAAGAGAACTAACATTTTACCATTAGCCATTTCCCAAATAGCAGATCTATGCCACCAGTTTAATCTTGTTTGCACTGCCAATTTCTAAGCCACGTTTTAAAAGCATTATTTTTTAATCAAAATAGCCATAAAATGAAGTTATTTTTGCAAAAAAATGCAACATTTTTGTGCGCTGGGGGCTCTGCTTTCAGACGCCCGTGCCTCAAATTTGGGGGCTCTGCTTTCAGACGCCTGGGGGCTTAGCCCCCAAACCCCCAGACCCCTATTGGCTTCCGGCGGCTGGGGGACTCTGCCCCCAGACCCCCAAACAGCCCCCCCCCATTGCGAATTTCTGTGCATGCGTGTTGCCAGAGCCTGTGCATGCCTGTTGCCAGAGGTGGCCAGTACTGCGGTACTGTAACGCGGTACTTTTTTAGTACCGTTATCGCTAACGCCGGTACTTTTTCAAAAAAGTACCGTTTTTGGGATCGTTGTTACTTTTTCAGCACGTTTGCCGCGGTACTCGGTACTTTTAAAGCCATTCAAAAAGAGTTGAAACTATGGAGAAGCACTTTTAAACCTTGCCCACGTAATAAGGAGTTGTTTACTGGATGATTGCGAATGACTAATAGTTCACCGACACTGCACTAAGTTACTTTACAGAGCAAATCATAAATGTTAGCTATATTGCATTATATTCTTCGCTCTTTTGTCTGTCCTGAAAAGTAAAGACCAGCCTGTCCCATGTATGAAGTCATTTTGAAGTGATATTCTTGTCCAAAGAACATTTTTGCAGTATATACAGTAATTTCATAAGGGCCTGTCCGTGAAAGACGTTCGCAAAAAATTGACCCCACCTTCTTGTCCGTAAAGTGTTCTCATTTAGTGTACCGAAACGCGGGGGGGTGGGGGGATATATCCCCCCAATAATTTGACTGCTTTCCCCCAATAATTTGACTATGGCCTACATCTGCATCCCCCCCAATAATTTGACTATGGTCTGCATCTGGGCACTGGATGACATTTGGACCTTTTTTTGATCTTGACGTGATTTCGGGGACAAAAACTCTTTAGTTTTTGGTACAGACCTTTTTTTGGTCTTCACTTAATTTGCCTACGTGAAAAAAATTGTGGTCGAGCTTCATCTACCCCAATGTTGAAAATACGGCAAGATTGGGGTAAAATTGATAATAATCCCCCCCCAATGCTCAACATAAATCGGCACCACTGTTTTCATTGCGTCAACCCCTTGCTCGCGCGGACGCAACAGAGAACTTATGAAACGTATAAAAGTGACCAAGGCAATTTTATTGCTGGACAATCACGCCACCAAAAAACTATTTTGAAATCGTGGGCTTTTGAGACAAAGAGGATGCTACGATTGCCACCAATGATAAAAATGTGAGAAAAAGCCTTTTGTGTCTTCACTTTCAGTTTCTTTTAGCATTTTTTGCTTACAACAGTACTTAACAATAATATTGACGACGAGGGGGGCCCGCTCAATTCAATTCTGCCAACCAATTTAATTGTATAATCCGGATGAAATTATTGATTTTTGTCCAAAATGTTGCTACCATAAGCCCAGCCCCCCCTCCCAATTAAAATATCACCAATCATAAAAAATTATGACAACATAGCCTAGCGATGTTTAGTTGCAGTTACCGACGACGAGGAAGCCTGGGGCCCCGTACTAACAACCACGGGGCCCCTAAACAACGACCTGGGGCCCCTAACCGACAACCAGGGGGCCCCAGGACTCCTAACTGCCAACCAGGGGGCCCCTAACCAACAACCAGGGGCCCTAGAGCCCCCAACTGACAAACAAAGGCACTGGGGCCTCTTACTGACGAACAGGGGGCCCTGGAGCCCCTAATTTACAACCAATGGCCCCTAACCGACAAACAGGGGGTGCTTGGGTCCCTAACTGACGACCAAGGGGCCCTGGGCCCCTAACTGACAACCAGGGGTCCCAGAGGCCCCGAACTGACGACCAGGGTACCCCAGGATCCCTAACTAACGACTAGGGTGCCCCAGGACTCCTAACTACCAACCACGGCGCCCTGAGGCCCCTAACCGACAACCAGGGGATCCCGCAGCCCCTAACTGACAAACGAGGGTTCCGGTGCCTCTAACTGACAAACAGGGGCCCCTAATTTACAACCAAGGGTCTCCAGGGCCCCTAACTAACAACCAAGGGAGCCCTAACTGACAACCAGGGGGCGCTTGGGCCCTTAATTGACAACCAGGGGCCCTGGGGTCCCTAACTAACAACCAGGAGGCCCCGGGGCCCCTAACTGACAACCAGGGTGCCCCAGAACCCTTGACTAACGGCCAAGGTGCCCTGGGGCCCCTAACCGACAACCAGAGGGCCCCAGAGCCCCTAACTGATAACCTGGGGCCCCTAATTGATGACCAAGGGTCCAGGACCAGGAGCCCCGTAATTCAAATTTTTAACAATTTATATGCAAAACCTGTGAGAGATCTAAGAGTTTTGTGCTAAAAGTTGCAACCCCAGGCCCTCGTTTAACGTTATTATGAACTTAATGCTATTACACAGGCGGTAATGCAAACCCCCAATTGAAATACTACCAATGATAAATATAATGAGAGCATAGCCAGTATGTTGTTCTTGTACGGAATTACAGTTTCGTTGATTTACGATTTACGCGTCAAAAGGAGGGAAAATAATGACGACCACCTGTCCACGTCACAATAATGTCATGCAACTCCAGGAGGTTTCAAAAAACTGTCAAGTGACTTGACTCGAGTCCTCCACGTTTAGGAAAAAAAGTTATTTTAATTTTGCTTTAAATGTTTTTTTTTTATGAAAGAACCTAATAGCGTGATCTTATCCCAAAATTTTAGGCATAGCCTGGGGGGTGGTACAGGGGCCTGAGCCCCCTCAATGGAAATGCCACCAATGACATAAATTTAACAAAAAAGCCTTGTTTCTTCATTTTCAGTTTCTTTTGGCATCTTTGCGTACAACAGGTACAACAGTAATTAACAAAAAATAATATTGACGACCAGGGGGCCCGGCGCACCCCCTTAAACCAATTTTTCCAACCAATTTAAACGTATAACCAAGGCAAAATCAAGGGTTTTTCTCCTAAAAGTTGCTAGCTCAGGCCCTCATCTAAACTTTTTATGAAAGTAATGCAATAACCAGCGCCGTATTTGCCATGTGGCACAGTGCCAACACTCAGATAGTAGGACTTTTTTTGGTCTTCTCTTAAACTTGGCAGGAAGATGTTGCAAAAAAACCCTAAGTGCCAGAGACCCCGCGCAATGCAAATCCGGCCCAGGAATAACATGTTTATAAGCGTAACCATCTATTGTACCACTTTTCAATCACGATTCATCTCCACCTTGCCAGTTTTTACGCACGAACTACTTTTTAAAAAATAGGGAGGGAAAATGCTCATTAAACAAATTATTGAATTTCAATTGAGGGGGCCTGCCCTCCCTGGCCGTACATGTACTCCTATAACTAGCAAACTTCATGACAAAACAAAAATCTTGAAGGAAAATCTTCAAGCGGATTAATATTTACTGCTAAAATATTGCAGGAGGCAATGTGCCTCACTTACCCCTACAAGGGCCAACCACTTACCATTAAAATTTTACTCCATAATGCAAGATTTTAAACGTGTTTTGGACTTAGATTGCTCGTAAAAGGAGGATTGAACAATTAATTTTTTCGATTGGCTTTCAAATGTCAAAAATCTACTTCTTTCAAACGGCAGTGAACACGTGCAAAATGTGATCCAGTAGGATTAAAATAGCTTTTTTTCCAAAAACATCCACAAATTGCCAAGCGGCTGGGGGCTTCGCCCCCAGACCCCCATGGCCATCGGCGGCTGGGGGTTCCGCCCCCAGATCCCCGTCTGTGATTCGTTTGAGTACACTAGCTTACTCAACAAGTCTTCTAAGTTAGACATTTACACTTTCTGACCATTAGTTTTTGCCCTTTCTCTTTACCAAAATCCTGGTTAAATGCCAACACGCTACAGCTTCAGATCTTCCGTTCTACGATATCTTTGCCCACAAAAAGTTCCTCTTTTGAAAATTTCTGATGACGTCATTGCATGTGATTTGTGGTTTGGGCCCCCCCAATCAAAAATCCTGGCTACTTCTATTACCATAAGCCTTTTTTATGAACGTAATGTAATTATTAGGGTGAATTTACCAAATGGCGCAGTGCCAGGGCCTCGCGTTTTGAATGATGGTAAGACTTTTTAGGTCTTTACCTATAGTTGGCATTAAGATGTTGCGAAAATTTTCGAAGTGTCAGGAGCCCCGCGCAGAGTAAATCCGGCTGGTCAATAACATGCTTAGTAGGCGTAACCAATTATTGTACCATTTTTCACTAGCAACCCACCTCCACCTCGCCAGTTATTACGCCACAAAATAACTTTGAAAAATAAATATTAGCTAAGAGAAATACTCATTGAACTAACCATTGAATTTAAATTGAAGGGGCATGGGCCCCCTGGCTGTACATGTATACTCCAACAACTGGCTATTTTCATGACAAAATAGGTATCTGTAAGAAAAATCATCGCTTGAGTTATTATTTACTGCTAAAATATTGCAGTAGGCAATGTACCGGGCCACCGAGAGGGGATGGAAGGGGGGGACAATAACCCCGGGGCCCCTGGACTTTAAGGGGCCCATTGGCTTCAGGAAGGGCGATGGCTTCAGTGGGCGCTGCAAAGGGGACCATAAGCTCGAGGGGGCCCATCAAAATGACACTGAGAAGTTAGTATGTGAAGCCGTGAAGCCTTTTTTTTTTTGGAGATCACATCATTTTTCGGACCAAACTGCAGCATTTTTTCCGTCTATTTTGGACTTCTTGGACTTCACAAAATCGGACATCCGTCATTTTTGAGCTGGCCTCGGGCCCACGTTTGGCTCTCGGCGCCCGCGCCCTTACCTGGGTCAAATCACTAGCAAAGTTTGACCCCAAATTGCAAGATTTTAAACGTGTTTTGGACTCAAATTGTAAGTAAAAGGATGATTGAACATATTGATTTTTTCAATTGGTTTTCAAATGTTAGAAATCTAGTTTTTTCAAACGGCTTTGAACAGGTGCGAATTGTGATTTAATGGCATTAAAACGGCTTTTTTTCCAAAAAATTGTCCAGCGTCTGAAGGCTACGCCCCCAGACTCTCATAGTTTCCGGCTGGAGGATCCGCCCCCAGGCCATCGTCTGTGATACGCTTGAGTTACACTAGTTTACTCAACGTGTCTCACAATTCAGATGTTTTCACTTTTTAACTTTTGGTTTAACCTCTCTCCCTTAGCAAAATCCTGTTTAAGAGCCAGACACTGGCTACGGCTTTTGATCTTCCATTCCACGATATTTTTGTCCTACAAAAAGTTCGTCTTTCGAAAAACTTTGATGACGCCATGCATGCAGCAATTTGTGGTTTGCCCTTCCCCTCCACTAAAAAATCTTGGCTACGACTAGGTTTGAGATTCTTCTAACCAGAGGTGGGGTTCTTGAGGACGTCCTTGGCCTCGAGGACACATTTTGAAGTCCTTGGCCTTGGCCTCGAAGCCTCAAGTCCTCGAAAATTGCCCTGTCCTCGGTACGAGGACAGCACTATTTTTGAACCGTTGAAATTTTGTTGGAAAACGCCAGAAATCTTGCGGAAAATCTGCAAAGAACTTTTTTTTGTTTTCCTCAAGTAGAGATCGCCTAAAAAATTTTTTCAACATCTTTTTTTTTTTGAGACCACCTGAAAAAAAATTTTGAGGACCTTTTATTATTTTTTTTGAGAACACTTGCGTCTGTGTCCTAGATCGTTGGCCTTGGCCTCGAGAGGGTCTGTCCTTGGCCTTGAAATTTTTTTGTGTCCATGGCCTTGGCCTCGAGTCTTGTGTCCTCGACTCCACCTCTGCTTCTAACATTCATTTGTATTAGCGACACAACTGGTTAGGGTACTGAGTCTAGGTTACCAGAATGTAAACAAAAATTGCACTTTATTTCGTATTGAAACGCTTTAAACACACGTTTTCAGTAAGTTTAGGTATCATAGCTCATAAACCAAGCGTAAGGGACATTAAAAATGTGTTGAAAAACAACGGAATTAAAATTTCCGAGAATGAAGGCGACTGAATTGTCATGCTTTGTAATTAAGGAATACGGATTTCCACAATGCCGGAAGACCTCTCTCCATTGCCCGCGAAATATCCACTCTGAACAAACCCCCTGGCTTTGGAGTACGTCTTTAACGGAGAGCCTCTAAAAATATCTGTTATGCAATTCTTCCACGGGCCAAATAGCCTATAAGATAATGTGCTCGGCTCTGGTGCGGGAGGTCATGGGTTCAAATGGAACACAGAGTTGCCAACGAATCGCCACCGTTGTGACTTTTCTTCGAATGGAGCTGTGTTGCCCAAGTGCATCGCCGCGGCGAAAGGCCAAGCGACTGGTTACAGGTTTGGCCGTAATACAGTGAGTATAATGATTTGACTTTTTTTTAAAGTAATTGTTTCCGTAGATTCATTTACTGAGCATGTTATACCAGTTATCACTACGAAAGTAAGAGACTCAATCATTGTTTTACGTATAAAATCATCAAAAAAATTGTTTCCAAAATGAGTAAAATTTTTCTTTTGAAAAGTACCGAATTACGATACCGAGTACCGGTACCGTCTGTACTTTTTCAAAACTGTTACAAATAAAGTATCGTCGGATTTTTTTAACAAAGTAGCCGCAAAAGTACCGAGTGCCAACCTCTGCGTGTTGCCATTTTTTTATGTAATTTAGTGATATGCTAAACGCGAATAACTCAGCGGCGAAACCAAACCGTGATAGCCGGTAGGTATTGGCATCAGGTAACGTTAGTCATACTGAGCTTTTGGTATGGTAGGCTACTTTTCGCACTATTTAGGTTACATGTTCAGCTTTAAGAGTGAAAGCAAGATGTAAAATCCATTTGAACAGGGAGTTACCGGTAATTGGTTCAGTTAGTACGGTACCCGGTACTAACAGACTAAGTAGGCCTAGGCTAGTCGCAGAGTTTACACTTGGTTTGCAAAAAAGTTTTTAAGACTATCAATAAATTACCGGTAGGTTGTTTAGTTGTTGTGTTTGTGCTTTGTTGGTTTTTAAATAAACTAAACAAGACCAGGCCTAACCATAATTGCCAGAGGTGGAGTCCTCAAGGACGTCCTTGGCCTTGAGGACGTCCTCGAGGACACATTTTCAAGTCCTTGGCCTTGGCCTCGAAGCCTCCAGTCCTTGGCCTCGAAGCCTTAGGTCCTCGCAAATTGCCCTGTCCTCGGCTCGAGGACAGCACTATTTTTTAATCGTTGAAATTTTCTTGTAAAACACCAGAAACTTGGGGAAAATTTGCAAACACCGTTTTTGTTTTTCTCAATTGTACCATTGGTGTAGCCAGGGGGAGGCAGGGGGCCCGGGCCCCTCCCCAATCGAATTTTCGCCAATGACAAAAATGTGACAAAAAGCCTATTGTTTCTTCAATTTCAGTTTCTTTTTAGCATTTTTCGCTTACAACAATAACTAACAACAATATTGAAGACCAGGGGCTCGGGCCCCCCTCAATTCAATTTTTGCCAACCAATTGAAATGTATAACCCGGGTAAAATTAAGGGTTTTTCTCTTAAAAGTTGCTACCTAGGCCCTCATGTAACCTTTTTATAAACGTAATGCAACAACCACAGCGGATTTATTCTATGGCACAGTGCCAGGGCCTCGCGTTCAGATGGTGAGACTTTTTTTTTTCTATATTTGGCAGAAAGATGTTGCGAAAATCCCCAAAGTGCTAGGGGCCCAGTGCGATGTAAATCCTGCCCGGCAATAACATGGTTAGCAGGCGTAACCATCTATTGTACCATTTTTCAATAGCAATTCAATTATTCATCTCCATCTCGCCAGTTTTTACGCACAAAATACGTTTAAAAAAATTAGCCATGGAAAATGCTAATTGAGCAAACCATTGAACTTCAATTGAGAGGGCCTGGGTCCCCTGGTCGAACAAATACTCCTATAACTGGTTATTGTCATGACAAAGCAAAAATCTCTGAGGAAAATCTTCGAGTGGATTATTATTTACTGTTTAAACGTACCAAGAAACAATCCGCCTTTACTTCCTCCTACCTGGACCAAATCACTTACAATTAAAATTTAACACAAGAATGCAAGATGTTAAACGTTTTTGGACTAAAATTGCAAGTAAAAGGAGCATCAAGTAATTTTATGTTTTCAATGGGCTTTCAAATTTCAAAAATTTAGTGCGTTCAAATGGCTCTGAACACGTGCGAAATGTGATTCAATGGCATTAAAATAGCTGTTTTTCCAAAAAACTTACAAAAATCGCCCAACTGCTGGGGGCTTCGCCCCCAGATCCCCCAAAGCCTTTGGCGGTTGGGGGTTTCGCCCCCAGACCCCCGTCTGTACTACGTTTGAGATACACTACCTTTTTCAACACGTCTCCAACGTTAGATATTTGCACTTTTCAACTATTACTTAAAGCCCTCTCTCTTTGCAAAATCCTGCTTAAATGCCAATCACCAACGATTTCAGATCTTCCATCCTATGATATCTTTGTTCCACAAACAGTTCCTCTTTCGAAAATTTTTCATGACGTCATTCCATGTGATTTGTGGTTTGAGCCTCCCTACCAATCAAAAATTCTGGCCACGCCTATAAATTGGGGATTGCCTGAAAAAAATTTTTGAAGACCTTTTTTTGGGAGAACACTTACGCCTGTGTCCTTGGCCTTGGTCTCGAGCATTCCTGTCCTTGGCCTCGAGAGGGTCTGTCCTCGAAAAGGCTGTCCTTGGCCTCGGGTTTTTTTTTGTGTCCTTGGCCTTGGCCTCGAGCCTTGTTTCATCGACTCCACCTCTGATAATTGCATCGGACTAGCCTATGCCTACCAGCCTGTTCAATTGCATACCGGTACCGGCAGCATCGCAAATGGTTTTCTATGAAAGATTTGATTTGATTTTTTGGCTACACAGTACCGTATGTTATAATGACATGAGGAATATATGCTAGAGAAGTAGGCTATGTATTTGCTATTCAGCACGTTGGCTCAGCTTAGTTCTACAATTAATGTAATGCCAGATGTTTTTATCTCTATGTTATTCCTACTGTACTGTTCAGTGTTAGTGTTAGCCTAGTATGGTAGGCTACAGGGTACTGGCAAATATAGAACTGCTAGACCTGTCACTGTCTGTAGTACAGTAACACAAGAAAGATTTGTAGTTGTACAGTCCAATGGGCACTGAAGAGAGGAGGCATAGTTGCCGGAGGTGGAGTCGAGGACACAAGGCTCGAGGTCAAGGCCAAGGACGCAAAAAAAAAACCAAGGCCAAGGACAACCCTCTCGAGGCCAAGGACCTAGGAGTCAAGGACACAAGCGCAAGTGTTCCCAAAAAAAAAAGGTCCTTAAAAAATTTTATCAGGCGATCTCAAAAAAAAAGATCTTTAAAAGTTTTTTTCTGGCGATCTCAAAAAAAAAGGTCTTCAAAAAATTTTTTCAGGCGTTCTGTAAAAGAACGCATTCTAAAATTTTTTTTCAGGCGATCTACAAAATTTCAACAATTAAAAAAAAAGTGTTGTCCTCGAGCCGAGGACAAGCCAATTTTTGAGGACTTGAGGCCTCGAGGCTAAGGACTTGACCTTCAAGGCCAAGGACTTCAAAATGTGTCCTCGAGGACTCCACCTCTAATAGTTGCAATACTAGACATTTGACTGCGTAAGTTGCTTTTTTATTTTAATAATAAGTCAATTAAGATGTTGTTTGACGTTTGCAGGCCAGAGGTTTTAATATTTAATCGTTTTGCATGCTTCTGGCCTAGAGGCTACCAGCTCGGAAGCCTAGGGAAGAGCCACCAGAACGGCGGCTCCTTAAAATAAGCAATTAGAAAAAACTGTCTTCCCACAGGAATCGAACCTGCACTCCTGCAGCCTTTGGATTGCCGGTCCACTGCTCTACCACTTGAGCTAGAGAAAACGCCTCCTCGCATGCTTAATTTTGGCTACCAGCAACTTGCTTGTATGATTTTAAGCTAAATTTTGGCTATTTAAACCCAGCAATTTGCTTGTATGATTTTAATAATAAGTCAATTAAGATATTTTTTGACGTTTTGATGTTTTTTGACCTCTGGTGTTTTGATTTTTTTGACCTCTGACGATTAGATGTTTTTTGACCTCTGACGATTAGATGTTTTTTGACCTCTGGCCTGCAAACCTCAAAAAACATTTTAATTGACTTATTATTAAAATCATTCAACAAGCAAGTTGCTGAATTTAAATAGCCAAAATTAAGCATGCGAGGAGGCGTTTTCTCTAGCTCAAGTGGTAGAGCAGTGGACCGGTAATCCAAAGATCGCAGGTTCAATTCCTGTGGGAAGACAGTTTTTTCGCATTGCTGTTTTAAGTAGCCGCCGTTCTGGTGGCTCTTCTCTAGGCTTCCGAGCTTGTAGCCTTTAGGCCAAAAGCACGCAAAACGATTAAAAAATTGCTTTTTATGTTACTATCTGATAACCAATGACTTCATCATAATTACGTGCCTTATCTGAAATATTACGCTACGTCACTGCTACTAAGTATACATCGGCAGTAATCTTTATGGTACAAAGTCAAGAGAAATTGAGAAGGAAAAGGCATGGCGCACGTTCCGAGCGCACAGACATTTGTAATAAAGCCTAAAAAATCTAATCCTAGCCCTACACCTAACGTAAACCCTAACCCAAATCTATGACTGATTGTTTTTGACGCAGCAGTAAACCCTATCTCAAATCTATAACTGTGATTATTTTTGACGCAGCAATAACTATGATAATCAAAATAAATTTTTTCGAAAACAAATGATATCACGAAATTTTTGTTTATTTAACCGCGCACGTTCCATGCGCGAAAACACTTCGAATTGAGAAACTGAAGAAAAAGCATATGTATAATTGGTAAGGTAGCTAATTTTTCTGAAAAATGATTTTGGTGCTAGACTACATAGCTTGAGTTGGTCTAGATTTTGTTACAACTAATCGATTTAGGATCTCGTGATTTTTGAAGCAATTTTCGTGATTTTGGGGGGAAATCTTGTGATTTTTGAAAAATTTCATTGGCAGCCCTGGTAGTAATATCATAGCAGAAAGAATCATAATAAGGAAGCGAAGTTAGTTATTGCTAGCTATAAAAAATGCAGTATGCTTGTAGCTTAATTGAAACATAGCCTTAAAACAAACAAAACCAGCATGCTAATAGGTCTATAGCAGAAAGAATCATTGCGAAACAGCTAAGTTATGAAAAATAGAAGTTTGCTTATGGCAATTGGTATCATTTCGTAGCTGATGGGCTAGGCCTCTAGTCTACACGTCTGCTGTTCTGTTGTAGCCTACGTGCTATGCAGCTTTTTGCTGTTAAATTAAACCAACTAAAATTTTTCCTAAAATCATACGTCATTGGCTTCTTCTACAGAAAAAATGCTGTATAGTAGTACTGTATTTAATTTAGTTGCTCTGCAAAAAGGTCATTGCACGTATATTGCTCACCGTGAGGTGCTTAGGGCGCTGAAGCACTTTAGTCTTGCTAAACATTCTGTTTTGCTGTTTAAGGCTATGTTTTAATTAAGCTACCAGCGACCTTCATTTTTTACTGGTAGCTGTAACCAACTTGCTGCGGTATTATGATTTTTTCTGCTTTGTTACTACCAACAATACTATGGCACTTGCAGTGGTGTAAAAAGTACTCGAAAACTGTAATCAAGTAAAAGTTTCGTTACTGGCTAAACAACTATTTGAAGTAAAGTACAAAGTACTGACCAAAAAAAGTACTTAAGTAAAAAAGTAGTCGTTTGTAAAGTGCTTAAGTACAAGTATTTCTCTAAGTATTCATGCAAAATAAACAAACTATTTAATCGACATATGACAACTGGTCAACTACCTTCACATCACTGCCACATAGCGCTTGGTCTTCTAACACCTTGTTCCCTCAAGAAGTCATAATTTATTATTTTTTGAAAGTTTTTTATTCTTATATTCAAGACAATCAATCAAAGAGAACAACAACACTAAAACTTCGAGATTTGAAAATCATGCCATGCAAAGTTTACATGGAACCATTTTATAAAATCTTTGCTCAAATACTGCTTCAGTCATTCACCGTCATTATTAAATTATGCTAAAATTTAAAAACTCTGTTTACTTGTATTAATTTATCAGTGTATAATAGTCTACTGCCAAAAGTTCGCACCATAGCTATTTCAGTATATTCTCCGACAGTAGCGCACGCAGGATTTTGAAAAGGGGGGGGGGGGGGGGGGGCAGGAACTTTAGAAAATGTGAGAAAAAGAAAGAGCAGAGTAAGAAATTGTTCTTCCCGAAATCAGTTCGATTTTCTTCCCAAAATTAGGTGAAGAGCAAAAAAAAAAGATTCTCACTCAAATTTAGTCCGATTTTTTGCCCAAAATTGAAGATCATACGTCTGAAACATCGCCTTTATGTGCTCAAACCTTCTCTCCAACTTACAAAGGGGGTGGCATGCCGCAATTTTGCACTTACTATTCTATGCTAAATATACTATCCTGGCGATGGCCCCCCCTTAAATACGCCCCTGTTCTGCGATAACTTTTTGGATTAATTTGTCAAAATTATTGTGGATTTTTGAATTAAATTTATTTCACAACTTGTGTAGGCAGGCAGAAGCCTAACAAACATAACGTCACTAAATCACACAAAATTATTGTAAATAACTCATTTTAATATTCTGGGTATCTACTGGGACAAAATTAATCGTCATAGTGGAAACATTTTGTAATTACATTGCACAATGTTGTACACTACCGTACAGTAACGTTTATTGCATATATGGTGTGATATACGAGTATTTGGCTCACTCTGTAAAATTTATCAATAAAAACAAATAGTAATCATTGGACGCATTTTTGGCAAATTTACATCTCTGAATGCTCTTTCATGATTTACTTTTAAAAGAGCAAATATCTAAGCAGTGGTGCAAATCTTTATTGAGCATTGGGGATGATAATTTGCAATTTTACCCCAATTTTTCGCTATTATCGACATTGGGGGGGATGAACCTCGATCAAGACTTTTTTCAGGTGAGCAAATTAAGTGAAGACCAAAAAAAAAGTCTTCACCAGAAATGGAACACTTTTTTTCCCCGAATTTAGGTGAAGACCAAAAAAACGGTCTTCACCAGAAATGGAACACTTTTTCTACGTACTGATCTGCGCTCAGATGCACACCAGAGTCAAATTATTGGAGGGGATGCAGATGAAGACCAAACTCACATTTTTGGGGGGTATACAGTCAAGTTATTGGGGGGAATATATTCCCTCATCCCCCCTTGTTTCGGCACCACTGTATCTAAGCCAGGATGCGGTGAAGGGCAGACACCAAACAACGAACGTGAAACCAGGGTGTCGAACCGAACCTGAACCCGAACCGTAAACCCGAATGAACCGTTTTATTTTGGTGAACCCGAACCGAACCTGAACCAGCAAAATTTTACTTCAGTGAACCTGAACCAAACTTGAACCCTCAAAATTGTGCCCAAGTGAACCCAAACCGAACCTGAACCCCTAACAAAAGTAAGAATATATTTTTCCATATCCGGATGCCGCTGGCGCTGGTGCACGCACAATAAGAGCTGTGGTGATCATCAACAGAATCAGCAATTTCTCCTTTTTTTTTTCTGGACGAAACGAGTAACGACAGTTGAATTTCAAGTCAATGAACCCGAACCGAACCTGAACCAGTGGTAATATTTTACTTGAGTGAACCTGAACCAAACCTGAACTTCGAAAATCGTGCTCAAGTGAACCCGAACCAAACCTGAACCGCTAAAATATTTTGAGCAGGAGCTAAACCTGTACCCGAACCGTTATTTGAAACGGTTCGACACCCTGCGTGAAACTAAACTATCTTGAACTGCTTTTCGCCTGACTGGATCTGTAGTTCTGTACGTACGCAAACACGTAGAAAAAAGGCATGGCTACAATCGCAGTGGTTGTCTGACCTCTGACGCAAGAATTGCCAACCCAAAAAGGAGGAAAGACTACCAATATAAATGAATTGAACAATTGCCGGTAAAAAGTCGACCGTTCTGACGAATTTCTAATTCAAATTTAAAATTACAGTACTTTGTACTTTTCTGAATCAAAATACTAATTAACTAGCGTTACTTCATACTAAAAGTAATCGTGAAAAAGTAAAAGTGGCGACAAAAAAACTACTTGAAAAGTACTCATTACTGGAAAAAACTACTGGAGTAATCTACTCGAGTAAAAGTATTTCGTTACTTTACACCACTCCGCACTTGTTGCCTACAATAATCCTTCAACCCTATACATAGTCAAACCTGCACGTGCATCGACAGTTCAAATTAGCGCGCAGCTAGTGACGTAGTTTCGATCAACCAATCAAATGGCCGAAAGCGAGATATCTGCGTGAAAGGTGCTATTTTTTCAAAATATTTGTCCTAAATCGAGTTAAGTTTATTTACCAAATGCTGATGTACTCAGGAATGAATCAGAGAAAAGACCATGCGGTCATCTAAGTCAACTGCACCTATAGCAATACTTAACAGTAACAGGCGTAAACTTAAGCTTGGCCATAGGCGTAGCCAGAGGGGGGCCCGGGCCCCCCCCAAATTGAAATGCTACTAATGATAAAAATGTCACGAAAAATACTATTGTTTCTTCTGCTTGAGTTTCTTTTAGCATTTTCGCGTACAACAGTAATTAACAACAATATTGATCCAGGGAGTCCGGGCCCCCTCAATTGAATTTTTTGCCAATCAATTCAAATGGGCCCCTTATAATATATAAATTGCCCCCAATTTAAATGGGCAACCAACAACAATATTGATCCAGGGGGCCCGGGTTCCTTCTATTTTTGCCAACCTATTTAAATGGGCCCCCTACAATAATACTTAAATGGTCCCTGATTTAAATGAGCCCCCAACAATAATATTGATCCAGGAAACCTGGGGACCCTTCGATTTAATTTTTGCCAACCAATTTAAATGGGCCCCCAACAGTAATATTTAAACGGGCCCCCTAAAATAGTATTGATCCAGG
The DNA here is from genome assembly GCA_963965965.1 of Trididemnum nubilum. NCBI lineage: Eukaryota > Metazoa > Chordata > Ascidiacea > Aplousobranchia > Didemnidae > Trididemnum > Trididemnum nubilum. The sequence goes on along the minus strand of OZ014483.1, from coordinate 37,939,624 downwards.
GGGCGCGGGCCCCTTCAATTCAATTTTTGCCAAACAATTTAAATGGGCCCCCTACAACAATATCTAAATGGCCCCCAATTTAAATGGGCCTCTAACAATAATATTGATCCAGGGGACCCGGACCCCTCAATTTAATTTTTGCCAACCAATTAATCTGGGTCCCCTATAAGAATATTTAATTAAATGGCCCCCAATTTAGAAGGGCCCCCCAACAATAATATTGATCTAGTGGTTGGGGCTCGGACCCCTCAATATTCGCCAACCAATTTAAACGTACAACCAGAGTGAACTGAAGGGTTTTTATCCTAAAGTTGCTAATTCAGGCCCTCATCTAACCTTTTTATGAACGTAATGCAATAACCAGTGACGGATTTACCAGATGGCACAGTGTCAGGGTTCATTTAAGACTTTTTTTGATCTTCACCTATATTTGGCAGATAAAAATTTCGAAAATCCCAAAGTGCCAGGGGTCCAACTCATTGTAAATTCGGCCTAGGCAATAACATGGTTAGTCGGCGTAACCATCTATTGTAAATTTTTCATTAACAATTCACTTCCACCTGGCCAGTTTTTATGCAACAAAATACGTTTGAAAAAAACTAGCTACAGCAAGGAAAATGCTCATTGAACAAAATTTTGAATTGAGAGGGCCTGGGCCCCCTGGCCGTATATGTACTCCTATAACTGGTTGTGTTAATCACAAAACAATAATCTCTGAGGAAAATTTTCTAGTGGATTGTTATTCGCTGCTAAAATATTGCATGAGGCAATGTACTTTACTTCCCCCTACCTGGGCCAAATTGCTTACAAAATTTAACCCCAAAATGCAAGATTTTAAACGTGCTTTGGACTTAAATTGCAAGCAAAAGAAGGACTGAACAACTTAATTTTTTGAATTGGCTTTCAAATGTCAAAAATCTAGTACTTTCAAATGAGACTCTGAATACGTGAGAAATGTGATCCAATGGCGTTAAAAGAGCTTCTTTTTCAAAAAATTACGAAAAACCGCCCATTGCCTCCGGCAGCCGGGGGATCCGGCCCCAGACCCCCGTCAATAATACGTTTGAATTACATTACACTTCTTTACTTAACACGTTTCCCAATTTTGACATTTTCACATTTTAACTATTGGTTTAAGCCTTCTCTTTGAACGAGTTCCTAGTTACGTGCCAAGACCAGACCACGGCTTTTGATCTTCCATTCTACGGTATCTTTGCCCCCACAAATAATTCCTCTTTCGAAGTTTCTGATGACGTCATTGCACGTGATTTGTGATTTGGCCCCCCCAATCAAAAATCCTGGCTACGCCTATGAGCTTGGCAATAAAGAATAATACAAAATAACACAAAGTAGGGTAAGCACTTGAGCACCACAATCTACCCACCCACAAGCACATTCAACGCCAGAGGCCAAACAACAAAACATATTAAATTAGGTTAAAGTTACCCACCCAACCCCAATTACACCATCCTCAATCAAAAACAGCCCAGTTCGAGGCGGGCCTCCGACGGCAGATATTCCTGTAGGCGGGAAAAAATTCACACCCAAGCGTCCATCCACAACTACATCTAGCGATGTTATTAACTGAACAACGTTTACATAAAAAAATAATTACATTTAAAAAAAGGCACTGGAAAGCTACAAGTCGGTCCCATCGAGGAATCACCGGCCGCGTGATGTCGAACACTGTTAATTTTAAGGTCAAGCCCAAGGATCGGCTGCACCTGTTCCCTAAAACCCAGTCCTGAAACACATTAACCTGAACTATAATAGCATAAACGACTATGATAGTAGGAAGCAAACATAACCAACCGAAAGCCCGACCCAAAGGCAAAAAAAACAACTAGAAAGAACAAAATTTGCGTACCTCAGCGTAGAAGAAAACAAAAAACTTAGTATTACAGATCACAATTAGAAACCAATACACAATAAACACATCACCCACAACATAATTACCGTGAAAGAAAAGAACTCTTTTAGTCCTCTTTTAACATTGTTTTCAAAAAGCAGACACAGTAGAAACTGAATATTACGACATCGGCTCTAACGACAATTTGTTTTTGACAACACATTTTCGTTGGTTCCGACAGTATTTTTGCCGGCAGAATTTCTATCGCTGTAGTGACAATTTTGCTTTCACCGACACTTTTCACAGTCCGTTGAGGTGTCGTGATTGCCGGTTTCCACTGTAGTATATACAAGTAACGAAAACTAAACACGACCTTGAGCGTTTCCCTAATATAACTAGATCATAAATAAGAGCATTTTTGAGAAAGCACGACTATCAATGAGAGCATGACTATCAACAACATTAAACACGCTTAACGCAATTGTGAAATCCTTTAGTTCAGTAAAGTTAGGTACAGTACTTTCGCTATGCTTCCGGATATCGCTTGCGATGTCATACTCGAGTTTAGTTTGCTTTTTAACCGGCAACAACGAAAAGGTTTCCAACCCTTGGTAAAAGTGGTTAATTACGCGGATAAACGCCCACTATAACTTGAAATTTATGACGTAATATGTAATATCGCAGGCATGAATAAATTATCTGTACTATTACGTCATCATAAGTAGTAAGAGCTAGGGAAATCACGATGACTAAGGCTCATGTTTCAGAGTTGTAGCGTTCAGCATTTCAGCAAAATCAAAATAATTCGAAAAAAGTTTCCGTACAATATTCAGCCTTTAGCAAAAAGACTAAGCAAATGACTGTAGTTAAAAGGAATATTTTTAAACACAATAGAAATATGTAAAAGAAATAGCCATCAGAAAATGTTTTCGTTTGCACTTTTAAAGATTGCTTTATTTTGTAACAATCGCTGTTGTGAGATCAGAAAAATAAGCTTACAGTAAAGAACATTTGTTAGAGAAATGGCAAGGGGTCTAGGGGATTTGAAACCTTTCTTAGTCATTTCAGTTTGAAAATCTAACCCGAATTTGCAAGTTTTTAAATCTAGTTATATTAGGGCTACCATGCGTCCTCTGGATGTCGTTAAGTATAAGCCCCCTAACCTAGGTTTAAAAAAACAGACCCGAATCGGACACCATATATTAGAACTGAACTCAACTAAGAGGATGCCTCTTTTTTTGCACCATTTTTACTGCTACACAAAAAATATGCGCTCTACCAGGGGCGTATTTAGGGGGGGCCATTGGGCCATGCCCCCCCATTTGGGTCGCCAGGATTGCAAAATTGCATAGAAAAGTGAGCAAAATTGAGGCATGGCCCCCACTTTGCAAGTTGGGCATCAGGCTTTGGGCTCGAAATCAACTGATTTTGGGCGACAAATGGGACGAAATTTGAGTGTGGCAATTTCTTCAAATTCTGATCTATGTTCCTCTCAAATTTTCTGAAGTTTCTGGCCCCCTTTTCAAAATCCTGCCTACGTCTCTGCTCTCTACAGTTGCATTATGAACCATAATGCAGAAGAATTGGGTGATTTTTCACGGTTTAAAATAAACTCGACAATTCTCAGTGTTGGAAATGTTATGCCCGATAACTCTGAAATAAATTAGTTTTGCTTTGCGAACACTCCCTTGATTTACTAACCTATACGATACGCCCACAGACCACTGTCACTGTTACTCAATTTGTTTACGTCTGACTAGCGAAAGTTATTCGTGAAAATTTACGACAATTAACATGTTAGTGATCAGGGTGTCGAACCGTTTCAAATAACGGTTTGGGTTCAGGTTTAGCTTCTGTTCAAAATATTTTAGCGGTTCAGGTTTGGTTCGGGTTCACTTGAGCACGATTTTCGAAGTTCAGGTTTGGTTCAGGTTCACTCAAGTAAAATATTACTGGTTCAGGTTCGGTTCGGGTTCATTGACTTAAAATTTAACTGTCATTACTCGTTTCGTCCAGAAAAAAAAAAGGAGAAATTGCTGATCCTCAGAGGCGTCGCTAAGAATGATGGCACCCGGGGCGGGATTTCGTGGTGGCGCCCTTTATCGACCAAAAAATAGGTGAAGACCAAAAAAAAAAGGTCTTTGCTGCAAAACGTGTTGGTTTTCAGTCCGAAAGTATGTGATGACTAAAAAAAAAAAAAAGGTCTTTGCCTACTAATCAGTTGGTTTCCGGGTGTCTCAAAAGAAAAAAAAAAACCCAAATGGTGTCACCCTTTTGGGCGGCCCCCCCCCCCCCCCCCCCCCTAGCGACGCCACTGCTGATCCTGTTGATGATCACCACTCTGCTCTTATTGTGCGTATACCAGCGCCAGCGGCACCCGGATATGGAAAAATATATTCTTACTTTTGTTAGGGGTTCAGGTTCGGTTTGGGTTCACTTGAGCACAATTTTGAGGGTTCAAGTTTGGTTCAGGTTCACTGAAGTAAAATTTTGCTGGTTCAGGTTCGGTTCGGGTTCACCAAAATGAAGCGGTTCATTCGGGTTCAGGTTCGGTTCGACACCTTGTTTGTGATGTATATAACTACAAAATGAACGATTATACTGGGTGTTATGGTCTTACAATAAAACAGTATAGAAAAAATAAAAATCTAAATGGTAAAAAAGAAAACTTTTGGCTACTTTTCAGTGTCCTCGGAGGACCATTCATTTTTTATCAAAAAAAGAGGACAAATCCTCTTAAAAGAGCTCTTATGGTAGCTCTAACTTCTTGTTATTTGTCATCTTAATTATTCAAATTCAATTCAGGAAAAAAGCTTATAGTGAGACCAGTAGTGTAGCCAAGGGGGGGGTAGGGGGGCGGGGGGGCTATAGCTCCCCCATTGGCCTGCCGACCTAAATGCAGAATAAGGAAAATACCACGTTTTTAGCACTTCTAAGACTTTTTTTTGCACTGGATTAGACTAAAAAATGCTTTAAAGCATAGTTTGAAACGTTTATTTGGGGGAAGGGGGGGACTAATGAACTACCAACCAAAATGCAGAGTAAGGAAAATACCACGTTTTTAGCACTTCTAAGACTGTCTTTTGCACTGGATTAGACTAAAAAATGCTTCAAAGCATAGTTTGAAACGTTTATTTGGGGGGGGGAAGCAGAATAAGGAACCAAAATGCAGAATAAGGAACATACCACGTTTTTAGCATTTCTAAGACTGTGTGTTTGCACTGGATTAGACTATTTTAAAACGTTTATTTAGGGGGGGGGGGCTAATGAACTGCCGACCAAAATGCAGAATAAGGAAAATACCACGTTTTTAGCACTTCCAAGACTCTCTTTTGCACTAGATTAGACTAAAAAATGCTTTAAAGCATCGTTTGAAACGTTTATTTAGGGGGGGCTAATAAACTGCCGACCAAATTGCCGAATAAGGAAAATACCTCGTTTTTAGCCAGTAGCGTAGCCAGGGGGGGGCGGGGGGCAATAGCCCCCTCCCCACCAATGGCATGTCGACCAAAATGCAGAATGGGAAAAATGCTACATTTTTAACACTTTTGAGACTGTTTTATGCACTGGAGTGGACTACATAATGATTTAAAACATCTTTTGAAACATATGTTCAGGGGGAGGGCTAATTTGTCAAAAATAAAACCAACAAATAAATGAAAACTTTGATAAATGGTTAGAAATAAGCAATCAAATTTGATCGCAAGTGTAAAAATGCTGAACATAGGTGTCATCAACAAATATACTATAAACTAAGGAATAGGGGGGGGAGGGGGCTATTCAGTATTTGTTAATTACCAATCATTTCTCTCAAATCTCTTCATTAGCCCTCCTCCAGTTATTTTTCTCTATAAACTGTATACGAAATAGATTCTCTGTGTGAGTTTTATTGAACTATTTGATTTTATAATTTACCAGCATCTAAACAAGAGAACTAACATTTTACCATTAGCCACCTCCCCCCCCCCCCCCCCCCATTGCGAATTTCTGGCTACGCGCCTGAGTGAGACAGCAAAGCAATTTGCGATGAGAATGCCAAATTTTTTTAAATCAACCTTTAGATGTCGCTCGTGTGGACGCGACGATAATTTTAGAATGGAGCACATATAATTACCATGGTTACAAGCAGTACTAAAACTGTAGGGGAGACGCGTCCCCCCATCGAGATTTCAGCGCTGGATGATCAGATGAAAAAGTGCCTGTAAACACGAATAAATCCCAAATTGCAGTGAAGACCTTTTTCTTGGATCTTCACTCCATTTTTGCTAACAAAAAAACCTTTCATTTTCGGTAAAGACTTTTTTTATTTTTTAGGTCTTTAATCGAATCCGGGGACAGAATTTTGAATATGAATCATAATTTCCACTAAATTTCATTCGCATTCCGAATACGTTTGGTCAAAGCTGCAAAAAAGCGTCCCACCATGCAAAATTTTACAGTTTAAATACTGGTTATTAGAACGCATTAACTATCCCAACCCTATTTTTAATCTAAACCCATAAAAAGTGAATAATAAAAAATGCGCAAATGAATGTTATTTATTTTAGTTTTATTCTTTATAACTTTAAAAAAATTTGGTGAAATACGTTAGTCACTACCTGAATTAGGCCAGGCAATAGGTCAGGGGTCGGCAACCTTTTGCATTAAAGACCATTTTACCGATTTTCGATAAAATAAAAATCCCTTGGAGCCGCAAAACTATTTTCACAATAACAAAAAAACTGCATTTTTTCTTATTTCTTTGGTTTAAAGAAAAAAAACTGTCATGTGTCGCATTTTAAATTAGTTAATGCAATCAAACTTAATGTGATTTCTGCTCTTGCATCTAAGTTCAAAGCATCTGCAAGCACATGAGGGCTGTAGGATATTATTTTTACACATGATTGTAAGCTGTCATCTGTGAGACGTGTGCTATAACTGTTTTTAATGTAGTTCATGTTTGGAAAAAATTGCCCACATTCCACATATGTATGTGGGTCGAAAGATCGACCGGTTTTCAAGTAAATACTTTTTTATGTTATGGCATAAGTTTAGAGGAGAGCACTTCATATTTCGAAAATCAATTGGGTCGGTTTTGAAATGTTTTCAATTTTACTCCAGTTGTGACCCTGAGAAAGATCGGCCTTTTGACAGGCTAACTCTTCATGGTAAAACATGAACTAAAACAAGAGAATGAGGCGCTTAATCAAAATTTTTCTAAGCAGGGGGGAGGGGGGAGACTTGAACTAACAGTTAGAATATCTTCGTGCGAAAAATATCTCATTTGAGCGGAGTGTTGAGTAAATCGGTGCAACTCAAGCATATCATAAACGAGGATTTAAGGGCGAAGCCCCCAGCCGCTGGGCAATTTTTGTGATTTTTCAGAAAAAAAAATAGCCATTTTAGCGCCATTTAGATGACATTTTGCACGATTGTAGAGCCATTTGAAAGCACTGAATTGCTAAACTTGAAAATTATATGAAAGAATAAATTGTCCAGCCCCTTCAGTCTCCCCTTGCTTACAGGTCAAGTCCGAAACATCTTTAAACGTTTGTATTTGTGGGTGAATGTTCTAAGTGACTTGGCTAAGGGAAGGGGGGCTAAAGCCCGCTTATCTTTTGTGTTTTCGCCGCTGAGCAGAATAATTAAATCACAAACTTAATTAAGCGCTCGCTGCAGCAGCAACTAAATTTTAACAATTTTACTCTTAAAAGTAAATTACCCTCATTTTCGAATAGTCACAAAAAGCCGCAACATAAGGACCAAAGAGCCGCAGGTTGCCCACCCCTGCATTAGGCCTGCTAGCCTACCATCAGTAAAGTAGCCTACCAGTAGATAAAAGCTGTAAAGTCTAGCCTTGCCCACTGTATTTTCATACCGGGCTTAATTTACTATATCAAATAATTACAACAATCAATCACGGTGTAGGCTTACGTGACATAAGCTAAAATTATCAATGTTATCCGATCAGCCTGAGCTTATTTTTCAAGTTTTCTAAACGCACCAAACGGAATTTTTTTGCGCAAAGAGAAACTTCATGCCGATAACCCTAATTTTACTTTTAAAATACACTTTTTTTGCCAAAGCCACAGTAGAAACTTGGTAAAAACACATCTTAACCCCGGGACCTAAAGCAGATGACTAAGTCGGTTTGAAACCACGAATGCAAATTTGATATTGTCATGTTGCCATAGCCAAATTTTTTCCCATTATATCAAAATCTTTTCCGTTCAAGCTATTTATAACGTCAAACAATGAAAAAAACGGGACAAAATTGTAGGCAAACGGCAATCAATTATTTTTACCTATATTTATTGACAAAATTCAAAAATCAGAGTGCAATGCAACCTTAAACTTGTTTTGGACGTGGCCTGAAAGTAAAAGTGAATCGAAGCATGGCTGAAGAGGTTCGACAATTTAACTCTTTACTCGCTTATAAATCTTAAAATTTTTCAAGTTTTTCCAAATTTTTCAAATTGCTCTAAAAGCGTTCGAAATGTGCTCCAAATGCAGTTGACATGACTAGTTTTTTTCCGAAAAATCACAAAAAATCGTCGAGCGGCTTGGTCTTTGTCTCCAGACCTTATAATGGCATTTTTCGTTTTACTTTTTGTTTCGCCTGATCGATAATAGCAAATGACTAGAACCTAGCCTTCTGTTTTGAGCACAGGTAGAGTCCAGGACTCAAGGCTCGAGGCCAAGGCCTAGGACACAAAAAAAAAACCGAGGCCAAGGACAGCTCTAACGAGGACAGACCCTCTCGAGGCCAAGGAGACAGGAATGCTCAAGGCCAAGGACACAAGCGCAACTGCTCTCCGAAAAAAAAAAGGTCTTTTCAAAAATTTTTCTGGCGATCTCCAGAAAAAAACGTTTTCCAAAAAATTTTTCAGGCGCTCCACGAACTTTTAACAACTCAAAAAATAGTGCTGTCCTCGAGCCGAGGACAGGGCAATTTTCCAGGACTTGAGGCTTCGAGGCCAAGGCCAAGGACTTGACCTTCGAGGCCAAGGACTTCAAAATCTGTCCTCGAGGCCAAGGACGCCCTCGAGAACTCCATCTCTGGTTTGGAGCGTTAAGCGCTTAACCTAGTCTGCAAAAAGCCTCTTTAAACTGAAATCAATTGTTTATCGACAATTTTCAATTTTTGAGGCTCAAAGTTTGTTATTAACCTAAAAAAAAATGTCTCAAAATTGCTTCCGTGAGTAACGTTACTTAGGTAAAATTAAAATCATTTTCCTCAACGTAAGAAATTCAAAAAATCACTGGTCTGTGTGAATACCTTGACATTAGACCACTGCGACGGAAAGGTAACGTTGACGGCTTCTGTGTGAACCCGCCTTAACACTATTTGCATCAAAGTTCAATTCAACCGATATTGTTTATATAAAGTCTATAAGCCATAGCAGTAACCTAATCGAGTCTATGGTCTTTAAACATTTCGCTACTGAGCCTATGACTGATTTTACCTGCCAGGATATGGTGCAACCACAGTTCTCTTGGTGCAACCAAAGCAGACAGAAACTGAGCCAGTGATAGCTAAGGCCCGCAAAAGCCAATAAAGTCAAAATTTTTTCAGGGCTTTATTGTATCATCAAACGTATACCAACATTGGTTTGGAGTGATCTGGAGCCAGTTTAAGAAGATTTTATAAGTCAAATAGAAGTCAAATTTTTGGGTTAGGTCAAAATTTGTCATAATTGTATGTGATCAAAAATTCTTTTTCAAAATCAAAAAAGTTTTTTTACTTCATTTTTCTGGATACTTGAGAACCAATGAAACGTTTGAAGTTTTGCTACTCAAACTTCTGTAAATAAATGCAATATGCCGCAATTTAATTTAAAAAAGTTAATTGCCTGGGTTAACTTCATCATAAAACGAAAGTTCAAAATAACGCAAAACTAACTTTTTTAAATTAAAATCCGGAGGTGGAGTTCTCGAGGACGTCCTTGGCCTCGAGGACACATTTTGAAGTCCTTGGCCTCGAAGGTCAAGTCCTTGGCCTTGGCCTCGAAGCCTCAAGTCCTGGAAAATTGCCCTGTCCTCGGCTCGAAGACAGCATTATTTTTTGAATGGTTAAAATTTTGTAGATCGGCTGAAAAATGTTTTTCTAGACTGTTTTTTTTTTTGGAGATCGACCGAAAAAAATTTTTTAAGACCTTTTTTCTTAGGAAAACACTTGCATTTGTGTCCTTGGTCCTTGGCCTTGGCCTCGGACATTCCTGTCTTTGGCCTTGGCCTCGGATTTTTTTGTGTCCTTGGCCTTGGCCTCGAGCCTTGTGTCCTCGACTCCACCTCTGTTAAAAACAAATTAAGAATGCCAGCCTTGGCATGAATAAAATAACTAAAAACACTATATGTCCAAATTTAAAAATCAAAAAGTCAATTTTTGTGATACAGTACCATATATCACCACGATTTAACCAGATTTGTGAAATTTTAGGGCTGTACTGTTGTGCTTTCACAGCTTTAGCAATCTACAAAACTTTTACATAATGCAACTTTTTACCAAGCAAGATTGAAATTGTGTTAATGTATTTTCCAAAAAAAATTTAAGAACAAATGAGGCCGAAAATTCGTGAAAATTTAAGAACAGCAAATTTCAATCCAAAATTTACTGGTCATTAAAAAAGTGTAATTGATATGAAAATGTGTGCAGATTTCTAGGTTTTGTTTTTGTTCTGCAGCGATTAGTTACTTTAATCACAAGACTGACTGATTGATATTTCTTTCTAAATGTTGTTAATGAAAAGTAAATGTTACCTGCTTCAAACGTAGGTGAATTGCGAATAACATAACTTTTTTTTTTTAATCAAAATTTGGAGCTAAATTAAGCCAAAACGGTTTAGGTCAAAAGAAAGTCAAAATTTAGCTAAAATAAAGTCAAATTAAATTTTTACGGTCAAAATAAAAACGATCCTAGTGATAGCGATATCGCCCCCTAGTGATAGCGAAAGTGAACCGTGTACAAAAAAAGATAGAATCGGCGCGATTGAGCTAGTTTCTAGTCTACTAATAAAGAGTCTATGGACAAACAACGATAACAAATAATTGGGGACGCTAGAAACTTTTTACAAGGGGAATAATAAGGTCAAGAACGCAGGAGGAAGGTGTCTGGGGGCGCCGCCCCTTTCCCCGCTTGTTTAAGGTGCCGATTGCGCATCAAATTTTCGGGCAATTTTGCTCAGTTTTTTTATTTTTATGTAATTGTGATGGCTATTTCATTTTTATGGTCAATAGGCTAGTCCGGTTGATAGCCTAGTTTCTACGGAATTTTGCTGTTCCAGTAAATGTCGTGTCATTGATTATACCGATCAGTGATCGAGAGGATAGAGCTTCTGCTACTTAAACGATAGACTTGGGTTCGATTCCCGGTCGAGTCAAACCAAAGACTATAAAGATTGGTATCACAGCTTCCCTGCTTAACGTTCAGCAATGAAAGGGACAGTGCTAAGCCTCCGCCTAGTGTAGTAGACTGGTGGGCTGGTGGCAGCTTGATTCGAAGACCGAAAGTTCCCTTCGCTGTCGCCTCGACAAGGCAGCTTGGTGAATAATATGGAATTAAAATTACCATTAACTTCATTGAGCAGTAAATTTGGGGGCAAATTCCTATTTTTCGGGCAGTTTTGCTCAGTAATTATCATATTTTTGTACTGGATGTTTCGAAATTAGGGCTACCTCCCTCCATAGCTTTCATGGAAATTAAGTTTTTTTACAATAGACTAGTTTGAAATTCATTAACGTAAGTTTCTACTGAGCTATTTTTAATTCATTTTCATGTCAAATAACTGAGTTACGTAAAGCTACATATTTAATGATTCAGGGAAAATTAGATGGACTGACAAACCTGGGCTAAGCTGGAAACGCCGGTGCATTCATAGCACTTCAGATATAAATCTTCATAAAAGATTGCATGGGTATGGTAATGGTCAATGGAGGCGAAAGGCAGAGGTGGAGTCGAGGACACAAGGCTCGAGGCCAAGGACACAAAAAAATCCCAATCCAAGGACAGCCCTTCCGAGGACAGACACTTTCGAGGCCAAGGACACAACGCGGAAGTGATCTCCGAAAAAAAAGATCTTTGCTCCAAAAATTTGTCAATTTTCCGGAAAATTCAAGCGTTCTCCAGGAAAAAAAATATCTTCACAAAATTTTTCGCTAGCTCTCTGGCGTTCTTCAAGACGAAACAAAACTGGTCATGACCTTGGCCCATTTTCAACAAGTTAAAAAATAGTGCTGTCCTCGAGCCGAATTGTAAAAACCTCTCGCAAAACTCTTTAAAAAATGTAAAATTTTAAAAACTGTACAAACTTCATCGACACGCCCAAAACATGCTGTATATACCCGTTCCATCTCTGCCTCTGCTGTTCTAATAACGTCGAAATTTGGTAAAAAGAAACTAACTTCAGCTTGCACGCCCACAAATAAAAAACGACAGAAAACCATAGGTGGGCACAAGTCCGTTAATCGTTAATCCGTTAATAACGAAGCTAACTTTTTCACTAACTCGTTAATCCGTTAAAAAGTTTTTTCATGTTAACGGACTAAATTAACTTCCGTTAAATGCTGTTAACAGACTAAAGTAACTTCCGTTAAGTTCTGTTAACTTCCGTTAAGGTTTTTATCGTTATTATCTTGCAGCTTCGTTGATGCATTTGAACTTGTTTTTATCTTGAAATTGGATTAGACTGTAAAATGTAACTTTCATAACACAAAAGACCACCATAGCAATAAATATTTCCTTACAATCAGCTCAACAGCGTCAATACGTGTTCTAGAAGCGAGTGAATAAAGAGAAATGTAAATTACACGCAAAATGTTAACGGATTAACGGACTTTATTAACTTCCGTTAATTAAAGCTGAAAATAACGGATTAACGTTAACGGAGGTGTGAAGTTTGTTAACGGACTAGTGGTTAACGAAGCTAACGTTTTGCATTAACTTGCCCACCTACGCAGAAAACCATTCGTTTTAGAAATCTGAATCACTACAAGGAGGCAGATACGGAACAACGCTGATACATCACGAAAACATGACACAAAAACAAGTTGAAGCGTTCGGAATTTGGTTCACTCGGGTAAATCATCTGATAAATAACCTGGGTGATAGAATGCGCCGATCATGACCAGTTCCTTCACGCCACAATCCCACATATTCATCTAGAAAAGGTCGTTTTGAAGGGCGTACGTAGGAAAATGCGATGGTTTATCAAGTTATTCACATGGACCTGCAATGATCTGTTGCGGAAATGCTAAGGAAAATAAATTTTGATTTTTTTGTATTTTTTGCGCTTTGTTAAGATTATAACCCTCAAGAACGTAGGCTATGGGGCAAGCAGGTGAAGCCATAAAATATTATTATATGGCGAAAAACTTGAATAAACGCCTGTTCTAAATCTGTATAATTTTAATATTTTTGTATTTAGTTTATGTTGTAGACAGGGGGCTCTAATTTTCGAAACACCCTATATATTCAGTTCTGGCTATTTCACTTTTGTGGTGAAACAGTTTTTTTAAGCTATCTTTGCGGCACCGATAAGTGTCGTGCCATGGTGTACGTTGATTGAGTTGTAAATTTCGGATAATTTATTTTTGGGGCAATTTTGTTCAGCATTTACTCGTCATGTTTTTGTAGCTACTACCGAGTGATGGCTAATTTACTTTTGTGGTCAAATATTTATGATTTTGACATAACTCAAATTTTATTATTGAATGTGCAGAGAAATTGTGGGCAATTTCATATTTTTGAAAGATTTGGCCGATAACTGCGTCATATTTTTATTCTCGGAGGCGTTTTTGCTTTTCAGTTTTGTGGTGAACTGTCAAATTAGGCCTGTTCTTTGTCCATTTTGCCATACACTTATCTTTGAGGATAGCAAACGAAATTTTGGGGCAATTTTGCTCAGTGTTTAAATATATATATATATTTTTTTTTTCACTGCTGTGAGGTAGCACTTACCTCACATGTCTGCTTTCCCATTAGGCTAGGGTTTCATCAGCATCTGAATTCACACACAGCCTATCCTGGCATCCCATCCGAACCTTCAAACCACACACGAGGGCAATTTCTACACTTGCCATCGTACCCTCTTCTCAGATTACTCTGATCTAAGTCTGACAACAAGGTCACCAGAAAGAGGATTCTCGACCAGTATCACACTGGCACTTCACTTAGCTCAACCGCATTGCGCTAGCATCACTAAGCATGGACACCATATATGCATAGGTGGGCAAGTTAACGCAAAACGTTAGCTTCGTTAACCACTAGTCCGTTAACAAACTTCACACCTCCGTTAACGTTAATCCGTTATTTTCAGCTTTAATTAACGGAAGTTAATAAAGTCCGTTAATCCATTAACCTTTTGCGTGCTACTTACATTTCTTTTTATTCACTCGCTTCTAGAACACGTATTGACGCTGTTAAGTTGATTGTAAGGAAATATTTATTGTTATGGTGGTCTTTTTGTGTTTTGAAAGTTACATTTTACAGTCTAATCTAATTTCAAGATAAAAACAAGTTCAAATGCATCAACGAAGCTGCATGATATTAACGATAAAAACCTTAACGGAAGTTAACAGAACTTAACGGAAGTTACTTTAGTCCGTTAACAGCATTTAACGGAAGTTAATTTAGTCCGTTAACATGAAAAAACTTTTTAACGGATTAACGAGTTAATGAAAAAGTTAGCTTCGTTATTAACGGATTAACGATTAACGGACTTGTGCCCACCTATGCATATATGACATCACATTAGCAATTTACCATATAAGTTTAAATATATGTTTTTGTAGTCAGTGCTGGTTATTTCATTTTCAGCTTTGTGGTCAAATAACTAGTTTTCTAATCTATTTTGCTGTAAGTGTCATCAAAGCAATAACATCAGTTAACTATTGCATGAGTCGAATTGGCTACCCGTACTCACTAAGCTTCAGTGAGCTAACATTAATGGCACAACAGTAAAATTTGGGGCTATTTCATATTTCTTGTAGGAATTTTGCCCAACATACCAGTGTCTTATTGATGTAACGACTTTTTGAGCAAATTTAAAATTGATAGATTGACCTCAATTTAGCTATTTCTGTGGTTTGCGCAGACTTGCACTTTCCTGAAAACTATTTTTCAGGCAGAACCAAGTACAGTCAACTCCCGTTTATCGGACACAATTTGTTCCAGTGAATAGTATGCGATTAGCGAGGTTGCCAGATTGAGCTAGCCTAGTTTGTGGTTAGCAATGTCGGTGCGTCAATCACGCAACGCCGATCTGTTATCTTGCTCTCATCCGTATCACTTCGTTACCGTATTTTGCAATTGTCACTGTAGTCAAGCATAACAGCCGGTAATTTAAATTGTTTTTCAGCGCGCTGCAAATTTCTTGCGTTTTATGGAAAAACGCAACGTGATCATTTTGCAGTTTTGTGAGCATTAACATTTTGTTTTTCATTGTGTTATGAAAGATACGCTATAATGGTAATTATTTCCAGTGGCGTAAAGTAACGAAATACTTTTACCTGAGTATATTACTCTCAGGGGTGCCGAAACCCGGGGCGAATGGGGGGATAATAATTTAGCTGTATCCCCCCCAATAGTTTGAGTATGGTCTACATCTGCATCCCCCCCAATAATTTGACTCTGGTGTGCATCTGAGCGTAGGTGTCCACTTGAATTCGGGGAAAAAAGTGTTCCATCTTTGGTGAAGCACCCCCTTTTTTTTGGTCTTCACCTGAATTTGGGGGAAAAAGTGTTCCACTTTTTGTGAAGACCTTTTTTTTTGGTCTTCTCTGGCCCGGCGCCAGAGTAGTGTGCTTCGCGGGGCACAAAAATTTTGGTGGGAACGCTTACGCAGCCGAGAAAAGACGCATTCGAAATGCGGCAGCAATCTGGTGAATATTTTGCTCCAAATTCTATGTTATCCTCCTTTGGTATGGATTTTGCCCTCAACTTTGGAGGAAAAGACCAAAAAAATAAAAAAAATGTTTTCATCTTAAAATCTTTGGCTACTTGATCACGTAGACTCGATCAGGGGCGACATGACAGAACGTGCTAACGAGCTCGTAAAGGCCATTCTCGCTCGCTAAAAAGCGCTAACGAGCAAAAAATCTTCGTCGACTAACTGCCATTTCTGAGCCGTCTTGCCCAACACGCGTGAAAACGGCTCGCTCGAATTTCTTTGCGAGATGTTTGTAACTTGTGTTAGTACGTAATAAATACCCCATTGTGACGTCAGATACATTTCTACTTCAAATATAATGCGTTCAAGCGTAATGTATGTACTACATTGTTATGGAAAAAGATACTTTAAGCTATGCGTGATTATTGTACGCAAGCAAATTCTTCAACTGATAACAATTAGTAAATGAACGACAGAATTTAATTATATTTTTGGATCAATGTAAAGTAAGAACAACTTTTTCCATACTAAAATTTTTTAAATGAAGTAAAGCGCCCTTGAGGTTGTTGGTGGGTAAACTCATATGTTAACAGTAACTTTAGATCTTAAGGTTTCAAAATTTTTCAAAAGTCAGCAAGTCGAAGTACACTCTTCCTTTTTAGAACCGGTAAATCTTCAGTTTAGACTGGCTGTTTTTAATTTTTTGCCAATATTCAGTCTCATTTGTTCTTGATTTTGTAAAAATTTTGAGAGCATCGATGTCAATTTCAGCGGGCATGTTTGAAACACTGTTTAATTCCTATAGCTCTGTCTGCTTAAGACTTAAGTGAAGGCTTTTTTCTTGCTTTTGCAGCATCGTAAAATTGCAAAAGCAAAAAAGCAAGCTTTTTTCTAGTTTAACAACCGCCGAAAAAATTTCTCAATTGCTTGCGCAGAGCAACAGAGCTTTATAACCTTGAATAGTTGCAATTTTGCTTGCAAACACAAGAAAATCACTGAAATTTTATCGTTTTGAATCAGCACGAATTTTAGCTTCTTTGATTAGTTTGAATTTTTTTTTGGTTTGTTTTGCTGCCGAGGCTGGCAGTGTTTTTAATTTATTCTTAAATTTTGAGCAAAAATGAGCCTCGTGTTTTAGAAAATCGTTCTTATAATAGGAGTGTGTTACTATTTTTGTCAACTTGCACTACTTAGCATTGCTTTATCAATCGAAACAGCAAATGGTTCTCAAGCAATTCGCTTTTGTTTTAGCAGTCTAATAGCAAACATGGCGACGATTTGAATTAATTTTCAGCAAAAATTCGCATGAGTTAGAAGTTTTCAACATTTCGCCATTAAATTTCTAAACCAAAAAGATTTCTCGCACGCTTAAAGAGTGCTTCAAGATCCTCTTTAAGTTGGCGAGGAAAATGTGACGTTTTTTTACTCGAACTGCTTTCCGCAATCGCTCGAAGAAATTGAGCGAGAAAAAATGACGTAACGGATTTCGCAAGGCTTTACATACACGTGCAAAAATGACCTCTTACGTTTAGCGAGTATTTCGTTCGTTAGCTCCTCTTAAAAAAAAACTCGTTAATTAAAGCGAACGAGGAAATTTCTGTCATGTGCCCCCTGTTTTGCTGTTTCATAGAAAAGCGTTTGTGGTGACCTGTTTTTGAGCAGTAGTTTGCTGATCCTCTTGTGCTAGTAGAGAAGTTTATTCTCGCTTTGGGGACACAAGCAGTGACTTGGGGGGCACAGCCCGAAATGCCGCCTCCTTCCCCCGCGCATAGGCGTAGCCAGGATTTTTGATTGGGGAGGCCCAAACCAAAAATCACATGCAATGACGTCATTAGACATTTTTGAAGGAGGAACTTTTTGTGGAACAAAGATATCGTAGAATGGAAGATCAGAAGCCGTGGTTTGGTTTAGCACTTAACCAAGAGTTTTCTTGAGGGAGAGGGCTTAAACCAAAATTAAAAAATGAATATATCTAAATTGGAAGACGTGTGTAAGTAAACTGGTGTAACTCAAACGTATTACAGACCGGGTCTGGGGGCGAAACCCCCTGCGGTTAGGCGATTTTTCGTTACTTTTTGGAAAAAAAGCTATTTTATTGCCATTGGATCACATTTTGCATGTGCTTAGAACCATTTGAAAGAACTAGATTTTTAACATGTGAAATCCAATTGAAAAAATTAAATTGTTTCAATCCTCCTTTTACTTATAATTTAGTCCAAAATACGTTTATAATTTTGCATTTTGGGGTTAAATTTTGTAAGTATTTTAGAAGTAAATAATAATCCACTCGAAGATTTTCCTTGGAGATTTTTAATATAAAGCAAAGAGCCAAAACGTGAGCGAACATTTTTTACTGAACGTTTCAAGACATTACTAGTCTCATCATCATTTATCTGCTGATGATGAGACTAGTAATGTCTTGAAACGTTCAGTAAAAAATGTTCGCTCACGTTTTGGCTCTTTGCTTGATATAAAGATTACTTAAACGTTCCAATCATTATGCTTAGAGATTTTTGTTTTGACATGTAAATAACCAGTTGTAGGAGTACATATACGGTCGAAGGGCCCCAGGCACTCTGAATTTAAATTCAATGACTTGTTCAATGAGCATTTTTCCAGCTTACTTTTTTTTCAAAAGTATTTTGTCGAGTAAAAAGTGGCGAGTTGGAAGTGAATTGTAATTAAAAACTGTTCAATAGATGGTTTTGCCTACTTACCATGTTATTGCCCGGGCCGGATATACATTGCGCGGGGCCCCTGGCACTTTGGAGATTTCGCAACATCTTTCTGCCAAACATAAGTGCAGATCAAAAATAAACTCTTACCATCTGAGCGCAGGGCCCTGCACTGGGTTATATGGTAAATTCCGCCCTGGTTAATGCGTTAAGTTTTAAAAAAGGTTAAATGAGAGCCCGAGATAGCAACTTTTAAGATAAAAAATCATACATTTTAATCGGTTTGCGAAAATTGAATTGAGGGGGCCCGGCCCCCCTAGTTGTCAATATGATTGTCAATTGCTGTTGTATGCGTGTACTGTTGTACGCAAAAAATGCTAAAAGAAACTAAGCTGACGAAACAATAGGCTCTTTTGTCTCATTTCTATCATTGGGGGAGATGGGGGCCTGGGCTCCCCGTCTGGCTACTCCTATTCCCCCATGGCGCCGGGCCTGAGTAGTTACATCAATGCATAGTACAATAAATTTTGCTACGACAATATACAGTAAAACTGAAAATTGAATTTATAGTGCGTTGAGAATTGAACTAACAAATCGAACCAGGTAATAAGCAAGCTTCAAAGACAATTTAGTTATGAAGTTATACTCGAAGAAAAAATACTTAGTGTAACGTGAATCGAATTGAGCATCATTGGAACGACTGACACTCGCGTCGCGTGTTCTTTTGTTTTTACTCGGCCATTTTTCAACTAACGAGTGCGAAATTTCAAACTTTTGCTTATAACTTGAGAACGGTTTGGTCTAGCTACATGAAATTTGCACAGCAGTTTGAGGTTAATGAGTTATATGTTTGTACCAAATTTCGAGGTAATAGGTCACGTGACTTTGGTTTTAGAACCCGAAAACCGGCCCGAAAGTTTGGCGTAAAAAGCGGTCTCAGTCAAAAACGGCTTAAGTACGGCAAAAATATTTCATATGGTTGTTTGTCTTAAGATACCCTTTCATCCCAACCAACCCACGTTTGGCCGCGATGAGGTTTTGCCCTTTTTTTTCTTCCTAATTTTTGTACGCTCTTCTTCTCCTAAACCACAAACCATGGAAATCTAAATTTTGTGTAAAGTTGTTGAGCTGCAAACGAAATTTTTTCTCCCAAAATTTTTTGGGGCAACTCTACCGAGAACTTCCCCAAAATGGGGCCCCAAAAATCAATTTTTTGAACGGCTTAAGCTAGAGTGCTTGTTTTTGTTTTGATATCAGTAGATATTTAACAGACAAATAAATTGACATAGTTTGGGGGTGTCAACCCCTCGGGGACTCCCCCAAATGGACCCCCAAAAATCAATTTTTTGAACAGCTCAACTTAGAGTGCGAATGTTTTATGGTATCAGTAGATATTTAACCGACAAATAAATTGACATAGTTTGGGAGTGTCACCCCCCCCGGGGACCCCCACGAATGGACCCACAAAAATCAAATTTTTGAATGGCTCAACTTAGGTTGCCAGTGTTTTATAATATCAGCAGAAATTTAACAGACAGATATTTTGGCGTAGTTTGGGGGTGCCATGCCCCCGGGGACCCCCCCAAATGGACCCCCAAAATCAATTGTTTGAACGGCCCAAACTAGGGTGCCAGTGTTTTATTATATAGGGAGATATTTAACTGACAAATATTTTGACTCTACTTTTTTGGGGGTTCCATAATCAGATATTTTTGAATAATTGCTGATTTTTTGGTAGACAAAAAGTACTTTTGAGCGTCACAGCATTAGCTACGCGGCGGTCGTTCACTGGGTTTGCTGGCAAACTCCCATCTAGTTTGCTTAACATGCGTCTACTCTACATAGCGGCGACGCGTGTAGCAAGCATGTTGTCAGCGCTATAGAATACGTTATTTCGTATCTCCTTCGACTTCGTAAACACCAGTTCTTAAACGTTTGATCTACTATTGTGTCACAGTTTGAACGAAATCATCGCATGGACGTGAATCACCTACCATTTCTACAAAACTCCAAGAAATGTTTTGTAATTCGGTAGATTGATAAATTTTCCTGTCAGATCTCTACACAAGGAATTATTTTAGTGGTTGAGGACCAAGCGTGTGATAACAGATCGCCCACTTCAGAGCTAAAAGAGCCGGGACAGAATTGCACAGAAGCTGAGCAATGTAGGTCATCATGCTTTGATGGCGAAACCTTAACTTATTTGGGTCGATAGTGATTTAAACTATTTCTTATTGCCGTTTGTTTGTGTAGAAAATGCGATAAGGAATTTAACTTCTTAGAGTAACTTTCAAGGGTAGCTTCCTAAGTAATTTCCAAAGCGCTGGTTTGACCAATCAGCATTTTGAAATGCTTGTTTTTTTGAAAGGAGCATACCAACAACTAATTGAATGATGATTTGCTAACTTGTCTACCCTTTAAGCCTGCTAATGCCGATTGTAACTTGTACCGATTCTTTAAAAGCTTGAATGATTAACTTTCGTAAATAAAGTAAAAAATTTTAAAGCTTGAAAAATTTCACCGTTATATAATGTATTTGAATGCCATCGTTCTTTTTGCTATTTATTTTTTTAAAGTAGCGGCAGCGACAAGTGGCAGCGGCCGCTGTTTTGCATGCAAGTAGCGGCTGCGGTGCTCCTGATAAGCGGCAGCGCCGCTGATTTTTTTGCCAAGTAGCGGCAGCGCCGCTGCTTTTTATGTAGCGGGTGCCCAGCTCTGTATATTGTGCAATGTAATTACAAACTCAAAATGTTTTCAATATGATGATCAATTTCGTCCCAGTAGAGACCCAGGCTATCTAAATGGGCTATCTACAATAATTTTGTGTGATTTAGTGACGTAATGTTTATCAGGCTTCTATGCCTGCCTTCATATGCTGTGAAATAACTTAAAATTAAAAAATTCTCAAAAATTTTCATTAATTAATCCAAAAAAAGGTTGTCGCAGAATATATTGAAAAAGCTATGATGCGTAACTTTTGGTTCACCCTGTAGCAGTAGATTATTAATTTTTTATTTACTGATAAGCAAGGATGGCAGTACGGTACGGTACGCCTCAATTTTTGCTAAGAAGTACGGTAGCCTACGCCTTTTTTGCAAAGGTACGGGTACGGTCAGGGACGTATTTAGGATGGGGCCATTGTGCCATGACCTTTGGGTCGCCAGGATTGCAAAATCGCATAGAAAAGTAAGCAAAAATGAGGCATGGTCCTCCCCTTTGCAAGTTGGGCAGAAGGTTTGATCATACAAAGGCTATGTTCTGTGCGTTTCTTCTAGGGTTTGGGCAAAAAATTGGACCAAATTAGAATGAAGACCTTTTTTTTTTCAAAAATTCGGACTAAATTTAGTAGGAACAACTTCTGTTTCAGATCTATGTTCTTACAAAATTTTCTGAAATTTTCGCCCCTCCCCCTTTTCAAAATCCTGCGTACGCTACT
Organism: Trididemnum nubilum; assembly: GCA_963965965.1. Taxonomy (NCBI): domain Eukaryota; kingdom Metazoa; phylum Chordata; class Ascidiacea; order Aplousobranchia; family Didemnidae; genus Trididemnum; species Trididemnum nubilum. The sequence goes on along the minus strand of OZ014483.1, from coordinate 37,917,799 downwards.
GTGCACGGTACGCCCTTCTTGTAATGGTACGGGTACGGTCATAGGTGGGCACAAGTCCGTTAATCCGTTAATAACGAAGCTAACTTTTTCATTAACTCGTTAATCCGTTAAAAAGTTTTTTCATGTTAACGGACTAAATTAACTTCCGTTAAATGCTGTTAACGGACTAAAGTAACTTCCGTTAAGGTTTTTATCGTTAATATCTTGCACCATTCATTTATCGGACCGGTACAAATCAGTTTGCACTGGTAACACTTGTTGCGTATTATCGCGAGTTTTATAGAGGAAAGGAGCTCTTTTTTGAGGCAAATAGTAATCTGTAGTTTCATAGGTCTATTAATTATCGCTGTTCACACTTTCCAAAGATTTTCGGATCGCAGCTTCGTTGTGCATTTGATTTTGTTTTTATCTTGAAATTAGATTAGACTGTAAAATGCACCATCCAAAACACAAAAAGACCACCATAGCAATAAATATTTCCTTAAATCAGCTCAACAGCGTCAATTCGTGTTCTAGAAGCGAGTGAATACAAAGAAATGTAAATCACACGCAAAAGGTTAACGGATTAACGGACTTTATTAACTTCCGTTAATCAAAGCTAAAAATAACGAATTAACGTTAATGGAAGTGTGAAGTTTGTTAACGGACTAGTGGTTAACGAAGCTAACGTTTTGCATTAACTTACCCACCTATGGGTACGGTACGTTGGTACGCTGTTTGGATATGTCTACTAAACGTTTTATGTGCACCGTGCATCCGTCAATGAAGATTCGTGCGACCGTGCCCGGCGTGCAGATGTACTGTAGCCTAGTCTATTCTCAACATAGGCGTAGCCAGGGGGGGGGGCAGGGGGCCCGGGCCCCCACAATCAAAACTCCACTAACGACAAAAAGTTATGACAACATAGCCTGACGATGTTTAGTTGCAGTTTTTTTTCAGTAATTGCGCACATAACAGTAATTAAACAGTAAAGCTAACGGTTTCCGCCGAAAAACCACTCTCAATTTCGGTGAAGACCTTTTTTTTTTTTTTTTTTGGAGATCACCTGAATTTGGGCGGAAAAATCGTTCGAATTTCCGATTTCGGCCCAAAATTCACTCTCAATTTCGGTGAAGACAGCCGAATTTTTGAGGGTTTGGGCCCCCCCCAATCAAAAATCCTGGCTACGCCTATGATTCTCAAGCAATCATTATTGACTTTTAATTTGTCCTAACAATCGTTACGAATTGTATTATGATTTCACAAGTCACAGTCATAAGTAAAGCCAATTGTGATGTCATAACTGTTGCCTATGGATGCTTGGAGCCAAGGACTATCGTGGCATGACATATATTGGAGAAAAATTTGAACAGAAACAACTGCGACACTTTAGCTGAATACGCAGTGATTTAAAAATCCCAGGTTTTTTGCTCATTGCGCCGGCTTTTTGTATGCAGAGGCAAAAGATAGCTGAAGCGGAGACTAAATGTGTGACTTGAGATTACTGTTTATAGGCTAGTAATTTCAAAGTCAGTTAAAGTTGCGAGTAGTTTAAAGCAAAGATGGCTGTACGGTACGGTACGCCTAAATTTTTGTTAAGAAGTTCGGTACGCTGGTACGGTAAGTCTTTTTTGCAATGGTACGGGTGTGGTACGCTGGTACGGTACGCTTCAAAAATTGAACTGAAGTACGGTACGGTTTAAGGTGCGAGGTACGTAGTACGCAAATTTTGAACGTACCGTACCGTACTGCCATCCTTAGTGATAAGACACGCCCACAGTGTTTTTAAATTTTAGCATAATTTAACAATGACAGTGAATGAGTATTTGAGCAAAGTTTTTATAAAATGATTCCACGTAATTCTGCTTGGCGTGATTTTCAAATCTTGAAGTTTTGCTGTTGTTGTTCTTTTTGATCAATTGTCTTGAATATACCCCAAAACTTGCAAAAATTAGTAATTCATGACTTCTTGAGAAAATGAGAAGTAAGAAGATTAAGCGCTACGTGGCAGTGATGTGAAAGCAGTCGACCAGCTGTTACATGTCGATTGAATAGTTTGTTTATTTTGCTTGAATACTTTCAGAAACACTTGTACAATTTGAGTATTTTTAAAACGACTACTTTTTTACTTTTACTCAAGTACTTGTTCGGTCAGTACTTTGTACTTTACTTTATGTAGTATTTTCGTCAGTTACGAAACTTTTACTTGATTGCTATTTTCGAATCTTTTTACGTCACTGATTATTTCCTATTATGTGCTAATAAACATTGTTGGGCGAGTTAATGAGAAACGGTATCTTCGTTAAAAGTTAAATTGCTAAGAATTTTCAAGCATATTTTTAACTCAGTTAAAGTTAAATAGATGACGGAAAAACATAAGTGACGCAAGTTAAAAGTTGATGTTTTTTAATTCAATATTAACCTGCAGTTGATGCTCAATAAAATGTAATCTTTACAAAATACTTTATGCGTAATGGTCACTTTTGTTCCCAGAATTTTGCTGTCGTAGTTCTTAAAACTTCAGAGGGCTGAGATACGGTGAGAGATGGATTGTTGGCACTAGGGTTTACGAACCGGGATCCCGGTTTCGGGAATTCCTGGGAATTAGTTTTTAATTTTTTTAATTTCCCGCTTCTCGGTTTTTCAATTAAAAATTCCCGCTTTTGTCAGCTAGTATCCTTTTGGAACTTGAGTCAAAAACAAGTTGCAATTATTTTTATACAGCATTAAAATTGATCGTGTTCATTCGCACTGTGGTGACACAATACTCTTTCTTTTCGTAACAATTGTTGAACTGTTAGGCGTTGATTGCTGGGATAACTAGTTTGAGCCAGTTTATATACATTGCCCAATTAAGAGCAGTTATCTGAAAATTTGTGTCAGCATCACAAGCTATGGAACATGTAAATCAGTCTAAAGTTTGGTAAGATTTTACTCGGGGTGATGGTAATGATAGAGCTACTTGTATTCATTGCTCAAAACAATATCGTTTAAAGGTAGTGTAGTTCGAATAGTGGTCTTTTTTGATACTTAAAAGCAAGCACAAACTCAGGCTAGAAGGCGAAGAAGAAGATGAACGTTATTCCTCTAAAAAAAGCAAAAATTAAGCAGAAATCGAATACGTCATTTCTAGGCGGTAAAAAGGAAAGTTTGCAGAGTATTGTCTCTCAACATGCAGCTGCTCTAGATGATTTTTCTATCCATGCTATGAGCAAGAGTAAGTTCATTCGTGAGTCTGTCTATTGGTGCCAAACTAGAAACATTTGTTGTTAATGGTATTGTTGTATAGCCATAGATATGGGAAAATTCCGTTTTTGGGGGGGATCCCCGGATGAGGTAAAACATTTTCCGATTTCCCAGATTTCTTTTAAAACCGGGAAATTGGAAACCCTAGTTGGCACATATTGGTTGAACAGTAACCTACTTTGAAATTATTTTAGAATTGTTTCCACCAAGGATGGCTGTACAGTACGGTACATTCAAAATTTGCGCTCTACGTACCTCGCACCTTGAACGGCACCGTACCAGCGTATCGTACTTCAGTTCAATTTTTGAAGCGTACCGTACCCGTACCATTACAAAAAAGGCATACCGTACTTAGCAAAAATTGAGGCGTACTGTTCCGTACTGTACTGCCATCCTTGCTTTTAATGACTCGCAACTTTAACTGACCTTGAAATCACTAGCCTATAAATTAGCGATCTCAATTCACACATTTAGCGTCGGCTTCAGCTATCTTTTGCCTCTGCATGCAAAAAGCCGGCGTAATGTGCGAAAAGTTTGGGATATTAAACCACTGCGTATTCAGCTAAAGTGTCGCGGTTGTTTCCGTTCTAATTTTTCTGTATGACATGCCACGATAGTTCTAGCCTTCTACCGTCTATAGGCAATAGTTATGACATCACAATTGGCCAAACGTGTGACTATGACTTGTGACATCATAATATGATTGTTACGACTGATTGAGAGGCTATGATGATTATTTAAGAATTGCCCAGACTATGTGCTCGCCAGGCACGGTCGCGCGAATCTTCATTGATGGCCGCACGTTGTACATAAAACGTTATAGACAAATTCAAACAGCATACCAACGTACCGTACCCGGACTATTACAAAAAAGGCGCACAACTGTACCCGTACTATTATAAAAAACCCATACCGTACTTCTTGGGAAAAATTGTGGCGTACCTACTGCCATCCTTGGTTTCTAGTATTACATTGTGAACAACATTAGTAACATCATGAACATCAGCAATAGTTAGGTGGTTGCTTGTCATCTATGTAGTTTCATTCTGTTACCGCAACAAGATTTGATTTTTAGTCACGATCAAGCACAAATAATTATAAAACGAGTTAAAACATGTTCCGTGTGTACACGAATGAAAGGAAACCCGAAGCTCGTAATTTAAAGGCATAACAAAATGTTTATCGACACCTGACAACTTGGAAATTCCAAGAAAGAAGTCAATTTGATGGCTTATTGCATTTTATTGTTCAATCGATCGAGGACGGTGAAAGTATATTTTGAATTTCAAGTAACCAACCTCACAGAAAAAAATCGCAAGGGTTCCAATCGGGCGATTGAGTAGAGTCCAACCAATGTCATCACGCAATGAGATCAAATGGGAAGGAAAATTCGCAAGTGGCTGTCGAGAAGTGTGGGCAGTCTTACAATCTTGTTGAAACCAAATTCCTTCTTGATCTTCAGGTTCATGCTATCTGGGCTCCCAAAAATTCTTCTACTTTTCGCGATACCGAACAGAATTGACGGTCAATGCTGCAGCATTTTTTTTAATGACCCGATAAACTTTGATATCGCGCATCAAACGGTCATGTAAGAACAATGCAGTAGGTGTTTGCGTAACTCGCGGGGTTGTTTTCCGACCAATATCAAAAGATTTGTTTTTTCAGCTCTGCCACAACGTTGAAATATGACTAGGCCAGCGCTGAACAGAACAGGTGCATCACGAGGTGCACGATGTTGCATTTCCCACACAAAGCTTTCCAATTTCTGTATACGGGATCATGTCTTTGAAGTTTCGAGTGTTTGCGAAAGGATCTTTGAGATAATGTCACTGACGCTTTGTTATCCATAAAGGGTTTTGACAAAAAAAGAGCGATGCTTTTATTGTTTCGAACAGAAAGAAACACCTATTTGTAAGCAAGGTTACAACATCACAGATGCATTATGTATTTGTTATGACGTCACGGATAGTATGCACAAAATTAAACATCATAATTGTATATCAACCAACCACTTTCCAAAAACACAAAATATTATATTCGTTGCAGATTAGTGTATTCAAATTTTATTAAATTTAGAAATTAGTCAAGTTTTTTGCCTCACCCTGTATTGATCGGTTTTGTGTCAAGTCTTTTCTTATTTGTTAGAGTACCGGTAACAAAAAATAAATATGGTTTTACTACAACAATACAACATTTACATACGGTATTTAAAATAAAGCATAGTAAAAAAAAGTAAACAAAAAGGTTGGCAATGCAAAGTTGCTATTAAAAATAAACATAGGTATCCATAACCGACTTACATGCTTCCATGAAACCAACAAGTGGTGGAGGGAATCGAGACCCCGATCCAGGCGCGTAGCCAGAAATTCGCAATGGGGGGGGGGGCTATTTTGGGGTTCTGGGGGCGGAGCCCCCAGCGCTCGAAAATTTTGCATTTTTTTGCAAATATAATTTAATTTTAGGGCTATTGTAATAAAATATAATGCTTTTAAAACGTGGCATAGAAATTGGCAGCACAACATGATTCAACTAGTTGCATTAATGGGCTATGTGGGAGGTGGCTAATAATAACATTGTAGTTCTCTTGTTTACATGCTGGTAAATCATAAAATTTTATTGTTCAATAAAACTCACATGGAGTAATCTATTTCGTCTATATTTTATAAAGAAAAATAATTTGGGGTGGACTAATGGAAAGATATTTGAGAGAAGTGATTGGTAATTAACCAACACTGAATAGCTCCCCCTACCTATTCCTGAGTTTATAATATATTTGTTGATAAAGTTTATGTTTGACGTTTTTACTCTAGCAATGAAATTTGATTGTTTATTTTTGGACATTTTTCAAAGTTTTCATTGATTTTTGACAAAGTAGCTCCCCCCTGAATATATGTTTAAATCACTATTTAATCCATTTCAGCGCAAAAAACAGTCTCAGAAGAGCTAAAAAGTGGTATTTTTCTTATTCTGCATTTTGGTTGACAGGCCAATGGGGGGGCTAAGCTACTGGCCCGATCACGTGATTCATAATCCTGCTCATAATGCTGCAATGATCGTATGCAATGTATTATATTTTTCATGTAATTTTGTATTACAGTTATATATTATCTGTTACTAGCAAGGGCGGGGGGCGTTGGGGCAATTGCCCTTAGCCCCTCACCAAAGTGTTTGCAATCGTAAAAAAACAGTTGTATCGTAATATTCTCAATTTTTAATAGTTTTCACTTTCCAAGTTAACTCAAATTTTGTTTCAAAGTTTCTAATTGGAGAATTATGATTTTCGAACAATTTTGGGCATTCTTGAATCAGAAATTAAATCAAAATATTATTTAATTTGCGTAAACGAGTCAAAAACAATCGTTGTCCTGCTCGATAACAACAAAAATCGATTGCGCGTGTTTGGGACTCGTTCTACAGACTCCGTGATGTACAAGAGTAGAACTTTATTCCTCTTAACGAAAAACGAATATAAAGATTTGCTTGTAGGTCATTAGATTCTTATCGACATTTAGTCAAAATCACAAAGTTTCCGCAGAACTGAAATGAATTTTACAAATCCACACTCAGATGGTCCAAGTCGTACACGACATTTAAAGCACACATCTTTCTTGGGGGAGGGGCCCAACAGGTTGCAACCTAGGCCCCACGTCTCTGGCTAGTGGTTACAGGCAGTATTGACTCCACGCAAATATTAGCATAGTTCAGTTTGCAATGACGTCACTCCGATGTTACTGTATGTACACAGAAACTTATAACACTCAGAAATATACCAGCCTAACAATTGTTACCTTTAACTTTGAAGCAACCGGCCAGTTGGTCAAGCGGTAACGCGTTTGTCTCTGGAGCAGAAGGTCTGAGGTTCAAGTATCAGGCCGATCAAATGGGACACAGTGTTGCCAACGGCTCGCAACGGCTGCGGCATTTCTTCGAATGGAGCTGTGTTTTTTGGGCGCAATGACGCGGAGATGGGCCCCGCCAACTCGTTACATGCTTCGGCGTAATACAGCGAGTATAATGAAAGATTTGATTTGATTGAACTTTGAAGCAAATGAAAGCCGTTAGCTTAAAAAGCACCTAAACGAAAACTGCGCTCATGACCGAACTCGAAAATTAATTATTATTTCTTTTACAAATCTGAAAATTAGTGTTAGATCTTCATTGAGCGAAAAAGGTCGGTCAAAGTAATGCAGCGTTATCTTTTACTAGTGAACAATAACACGTTCGGACAAGATATAAATGCTACAATTGCTACTTGCAGTAGCGTACCGTATTAATGTTTTATGGAGGGCCATGGTACCATGTGTCCTCACTTAAGGACATTGGGCATAAAAACCCAACTAAACTGGGAAACGCTATATCGGTTCGGTACGTATGATACTTTCAGCAATAAATGAAGCATATAGAGATGACAAAGGCCTGAAAAAAACAGCTTGCAGTGTATAGTATATACATTAGCACAGAGCATTTTAAGCAGCGAGCAGTGGCGCAACCAGGGGAAAGGCTAATGGGGCTTCAGTCGTCCCCACTTAGCCAAGTCATTTACAAAATTTAACCAAAAATACAAACGTTTAAAACGTCTTTTGAGTTTGACCTGTCAGTAAAGGGGGACTGAAAGGGATGGACAATTTAGTTCTTTCAAATGACTCTGAAAACGCGTGCAAAATGTACTCCAAATAGCGTTGAAATGAATTTTTTTTTTCTAAAAAATCACCAAAACTGTGCAGACCCACGTCTGACGTTTGAGTAGCGCCAGTTTGTTCAGCACGTTGTCTATCTGAGACATTAAAAAAAGACCCACCTATTAGCAAAACCCGGGTTACTCGCCTGGCAGCGAGAGGGTGTCAAAAAGGTTTTTTCAGACTTTTTGCACGCAGCAGTAGTACCATTTTTTCGTTTTAAAGAATTGTTTGTGACAGTGCCGTATGACTCAGTGGCTTTACCCCTTCCATTCTTTGGGCCGTGACACAGTACAAAAAGCTATAAAAAAGTTAAAACATGCATAATTGAAATAAATCTAATCTAACATAAAAAGCTCCTGCAGCTCCATATCGTGCCCGATAAGTTAATAACGCATTAGAAGAGAACTGAGTGAGCCATGCCTATTCCATTCTGGCAATGACATGAGAACCTCAAAACAATCTTTACCCATTAAACGTTTTAGAGGGCATTGTGCCATACTTCTGTTTCCAGTGCTGATTTCAATAAAAATTTATGCACTTCAATTAAAAGCAGCAAAGCCTAATAATATACGTGAAATTGCTTTGTATATTGGCTACGTAACAAGAACTATAAATAAGTGCTTTAATTATACTGTAAGTTTTCTACTTTTGTCCTTGAGCACTTTTTGTAGGTGATGTGGAAATCGTATACGCGTTATGTAAGAACTACATTCTGCAAAGGATAGTGAGGTATATACGTGCATTTCAGTGAATTCAGCTATATGGTACAGCTATTTGTACTCGTACAGCGCATTCAGCTATAACGTTATTGCTAGCACGACTGCTTTGTACGTACTCGATAAGTGTTGTATAGCCTATTTTTTATACTGTATATGATTGTTTTGATTTTTTTTATCGAATGATGAATGGAATTTTGTTGGGTTTGAGACGTATTGTGATATACATTTTGTTGTTTTAAAATAAAGGCTTTATTGTTCTCTCATTTGGGCCATGACATAGTAAAGTCAGATTGTAATGCAACAGCAGTTCAAGAAGCTAGTGAGGGCTCATAGTTTGGATAATTTTTAGCCATCACTGCCAATCGTTCATTTGTATGAACAAGCAAGCACTGGCTGCCTTGCTATTTTTGCAGATAGATTGTTGTTAAGCCTTGAATAAGTTAGGAAACGAAACTGAGAATTTCACTTTTTGGTTTTGTGTACATACAGTAGCACAGGAAAGATGGCTGTTGAAACACTGTAGTTATGTCTAAATTTGATTATTGTTCCGGTTATTTTATGACTGGCATCTGCATGGTTTTTTTGGGAGTGATGGGACTGTGGATTCAATTCGCTCCACGCGTCGAGTTACTGTACTAGAGTACATTGTTTGTTAACCAGCTCAATGCTGGTACACAAACAAGCACAGTTTGAGTATAGTTCTGATTTAAATAGATTATTATTTGATTTTGATATAAAAATAATCAAAACAAAATGCAGCCTTGAATATGTTTGATTTTTCTCTATTTTGTGGTTACTGGTTTGCTACTGCTCTTACAGGCTTATGGCACAGTTGTGATTGTTTAATGTAGGTTGATTTGACGATCTTTTAGACGAGAATACAATAATGTATTCAATACATAACTGGACGAATGTTACTGCTCTTTTGCTCTTAGGTACCGGTAAGTAAAAAAAAATTGAACAAATAAATTGATATCTTTTTATCAAATCGAAAATTTTTTACTCGGCTTTCAAAAGTTTTGAAAGTTTTGAAGAATGACTTCACTAAATTTGAGCTTTCTACGGCCTTTCCTTCCCGAGATATAGAAGCTTTTCTTCCCGAGATATAGATTTCCCCTGAGACAGATTTTCTCCTAAGAAATTTTGTCAGGTTTGCCGATTAGCAACAACATTTCAAAAAGGTACTGCATGTTCCAAGTTCTCAATAAGTGGTTTGTGGCAGAGTTGTTGCTAAGACAAAGTAAAAGGTCAGAATTGTATATTAGATGATTTTCAGTAAATGTAAGCCAGTTTTCAAAAAGTTGATCAAGCATGTCAGTGCGGAACGGTACGTAAGTACGGTACGGCAGGTTTCAATTTTTGCTGAAAAGCACGCTATGCTTGTACAGTACGCGCTTTTTATGAAGGTACGGGTATGGCACATTGCTACGCTGTTTGAGTGTGCGTACTACCGTACCGTACTATTTAAGTACGTTTCGTAACGACATTTGCAACTCGCTGACAACGCTAGGTACCGTACAGGTGTTAGTACAATGCATTGTTACGTGTCTGTAAATTATTTATGACACGTTTTCTGACTTCTGATTATTTTTTGAAGCATCTAATTTACAATTCATACTCTTTAGTTTGTTTTTATTTGCCGAAAACAGATTTTGAGAGTTAGAAATATGTTGTATTGCCATAACTTTTCGAAATTTTGTTTGTACAGTAGTGGCGACCCAGGCAAAATTTCTACGGGCAAATTGCCTTTCTAAGGGGTATGTATCTAAACTGTCAAATCTCGGAAATGGAAAGTCGTGGAAAGCTCAAACCTGGTGAAGTCGGATCTGTCAAAAACTCGAGAGAAAACCGAGCAAAAAAATTTCGACCTTAATGCCCTATCAAGAGTCAAATAATTTTGAACTGTAATATCTTGAAAACGGTGAAACGTCGAAACTTCAAGTTTGGTGTGAATGCATTTTGGGCTTTTCCCAGCATTTTAGGTCAACAGTAAAAAACTTGACGTAAATGCCCCAAAGAGAGTAAAATAAAAAAGAAAAATTATTATCCGCGCATTTCTTGTTGACTCGCTTAGGAGTTAAGTTTAAGGTTTGAGTTAAAGTATGGGTTTGAATTTGGTTTAGTTTTAGAGCAAAGATTTAAGTTTGCGTTGCATTAGAATTAATAAACAAGTAGTTCGAAATTTCTGGTGAAACAAAAACTTTCCTGTCTAAAATCGCACAAGCGCAAATCGCCCGTTTTTGAGTTCTATGTACAAGTCTTTTGCCAGCCTAGGCCATTTGCCTCAAAAGATAGATTGCTCGGCTCCAATTGGAAATAGACGTTAAACATTTTTCGCGACTAAGCATCGCCAGTTCAGGAATCAAACCATCAGCCAGTAGCGTACGCAGGATTTTGAAAAGGGGGGGGCCTGGAACTTCAGAAAATTTGAGAAGAACAAAAATCAGAATAAGAAATTGTTCCACCCAAATTCAGTCCGATTTTTTGCTCAAAATCAGCTGAAGAGCAAACAAAAAAAGAAAAAAAAAAGGTCTTCACGCAAACTCAGTCCGATTTTTTGGCCAGAGTTGGGTGCAGGCCTACAACAAACGAATAAAACATACCCTTTGTGTGATTTAGGCGCGTAGCCAGAAATTCGCAATGGGGGAGCTGGTTTGGGGGCATAGTCCCCAGCCGCCGTAAGCACGGGGGTCTAGGGGCGGAGCCCCCAGTGCTTGAAAATTTTGCATTTTTTGGCAAAAATAACATTATTTTAGGGCTATTTTGATTAAAAGTGATGCTTTTAAAACGTGGCTTAGAAATTGGCAGTGCAAGCATGATTAAACTGGTGGCATAAATGGGATATTTGGGAGGTGGCTAATGGTAAAATGTTAGTTCTCTTGTTTGATGCTGGCAAATTATAAAATCGAATAGTTCAATAAAACTCACACGGAGTAATCTATTTTGTATACAGTTTATAAAGAAAAATAATTGGGGGGAGGGCTAATGAAGAGATTTAACTAATACTGAATAGCCCTTCCCTCTATTCCTTAGTTTACAGTATATTTGTTGATGACACCTATGTTCAGCATTTTTAAACTTGCGATCAAATTTGATTGCTTATTTCTTACCATTTTTTAAAGTTTTCATTTATTTGTTGGTTTTATTTTTGACAAATTAGCCTTCCCCCCTGAATATAGGCTTCAAAAGATGTTTTGAATCACTATGTAGTCCACTCCAGTGCATAAAACAGTCTCAAAAGTGCTAAAAACGTAGTGTTTTTCCCATTCTGCATTTTGGTCGACATGTCAATGCGGGGGGGCTATATAGCCCAACCGCCCCTTCCTGGCTACGCTACTGGTATGATCAAAGCTTCTGCCCAACTTATAAAAGGGGGGCATGCCGCAATTTTGCATACTATTATATGCTAATTATATTATCCTGGCGACCCAAAGGGGGGGGGCCATGGCCCAATGGCTCCCCCCCTAAATACGCTCCTGTCAGCAGCCAGCTAAAAGGTTGCTGGAGGACCACAACATGATTTTGCAAAATAGTAATTGCTTAAAATAGATAATACTATAAGTTTTCAGTCAACTAATCGTAAACTCTATAACAGTCTAGTTGCTGAAGTGACATCTCCTAACAGGACGGCGACACAAGATTAAGGTCTAATGGTCGTCCGTCGTGTTCTTCTGGTCGATTAAAGCAGATACATTAACACGTATTCCAAGATTAAGTGATTTTCACAGCGCCATATATTCATTGACAATACGCGTTCCAATATTATTACCGGCAGAGCAGTGAGAACCTGCTCGCCTCAGTTGCAACAGTACGAAAAAAAACAAAAACGCTTCAATGTGTAGTTGCGCACACAGTTTTTATACTGACTATTTAGTCCAGTGTTGCCAAAAAGGTTTCTATCCAATGCTGGCTTGAATGCTGAAGTCCAGTGTACGAGTTAATGTGCTAGGTCAGCAATCAACCAGGGGCAATGCTCATTGTGTGGATCAGATGGTAGTAGGAGAGCTGCCACAAGGGGCGAAAACACCGTAATACTGTACGTGTATATTTTGTGCGTGTGTGTTGCATTGTGGCTTAGCTGTGCTTCATTTTGTTTACAATTCTAATGTTGAATTTCGAACTCGTGGTCTTTGCAAGCACTAGGGGTGGTATAGGATGTGATGCGCACGGCATGTCTTGCTTGCCGCGGGACTTTCGGTGATCGCGAGCTCGATCTTTGCTTGCTGTATTTTTGAACGTTTACTGCAAAATTTAATTTACGGTTTGATTTGCGACTAAAACCTGATTTTTCATTTAATAGAATTCAGTTGGTTTTTCTTAAGTCATACAAATTGCTATTCCCAAATGTCCAAAATGTACCTTCTTTTCGATCAAAAGAAATTTTTAGACTTCAAACTGCGCATTGCTGCTTAGGTCAGCATCTATTCAAAATGAAATGCCGTAATACTGGTTTATATACCAAATGCAAAGTTTCCGAAACTGTACCACATTTTTATCTTGTTTTCCCAAGTTTTCATCTGGTCGTAATATTCTGAAAAGTGCTGTGAAAAGATTAGGCCTAAATTTTGGTTTGAAATCGATATTATCAAACAAAATGGTGTGTATCCTCATCTTCTTCGATATATTCGCTCCTCCAATTGGTTGATTTAAAACGTTAATTGCTGTTATGTAATATTATACTCACTACAATTTTATAATAATAATGTAGTTATTTGTATAGCGCCGTTTCCTGCAAGGTAGCAGATCAAAGGCGCTTTACAGAACAAAATACAGTTCAACAACATGAAAGAGTACAATTTTGTGTTACAATAAAATGTGTGATACGTTAACTCTTGAAATTATCCTTAAAAGCTAATTCTTTATCATTCAATTGCAATTGCAATTACATTTTTATTCACCAAGTTGCCTTGGCCAGGAGACAGCGAAGGGACCTTTCGGTCTTCGAGTCAAGCTGCCACCTGCCCATCTGTCTACTACACACGATGGAGACTTCACACTGTCCCTCTAATTGCTGAACGTCAAGCAGGAAGCTGTGAATACCAATTTTTATAGTCTTTGGTTTGACCCGACCGGGAACCGAACCCGAGGAGTCTACCGCTTCAGTAGCAGACGCTCTATCCACTCGACCACTGATCGGATCGACCATTCTGAGTTGGCTTGGGTGGAGCAAAGCCAAGCGAGCATTACTTTAATTTTCAGTGCTTTATTTTTGAGCAGTTGGGACCGACATTGTTTATTTCCTTGGTAGAGTATAAATATCTTGTATTTTATAGTAAACTTTTCTGGTAGATCTGTGCTGTTATATGAAATGCTATATTTTTGTTTGTTTTTGTAAGTTTTTCTTTTTTTGAGCGCTTCTGCTGTGATGCTAGGCGCCTGCTGTCGCTGCAGAAGTACTGGCTCTTTTTTTTTTAGTTAAATCAAGATTTTAAAATTCTTAGCATTTCATATCTGTACTTTTCATTCAATTTTTGATGGTGTTACTAAACCACCGTTGTTATAAAACACCAATATCCACAATAATAATGAATAAATAAGTTTGTGGACATGGTTTATTTATAAGCACAGTCTTAAGTTAAAACTTAAATGTTCTCAGAAAGTCTAGGTCAATTAGCGGTAGTACTTTTTTGACAAAATTAGTTCTAATGACCAAATACTCTATTATGATATTCAGGTTGTGGTGTGGCAGAAAATCTAAACTGCGCAGTATTACTAACTGTACATATACGTAACTTGGTTCCTTAGTATGCCGTGGGTTACAACCCGACTGGAGGAAATTTAGCTCAGTGTATTTCCATGTAGGTAAGGCGGCGGCAGAGGATTGCAAAGAGAATCCTGAACAATGTGAAACCATTTATGGAAATTGCCAGCTCAAGGGAAACTACTGTGAAAGTACCATTTTGCTTGCAGATCTCTGTGGTGAAGGATGCAACATAACACTGTGCTGCCTCGGTAAGTTTGCTTTCATCACATTCTCATTATTTAACCCAGTGGTGCTATTCAACGGGTTCGACCGATCATATTGGTTCGCGCGAAATGGTTCCTAAATTTAGCGAATCTGCTCGTATGATTGCTTGCTTGACTTGAATTTGCATTCAAAAGAGTGACCTATAAAAAATAAAAAACCTACAGTGACAATCAAATGACTGTGTGAAAATTTTAAATGAAAATGGTTTTGTTATCATTGTTAAGAGTTAACACAAGATGTATTTCAGCTATTTGACCATGTGTTCAGTGGCACAGCAAACCACGGAGAGTGAGTGAGAGGCGGAAGCTTCCTCTTAGCCAAGTCACTTCAAACAATTTAACCCAAATTACCGTGCCTTTGAACGTGTTTTGCTCTTGGACAAGAAATAAGAGAGGTGAAGGGGCTAAGAAATTTAATTATGTCAAAGGGCTTCTGCATCTTGGCAATTAATTCTTTCAAATGGTTTTACAAACGTACGAGATGTCATCCAAATGATGTTAAAATTGCAATTATTTTTTTCTGAAAAATCGCCCAGCAGTTGGAAACTTCGCCCCTAGATCCCCATTTGTGAGACGCGGCAGAAAACTTTTCGGTTTGGGGTCAAGCCCTCCAGCCTAGCAAGAAAAGATCGTTTCAATAAAAAACTGGTAATTTTTTCTGCCTTTCTGAGAGAACCGGTTTTTGCAGGAGTTGAATAGTATCACTGATTTAACCTCAACCAGATTCGTCTTGCGTTATTGTCATGCATCCTTGTCATGGTTTCCTAGCACAAATGCAAAGTTAATATTCTGCTACAGGCAGTATTATTAGCATAGTTTCGTGAGAAAAAGTTTAATATAAAACGTAATTCGAAATGCTGTGCAGTATTTTTAACGTATAGTTTAAATGCACAAATTACCCTTTGACGTAAAAATGCAAACAAATAAGCGCATATTTTTTAAATCAAAGTCAAATCTTTCATTATATTCGCCTATTATTTGTTAAATTTAAATTAAAATGTTTTGCTGTTCGCCTGGCATGTCATTTTATTAGCGTATCACTACCTCACCAGCATAAAAAAAATTACTTAACAGAAAAAAACAAAGGTTGTGCTTGTGAACTTGCGATTATACCAAATGTGGGCTTGGCATTACGGACGGTCACGTAGATCACTCGGTCGATTTGGTCAAAAGATTGCTGATTTTGGATTCGATACCTGGTTGTTGTGTCTTCGGTAAAGACACTTAAAGCATAGTTGTGATTGGGGCCAAGCAGTCATTCTACCGATAGGCGGCGGAACCGGGTAGGCCGGTTGGCGGAACCGGGGGACCGTGCCCAGGCCCCCCAACCTTTTTTCAGTAGGGGCCTTAGGGAACCCTAATTTACGCATTGCACGTTTATTTCTCAAATAGTACCTTTGAATAAATAAATTTGGAACTTAATTCTATAGATGGCGAAGCTAAAAGAAAACACAGACTCACACTTTTTAACTGGGTGGGGTGGCAGTGGGTCGTATATACTCTTTGCAGTCACTTTTAAGGTAATCACTCAAAATAAATTTTGTTGTAGCGTAATTTCTCGTAATGCTCCAATAAATTCTGCCGAGGATCAATTCCGTTCCCGATTGTGATGCTGGTGTTAGGAGTACGATACTTTCGGTTTGAGTTTAATAGAGCTGTCATTTCAGCAACTATGATGTTTACGTTAGTTTCTAAATAATGGCCAATTTTACCCCTCACGCTTTTTTGAAGCAGGGTTATTAAAGGGCCATTCAAGTTAGGTTTTTCACCGTTGAACCAAATGTTGAGTAAAAGCCTAAAATGAATTCCTCCTAAATTTGAACTTTCTACGTCTTGCTGTTTTCAAGATATTGCAGTTCAAAGTTAACACTTTATCTCTTACTTCAGTGTAGCCATTCTGCCAGTTTTGTGACACAAGATTAACTTTTGGAAAGTTGACTTGAATTTACTTGAAACGCTGCAAATTTACGATTTCTGACCCTTTACTTCGTTTTGAAAACAACACTTCCGAAAACACATAGAAAATTACAAACATGCTGTAAAGTTTCTGAAATTTTGATAGTAGTTGCCAATCCTGGCAAAATTTCTTTGTTTATGCTGATACATTTTTTTGGTTATTGTTTTCTAGTCACATTCGCATGTTTTCCCTCTACTTTAGAGGTGTTTATAAGTCACCTACATGAACTTCTCACGGGAACTGTGGCAAAGTGCATCAAGGTTAAAATCCATTATTTATCTTTGTGTCATTCATTAATCATATTAATTTATTGCTTTTCGCCAAAAATAAACTAAACTAAGGGGAAAAAGCCTTTTTAAGGGGAAATTTAAATTGTCGTATCTATCAAAGATTTTTTTGAAAGAACACCGCGAAGCAAAAAAATTACCTAGTTTTTTTTTTTTGAAAAATTACAAAATTCAGTCTCCAGACCCGGATTTGGATATGCTTAAGTTGCGCCAGTTTCCTCATACACCAAAACGTGAGACATTCCTTAAACAAAAAATTTTAACTTCGGATTCAAGCCCCTTCTTTGGCAAAATACTGGTTGCTCGCCTAGCCACAAAACAATACGCGCTGTAGGCGAAAAAAAAAAAACTGGTCACTGCTTTGCCTCCCCCCCCCCCCCCCACTTCGAATATGATTCCGCCATCGCTGAGGTTACTGGGTTTTGTGCTCAAGATTAACGGAACCGCAAACAGATTCACGGAACACATCAACAAAGGTGATCTTTGTCGCTGTGGTTAGACACGTGTATAAAGCGACAGATTCATGTGGAGCAAAAACTATTGAATGGCAAATGAATGTACGTGACGTATAAAAATACTGTTCCACGATATCGTAGAATGATATTGTATGCGAACTAATCAAGTTCCGTGATACGGTATACTGATATAATCTTCAAACCAAGCTTTTAGAATCTTTTAAAAATAACGCAATCTGCGATTAGTTTGTTTCATTTGCTGGAATTGAAGTGAATCATTAATGTTAAAAATTTCAAAGTTTTTTACCCTGCTTGAAGAAAAAATCTTGGAAAAATAATCTCGTTTGTAACGTTCCGTATGCGATGTAAGACTATAAAGGCCCGGTCTACGCTTGGGGTAAAATTGCTGTCTGCGTACGAGTGTATTTTTTAGTTTATTTTAACCAACTGGCAGCTTGTCCTCTAATAAGACGGAATGCCAGGTGTACCAAATTTCTGTTTAAATAAACTAAACAACGCTTGTATGCGCTCATTATTTTACGCACAGTGTAGACCGGGCCAAACCCGTATTTCTGCGTATTTGCTAATAGAAAAATTTTCTCGGGTAGTTAAAGAAAATTAACCAAACATAATAATTTAGTTTTAATGGAGATTGACAGTGAAAAGGTGCTGCCTCCAAAAATAATGTCAAGTGCACAATATAGCACAGCTCGGAGCTTAAAAAGATGCCGATCATTTCCGAATCGAAAGTAATCATGCGGGTGGGACCATTGAAGTACCATAACAATGAAACGTGAAACCATAAACTTAAGAAATAGTAAAAGATGAAACAAACTTCAAAAAATAATGCGATGAAATTTCATTGGGTTCAACGTGATTGTCATGTGCAGTAAAAACTACGACCAAAACTACAACCACTACGACGACTACTCGGAGAAGCACCTCAGTCACTACTACTACAATGCCACCATCCCAAACTAACACCACTAAACCAGTGAAAACCAGTTACCAACATACTCATACAACAACATCTGAAAATATTCCAAGTAAGCTTTGTAAGAGTTTCAATCGCGTTCGATCTGCTTATATAGTATTGTTTAATGTTCATCTTAAAATATGGTTTAATCAGTTTGATTCGTTGGTAAATGTTGTTTGATTATCCTCTTGCCACGATAAAGTGACGGTCGCGTTATCCTTTGATCGAACTCGGATGAGATTCGAACCTGTACCCGCAACAACCAGAGACATACAAAACACTGATTGGTGCAGCATTGGTTCGAATACCATCTGTAGTCATTTTTTTACTACCGGAGATGATTTAACTGTGAATTTAAGTCTTTACTCGTGTTTCTCAAATTTACTTTACTTTACGTAAATAAGCGAACATTAAATCTGAATTTTGATCACAAACATAACAATTGTAGAACCGAAATATTCTAAATACTGTTTTGTTTAATTCGAAGCTTGCATTTTAAGCCACAAGGCGCAGAATAATGCATGTAGTTAAAGTAATAAGTTTGCGGTGTCGTTATTGTGCCTAGTCCTGGAAATATTTTTTTAGTTACAATAAAATTTACTGCAGTTGCATTTAAAGAGAGTGAAGTATCCAGACGATTCCGGTAGTTTACAGAAGTTAAAATCGAAATATAATGTTTGAAATCAGGCTGAGAAAACAGATTCAGGGTTTCCAAAAACTTTTTTGAATATATATCTCTTTGTGTTTGTTGAAAATCTTTGCAACCGCAGCCCCAAAATGAGAATAAAACATTTCAAACATTCACTTCAGGAATAATTTCAAACATTTTATTTCAATTTACCTTTTGTGAAGAATCGGAATTGGCTGGATGATTCGCCCCCTTTAATGCAAATTAAGCTCGGTATATCATGAAGCTACGATATGATGAAACTATCAAATGCAATCATATTATTGCTAACAGGAGGTTTAGAAGGTGGGACCATCGCTGGAATTGTCGTACCTCTGGTTTTTCTTGTTGGAGGACTAGGTGTTGCTTTCTACCTCTACAAAAGAGGTGGCGTCAAACTACCGTTACTATTGAACTTCAGAAAAAACAGAACCTCCGAAAGAAATGGTTATGTTGACCCAGTGTTTTTCAATGGCGTAAGTATAACTGCTTAAAAATAAACAACGGTTATAGGCAAAGGTGGAGTCGAAGACACAGCATTCGAGGCCAAGAACTCAAAAAAAAAAAAAATCCGAGACCAAGGCCAAGGACCGACTTTTCGAAGAAAGCAGCTCTCAAGTCCAAGGACAGGAATGGTCGAGGTCTTTATAGACCCAACCGCAATTTTTGGGACTTTTCGCGTCAGAAGTCTATTGTTTTTTTTCGTGTAAAATTAATGGTTTTTCTGCAACCAGAGGCCGAAATTACTATAACTTCAATGCGGCTGAAGATACAAACTTGAAATTTAGAACTTAGATAGGGAACATATGGAACAACCATCGGTCAATTTGGGGACAATCGGTCGCCTTATACGGGTTTCCAAGCTAAAAAGCAAATCGGAGGTTCAAACTGCTTTAGCGCAAAAACTGACCGTAGGACGAGAATAAAAAATTTCGAATTTAAAACCGCCTTTCAGCCCCCACATTAACATTTTTTTAATTCCGACACTTTTTGTTCTTCATTAAATTTATTCTTGCTGTTAAGAACTTTTCTTGTCCGTACAAAAACTGCGAAACCACCAAAGCTAAAAACTTAAAATTTGGAGACGTGATAAATCTGTATATGAAGTTAAATTCAGTTAAGGGGGTTTAGGACAAAAGCACTTGGGACATTGTTTCACAAAATGAATAATTTAATAACAATATGTCGATAAATGCCGATTTAAGCCGTCGCGACGCGTTTTCTTCTTGTTCAAGGGACTCATCAGGCGACAAAGGCCAATTTTGTATTTTTAGTCAAAGAAAATTGTAATTCGAATAGGGCCTAGTGATGAGTCTCTTCAGCAAGGACAAAATTCGTCTCGACGGCTCAAATCCAGTTATTGTCAATGTCCCAAGTGTTCTTGCACCGAACTCCCTTAACTAAATTTGATTTACGCTCACTAAATTAGTGGTTTGAGCACTCTCTGTTTAAAAATCTCTTGACTATGACCCTTGTCTTAACTTTTCTCACATTTTTAGTTTGAGCTCTCTGAGGTAGTGCTATGTGGACAGAAAATTCTAATTAGAATAACGTTGCGGCCTGTTGTTGAAGTTTTTCATTGCATAATAAAGCTCCGTACGTAATGTGTTGCAATATTTTGCAGTTTTTGACAATAATGGGCCATTAGTCGGTATTAATTCCCCGTGGGCACAAAGGTAGTCAAATAAGCGTTTTAAACATGGTCTAGAAGTATATTTATGCAGAAGACGTAATCTAGGAGGTTTAATTTCTGTCTAAATATCTATTTTACAAAAATGCATCGTGTTGAAAAGATGTCTTTACAAACAAGTCAAATATACGTAACTCATGGATTTTGACAAGTTGTTTAATTTTGCGTATATTCGACGTCTTTGCAAGGACGTCTATTCAACTTTGTGCATTTTGCAAAATAGACAGCATTTAGACCAATTTTCGTTCTTAACGTCTTTTAGACGTTTTGTGCCCACGGGGTTTCTATACTTAATTTGAATATATGCAGACCAAATTGCAATGTTAGCAGTAAATAGGCCTAGCCTGTAAATTTCGGTAATAGGTTTTAGCAGTAGCTTTATAGCCGTGATAAATTTTGAAGGTTTTAAGTAGAGAGTGGGTGGCGGTGGGCGGTAGTTGTAGGCAAAAAGTTTTAAAGTAATATTACACTGGGAGACATAGTAACGGTAAAAAGGGGGAGGGGCTATTTTAATTACATTTTTTTTAGACAAAAAAACAATATTTGCCTTTGTCGCCTAATGAGTCCTTTGAGCAAGGACGAAACGCGCCGCGACGGCTTAAATCCATTTATTATCATTAAATGATTACTCATTTTGTGAAACAATGCCCCAAGTGATCTTGTTCTGAACCCCTATAACTGAATTTGATTTATGTTCACCTAATTAGCGGCTTGAGCACTCTCGGTTTAGGAATCTTTTGACTATGACCCTTAACTTTGCCTCTCTTAAAATTTATATATGAAGTTATATATCTGTTTGTTTGTTTTTTTTGGCGGTGCTAGGTAACGTGGTTTGGTGGAGAAGGGCCCAAAACTTTTGATTTTTGAAAATTTTTTTCAAAGTGGCTTGAACTTATCAGCTAAAACTTTGCAAATGTATAAAACCTGATGAGAACTACTACTTTGCAAACTTTAGGGTGCTATCATTTTGAGGCACCAAGAGATTGCCCCAAAGTTATCTCTCTGTTTTTAAACAAAGTTTTAGTCATCAGTTATCAAATGGCGTGTGCTGTAATTAGTTTTAGTAAGTTGATTTTAGTCAGCAAATGGCTGTGCTGTGATGGATTTGAGGTTGAAGGCGGCATAGTTCGAAATAATGCTAATTGTACTGAGCTTGGTTCGATTATCTTGTGGGTTGTTGGTTTCTTACCAGCCACAAAAACTCAACGTTAATTTTTTTAACAGAAAAAGTCATATTAATTTTTGGAAGCATTAGAGGGCTTCAGTCTTCATTCTCTGTTACGAATATTTTACGATTCTGCTTCAAATTTTAATGCGCTTCAGGTTAAGTTCGGTTTTTATTCTCAAAGTTGTTGTATAAGCTGCTGCTAGATTCTAAAGTAGAGCATTGATTGGGATGTTTTGGGTTCGAATACTGAATTGGTCTCGCATAAATGCTTGGAAAGAAGAATTATTCTACGGTAGTTACGTACGGCTAGTTGAAATTTTTCAGAAAGATTCTACTGCAATGACGAAATGATATTCTGTGCCATATTCTACGCAATGATTTTTTTTTATACTGCAGAATCGAATTGATGCTCGATGTTAGCGCTTGATTGGCTAGACGAATACTGATAAGTAGAGAAATCTATAGATGGTAATGAAACAATTAGGGCCGTAACTACTCAACGAAAATAACTAAATTCCAAATGTGGAAATGATCAATTTGAAGGCCTTAGCTTCATCAGTTAGAGCCGCGGTGCAAACGCTCACTGATTAGGGATCCCCATTTTTGTAATAGTTTCTCAAACACAAGCCTTATTGTTTGGTAACAAGTTAAATGTTTTTTGCAAAACTTTGATTTTCGTTTACACAGATACAGATTTATTTCGCCAATTTTCAATACAATAATATGCGTATAAGGAATATGCAACCTTGAAAGTATGAAGGGAAGAATGTGGGTGACAAAGGAACTGGCGGAAAACCCGTATTATTTTGCTCGGAAAAATAAACATCTAGTTTCTGTTTTTGTTTTTTGTATTAAGAACTTTTTTTCTATCCACAAAAACTCCAAAACCACCAAAGCTAAAAACTTGAAATTTGGAGATATGATAAGTCCATGTATAAAGTTGTGCACCTGCATTTTTGGCGGCGCTAAGTCATGTGGTTGGGGAAAGGGCCCAAAACTTGTGATTTTTTGAAGTTCTTATTACAAAAGAGCTTTAACTTATCTGTTAAAAATTCGCGAATTTATTAGGCTTAATGAAAATAACTCTTTTCTAAAATAATATGGTGCTAACATTTTGGTGTAACGAAATATTGCCAAAAAAACTATTTGTCTTAACTTAAACGATCTTTAATATTTGGTTTTTATCAGCTGAACTCATGTGCTACGATTGCGTAATGGATAAAGGTAGCAGAATTTGAAATTGCCGTGAGTGAATAGACCTGGGATTAAATCCCTATTCGAACATCCGTTTTACCCAAACCATGAATAATTCAAAATCAACATTTTTTTTATCATACAAAATTGCATTCAATCTTTTTTTTATTTTGAGATTGCAGCGATTGTTTTTTTATAAAAATATCGGTAACCTTTAAAATACGAAAGGAAGAATGCGGGTAAAAAGGAACTGGCGGAAGTACCGTATTATTTTCCTCGGTAAACTAAACATCTACTGTAGTTAAAACAAGAGTTTTGATTAAAGGTGAAGGGGCCTAAAATTGCATTTCGGTAAGTTTTTGATAATAATTCGAAAGTTGTAGCTTTCAAAATTATGGTACTTGAGGCCACTCTGAGTTTTACACATTTTATGCGATATTGATTAGGTTTCGCAGCGCAAAGTTGTAAATGGTTCGACAAGTACAGGCCCGAACCCGAAAAGTGATTTAAAGCCAAAATCTGGCCCGAAAATTCGGTCAGATCTAAAAAAATGTATGCGGTTATTGCAGTGCCATCGCTACGGGGGGCCAGGGAGGCTGTGCCCCCCCTTATGGCTGCTTGTATGCCCCAATTTAGTTTACTCAAAATACTGTTTTTGGAATATCACGCAACTACAAAACGGAAAAAGGAATAATAACGTTCAAACATACGAATTTTCGTTTGACGTTTTCTCGATTTTTTGCGAAATAGCTGGCATCCAACGTAAATAATCCGTCTTATTGGCGCAATAATCCGTCTTCGTAGCACGCTTTTTTACGGATCTGTTGCGGAAGAGAGATTTAAGCCTGCAAAATCACCGGTACTTCGTTAGTAATCATGGCCTAAAACAATACGTGAAAAAAAATTTTTAAAAGACCAGCTGCTTTTGTTTTTTCAGGGTACGCTCAAGATTTTTAGGTCGCAGTCAATGACTCAACCAAGGGGTGAAGGAGCTAAGGAAATTTCAGCCCCCTTCAGCCACGTCACTTGGAAAATTTAACCTCAAAATTAAACGTTTAAACGTGTTTTGGACTTCCCTAAAGTAAGGGGGAGCTGAAGGGGCTAGGTAATTTATTTGTTTTTAATGACTTCTAAATTTTAGCAATTCAGTTATTGATATGGCTTCAAAAACGTGCGAAATCTGATTAAAATGGCGCTAAAACTTAAAATCGCCCAGCCCTCCTCTGTTACACGCTTTAGTTGCATTAGTTTGTTCAGCACAGGACCTAAATTAGACAATTTTCGTGCAAAAAAAAAATTTTTTGGTTCAAGCCTCCCCTTCCCCCTTTTATTCAAGTACAAGTTGGCGTTCTCGAGATATGTTTTGTTAGATATGCTAAATTGTATACCACCCATATACTTTCTGCTGCATTCACACTTAGATCTGTAAGTTCTGTCATGTTTTAGCATCAAGAAAACATTAAAAAATTTTTGTGCCGCGGGACCCCAGATCCCAAATCATGAGCCTGGAGGGGTTTAGTGCTTTAAATGGCCTTTACCGCAAGTATTAGCACTTTAGCAGAAATAAAAATAGCTATATTTTCTACAATGCCTTTTGCTCCAAAATTTTGAATTAGAGCTTTCACACAATACCATTAAAAAAAATTTAGGTTTAACTTGGCTTCTGGGCTATCACATTTTATTATTTTTCAGATGCGAAAAAAAATTGATAAGGTGGAAGTCATAGGCGTAGCCAGGATTTTTGATTTGGGGGGCCCAAACCACAAATCACATGCAATGACGTCATCAGAAACTTCGAAAGAGGAATTTTTTGAGGGGGTAAAGATATCGTAGAATGGAAGATCACAAGCTGTGGCCTGGTGTTGGCACGTAACTGGGAACTCGCTCAAGGGAGAGGGCTTAAACCAATAGTTGAACTGCGAAAATATCTAAATTGGGAGACGTGTGTTGAGTTAAGAGGTGTACTGTAATTTAAACGTATCACAAACGAGGGAATGGGGGCGGAGCTCCCAGCCGCCGGAGGCCATGGGGATCTGGGGGCGAAGCCCCCAGCCGCTGGACGATTTTTCGTAATTTTTTGGAAAAAAAAGCCATTTTAATACCATTAGATCACTTTCGCACGTATTCAGAGCCATTTGAAAGTACTAGATTTTTAACAGTTGAAAGCCAATTGAAAAAATTAAATTGTTTAATCCTTCTTTTGCTTGCAATTTAAGTCCAAATCACGTTTAAAATCTTCCATTTTGGGGTTAAATTTTGTAAGTAATTTGGCCCAGGTAGGGGGCAGAAAAGTACATTGCCTCCTGCAATATTTTAGCAGCAAATAACAATCCTGCCGAATATTTTCCTTAGAGATTATTGCTTTGTCATAAAAACAACCAGTTGTAGGAGTACATATACGGCCAGGGGGCCCAGGCCCTCAATTCAAAAATTTGTTCAATGAGCATTCCCCTTACCGTAGCTAATTTTTTTCAAAAGTATTTTGTTGCATGAAAACTGGCGAGGTGGAGGTGAATTGTTATTGAAAAATGTACAATAGATGGTTACGCCTTCAAACCATGTTGTTGTCCGGGCCGGATTTACTTTGAGTTGGGCCCCTGGCACTTTGGGGTTTTCGCAATATTTTCCTGCCAAATACAGGTGAAAGCCAAAAAAGAGTCTTATCTGAGTGCGGGGCCCCTGACACTGTGCCATATGTTAAATCCGTCCCAGGTTAATGCATTACGTTTTTAAAGAGGTTAGATAAGATCCTCAGTTAGCAACTTTTAGAATAAATACTCTTAACTTCACTCGGGTTATACGTTTGAATTGGTTAGCAAGCATTAAATTGAAGGGGCTCGGGCCCCCTGGAACAATATTATTGTTGGGGGCCCATTTAAATTGGTGGCCATTTAAACATTATTGTAGGAGGCATTTTTAAATTGGTTGGCAAAAATTAAATTGAAGGGGCCCGGGCCCCCTGGATCAATATTATTGTAGAGGGCCCATTTAAATTGGTTAGTAAAAATTAAATTGAGGGGGGCCGGGCCCCCTTGATCAACATTATTGTTGGGGGCCCATTTAAATATTCTTGTAGGGGGCCCATTTAAATTGATCGGTAAAAATTAAAATGAGGGGTCTGGGGCCCCTGCATCAACATTATTGTTAATTACTGTTGTACGCGTGCACTGTTGTGCGCGAAGATGCCAAAATAAACTGAAACTGAAGAAACAATAGTCTTTTTTATGACATTTTTATTATTGGTAGCATTTCAATTGGGGGGGCTGCTATGCCTATGGTAGTAGTGTATGTCATCTTTTCGTTATGTTGCTTTTTGTTCGATTAAAAAAGACGTTTTCCTTGAGTCAAGAGCAAGACATTTTCAAGGATTTACAGGGTTTGAGGCCAAGGACTTCAAAAAGTGTTTTCGAAGATTCCACCCCTGTTTAATAGTACAAATATAAAGTAAAACAAGTCCTAGTGAAAATATAGTATTACGTAATTCCCCTATCATAGTCCAACCATCGACGGTGCTGTTCTACTGGCGATACGGTATATATATCGCTTGAAAAAAGGTACGATTTTTTGTCAAACCTAATCAAACATTATAGTTGGGACTTAGCGCAACCGCGTAGTACCTTTGTTTTTGCTCGTGAATTTAGGCAGATGAGGATTGATTTTCCTGATAACTAGCAGACGGTAAAATCTAGAAAGTTGAAATTTGGACTTAACATTAGAATTAATGAAATCGTCATGAGTGCCAATTTTTGGGATCCTAGGTCACATGATCGTGAATTGAGACACAAAAAAACAAAAACGGCAATTTTTGGCTGAAAAAATTATTAATTCGCTTATAATTTTAAAACGACTCTACGTGCAAAGCTGAAATTTGGGCACGATTTGGGTGTGCTCGTAATTGCTTAGTGCAAACCGAGTTTGGGGGCGCTCGGTCTCGTGACTAAAATTTTGCTGGCGGAAAAGGAGCATAAAGTTGACTAGTTTGAACTGACATATCTCAGTAATTACTGATATTGATGGAAAATGGTTAGTGGTTTTTGAGCATACTATCAACCACCTCTTTTTGGTTGTGTTCGTTTACCCCTACTTGAATACTATTTTTCTTGTTTTGCGTCTTTTTTTTACTTTTTTTTTTTTCTTCTGCCGCTATGTGCTTTTAAACCGCTAAACGCACTGTATTCAAAGTTTGAGCCATTGAAGATATCAGGGAGAGCTAGTGCGCGACTGAAACCGGGAGTGCCAGGTTGGATGATCCCCCTCAATTGGTTCCTCCAAAATTTTGAACTTTTAAACCATTACAGCTAGATCAATCAAATTTTTGGAAAGGATAGATATTAGAAATAAACAAAGTTAACAAAAGTTGGGGATGTTATGATGGAGGTTTCCCCCTAAACAGGCTCTTAAAATTCATACTTTTTAACCACACATGCTACACACATGAAATTTTCAGGGAAAGAATAAAAAATGACAAAATTTAAGGGTCCCCCTCAAAAGGGGCCACCAGAATTTAAACTTTTTAACCACACACGCTAGACGCATGAAAAATTCAGGATAGACAAACATGACAGAGACAAAGTTTGACAAAATTTGGAGGTACCAAAATGAAGGGATCCCCATCAAACAAGGATACCAAATTTCAAACTTTAACCCCTTACGCTGGACCAATAAAATTTTCAGAATAGGTAAATATGAAAGAAAGATAAGATTTGACAAAGTTTGGGGTACCACAATGGGGTATCTCCCACAAACGAGGACGCCAAAATTCAAACTTTTTAATTGTGTAAGCTAGAAACTTCACAATTTCCGGATGTGCAAGCAAATAAGAAGGAAAGATCAAATTTGACAAAATTTAGAGCACCAAAATGGGATTCTTCAAAATTCAAACTTTTCAACCATTCAAGCTAGAAACACGAAACGTTGAGAACAGGTAAATATAAAAAAAGGATTAAATCAGAATAGGTAAATAAAATATGACTGATTTGAGGAGCCACAATTGGGGAGTCCTCGTCAAACGCGTCCTTCAAAATTTTTAACCACTCAAGCTAGACAAATAAAATTTTCAAGATTTATAGGTAAAAATATATCATGAAAAAATTTTGAGGATCTCATACTATAGGGGTCCTCCAATTATGTTGACAGTTCCCCCCCTCCCCCCATTAACTGCAAAAGCTAAACAAATTAAATCTATAGGATAGGTTAATTTAAATCAAAGACTAAAGATCACAACATTTGGTTGGCCACATTGAGGAGACTGTGCCAAATGGGCCCATTAAAAATTTGAAATTTTTATCACGAAGTACTCCAGCTAGACATACCAATTTTTAAGAGTACGGGTGGCGGTAGGCTAATATAAGAAAAAGATAAAACGTTCCAAACTTGGCAATGCCATGTTGGACAATTAGCCCTTAAATGGGCTTTAAACTATACAATGAATTAATTCTCACAATGAATATTGGTATTACAGAAAAGTAGAAGAGTCAAACTTATGGGATTACTCAACATTTAAGACGTTGAAGTACTTGAGCTTAATGGCTTTGTTAGATTTAAGCTGGATGGCCAAGTTGTTTACTAAACTCACTTGTGATGATGAAAAAATCTTCTACTTGCCTCTGAAGTTTTTCGTAAATTTTATTAAGAAAGCTTTCGTGCTGATAAATGGATGTGATACGTTTGCCGTTGGGTCATACTGTACAATATCCAATATGTTGGCCGTTGGGTCGCCCTGCTAAGCAGCATTCTCAGAATAGGAATAGCTGTAAACTGCGAGCATATTTCTGGCCGTGGTTAAGAGTTATGTTAAGTTTGGCTGGTATAATAAAGTCGTTGGAATTTTAAAGATCTCTCTACATTATTTCATAATAAAATGAAAAACTGTTAGAAACTCCTTATAGACGTTACTTGATTATTTTGATAACTTTTTGAGACCTTTAAACTTCGAGAGCGAATAACCTCAAAGCTATTAAACTGTACCAAAAAGAGCGTAATGTGCAAAACAAGTAGATAATTTTTGGTAAATAATTATTTGCCTTTCTACATTACACCTCGGGTTCTGGAAAGCATAGAGTGGAGGAAATTAATATAAGTTTTCAAGGTGAAGTCATCGTAAAGTTAGACTCTGCAATATCATTTATAAATTTAAAAGAATTTGATTTTTTGTTTCTAAATTTTGTTTGTGTTCGTACATTTTTCTTTGCTAATTGCTAAGGCAAGCATTGTTTCGATTTAGTCCTTCCATTTTGAGATAAATCAGTAGAACTATTCATACATGTGCTTATATAAAATTCTTTTAAAAAAATATTGCAGTGGCTTAGTTGAGGGTGTAGATTTGATCTTTAGGATAGTGTGTCAAATTTCTGGTCAAGATAACGCAAGTTACATATCCGAAAATCATATTGGCACAAGGTTACTGTTAAAATATTGTTTTAACAGGAGTTGTGTTTGTAACCGCAATATTAAGAATTGCGCTGCTAAGTGAAAATTCAACAAACTCCTTAAAACTTAAACCAAGAACCAAGCAGAGTTGCAAAATTTTGATTATCATGTTATAGATACCTTTTCAAGACATTTAAATTTTGAAATCCGTTAACCACAAACCTGATCAAGTTGATGGAACATTATGAAATTCGAAAGCGATGTATTTCAGATCTGACTATCAACAACCATAAATACGCTTAAATCATTGGGAAGCCCTTTCGTTCAGTACACAGTAGTTAGATACTTTCGCGGAGTTCCCGGATATCGCTTGCGATGTCATATTCTAGTTTCGGTTGAGAGATTATTTTTAGTAACCAATTTTGCTACACAACTCAGAAACACCACTCCATTGATCACATTACTTGACAATTTTGAGCTAGATTATAAATTCGTATGCTCTGTGCATTCATGCGCTCTGAAAAACGCAGAAAACGTTCGAATAAATATGAAGTTTGCCTAGTTCAAAATTGCCTAGTAATATAATCAATGGAGTGATGTTTCTCAGTTGTGTCGCTATATTATCTGACATTATTGTTTGTTGAATTTTCTCAAACATTGTCGAACATTGATCAAACATTATTGTAGTTTTGGGGTGTTTACACCATGTTGAAGAAGGGAAATAATGTAAAATCCTCAACGTAGTCCAAAATATAGCTTAGAAAATTAAAGTGGTGAAGCATCCAGCCAATTCTGGTAAGTTACAATACCTAAAATCGAAATTTAGTTTTTGACATTTTTTGTTCTTGCTTTAGAGCTGCGGTTGCAAGGATATTCAACAAATTCAAAGAGATATTCATCTCAAAAAGTATTTAGACACCCCAAGTTTGTTCTCCCAGCCTGAATTTCCAGAAAAAGGGGAAGGTTTGTCAAAAGTGGATTGGTAATGGGGTTTTACAAGAAGAGTATACATTATTTATTCGCGGAAGTTCAGGCTGAAAGAACAGATTGAGAGTTTCCAAACACTTTTGGAGGAATACCTCTGGCACATTGCCTGATCGCAATTTTTGGGGGTGCATGCGCAAAACTTGGGGGGCAGTGTTTTCTCACGTAAGTTGATCTCCAAAAAATAAATTAATAAAAGATCTTCAGTTTGTAAAGCCATTATTTTCGAGGAGTTTTGAGGAGTTCTGCTAAAGAAAAAGTCTTCGGGCCGGAAAACCACAGCAAAACTTCTCAAATTTGAAAGAACTAGCTAGCATCGTAGGCTAGTCAGTAAAATTATACAGCAATTTTTCTTTCCATCTCAAAATTCAAGCGTTTAACTGGGATTCATTTGGGGGGGCTAACTAAAATTTTTGGGGGCAGTTGCCCCCTGCTCCCCCTGGCTACGTGCCTGTGATATCTTTTTGTGTTAGTTGAATATCTTTTGCAACCGCAGCCTTAAAAGGAGAACTACAAAAAAAATCAGAAATTGTATTTCAGTTTTGACTATTGTAAACTACCGAAATTGGCTGTTGGATGATTCACTGCCTTTAATATAATTTAATTAAGGTTATGAAAACTTAAAAACCAAGACCAACAAAATTCGACAGTTGTATTTTTTTGTGAGCTTGTAAATCTACACCGCCGTTAAGTATCTTCAATTAGCACCGTCCTGTACGCGGTATTGCTATTTTGAAACTAATGTGACACCTGCCAGACAATTGATTAAGCAATGCCGCTTGTACAAACAAAACGTGCTTCCGCTCAGATTTGAAAACGAGCCGACAAGTACAGGCTCGAACCCGAAAACCTTAGCCCGAACCATACCCAAAAAGTGATTTGAAGCCAAAAACAAGCCCGAGAAGAACGAAAATAGGTTAGATCAAAAAAATGTTTATGGTTATTGCTCGCATTCGGTTAAAATAAAACTACTCTTTGACGATGACTTGCAATATAATAATAATAATGCAATAGGATTCGCATTGATGTTTAAACGAAGGCGTCATTCAGTGTACCAGTTATTTTAATTACGCTTAAATAGCATCCAAAAAGTAAAAACACAGGAAAATACGTATATCAAGCCCGAATTAAGCCCAACATTTTGTCAATTTTAAGCCCAAACCCAACCCAAAAAGCCCGGCCTGACTTGGAACTCTGCGTTCCACTTAAACGAAAAAAAAATTTTTTTTTTCTTGATTGTTTATTGTCAAGGAAGCTTGCAAAAAGCTACATGTATTTGGTTGATTTTGAAATTTTCACAACTATTTATCACGAAAAAAGCAATCCATACGTATTCTTTTTTACACAAAGTTACGCAAAGGTGCGGTTTCATTAGTGAGACAAAAAAAACCTGGAAATTTATCAAAAACAAGCAAGCTTTATCGCAGGTTACTTGTCGAACGTAAGTGCACGCAAATTATTGCCGGTCGGATACCACCAATCGTGTAAACATTGATTTTTGGATTTATGCCCACCAGATGAACAATTGCACTACTTCATAATCCTAATTGAGAAGTGCAAAAGTGCTCTTAGCTGCAGACTCGGATTCAATTATTGCGTATGGGAAGCCTATAGTTTTCCTCTTTATATAATACTGGACCTTAAATAGTTGTTTAACGTTCATCTTGTACGTTTCAGACGGAAGTGGCAATGGGAGGGGTTCAAGAGGAATACAACGACTCCACTCCTCCTCACATAGGCGTAGAAAATCCATGCATGAACTCTGAGAAGATTGTAATTCTTGAAGATTTTCCCGAGCCCTCTAAACCAAGCCCAAAGCTAAAAAAAAGTTAATAAAATCGTCATCATTTTCCTCTTCCCAAAGTTAAACCTCATCAGTTCCTCTTCTTCGTGTAAATCCGCAGCTCGAGGAATGAGTCAACTAAAAACAAGTCTTTGATTAATCCAGCACAATTAGAGCAGCAGTACAGAAGGAAACTTTGAAACGGATTTCGAAAGACTCGGGAGATTGAAAAAAAAAATTGTGTATAAAGCGAGCAGAAAAAAGAGAATCATAAAATTCTGAGAGGATGCAAAATTGCAAATTTTTAACCGTAGAAGAAGAGTCTATAAGTTCAAGTCATGGTTGGTTTGGTCGTACTGTAAATCTGTAATAATACGGAGCTTTCTTGATGATGAGGAGCTTTTAGGGTAGAAATACGTGAACATGACGCCTCACAGTAGGAACCCAGCGATGTGTAGAAGAGGCATTAAGAGAAGTGGCCATTTCAAAGGAGAAAGCACTTCATTGTTACTCTAGCACATAGGCGGACTACTTCATCATTTTCGCTGCATCAGCATACTCTCATTCACATGAAAAAGCCGCATAGACTGCCGATGTGCAGTTTATGCTCCTATTGGTTTGTTTATTACAAATCTCAAATGGGGGAACTCTGAGCTACTTCATTACTCAAACTTTTGATCGCTAGCCCGACGTTCTGCTATGTACCAACTGATTGATGTTTAATAGTTGAAATAGGTCAATTGTAAGCACAAGCAAAAATGCACTAAAATCAAATAAAAATAATTGTGCTGAACTTAATTCCATACCCACACGCTGAACTTAAATTTTATATTTGTAATTGACTGATTGCTTTGACATGTTTCAAAAGTGAATTGTGACATTTTTTGCATTTCAGGTAGATTTAGCCTTTTGCACTCATACATGATATCATGTTAATGCGTATTGAATTATTTGCTCGCTTTCGTACGTACTGAGCACTTCAGAGCATTCCATCATAAGGTTTTCTAGGAAAATGCGTTAGTCCCTGAAACTAGGGAGGGGCTAGAGATTCTAGTCAAAAGGGGTCACCCTGTCATTTTGTTTGTGAGTTTTTTCTTCTTCGTAGTCGATTTTTTAGGTCCTGTTTTGTTTTCGTGTTTCAGTTCTTCATTTGTTCCGTTAATACGTTTTTACACATAGCTAAAAATAGCCAATTAAAGCTAATATATATTTTACAACAAAGATAAAATATTGCCTCTGTAATGACTTATTTCAATTTACACCCTTTCTAACTGTATGACTATTGTTAGCATTTTAAAAGCGGATAAAGCATCTACTTGCTACTGGCATTAAACGAAAAAGAAGTACTAAAAATTTGGTTACATTATTTCAACTTTCTACAACTTATGACTTCCCAAATACTTTTTTCAAAGTTACAAATTGTCTCGCAGTGATGCCAGTTAAAACCTAGTTTTCCACAAGTTGGACTCCGACCTAACTACCTGTCAGTGGTAGAGTCGAGAACCTAACGCTCGAGGCCAAGTACCAAAAAAAATTCTGAGGCCAAGGACTGATTTTTTGAGGACAGATCCTCTCGAGGCCAAGGACAAGAATGGTCAAAGCCCTGAGCACAATTTTTGTAAATTATGCTCGGCAAATTTTCGATTATTTTTAAACGCGAAAGTGTTTAAGATATTACATTTCGTTAAGTTTTTGATGATAGTTCGAAAATTGCAGTTTGTAAATTTTGTGATGTTATTTGAAGTTTTTACGCTTCAGCAGCAATGATGATTGCGATCTGCGTAGGGTATCGTGTCAATGAAACAATGAAGGTCATAACTCGTGAATGGGGAAAAACTAAATTCTAAACGTGGAAGTGGTCAATTTTAAGGCCTTAACTTCATAAAATAGGGCCCGGCCCTGGTGCAAACGTCCACTGACTATGAATCTTCACGTTTTTGCTAGTTCCTCAAACACAAACCTTATTGTTTTCTCTCATAAATCTTTTCTCATAATCTTTTAAAATATTATCATAGTTTTTAATTATTTCGCAGCGATTATGGTATTCTTCAAAATAGCATTTTTTGTGACTTTTAAAGGAGATTACACAATGTCACAATCACAGCAGATTTAAAACAATTTGAAAAAAAAATACCGTAAAACTTGTTAGAAAGACTAGAGGTTTTCCGTCGTTTTTTCAATCCTAATTTTAAGTCTATCTTTCTCATATCTAATGCCTATTGCCTATCAATGAATGAGCGCGTTCGCTTCGGCCACCAAAAGACACCTTGCAAAATTTAACAAAAGGTATTTAACTGCAAAAAGTAACCTGAGGATTCCAGCAGGGCCGTATTAAGGAGGAAGGCTTTAGAGACGTTTGCCTTGGCTTCCCTTCAAAATGCCCACAATTGTAGAAAAGTAGAAATAAAAAATGTTTATTTCGCTGAAGCTTCGCCTCGTCATCTTTATGACGTCTGCAAAAAATTGATTAATTACATCGCGCATCTTTCCCGGCATTCGAACAAATATACAGTAGTTATATTTAGTATCACACTTGTTTTTTAATAATTATTCTTCATGCAGCGATTTTTTGTGATACAGTAGTTTATTATTTGGGATTCTTTGCGGCGATTTTTCTCACAAAAGTTGTTCAACGGATGTGGTTTTGTTCCCAGAACACTTAGCAGTAATTAGAGTTGTTCTTTCTTATTTCAAAGCAAATGCTTTGCAATATTCGCTCGCGTATTTTCAGAACAAGTTGGCGTTCTCACAGACACGTTATTTTTTACTGGTATTTGGGATGCACTAACTCATTAGCATGTTTAGTCTAATAGGCTGTCCCCAGTGGCGGATTTAGGGGGGTGATGGGGGCCGAAAAATCAGCCTCTGTTTCGCATAATTCGGCTCCATTTCGGGATGCATCCCCCCCCACCGACCTAAACGTAACTAATCCGGCGAAAAATCAGTCTCAATTTTGGTGAAGACCTTTTTTTTTTTTTTTTTTTTGTTGGAGACCACCTGAATTTGGGCGAAAAAAACGTTTGAATTTCCGATTTCGGCCGAAAAATCACTCTCAATTTTGGTGAAGACCTTTTTTTTTTTTTTTTTTTTTTCTTTGGAGACCACCTGAATTTGGGCGAAAAAAACGTTTGAATTTCCGATTTCGGCCGAAAAATCACTCTCAATTTTGGTGAAGACATCCGAATTTTTGAGGTTTTGTGCTTCAAATCCCCCCCACCAAAATTTTCTGGATCCGCCACTGGCTGTCCCTGGTAACCGTATTACATTTTATTATCACGCACATTCTTTCTTCTGAATCTATACTCGGACACAGACAGGGTCATGTATTAGCATTAGCAACTCAAAGTTGTTTGTGTCTGACTCCCCGGATCCCTTGTTATGGCCCTGGATGGTTTTGGTTCTTTAATGTTTGTATCACCCACGGTTATGGATTCATACGGCTCTGTCTTCACTGTCTAGTGTTTGCACTCAAGAAATCCAAAAGAACCTTGAACCTGTAAAACAGACAACAAATGAAATACTGTATGTCAGTCTAGCAAAAATTTATCGATAAAAAGCGGCTGGGCAGACATTTAAACTGAAAAACTTGAATTAAAATAAAAACTTCCTGATGCTACTATTCAAAACTAAAACTGATCCCTTAGCTTTGCCGTTCTAGATTAAACAGAAAAAAGTACAATAAAAAACTTGAGTAAAAAAGGCGAAATGGCGCGTCTTCCAGGCAACTTATACAGAATTTCAAGTAGAAATTTGGAAAGACGCGCAACATATAACGTTATTCAAATTAGGATTAAAATGTGTGCAAAGCAAAAACTAATGTACGAAACTTTGATAAATGATCGTGCTATACCACCCACACCGGAAGTATTAGCAGAAATACAAAAAACCATTCTACTCTGCCTTTTGTTCCTTCATTTTCCACTATGCCATTTAAAAAAAGGTTTAAAATTTGGCTATCACATGCTTTGATTAAAGGAAATGAAATGACATGCTAGATCTTTTGTTTTTGGTTATTTTGTTTGTCAGCCAATCAAAAGATAATGCTGTCCTCGAGCGGAGGACTGGACATTTTCGAGGACTGGTAGGCTTCAAGACCAAGGAATTCAAAAGGTGTCCTCTGAAACCCGACTTCGGCTATCTGTCTACTTTTATTTCTTTTTCCGCAACATGTAGCCATCGCGGAAGCCTAGCAACAAATCAAGAACTATGTTCTTCCAAATAAATAATTTTAGAAAGTTAAGTTTTAATTGACAGCACTGCTAAGAAGATGTTTTTAATTATAGTGAAATACAGTATCGTGGGAACGATAGCTTGAAGAAACCTGCAATTTGTTAAAAACATTTTTTAGAATTACATGCTTCTTTATCTTTTAATTGCAGCTGGGTGCTAATTACCTTTAAAAACTGCGTAGTATTAATTTTATAGCTTATTGTTGCTGTGGAGTTCTACTGTTCTCTGGTTATTGCGAATATTATAGTAAAGTTTGTATTTATTGTTATAAACTTTAATCAAAAACATGTACCCAAAATACTGTAGAACGTATTTATATTGAGACGTTTTGGTTAGTTTCTTCAAACCTTTGTCAATCTTATTCAAATAGAATCGACCTGCGTTTGAATAAGATTGACAATGGTTTAAAAAAATGAAACGAAACGTCTCAATAAATGCGTTCTACAGTATTTTGACTGAATTGTTTTTGATTAAATTATTCAAGAAGTCCTTTTACCAGGCTCCTGAGTATATTAAAGTTATTATAGCATAGTATATTAAATATTACATCAAGTATTACAGTATATTAAAGATTGTATCATAGTACACGAGTATATTAAACGTTGTGTTACAAATATTACATTAAAGTTTGTGTTGCACAGAGCGTTGTATGTTCTCAAGATTCAAAGTTAGGCTGCAACAAGAAAAAATTTTGCCCCCACACGACTGTTTTGGATCCGGCCCAACATAGAAGATCACACGGCCCGCTACCTCTTTGCAATTTTGAAGCCAATAAATTAGTTGAGCTGGTGAGCCACGCGAGTTAAAAGCAAAATGTTACTTCTTGATGTTTCTAAAAAATATTTTGAATAACGACAATCATTCCAAAAAGAATCATGTATCATTGTTTGGCAGCACTTAAACCCAACCTATACTGGGCGTAAAATTGTGAGCGTAAGAGCGTAGAAAGTTTATGAAAGTCACCAGCAAACGAAAACAAGCGTAAAGCTATGACAATTTGCAAAATGTACTTTCGTAGCTTCAATTTCACCATGGGATCTAAAGATGCTTTCAAGCCAAAAACAACATCAAATGATTCATTGATGTTTTGATTAGATGAAAGAGGTAGTGGCAACCATCATCAAGTATCTCATATTAAGAGACATTGAGGCCCTGCAAACGTAAACTACCACCAAAGGACCTTAATTGTGAAATGTAAAAATTATAGAAAATCACTCATTTTTCTCGAAAATGCTAATTATTTGTGAAAGTTTCAGCGCGCTTTGATGTGGTGGAAGAAAACAAATTTGAGAGCCGCATAATATTTTTTGATTTTGAGGCGTTAGAAATACAGATAATAAAGTCGTTTTCTCATTTTTCAAGCAATTTTAGTTATTTTTGAAACAAAACAAGTATATTTTTTACAATTTACGGCCGGCAACTCTGCGGCTTAGGACCAGGTTCCAAACGGTTATGTACGCGAATGACATATCCAAAACAAATTTAAGATTAAAATTTATGATTACAAAACGAGATCAATTACTGCAGACAATTTTTATTTGGAACGAGCTAAAACTCGAAACGGGCAACGATCTTGCTCGTACATTGCAGTAAAAGTGTGGAATAATATTTAACCAGCTTTCAAACAATTACCAAAATACTCATTTAGCAAACAAATAAAATTGTCCATGCTCCATGCTAAGTAATTACTGAAGTACTTACAGTCTTGATAAATACGAAGTAAGCCCAAGTGTGCTCTTTTCTTGTGCTAACTGCTATCTGTTTGGTTGAATACTTACGTTTCTTTTTTGTTTTGTTGTTTTTGTTTTTTTTTGTGGTTGTTTTTTTTCTTTGTTTTAAAAATGGTGAAAAAATTACCCCCTCAAAAAACTAATAACAATTACAATAATTAATTAATTGTAAGGGCAGCTTGACTCGATGACCCGAAAAAGGTCTTTCGCTGTCCTGTTTGCTTGATAGTAAGTAACTTAATTTACAGTGCTCATATTTTTGGAATAATTTATTAATTTCCATGCATTCATCAACAATTACTTCTGTTAAGTGTTATAGTAAATTAGCCCACATTTATTTCCTTGATTGGCATTAATATTCATTTTATTTGTGCGTGTGGATATTTATTTATTTATTTTTTTATTGGTGTTAAGTTTCTGGAAATTGAACTCAAGTGAACAAATAAATTGAATTGAATTGAATTAAGAAGCCGAATATCGCACTTTTTAAGGACCAAATTGTTGGCGAAGATTTATTTCGGCCAAGACCTTGTTTAGTATGTTTTTGACCCGCGAATACGAAAAGGTTTCCGACCCCTGGTAAAAGTTGTTAAATACGCAAATAAACGACCACTCGAACTTGTAAATTTATGACGCACTACGTAATACTGCACGCATGAAAAAACTATGATGGGAGTTTGCCAGCAAACCCAGTGAACGACCGACGCAAAGCTAATGCTGTGACGCTCAAAAGTACTTTTCGTCTACCGCAAAATCAGCAATTATTCAAAAATATCTGATTATGGAACCTCTAGAAAAGTAGAGTCAAAATATTTGTCAGTTAAATATCTCCTCATATCATAACAGACTAACACCCTGCTGTAACCCGAAACATTGAATTTAAATTAGTATATTTCTAAGGCTTTATACAACATAAAAGTAAAGTACATATGCAAATTAACATAATAGTAAAATACTAAACACATTCAACTTCTCATCTACTGTACATACAGCAACTTAAATGTAACACTGTAACTGCTTTCCAGATTGCGCGTTGCAAAAGTGAAGCGCTACAACAGTAAAAAAGCGTCATTTAACACAATAATTAATTTCTGCAAACAAGGATTAGCGGTTTTGCACAGCAAGCTACAGCCAAGAATTAAGTGGGAATAAGAAATCTGGGTTCGAAACTGTACCACATTCTCCCCTGCCAAAAAAATAAAGAAATACAGAACACAAAATGAGGCAGTTGCAAAAAGGCCAAATCGCACGTAATCTATAGACTTACATTGGTCAGGTGGGCGCCACTGCCGTTGTGAGCGTTGTAGTGGTGGTGAAGAAGTTTCATCAGATGTTTGTGGTGATGGGGGTACCGTTTCATGAGGCGATTGTTAAGGTGGCATAGGGTCTCCATGATACGGCACTGCGGTCGGTTGAGTAACTGACGAATCGTGTGGAGCATGCTCTCGATCCGACTCATTGTTTACGATTTGCTGCTTAGTTGATGGGACAGCTGGCTCGTTTGAATCATTCGAGAGTTGTTTCTGAGCTTGCGGATCTTTTCTAGCCTCCTGATCATTTTTCGGGGCCAAATGCTTTAATGCCACCGTGTCTTCTCTCCCGTCAGGAAAACGAATATGAGCATAGTTTGGATTCGCCTCGATCAATTCGACTTCATCTACCAAGGGATCAAACTTTGATTTTCTCACATAGCGCTTTAAAAGTACGGGTCCTGGTGTTGCTAGCCACGACGGTATTGATGATCCAGTGGTTGAACTGCGTTGAATATTAAACATGCGTTCATGTGGAGTTTCATTCGTTGCAATGCATAACAACGTTCAAATAGAATGGAGTGCATCGGGTAAAACGTCTTGCCAGCAAATAATAGGCAGTTTATGAGTTTTAAGAGGAAGAGTGATTGCTTACCAAATAGTGCCATTAAGTCTTTCTATCTGTCCATTACCAGCAGGATTGTAGCTTGTAGTCTTGCTTGTAGCAATGCCTTTATTATGAAGAAAATCTTTTAATTCTTGGCTCATGAAAGCACTCCTGATGCATCTAAGTATGGGCGCTTGCCTCTTCATCTAAATCAGCAACTGAATTTTTAAAAAGTTTCCACAGTACACTCCCATTCCACCCGTCAAGCTAATGCAATACACATTCCTAGATTCTCCACAGCAAAATGCCAATGATCATTTAAATATATAGGAACAAAAATCTGGAATAATATCCCTCAAAAATTAAAAGATTACCCGTATTCTAAATTTAAAATAACTTATAAAAAACAATTAATTCAAAACTATGTCTCATCAACAAGCTAGCAACGCAACTCATTAATTCGTGTAGTCTTGTTTTTTTTTCGTTTTTTTTTAGGTTTATTGGCTCTCAACTGCAGCTGCAACTGTTATGAATTATTGCTTACACTCCTAAAAATATCACTTCATTGCATCCATTTGATTGGGAGGGTGGCTGCTTGACTGGAAGACCTAATTGGTGTCATTGCAGTCTTCCCTTGCAGTGAAACTCTAAATCAGCAGGCAGTATACTATAGACTATAGTCCGATATTTGAATGTGTTTTTTGTAAGACAGTACAGTGTACTCGTATTTATTTGGTTTGTTGTCTGTTTGTTTTTTCTCCTTGTTTTGCTTATACGCATAAAATAAACTATCAATGTCTAAATGTCTAATGTCTCCCCCGTAGTCGGGGGCCTTAGTGAAATCTTTAGGCTATGCGTGTTACACGTTGTTTTTTTGCATATTTTTAAAGTTTGTGGGCCCAATTTGAATTTTAATCGGTGCCGCAATTTTTTGGGTGACGTCATCACCCCCAAATCGGGGAATTCCCAAAAATCCAATTTTCAGCCTTTCTTGTCCCGTTTTGATGCCTATACATCGATTATTTGCCCACTTTTAAGTTGCATAGTAGCATAATATGAACAAACAAAAATAAAAGATCGCTAGGCATTTTCGGTGACGTGAAAATGACGTCATCGAATTATTTTTACATCGTTTTTGCTATGTTTTTTGTTGTTTTTAACGAATTTCAATTGCTGTAATAAAACTACTGGCTACTTAACATCCAATCGTTTTGGAGAAGCTTGTTACGTCACTGATGACGTCATCATGACGTCATTGAAATACCGTTGCTTTAGGTTTTTACATTACTGTGGCGATTTTGTTTGCAATATTATAGCAGGTCTCATAAGGGCATGCCTTAATTGACAAACAAGTTTGGCAGTTATGAAAAACGAATACTTTGAGCTGAGCTAATGTAAGTATAGCAAAGTCTCGTGCATCATTTAATCACGTTTTCACGTTAACGATTCTAGAAAGTCAAAAACATTTCTTGCAGTGTCCTCTCTTTGATGTTGTGATGACGAAATGTTCTCAGAGTTACAAGTCTCGAAATTGCACGAACAAAGACCGGTGCATTTTAAATACTTTTTTTTACACGAGCATCGAAAACAACATGTGGATTTGCAGTTACAGTGATGAATAATTTCGTGAATTGATGCTGCTGACTGAGCACTGGACCAAAATGGAATCAGTTCTTCAGAGTCATTAAAAGTCCAACCCCAATCCAAAGGAGATGGTCGATTTTGAATTTTTGTAAGACAGCTTTTCCATATTTCAGATTGGTACACTGCTCTTCTTGTATGCTCTGCATGAGCTGCAGATGTTGGTGGCAATTTCTCGACAGGATAACCACTGCTAAACATATTGTAACGGTATTCATCAACATTTTGAGCATCCGAGTTTTTACAATAGAGGGTAATCACAAATATTTCCAATGCATTAAAAGATGATGGCAAACTCGAAAAATCTAAACTTGAAAATAAGTCACAAAATTTGGAAAGATTGAGCATCCAACAATCCCATGCCTTTTTTTTACCAAACCCAAAAAAGGAAGAAACTGTATCGCATCCGGTGAATGCGTGGAAGAAAGGAAGAGAAGCACACAAAGTTTGAGGCAAAGAAGATACTATTTCATGAATTGCAATAAATCTGGTTTTATCCCCAATTCCGAACTCGATCCATAAACGGTTGATTCCCAAATTGTGGAAACAATAAATTGCAATCACCACAACATCGGTATCTACAGTCCTAATTATTGATTCCGATTTAGCATGTTTGACATGAAGAAACATGCGAGTGTCTGCTTCCTCATGATCGCATGGGAAATATCTGACAGATCGAAGGTGTCATTGCTTAGTACTGTATCAAATGATGTAACAACAACAGTGGCCAAATGAGGATCAACTGCAGTAACCACATGTTTTTGGACTAAAGCAAACAATGCGGTTTTGTTTTTATCGTTCCTCAGAAATTCAGACCAATTTTGAGGAATTTGCGTACGAGTTGTAACTGCCACCTGTTGTCCGGATTCTCGCTTGCTTCTGATTGATGCTTTAATGCTGTTTCTAAGATAAAC
This sequence comes from Trididemnum nubilum, assembly GCA_963965965.1. Taxonomy (NCBI): domain Eukaryota; kingdom Metazoa; phylum Chordata; class Ascidiacea; order Aplousobranchia; family Didemnidae; genus Trididemnum; species Trididemnum nubilum. The sequence continues at coordinate 37,875,307 of OZ014483.1, read as the reverse complement.
ATCAAACACGATATCAACCCGTTTGTAGATTGCTGCTTTGTTGATAACAAAAGGTATTATAGTTTTTGAAATATATTCTTCAAATGTGGTAACACTTCCTCTTGGTTTCAACATTTGTAAAAGTACTGGTCCGTCTATAACATAAACATCGCATGTAGGAGCAGAACTTTGCAAAATTCCGTAGCTTTCTAAAATGGGAAGAAGTGCTGACTTTGCCGTGGTTCTTAAATTGCCATTCGACGATAATGCAAATGGATATGCTGACGTTTCATGCTTAAAAAACATTCTTAAAGCATCTTTTCCACGAACATAGCTAGATGTAAAAATTTTTTGGAGAAGAGATGTATCACATTTGATCATTTCTCTTGACTTATTTGTCTTTTTTCTTGTCTTTCCAAATAAATCAATGGCAACCTTAGTAATAGGTTTTGTGAAATCTTCATTTTCCAAAATCCTTGACGTTACAAAGGATTTAAACTTTTGGATTCCATCTTTTTTCAAGTTTTAAAGCTGTTGAATTCCTTCAGCATCAGACACTTGTCTAGAACATAACGTGAATAGTTTCCTTGATGAGTCTGCAAATGGGTTTCCAACGTGCTCAAAAGCTTGCACCAATCCATTTAGTTCTTCCTTAAATCTCTCTTTGTAGCTACAGCTTTCCTCGGGTGAAGCCAATCAAATTTATCCTCACAGAAACCGATTTCTTTATGAAAATCTTTCAACAAATCCACGATAATAGGCTGAGCAATCAACCATCGCCTCAGAGCTTCATCCTTTAGAAAAAGATCAGTTACCCCTCTTTTTCCTTTCACAACCGCATTACATTGTTCGTGGTTTTGGTCTAGAGCCATTGCAGAAAACCTGCTACCAGACTTTGTTATCAGTGACTTTGTTAGTCAGTGATAACAAAGTCTTTGTTATCAGTGACTTTGTTATCAGTGATAACAAAGTCTGGTAGCAGGTTTTCTGCAATGGCTCTAGACCAAAACCACGAACAATGTAATGCGGTTGTGAAAGGAAAAAGAGGGGTAACTGATCTTTTTCTAAAGGATGAAGCTCTGAGGCGATGGTTGATTGCTCAGCCTATTATCGTGGATTTGTTGAAAGATTTTCATAAAGAAATCGGTTTCTGTGAGGATAAATTTGATTGGCTTCACCACGAGGAAAGCTGTAGCTACAAAGAGAGATTTAAGGAAGAACTAAATGGATTGGTGCAAGCTTTTGAGCACGTTGGAAACCCATTTGCAGACTCATCAAGGAAACTATTCACGTTATGTTCTAGACAAGTGTCTGATGCTGAAGGAATTCAACAGCTTTAAAACTTGAAAAAAGATGGAATCCAAAAGTTTAAATCCTTTGTAACGTCAAGGATTTTGGAAAATGAAGATTTCACAAAACCTATTACTAAGGTTGCCATTGATTTATTTGGAAAGACAAGAAAAAAGACAAATAAGTCAAGAGAAATGATCAAATGTGATACATCTCTTCTCCAAAAAATTTTTACATCTAGCTATGTTCGTGGAAAAGATGCTTTAAGAATGTTTTTTAAGCATGAAACGTCAGCATATCCATTTGCATTATCGTCGAATGGCAATTTAAGAACCACGGCAAAGTCAGCACTTCTTCCCATTTTAGAAAGCTACGGAATTTTGCAAAGTTCTGCTCCTACATGCGATGTTTATGTTATAGACGGACCAGTACTTTTACAAATGTTGAAACCAAGAGGAAGTGTTACCACATTTGAAGAATATATTTCAAAAACTATAATACCTTTTGTTATCAACAAAGCAGCAATCTACAAACGGGTTGATATCGTGTTTGATGTTTATCTTAGAAACAGCATTAAAGCATCAATCAGAAGCAAGCGAGAATCCGGACAACAGGTGGCAGTTACAACTCGTACGCAAATTCCTCAAAATTGGTCTGAATTTCTGAGGAACGATAAAAACAAAACCGCATTGTTTGCTTTAGTCCAAAAACATGTGGTTACTGCAGTTGATCCTCATTTGGCCACTGTTGTTGTTACATCATTTGATACAGTACTAAGCAATGACACCTTCGATCTGTCAGATATTTCCCATGCGATCATGAGGAAGCAGACACTCGCATGTTTCTTCATGTCAAACATGCTAAATCGGAATCAATAATTAGGACTGTAGATACCGATGTTGTGGTGATTGCAATTTATTGTTTCCACAATTTGGGAATCAACCGTTTATGGATCGAGTTCGGAATTGGGGATAAAACCAGATTTATTGCAATTCATGAAATAGTATCTTCTTTGCCTCAAACTTTGTGTGCTTCTCTTCCTTTCTTCCACGCATTCACCGGATGCGATACAGTTTCTTCCTTTTTTGGGTTTGGTAAAAAAAAGGCATGGGATTGTTGGATGCTCAATCTTTCCAAATTTTGTGACTTATTTTCAAGTTTAGATTTTTCGAGTTTGCCATCATCTTTTAATGCATTGGAAATATTTGTGATTACCCTCTATTGTAAAAACTCGGATGCTCAAAATGTTGATGAATACCGTTACAATATGTTTAGCAGTGGTTATCCTGTCGAGAAATTGCCACCAACATCTGCAGCTCATGCAGAGCATACAAGAAGAGCAGTGTACCAATCTGAAATATGGAAAAGCTGTCTTACAAAAATTCAAAATCGACCATCTCCTTTGGATTGGGGTTGGACTTTTAATGACTCTGAAGAACTGATTCCATTTTGGTCCAGTGCTCAGTCAGCAGCATCAATTCACGAAATTATTCATCACTGTAACTGCAAATCCACATGTTGTTTTCGATGCTCGTGTAAAAAAAAGTATTTAAAATGCACCGGTCTTTGTTCGTGCAATTTCGAGACTTGTAACTCTGAGAACATTTCGTCATCACAACATCAAAGAGAGGACACTGCAAGAAATGTTTTTGACTTTCTAGAATCGTTAACGTGAAAACGTGATTAAATGATGCACGAGACTTTGCTATACTTACATTAGCTCAGCTCAAAGTATTCGTTTTTCATAACTGCCAAACTTGTTTGTCAATTAAGGCATGCCCTTATGAGACCTGCTATAATATTGCAAACAAAATCGCCACAGTAATGTAAAAACCTAAAGCAACGGTATTTCAATGACGTCATGATGACGTCATCAGTGACGTAACAAGCTTCTCCAAAACGATTGGATGTTAAGTAGCCAGTAGTTTTATTACAGCAATTGAAATTCGTTAAAAACAACAAAAAACATAGCAAAAACGATGTAAAAATAATTCGATGACGTCATTTTCACGTCACCGAAAATGCCTAGCGATCTTTTATTTTTGTTTGTTCATATTATGCTACTATGCAACTTAAAAGTGGGCAAATAATCGATGTATAGGCATCAAAACGGGACAAGAAAGGCTGAAAATTGGATTTTTGGGAATTCCCCGATTTGGGGGTGATGACGTCACCCAAAAAATTGCGGCACCGATTAAAATTCAAATTGGGCCCACAAACTTTAAAAATATGCAAAAAAACAACGTGTAACACGCATAGCCTAAAGATTCACTTTTTTGCGCCTAACTACCGACTACCGAACCCCCGACTACCGGTCAGAGCGTGTATATGCCTGCATTCCAAAAATAGAAAACAGTTCTCTAAGATGTGTTATGACAGTGTTGGCGCTTACATTCCGGCTCGGATAAGCGAAAGGAAATCTGGTGTATTCGTCACAAATTGTCAGAATATAGCGATTTTGGTTAGTAGTCGGAAGTGGACCTTTGAAATCTATGTTTAGTCTTTCGAAGGGCTGCGTAACTTTAATCAAGTTCATTGGCGCTGACCGATATTATTGAGGTTTGCATTCACTACAGGCCTGACACGAACGAATTATTTGGCGAATCTGATCGATAGAAAAAGGCAAGTTTCTTACTTTTACAAAATGTGCCATTCGTGTCTCACCTGGGTGACAAAGAGACTCATGCACATCTCGGAGCTTATCAATACTCATGCTTAAACATTTAACACGGGATAAAGCATCAACGAATATTCTCTTCCCCACAACGATAAACAATGTCAAAATCAAAGGTGCTCAGTTCAATTCGCCATCTCATTATTTTATCATTTTGATTTTTCCATGGTGCTTAGTATTAAACATATACGACACCGATTTTTGATCAGTAATTAATGTAAAATGGCGGCCTGTCAAATAATGTTTCCATTTACGAACGGCTTCAATTACTGCAGAGGCTTCCTTTTCTACAGAGGAATGCCTCAGTTCAGAGCCATTAAGCATGCGTGAGAAAAACGCAAACAGGTCGACTGTTTTGAGACAAAGTAGCAGCTATTGCAAATTCAGATGCGTCCGTTTCTACTTGAAAGGGTAGCGACTCGTCAACTGAACAAATAACAGAGTCCTCAATATCGCACGTAAGCAAATTAAAAGCAATTAATGCATCACCAGCAATAGGAAACTCCGTGTTATGCGCCAAAGGTCTTATTTTATCTGAAAAATTCTTAATCCATTTACAGTAGTATGCAAACAAACCTACTACACGTTTTTGGCTTTTTAAATCATGGGGAGGAGGCATGTCTCGAAGAGGCTGGAGCCTTTCAGGGTCAGGTTTAATTACACCATCACAAATAACACTTCCTAAGATATTTAGCTTACGAGTAGAAAAGGTACACTTTTTCTCATTGTACACGAGATTTTTACGTTTCGCCGCATCGAGAAATCGGTGAAGGTTTTTGTCATGTTCAGTTTGGTTTTTACCACATATAGTTACATCGTCCAAGTAAGCAAATGTGTCGCTTAAACCTTCATCGGCAATAAAGCTATTCATTATACGCTGAAAAGCAGCCACACCATTCGTGACGCCAAAAGGAATACGACAAAATTGATACAAACACTTATTGGCTTCAAAGGCAGTATTCTTTTTCTCATGCTCCGAATTGGCACCTGATGGTAAGCGCTTTTTTGGTCTATGGAGCTAAACACATGATACTGTGAGAGTTTGTTTACAGTCTCTTCTATATTAGGCAACGGATGAGTGTTCAAGTTCGTGTATTTGTTAATAGTTTGAGAATAGTCAATAACTAACCTTTTCTTGTGGCGTTCGTTCTTCGTGACCATCACTTGCGCTCTCCACGGCGAGTCACTCGGTTCGATGAACCCTTCGGCAAGCAGACGGTTTGTTTCGTTTTTGATGAAATCTTGATCTTCATGGCTATATTTTCTCGATTTTGTCGCAATCGGCTTACAATCTGGCGATAAGTATTGAAACAATGGCGGTGGGGTAACATCCAGCGTTGTCAAATTGCAGATCTTCACCGGTGGCTTCTCACCGCCGTGATTGATAGTAATACTTTCGTGCATTGCTTGCCAGTTCTGACCGAGTATCACATCCGCGCACAAGTTGGGAAACACATGCAACTTCACATTGGGATATTCTACATCGTCATTCTCAATGTCTGCTGTACAATATCCCTGAATTGGCGCGGTTAAAGTGCTGGTTGCCATCGATATTGTTTTTTTATTGGCTGAATTTTGAGACGACAAGCATCAACAATCTAGGATGGATAAAGCTATCTGTATTTCCCGAGTCAACTAATGCGATTGCTTTCTTTTTGTTGATTGATAAAAAGACGCTGGACTTTCTTAAACCTGCAGATACGCCTCGAAGAGAGGCCATAGCTAATAGCGGCGAGTACATTGCAGCTGCGGTAAGTTCATTAGCAGCAACGGCTTTAGACTGGCAAACGCGTTGATAATGTCCTTTCTTTTTACATTTGCGACATGCTGCTTCTCGGGCTGGGCATATAGATCGTGGATGCGAGGTAAATCCGCATAAATAACAATTCGGTCTTTTTAACGCAGCACAAGATGCGGAGTCACCCCCACTATGATCGCTCTCGAGAGGTGGCACTGACGGAGGAGGAGTCAAGTCTGCTACGGCGGTCACGTGCGTTTTATACAAATCAGCGTTCTTTTGCGCAGTGTCTAGCGCAGAGATGGAACCGGTCAGGATTTTCTCGACCCGACCCGACGGGTAAATTTCAATATCATCGCCGGTTGACCGGCCGGTCGACCGGTTTCTGACCGGCCCGGTCGACCGGTTTTTTTACCGAAGTTTTTTTTCACTGTTCAAGATATCTAATAAAAAATTTTCAAAAAGTGGGGGGCATGGGTGAGGTGTTAAAATTTGTGACTTTGGACGGGGGTCTCAGAAAAAAACGCAAAAAAAGTTTGTTTTTTGCAAAAATGACTCAATTTTAAGACTTTTTTAATTTAAGTTTCGGTTTGAAAGACCTGTTTTGAGCAGTGCAAAACGTTCACAAAATAAGTATAAAAACCACTGGAGGGCACAAGCTAAATTATTAGACGCTCTTTCTAATGATATAATGCGAAGGCCAAAAAATGAAGTTACAATTTTTTAGCTATTTGTGACAAATTATTTGCAATTTGCCGACCAGCAAACACTAAACTTTTTTTTGGCAGTGCTGCTTTTGCAGATACAGAAAGAAAAATCAGAAAAAAATAACAGCAGAAGATAGGTAATAGTAAAAACATACGAAAATCACAATACTTGTACTATTATACCCAAAAACATTAAAATGTTCGAGCGATAACAATAACATTATATAATTTTGAAAATTATGTCTCTAACAGCGTGAAAAAAAAGAAATATTGAAAAATTATGTCACTAACAACGTGAATAAAGGAATACTGAAAAATTATGTCACTAGCAGCGTGAAAAAAATTAATAGTATTCATAACAACTAGGCTGCTTCACTAACAGTTTGAGAAAGTATGAAAAGAATCTTGCAAAACATTATGTACTGATGGAAAAGGCTGTTAGCTCCGCAGAGATTTATATACCGACGGAACAATACATATAAATCTCTGTGGAGCAAAAAGCCTTTTCCAGTACATAATGTTTTGCAATAGATCCTTTTCATACTATCTTAAACTGTTAGTGAAGCTACCTAGTTGTTATAAACATTATTAAGTTTTTTCACGCTGCTAATGACAGAATTTTTCAATATTCCTTTTTTCACGCTGCTAGTGACATAATTTTCAATATTATATAACGTTATTGTTATTGCTCCATCATTTTAATGTTTTTGGTTTTAATAGTACAAGTATTGTGATGTTCGTATGTTTTTACTGTTACCTATCTTCTGCGGTTATTTTTTCTCATTTATCTTTTTGTTACTGCAAAGGCAGCACTGCAAGTTGTTCTGAAGAAGCTTCCCGGTTTGGGAAGCGAAACGTCAAACTAATAAATAAACTCATGGGTAGTACGAAGTGGTTATGAATAACTATCCCGATAAACGCAACGCGTCCGTTATTTTCATTGAAAACACTAAACTGTTATGATATTGGCTAAAAAACATTCGAAATATGATGTGCCCCAGCAGTTTGTAGAAATGCTGCTACTTCAGAACAAGCCCTGGCTAGTTAGATATAAAAAAAATAAGAGCTATGTCTTTCTTGCCCAGTGTAGAGTGTGGTAAATTTAAGTTGAAAAAAGCTTTTCAAAGCGGCAAGATTTCAGCAACTACTAAAAAATCTGTAATCAGCGCCACTTCTACTCTTAAGCTGATTAAAATGATGCTAAAATGCCAGGTAGCAAAAGCCTCTTCCACATGCATGCTTTATTAGAATCTGATTACGCGATTTTAACGTATATTTTGCACTTTTTTGCTTTGTGCCGTGGCCCAAAGTGGGGGGCATGGCACAATACGCCCACCCTAAATACGTCCCTGGATGTGCATGTCTTAATGGTCACAGCATATTAGTCACAGCTTGAAACCATTTAACAAGTGTTTTCGAAAGGTGTGGTTTGTTAACACTGATTTTTTATAAAAGTTTTATCTATGATAAAACACATAAGTATATATTGGTTGGTGCTTAGATGTCTTTTAGTTGCCAGAAAGGATAATTTGACCAGTTTTTCAACCGGCTTGACCGGCCGGTCGAAGAATCTCAACCCGACCGGCAACCTAAAAAACAAAAATAGTTGGTCTTCTTAAAAACGTTTTCACGTACTGTTTCAGGTCGTGATTACAAACGAAGCACCAGAAACGATTCTGTAGGCTTACATCTTTTTTCCGCGACACATCCGTGAAGGCGTGTTAATAAGACGGGTTACTGCATCACGATTATTATAGCAGTCGGTTGGCAGCTATTTCGCAAGGAATCGAGAAAACGTCTAATGGTAATTATGTTTGAACATTATTATTCATTTTTCCATCATTGTCTTGTCGTTAGGAGATATTTAAAAACAGTATTTTGAGTAAACTGAAATGGGGGGCACAACCAGCTATTAGGGGTGCACGGCCTCCTGGCCTCCCCGTAGCGACGGCACTGACACCCAGCAACATCAAAGTTAGTTAATCTTAAACAAAGTAACTTTAAACCAAAAAAGTGCCATATTTACGAAAAAATAGCAAAATATTTTAAGTTAAGACTTAAAACTAAAATTTTAAGTTAAGACTTAAAATATTTAGTTAAGACTTAAATATTCAAGCAAAGCTAACTGTGAGAACAAACATTATGACTTCGATGTTATCCTACATTAATTTAAAGCATACATTTTCTGTTAAAACATACACAACTGTTTGAAACAATTAGCAGACACTTTACATTCACAACTGGCACATAAATTAGCCTAATACAACTAAACCAAACTAAATAAATCAGCAAAATTTGAAAAGCATATTACATTAATTATTAAAACTAAATAAATAAACAAATTTAACTGATTGAATAATAGATGTAATATTCACCATTGTAAAACAAGTAGGCATAAAATTAATGTCTCTTTTGTTGCCAGGAATAATAACATAGAGATATCGTATAAAGATGGTTTTATCAAAAACGCTAATGAGTGTCTTGTTGCACAAGGATCAGATTTCATATTAGATGATTTTTACAAAACTTCTCTGTTCCATCTTCAACTCTAACAATCAAAGAGACTTAAAATTCTTACGATAATAACCGCACAACCTTATTGTTGCTGAAGTTCAATTGTTGGTCACCTTTCGACAGTTCAAACACAAGTATATTTGCTCCACCATAGTCCATATACAATTCTTTTTTGTACATCTTAAAAATGATGCTTGGACAGTTATATGTGTATTTGCAGTGTAATATTACTTTAAAACTTTTTGCCTACAACTACCGCCCACCGCCACCCACTCTCTACTTAAAACCTTCAAAATTTATCGCAGCTATAAAGCTACTGCTAAAACCTATTACCGAAATTTACAGGCTAGGCCTATTTACTGCTAACATTGCAATTTGGTCTGCATATTAGAGATGGCGCGGATAACCAAAAATGCATCCGCATGCTGCGCTGCGTCCGCAAACCTTGTCCGCATGCTGCACCGCACCGCATCCAAACACAACTAACTTCACGCTGCACCGCGCCGCACCGCAAGTTAAATATCCTTTAAATTTCCACTAACATCAGAAAAAAAATTAGCTCTTTAGCTTACAACATATAAAGAATTGATTTTAGGGGTAATATTTTGGAGAGTTTTCAAAAAGGTAGCTCGGTTTTCAAAAAAAGGTTTCACAAACGTTTTCAAAAAAAAGTCTCAAGCCATGTCAAAATATTTGTTTTTTAAACATCTGCCAATACAAAAAAAAGTAATGCCCTAGCTTAAGCCGCTCAAAAAACTAATTTCTGGGGAGTCCATTAGGGGGCCCATGGGGGGGGGGTGGTACCTCCATACTATGTCAAACTATTTGCTGCTTAAATATCTACCAATATAAACAAAAAACTATCACCCTAGCTTGAGCAATAAAAAAAATTAGTTTTTTTGGGCCCCATTTTGAGGGGATTCTGGGGAGAAGCCTCAAAAAATTTTAGGAGACAAAATTGCATTTGCAGCTCAACAAATTTACACAAAAATTAGCTATCAATGTTGTGTGGTTTAGAAGAAGAGTGCATAAAATTTAGAAAGCAAAAACTGAAAAAAGAAAAAAAACTCAATGCCACTAAAAGTGTAGGTAGGGATGAAAAAGTATCTTACGACATATAACTGTGTGAAATATTTTTTGCCGTACTTAAGCCATTATGGAATAAGACCGCTTTTTACACCAAACTTTTGAAGTAGTTTTCGGGTCCTAAACCTGAAGTTACGGGACTCATTGCCTTGAAATTTGGCACACACAAATAACTTATTAATCTCAAACTGCTGTCAAAATTTCATGTAGCTAGACCAAACCATTATTGAGTTATATAAGTAAAAGTCTGAAACTTCGCACGCGTTAACTTTGAAAATGGCCGAGTAAAAACTAAAAAACATGCGACGTGGGATCAGTCGTTTCAATTATAGGCCTTCAGGTTTAATCTGCCTTGTGTGTGCTTTCTATCAGTTTTTCTGCACCATGTTTTAACAATCAAAAACAATCTACCAGTCTACCTGATGATTCCATGCAACTACTGTTTTAATCCTGAACCAGTACCAGTAGCTCAAGTAATGAAATATAAGGTATCACGTGCTCTGCATGCTGTCACAAGCTACCGTACTACACTTGTATGAAACTAACCTATGTACTATACCTTTGCTGTTTGCATGTGTGTTTGATTGTGGAATAAATTTTGCTACTACGTAGGCTATTCTGTCATTGGAAATTTGTGTAGCCTAGTCTTCGTACTCGACTACATAGGTCTACCAGATCTGAGATAGTGGATAATTTTCGTGTGCTATATGTTGTTTTTATAAAAGTAGCATGTCGCTCTTTGAAGCTATAATTGCAACGATTTACTTAACAGCCTTTGTTTTGATTGTGACGTTATGCGGAAAGAAGCGAAATCGTATTACATCATTGGGAAAATACTGCGGGTAAAGTGGGTTCGTATTTTGTTGTGATACAAACTAACTTCTGACGACCCAAAATACGCATCATTAAGCGAACGTAGCTGCTTTCTCTAACTAACCTCCGCTTTGATGGTGTCGAATAATTCCAAGTTACGAAATCTGTTATAGGCAATATTTCTCTTATGGTTATTTCTCTTATATGTTATTTCTCTTATAATGTCCTATAGTTATTTCTCTTGTAGTTATTTCTCTTATAATATCTTATAGTTATTTCTCTTATAATATTTCTCTTATATGTTATAGTTATTTCCAGTAGCGTAGCCAGGGGGGGGGGCGGGCCATTGGCTTGTGAAGTATGCAAAATCGCATGTTTTTTGTGCTTTTGAGGCCGATTTTCTGTAAAAAATGGAAAATAGCCCCCCCCATACGAAAAGAGCCCCCCTGAAACGTTTGAACTTGCGAAATTCTGCAAGAAAAATCGCCCTGAATTTTGGCGAAGACCTTTTTTTTTTTTTTTTTTTTTTTTGGAGATCACTTAATTTTGGGCGGAAAAAAGCTTTGAATTTGGAATTTCGGCTGAAAAATCACTTCAAATTTTGGCGAAGACCTTTTTTTTTTTGGAGATCACTTAATTTTGGGCGGAAAAAACCTTTGAATTTCGGACTTCGGCTGTAAAATCACTCTGAATTTCGGCGAAGACCTTTTTTTTTTTTTTTTTTTTGGAGATCACCTGATTTTGGGCGGAAAACACCTTTGAATTTCCGATTTTTCCGAGACTTTTCGTCTCAACTTTCGGACAAACCGTCTGAAACTGATTCAAGGTCAATGAAAATTCGAGTCAAGGTCGTTTGCACACTTCTCACTCTTTCAAAATAGCCCCCCCCTTTTCCAAATCCTGGCTACGCGCCTGGTTATTTCTCTTCTGCTGCATCAACAGTGTGCATCTTTATGTGCGCTGAACAATAAACTTACTTACTTACAATCGCAGCTCTCCTTTTGGGAAAAGGCCACGCCCGATTATTTATTTTAGAAAAAAGTTCTGAAAACTTAATTGTCATTTATAAGTCGTGAATCTCGGAATTTTTGTCATTCCAACATGTAAACTGTCAACTTTGTGTATTGGTGAGTTTCGGGCACATTGTGTAGGCTTGAAATAATAATATTCGCAACCGATTCTTATTTGTCAAAATGACTTGCTGTTCAATCTGTTTGCCGCTTTTGCATTAAACTCTAAGGTTTTGAGTTCTTAGTGCTGTGCTAAAGAAGACGACAGTTAGCTCACAAGTAAGAAGAGGTTCCTGGGTTCAACACTCATTTGAATCCAGACCCACAGGCGACTTCTAGCGGAACGCTAGGAGTAACTTTCCATTCTAGACAGTTTGGAGAGGAATTGTCTAGATAGGCTACAGACATAGGACCGAAAGGCTAATTCTTGATGCCATGACCTGTTGACGAATAGGCTACACTGAACTAACTCTGTCACTCTGAAATGCATGCGCATGTGCAGTAGAAACTGTTGTCTAGCCTTGGGCTTGTACCAATACCATAGGCCTACTGCGTATAGGGTGGGTGTGTCGCTAGGCTTTGTTTTGTGCCTCTACTCTGATGATTGTTTCCCACAAACCTGTTTCTTGTACATTTGTCTGCCTTTGTTTCATCTTCTCACCGAACGTCGTAAACCTTTTCTAGTCTAGCTTACCAAAACCTAAATCTTTTTGTTGGTGTCAAAAAACACGTTCAGCTGATCAAAAATAAGTTTTTTTGAGCCAAAATAACCGATTCTAGGATGCTCCGCATTCTGAAACAATAAACTTCAACTGAAGGCACCTTTTACTGTTTTAGTGGCATGCATTGTCTTCAATTCATGCAATAGTTACATCCAGACTAACCATTGTTGTTCATAAAGAGAAAATCACCAGCAATAATGGCAAAAAAAATGTAAAAAAATATTGCACGCGGCGCTGCGCTGACGCTGTGCGTAATGCAGATTTTAGTTGACACGCTGCGCGGCGCGGTACACCAACAACAGCGCGCGGCCGCGTACGCTGCGCTGTTGCCATCTCTACTGCATATATTCAAATTAAGTATAGAAACCCCGTGGGCACAAAACGTCTAAATGACGTTAAGAACGAAAATTGGTCTAAATGCTGTCTATTTTGCAAAATGCACAAAGTTGAATAGACGTCCTTGCAAAGACGTCGAATATACGCAAAATTAAACAACTTGTCAAAATCCATGAGTTACGTATATTTGACTTGTTTGTATAAACATCTTTTCAACACGATGCATTTTTGTAAAATAGATATTTAGACAGAAATTAAACCTCCTAGATTACGTCTTCTGCATAAATATACTTCTAGACCATGTCTAAAACGCTTATTTGACTACCTTTGTGCCCACGGGGAATTAATACCGACTAATGGCCAATTATTGTCAAAAAATGCAAAATATTGCAACACATTACGTACGGAGCTTTATTATGCAATGAAAAACTTTAACAACAGGCCGCAACGTTATTCGAATTAAAATTTTCTGTCCACATAGCACTACCTCAGAGAGCTCAAACTAAAAATGTGAGAAAAGTTAAGACAAGGGTCGTAGTCAAGAGATTTTTAAACCGAGAGTGCTCAAACCACTAATTTAGTGAGCGTAAATCAAATTTAGTTAAGGGAGTTCGGTGCAAGAACACTTGGGACATTGACAATAAATGGATTTGAGCCGTCGCGACGAATTTTGTCCTTGCTGAAGAGACTCATCACTAGGCCCTATTCGAATTACAATTTTCTTTGACCAAAAAAACAAAATTGGCCTTTGTCGCCTGATGAGTCCCTTGAACAAGAACAAAACGCGTCGCGACGGCTTAAATCGGCATTTATCGACATATTGTTATTAAATTATTCATTTTGTGAAACAATGTCCCAAGTGCTTTTGTCCTAAACCCCCTTAACTGAATTTAACTTCATATACAGATTTATCACGTCTCCAAATTTTAAGTTTTTAGCTTTGGTGGTTTCGCAGTTTTTGTACGGACAAGAAAAGTTCTTAACAGCAAGAATAAATTTAATGAAGAACAAAAAGTGTCGGAATTAAAAAAATGTTAATGTGGGGGCTGAAAGGCGGTTCTAAATTCGAAATTTTTTATTCTCGTCCTACGGTCAGTTTTTGCGCTAAAGCAGTTTGAACCTCCGATTTGCTTTTTAGCTTGGAAACCCGTATAAGGCGACCGATTGTCCCCAAATTGACCGATGGTTGTTCCATATGTTCCCCATCTAAGTTCTAAATTTCAAGTTTGTATCTTCAGCCGCATTGAAGTTATAGTAATTTCAGCCTCTGGTTGCAGAAAAACCATTAATTTTACACGAAAAAAAACAATAGACTTCTGACGCGAAAAGTCCCAAAAATTGCGGTTGGGTCTATAAAGACCTCGACCATTCCTGTCCTTGGACTTGAGAGCTGCTTTCTTCGAAAAGTCGGTCCTTGGCCTTGGTCTCGGGTTTGTTTTTTTTTTGAGTTCTTGGCCTCGAATGCTGTGTCTTCGACTCCACCTTTGCCTTTAACCGTTGTTTATTTTTAAGCAGTTATACTTACGTCATTGAAAAACACTGGGTCAACATAACCATTTCTTTCGGAGGTTCTGTTTTTTCTGAAGTTCAATAGTAACGGTAGTTTGACGCCACCTCTTTTGTAGAAGTAGAAAGCAACACCTAGTCCTCCAACAAGAAAGAGCAGAGGAACGACAATTCCAGCGATGGTCCCACCTTCTAAACCTCCTGTTAGCAATAATATGATTGCATTTGACAGTTTCAACATATCGTAGCTTCATGATATACCGAGCTTAATTTGCATTAAAGGGGGCGAATCATCCAGCCAATTCCGATTCTTTACAATAGGTAAATTGAAATATAATGTTTGAAATTATTTCTGAAGTGAATGTTTGAAATGTTTTATTCTCATTTTGGGGCTGCGGTTGCAAAGATTTTCAACAAACACAAAGAGATATATATTCAAAAAAGTTTTTGGAAACCCTGAATCTGTTTTCTCAGCCTGATTTCAAACATTATATTTCGATTTTAACTTCTGTAAACTACCGGAATTGTCTGGATACTTCACTCTCTTTAAATGCAACTGCAGTAAATTTTATTGTAACTAAAAAAATATTTCCAGGACTAGGCACAATAACAACACCGCAAACTTACTACTTTAACCACATGCATTATTCTGCGCCTTGTGGCTTAAAATGCAAGCTTCGAATTAAACATAACAGTATTTAGAATATTTCGGTTCTACAAATTGTTATCTTTGTGATCAAAATTCAGATTTAATGTTCGCTTATTGACGTAAAGTGAAGCAAATTTGAGAAACACGAGTAAAGACTTAAATTCACAGTTAAATCATCTCCGGTAGTAAAAAAATGACTACAGATGGTATTCGAACCAATGCTGCACCAATCAGTGTTTTGTATGTCTCTGGTTGTTGCGGGTACGGGTTCGAATCTCATCCGAGTTCGATCAAAGGATAACGCGACCGTCGCTTTATCGTGGCAAGAGGATAATCAAACAACATTTACCAGCGAATCAAACTGATTAAACCAGATTTTAAGATGAACATTAAACAATACTATATAAGCAGATCGAACGCGATTGAAACTCTTACAAAGCTTACTTGGAGTATTTTCAGATGTTGTTGTATGAGTATGTTGGTAACTGGTTTTCACTGGTTTTAGTTTGGGATGGTGGCATTGTAGTAGTAGTGACTGAGGTGCTTCTCCGAGTAGTCGTCGTAGTGGTTGTAGTTTTGGTCGTAGTTTTTACTGCACATGACAATCACGTTGAACCCAATGAAATTTCATCGCATTATTTTTTGAAGTTTGTTTCATCTTTTACTATTTCTTAAGTTTATGGTTTCACGTTTCATTGTTATGGTACTTCAATGGTCCCACCCGCATGATTACTTTCGATTCGGAAATAATCGGCATCTTTTTAAGCTCCGAGCTGTGCTATATTGTGCACTTGACATTATTTTTGGAGGCAGCACCTTTTCACTGTCAATCTCCATTAAAACTAAATTATCATGTTTGGTTAATTTTCTTTAACTACCCGAGGAAATTTTTCTATTAGCGAATACGCAGAAATACGGGTTTGGCCCGGTCTACACTGTGCGTAAAATAATGAGCGTATACAAGCGTTGTTTAGTTTATTTAAACAGAAATTTGGTACACCTGGCATACCGTCTTATTAGAGGACAAGCTGCCAGTTGGTTAAAATAAACTAAAAAATACACTCGTACGCAGACAGCAATTTTACCCCAAGTGTAGACCGGGCCTTTATAGTCTTACATCGCATACGGAACGTTACAAACGAGATTATTTTTCCAAGATTTTTTCTTCAAGCAGGGTAAAAAACTTTGAAATTTTCAACATTAATGATTCACTTCAATTCCAGCAAATGAAACAAACTAATCGCAGATTGCGTTATTTTTAAAAGATTCTTAAAGCTTGGTTTGAAGATTATATCAGTATACCGTATCACGGAACTTGATTAGTTCGCATACAATATCATTCTACGATATCGTGGAACAGTTTTTTTATACGTCACGTACATTCATTTGCCATTCAATAGTTTTTGCTCCACATGAATCTGTCGCTTTATACACGTGTCTAACCACAGCGACAAAGATCACCTTTGTTGATGTGTGTAAAATATTGCTCGCCTACATTGTAAATTTTAATTTGCCGCAACGAGATTCGAACCTTTGAAACTGGTTTATAGAAGATTGAACGTAATTTTGTATGCAAATTGGATTTTCAGACTGCACTATATTAAGCGGCGAATTATCGCCCAAAGACTGACCTTAATTTCGTTTTACGTTTGATTGTACACTGCACATCCTTTTTGTAGCGCTTTTTGTTGTTCACGTAAAATCTAAAAATTAGTTAGCAGTTGGATCTTGTCAAGGTAACGTCATTAATTTTGTGTTTTAAAAATTGACAAGTTGAGTTGAGTTGTTGAATTCGAAACTGCGACATTGGAAATTTTCGAGATTAAACCTCGAAAACCGCATTACGATACGGTCAGCCGTCGTCCTCATCGTGTTATGGTGTTCTCTTCCGTCACCGTTACAGTCGTTTGGGCGAAACATGAATTGAATATTGAAACCGCTCGCTCGTTAGCTTGCTCTTTGAATATTTTACTTCTGCTGAGAATAAATATCGATCTGATCTACACGCTTGGTGAAGAATTGAGCAGGAGTCAAGAAGCTGAATTTGAGATTCGAGTTCCGAGCGCGTTTCTCTGTAGCCAATCACCTTTCTTGGCACCCTGAGTGTTCCCAAACCACTCAATTAAGACGTGTGCGCAACAATGTGTTCCGTGAATCTGTTTGCGGTTCCGTTAATCTTGAGCACAAAACCCAGTAACCTCAGCGATGGCGGAATCATATTCGAAGTGGGGGGGAGGCAAAGCAGTGACCAGTTTTGTTTTTTTTTTCGCCTACAGCGCGTATTGTTCTGTGGCTAGGCGAGCAACCAGTATTTTGCCAAAGAAGGGGCTTGAATCCGAAGTTAAAATTTTTTGTTTAAGGAATGTCTCACGTTTTGGTGTGCGAGGAAACTGGCGCAACTTAAGCATATCCAAACCCGGGTCTGGAGACTGAATTTTGTAATTTTTCAAAAAAAAAAAACTAGGTAATTTTTTTGCTTCGCGGATTACTTTCAAAAAAATCTTTGATAGATACGACAATTTAAATTTCCCCTTAAAAAGGCTTTTTCCCCTTAGTTTAGTTTATTTTTGGCGAAAAGCAATAAATTAGTATAATTAATGAATGACACAAAGATAAATAATGGATTTTAACCTTGATGCACTTTGCCACGGTTCCCGTGAGAAGTTCATGTAGGTGACTTATAAACACCTCTAAAGTAGAGGGGAAACATGCGATTGTGACTAGAAAACAATAACCAAAAAATTGTATCAGCATAAACAAAGAAATTTTGCCAGGATTGGCAACTACCAACAAAATTTCAAAAACTTTACAGCATGTTTGTGATTTTCTATGTGTTTTCGGAACTGTTGTTTTCAAAACGAAGTAAAGGGACAGAAATCGTAAATTTGCAGCGTTTCAAGTAAATTCAAGTCAACTTTCCAAAAGTTAATCTTGTGTCACAAAACTGGCAGAATGGCTACACTGAAGTAAGAGATAAAGTGTTAACTTTGAACTGCAATATCTTGAAAACAGCAAGACGTAGAAAGTTCAAATTTAGGAGGAATTCATTTTAGGCTTTTACTCAACATTTGGTTCAACATTTGGTTCAACAGTGAAAATCCTAACTTGAATGCCCCTTTAATAACCCTGCTTCAAAAAAGCGTAAGGGGTAAAATTGGCCATTATTTAGAAACTAACGTAAGCATCATAGTTGCTGAAATGACAGCTCTATTAAACTCAAACCGAAAGTATCGTACTCCTAACACCAGCATCACAATCGGGAACGGAATTGATCCTCGGCAGAATTTATTGGAGCAGTACGAGAAATTTCACTACAACGAAATTTATTTTGAGTGATTACCTTAAAAGTGACTGCAAAGAGTATATACGACCCACTGCCACCCCACCCAGTTAAAAAGTGTGAGTCTGTGTTTTCTTTTAGCTTCGCCATCTATAGAATTAAGTTCCAAATTTATTTATTCAAAGGTATTATTTTAGAAATAAACGTGCAATGCGTAAATTAGGGTTCCCAAGGGCTCCTACTGAAAAAAGGTTGGGGGGCCTGGGCACGGTCCCCCGGTTCCGCCACCCGGCCTACCCGGTTCTGCCGCCTATCGGTAGAATGACTGATTCGCCCCAATCACAACTATGCTTTAAGTGTCTTTACCGAAGACACAACAACGAGATATCGAATCCAAAATCAGCAATCTTTCGACCAAATCGACCGAGTGATCTACGTGACCGTCCGTAATGCCAAGCCCACATTTGGTATAATCGCAAGTTCACAAGCACAACCTTTGTTTTTTTCTGTTAAGTATTTTTTTTTATGCTGGTGAGGTAGTGATACGCTAATAAAATGACATGCCAGGCGAACAGCAAAACATTTTAATTTAAATTTAACAAATAATAGGCGAATATAATGAAAGATTTGACTTTGATTTGAAAAATAGGCGCTTATTCGTTTGCATTTTTACGTCAAAGGGTAATTTGTGCATTTAAACTACGTTAAAAATACTGCACAGCATTTCGAATTACGTTTTATATTAAACTTTTTCTCACGAAACCATGCTAATAATACTGCCTGTAGCAGAATATTAACTTTGCATTTGTGCTAGGAAACCATGATAAGGATGCATGACAATAACGCAAGACGAATCTTGTTGAGGTTAAATCAGTGATACTATTCAACTCCTGCAAAAACCGGTTCTCTCAGAAAGGCAGAAAAAATTACCAGTTTTTTATTGAAACGATCTTTCCTTGCTAGGCTGGAGGGCTTGACCCCAAACCGAAAAGTTTTCTGCAGCGTCTCACAAATGGGGATCCAAGGGCGAAGTTTCCAACTGCTGGGCGATTTTTCAGAAAAAAATAATTGCAATTTTAACATCATTTGGATGACATCTCGTACGTTTGTAAAACCATTTGAAAGAATTAATTGCCAAGATGCAGAAGCCCTTTGACATAATTAAATTTCTTAGCCCCTTCACCTCTCTTAGTTCTTGTCCAAGATCAAAACACGTTCAAAGGCACGGTAATTTGGGTTAAATTGTTTGAAGTGACTTGGCTAAGAGGAAGCTTCCGCCTCTCACTCCCTCTCCGTGGTTTGCTGTGCCACTGAACACATGGTCAAATAGCTGAAATACATCTTGTGTTGACTCTTAACAATGATAACAAAACCATTTTCATTTAAAAATTTTCACACAGTCATTTGATTGTCACTGTAGGTTTTTTATTTTTTATAGGTCACTCTTTTGAATGCAAATTCAAGTCAAGCATGCAATCATACCAGCAGGTTCGCTAAATTTATGAACCATTTCGTGCGAACCAGTATGATCGGTCGAACCCGTTGAATAGCACCACTGGGTTAAATAATCAGAATGTAATGAAAGCTAACTTACCGAGGCAGCACAGTGTTATGTTGCATCCTTCACCACAGAGATCTGCAAGCAAAATGGTACTTTCACAGTAGTTTTCCTTGACCTTGCGATTTCCATAAATGGTTTCACATTGTTCAGGATTCTCTTTGCAATCCTCCGCCGCCGCCTTACCTACATGGAAATACACTGAGCTAAGTTTCCTCCAGCTGGGTTGTAACCCACGGCATACTAAGGAACCAAGTTACGTATATGTACGGTTACTAATACTGCATAGTTTAGATTTTCCGCCACACCACTACCTGAATATCATAATAGAGTATTTGGTCATTAGAATTAATTTTGTCAAAAAAGTACTACCGCTAATTGACCTAGACTTTCTGAGAACATTTAGGTTTTAACTTAAGACTGTGCTTATAAATAAACCATGTCCACAAACTTATTTATTCATTATTATTGTGGATATTGGTGTTTTATAACAACGGTGGTTTAGTAACACCATCAAAAATTGAATGAAAAGTACAGATATGAAATACTAAGAATTTTAAAATCTTGATTTAATTTTAAAAAAAAGAGCCAGTACTTCTGCAGCGACAGCAAGCGCCTAGCATCACAGCAGAAGCGCTCAAAAACAGAAAAACTTACAAAAACAAACAAAAATATAGCATTTCATATAACAGCACAGATCTACCAGAAAAGTTTACTATAAAATACAAGATATTTATACTCTACCAAGGAAATAAACAATGTCGGTCCCAACTGCTCAAAAATAAAGCACTGCAAATTAAAGTAATGCTCGCTTGGCTTTGCTCCACCCAAGCCAACTCAGAATGGTCGATCCGATCAGTGGTCGAGTGGATAGAGCGTCTGCTACTGAAGCGGTAGACTCCTCGGGTTCGATTCCCGGTCGGGTCAAACCAAAGACTATAAAAATTGGTATTCACAGCTTCCCTGCTTGACTTTCAGCAATTAAAGGGACAGTGTGAAGTCTCCATCGTGTGTAGTAGACAGATGGGCAGGTGGCAGCTTGACTCGAAGACCGAAAGGTCCCTTCGCTGTTTCCTGGCCAAGGCAACTTGGTGAATAAAAATGTAATTGCAATTGCAATTGAATGATAAACAATTAGCTTTTAAGGATAATTTCAAGAGTTAACGTATCACACATTTTATTGTAACACAAAATTGTAGTGAGTATAATATTACATAACAGCAATTCACGTTTTAAATCAACCAATTGGAGGAGCGAATATATCGAAGATGAGGATACACACCATTTTGTTTGATAATATCGATTTCAAAGCAAAATTTAGGCCTAATCTTTTCACAGCACTTTTCAGAATATTACGACCAGATGAAAATTTGGGCAAACAAGATAAAAATGTGGGACAGTTTCGGAAACTTTGCATTTAGTATATAAACCAGTATTACGGCATTTCATTTTGAATAGATGCTGACCTAAGCAGCAATGCGCAGTTGGAAGTCTAAAAATTTCTTTTGATTGAAAAGAAGGTACATTTTGGACATTTGGGAACAGAAATTTGTATGACTTAAGAAAAACCAACTGAATTCTATTAAATGAAAAATCAAGTTTTAGTCGCAAATCAAACCGTAAATTAAATTTTGCAGTAAACGTTCAAAAATATAGCAAGCAAAGATCGAACTCGCGAGCACCGAAAGTCCCGCGGCAAGCAAGACATGCCGTGCGCATCACATCCTATACCACCTCTAGTGCTTGCAAAGACCACGAGTTCGAAATTCAACGTTAGAATTGTAAACAAAATGAAGCACAGTTTAGCCACAATGCAACACACACGCACAAAATATACACGTACAGTATTACGGTGTTTTCGCCCCTTGTGGCAGCTCTCCTACTACCATCTGATCCACACAATGAGCATTGCCCCTGGTTGATTGCTGACCTAGCACATTAACTCGTACACTGGACTTCAGCATTCAAGCCAGCATTGGACAGAAACCTTTTTGGCAACGCTGGACTTAAATAGTCAGTATAAAAACTGTGTGCGCAACCACACATTGAAGCGTTTTTGTTTTTTTTCGTACTGTTGCAACTGAGGCGAGCAGGTTCTCACTGCTCTGCCGGTAATAATATTGGAACACGTATTGTCAATGAATATATGGCGCTGTGAAAATCACTTAATCTTGGAATACGTGTTAATGTATCTGCTTTAATCGACCAGAAGAACACGACGGGCGACCATTAGGGTGCGTTTAGACTGGACGCGAAGCAACGCGAAGCAACGCGAAGCAACGCGAAGCAACGCGAAGCGACGCAAAGCAACCAAAATTTGACGTCATCGACAGCTCGCGAAAGGTTGCGACCGCTCGCAACCTTCGCGAGCAGTTGCGCAACAGCGCTTGCTTGCAGGCACTAGTAAGATAACCAACTAATTCACTGATTTGATTTTTACGATCGCAGTTTGCTAGAAAATAATATAAATAGTTTATTTGTATGGTTTAGCGCCTATTTATCAGTCCAAAGAGTAGGCCTAAGTTGTTGGCAAAGTTAGATTCGGGATAGCTCTAGGCTAGCCAAGTTAATTTGGATCTAGACAGCTAAGGCTGTAAATCCTAGAGTGATTTTTCATAGCTATGCTGGATCTCAGAGCTTCATTATAATGAATACACCAAAGCAGTAGGCCTAGCCCCACGACATCTAGCTTTTAAACCAAAACTTTTTATTCTGTGCAGCATAGCAGAAGACCAGTCCAGTAGTTCTTTTGGCTGAGCAACTTTTGCTTTTTTGTCATAAAGTAAACTTAAACTAACATGATGTTTTTTTTCAGAATATAAAATAACCCACCTACAGGCTAGTTTTGAGTGTGTTGATAGTGTTTTTACCCATTGTTTGTTAGCTTGTTGTTTTAAAAGTAACCACAATTGAACAATTCCTTGAATACTGGAAAACTCGCAAAAGTTTTTTCACTGCCTTTTTGACCAAGCCAACTTGGTGAAAAGAACTGTTTTTAGAATTGGTTTCAAGCTACACTGCTACATACAAGAGCTAGATAGATACAAAAAATCGAAAAAGTCCTATGAACTTTTGGATTGGCCTAATTAGTAGTCACTTCTTTGAATAGCTACAAACATGGAATTTTTTCTTCTGAATGTCCTCTTAAAAGTCTTCTTGTTTCTGAAGGTTTGTGACCGTGATCAAGTTGAACTGGAAGCAGTAGCGTAGCGTGACATTTCAGATAAGGCATGCAGTTATGATGACGTCATCAGTTTTGATGACTTCATTAATTATCAGGCACTGAAATAAAAAAACAACTTAACAATAATAAATGTCTGGTATTGCAACTAGGCCTCCTCTCTCCAGCAGGGGCGCCGAGTGCCGAACGTAGGCCCGGGGCCAGCTGAAATATGACGGAATTAAGGTTTTGTGAACTCCAAAACAGACGGAAACAATGCCGCAGTTTTGTCCAAATTATGATGCGATCTCAAAAAAAAAAGTTCGTCAAAGGAATTCTAACGGTTTTTTCATTCAAAATCAGGTGATCTCCAAAAAGAAGGTCTCACATGCTCATTTCTAAATGTCATTTGATGGGCCCCTTTCGAGCCATGGGCAGCTTCATGGGCCCCCCAAAGTCCATGGGCCCCGGGGTCATTATACCCCCCTGCCCCCCCCTCTCGGTGGCCCTGCTCTCCAGTACACATTGGTGTGTACTGTACATTTACTGTCCCAGTACAAGTCTTCCTTGTGTTACTACAGACAGCGACAGGTCTAGCACTTTTATATGTGCCAGTAGCCGGTTACCGGTACCATACTAGGCTAACATTAACAGTAAAGTAGGCTTAATAATATTGAAGCAAAAACATTAATTGCAGAACTAAGCTAAGCCAACTTGCTGAAAAGCAAATACATAACCTACTTTCACACCCTCTTCCTCGTGTCATTGCACTGTTAGAATACCGGTATATCGTAGCCTGCTGGCAACAGCCAGCGATGCTATGCAATATCAAGCAGGCTAGTGGGCTCAAGGCTGGTCCAATGTCAATATGATTAGGCCTGGCCTTGTTTAGTTTATTTAAGAACCAGTAAAGCACAAGCAAAGTAGCAAAACTACCAAACGGTAATTTATTGATAGTCCTAAAAACTTTTTTGCAAACCCAGTGCAAATTCTACGACTAGCTTTAGAGTAGGCTAACTAAATACTAACTGAACCAACTACAGGTAACTCTTTGTTTAAATTGATTTCACATCTTGCTTTCACTTTTATAGCTCAACATTTAGCCTAAATAGTGCGAACAGTACTCACTCTGACTTACATTACTTAAAGCCAATACCAACCGGCTATCACGGCTTGGTTTTGCCGCTTAGTTATTCGCTTTTTTCATATTGCTAAATCACATAAAATAAATGGCAACACGCACGCAATATTTGAAATTGCATGCTTTGGCGCATTGTTTGTGGCCTGTCTTAAGCTAATTTACTGTAACAAATCTAAAATCAGAATAGAGACTATAGTTTACGAACACAAGAAACTAGACGGATAAAAGAACTTTTGCAGCAAACAATGCGCCAATCAAAGCTTTCAAACCTATTTAATTTTGTTGGTAATCGTATCGAAACACAGTCATCTTTTGAGCAGTTGAATGCAATTTGAAAATTGCATGCGTGTTGCCATTATGTTTTGTAATTTAGCAATATGCTGAAAACAGGCTAAAACTGAAATCAATGAATTAAGCAAGACTATTAATAGCTACTTCGACTTGAAAGTGAATTCCTGTAACTGTGGCAACGTAGTTTGATTTTGTTTTAAATTTTTACATGTACTTGTTCAAATTATTATTTTCTTTTTTGGCTAAATGACTAGGCATGCAATGCATGCCTTGCATGCATGGAGAATACGCCCCTGACTGGAAGCAATGGTTTTGGACTACCCCAAGTTTTATAATTATGAATATTGTAGTCTGGTAGTGATTTTTCACTCCAGTCCTAATTGATGAAAATAGAAATGTCAAGGGTGTTAAATATTCATTTACTGCGTCTTTGTGTAATATCTGAATTTAGTTGTTTGTGAATTTCAAAACATTTTTACAGTCTCTTAAAATTTTTACTGCTTTACATGGTGAATAAAGTGACAAAGTAAACAATTTTAAGTCTGAAGTTCAATCATTGCAATTGCAGTCAGTGTATTTAGATGAACTAGAAAGCCAATATATATAAAGCCAATATATTTGAAAGAGCATTTAGGAAGAATAAATCTTTAGAAAATAAATCTAAATTTTATGCAGCATGTAAACAGGCTAATAAAATCTATTGCATTGAAAGAGAAAAATATTTCAAAGAAAAACTAGATAATTGCAAAGGTAATGCCAGAGCCACCTATAATGTTGTGAATCACTTATTGGATAAATTTTTGGGAAATCATCCACCTATCACAAGCACTGCACAAGCATGTCAATTTGCTGACTATTTTAATGCTAAGATTGAACAAATTTATAGTGACATGTCTTGCCATAATTGCAATACACTTGATGTTGATATAAATGTAGTTAAATCTTCATGTGCTTCCAAATTTAGAAAGTTTGAACCGCTGTCTCTAGCTGGTTTAAAAGCTATAATTGAGTCTATGCCATCTAAAACATGTGATCTTGATCCACTACCAACCAGTATTCTCAAGAAGTGCATTGATTTATTACTCCCTGCAATTCA
Organism: Trididemnum nubilum; assembly: GCA_963965965.1. Classification (NCBI taxonomy): domain Eukaryota; kingdom Metazoa; phylum Chordata; class Ascidiacea; order Aplousobranchia; family Didemnidae; genus Trididemnum; species Trididemnum nubilum. The sequence continues at coordinate 37,849,757 of OZ014483.1, read as the reverse complement.
TCATATTGTTAATCTTTCATTGAGTCAGGGTTATTTTCCAGATGTTCTCAAAAAGGCATGTGTTACTCCTTTGATTAAAAATGAGAACTTGGATTATGATAATATTAAAAATTTTAGACCTGTAAGCAATTTGCCTTTTCTTGGCAAATTAATAGAAAAATGTGTTTTTCTCCAAATTAATACATATCTGTGTGAAAATTCATTGTATGGCTATTCGCAATTAGCTTACAGATCTTGCTATAGCTGTGAGACTGCCCTTGTAAAAATACACAATGATATTTTGTCAATTTTAGATGCCAAGTCAAATGCAGTTGTTCTTTTGTTTGATTTGTCAGCTGCTTTTGATACGGTTAAGCATGATCTCCTGCTTAGTAAATTGTCCGCTGAATTTGGTTTTTCTGATGTAGCTTTAGAATGGTTTTCAACCTATTTAAATAATAGGAGCTACTTTGTTAAAGGTGCTGGCTGTACTTCTCATACAGTTGATGTTAAGTCTGGTGTACCCCAGGGTTCAATTTTAGGGCCAGTGCTATTTAACATGTATTTTAAAAGTGCTGAATTAATTGCTAATTCACATGGTCTTTTTGTGCATTCATGTGCTGATGATATGCAGTGTTATCTTTCTTTTGATAAAGACTTTTCTGTAGACATGATTAAACACAAAATTGGAGCCTTTTTGCAAGATTTAAAGCATTGGATGACTAGTAATTTTCTAAAACTGAATGAAAGTAAGACCAAAGTCATCGAAATTTTATCTAACCGTAACATTGAATCCAGAATAATTTCTGACATACAAATTGATGATAGCTGTTCTTTGCCTATGCCTAATGATTTTGTCAAAATTCTTGGTGTAATATTTGATGACAGACTGAACCTTAAGAAGCATATCAATAGAGTAGTTAGTACTTGTTATGGCAATTTATGTAATTTAGGCAGAATTGCATCTAAGCTTACTAAACCTCTAAAAATTCAGCTAGTTCATACTTTGATATTGTCCCATATTGATTATTGCAATGCCTTGTTTTATAACTTACCAGAATATTTATTGCACAAGTTGACAAAAGTTTTATATTCTGCAGTGAAATTTATTTTTGGACTTCGTGGTTCTGCTTTGCGTAAGCATATGCTACCATATTTGAAAAGCCTTCATTTTTTACCAGTGAAATATCGTATTGAATTCAAAATTGCTTTGCTCACACACAAGTGCCTGCATGGTTATGCTCCTACATATTTGAAAAATTTAATCAACTCTCGTTCTGTTTCGGAAAGATATAGCTTGCGTGTTAATGATGATAATTGGCTGCTTCAAACGGTGACTAGCTTAAACTTTGCTAGATCCCAATCTATGTTTTCGTGTGCATCACCCAAAGTATGGAATTCGTTGCCACTATCTCTGCGTGAAATTGAAAGTTTGTCCCTTTTTAAGAAACGTCTAAAAGCATTTTATTTTAATTTAGCTTTTGAGGATATTACCACTGTTTGATGCCAGTATTTTGCTGCTTATTGCTGTAGAATTAGTACCTCTGTTGAGTATTAATTTTATTTCTGTAAAGCTATTTGAATGTTACTTTGGCCCCTTAGTCAGATGCATTGACACTTGTTGGTGTTATCTCAAGGGGGATATAAATTGCAATTATTATTATTATTATTATTATTATTATTATATCTAACCAGTAGAAAGTGAGTTCTGTTTTTTTGCTGAGGTGACTATTATTGGTAGAGAAGTACCCGCCAAGCAAGTTCATTACTATTGTTCCATTCTCTAAACTAAACAAAAAACTTGACACAGCATTTATAATAAAAATAATTGGACTGGGGAAGGAAGCGTCAGTTACATAAAAATGTGAGAACTAACAACACTTTTATTCAGAATACTAGAGCAACAATTTTCAAATGAAAAAATCTAAATGTTTGTTTTTTATCGGGAGCATAACCAAAAACATGCTAAGAGGGGGCTTGACCTTACTGCTATAAATTTGTCTGTATCTTACAAACGGTGGTTTAAAGCGAAGCCCTTTGAGGTAAACGCAACCGTCACAACGTAGCCTACTGGTACCGCAAGAAAATGCAAACTAATAAACTGCTCTCGAAAGCATTTAACTTCGCACTAAACATCGATAAGCGCTCCGCTTGCGAATAAAACACCAAACTTAGTTTTAGAGGCTGACTTTTCCTCCAAGCAACTGCTGGTATCAGGTATCACTGTGCTAAATTCTTGTCCTTCGATGATAGTGTCAAATCATGCAAAAACTGCTATGTTTTTTTGCTTTCTCCAGCAAATCAACACAGCAATCCATTGCACAATAAGCAAAAAATCCACTACATAACTGATGACAAATCCAGCTTTCAGTTTCACTCATAGCGTTAACATTGGGAGTCTTCATAAACAGCACTAAATAACACATACAAACAACTGTTTAAGCTTACTACAGGTATCATAACATGCTTGCCTGAAAAAGAAAAATCACATCAAAAAAACAACATAGTTAATGATTTAAATGTACCTGTAGACTAGCCTATTGGTTTACACTCTACAAGATACCGATAGATCTACCACAACCATAATGAGACATGGATGGTGAAAGCGTTTAAGGATTTGTTAACTGAGTAAACACCTAAAGTGAACTTTTGACATCTGCTTCCAGCTTTTTGCGTTTCTGCATTAAAACCCAGAACTGTCATCGTAAAAACAGATTAGGGCAAGTTTTCAGTGGAAGGATCTAAACAAATCATTGATAGCTATGTAAATAGGCTAACTACTACTACGTTTTTGAAGAAATGACTTGTCTTTTCATTTCCAAATTCGATCTACTGTACTTCGTTTTTCACTTAAACTTTACAAATTTTTTCTCAAGATTGTTTTTTTACCTGAGCTATTACTCTAGACTCTTCTTCACGGTTATTGCGTGATAACATATAATAAACTCAATCTTCGTTTTACCGGTAATTCCAGCGCGCTATGACGAAAGAGAACCTGTGATTACTATAATAGCGCTTCAATATTTAATAAAGTACACAAAGCTTTCTGCTAATTGAATACATTTTAAAAGTAAGTTGTTAAAATTAGCCTATGAAGCGACCAGTCGCGAAGATTAGCAACCACTCGCGAAGACTCGCGAAGGTTGCCAACCTTCGCGAGTGACGTAATCGACCACTCGCGAAGGTTGCCAACCTTCGCGAGTGACGTAATCGACCACTCGCGAAGGTCGCCAACCTTCGCTTCGCGTTGCTTCGCGTCCAGTCTAAACGCACCTTTAGACCTTAATCTTGTGTCGCCGTCCTGTTAGGAGATGTCACTTCAGCAACTAGACTGTTATTGAGTTTACGATTAGTTGACTGAAAACTTATAGTATTATCTATTCTATGCAATTACTATTTAGCAAAATCATGTTGTGGTCCTCCAGCAACCTTTTAGCTGGCTGCTGACTGGGGCGTATTTAGGGGGGGAGCCATTGGGCCATGGCCCCCCCCCCCTTTGGGTCGCCAGGATAATATAATTAGCATATAATAGTATGCAAAATTGCGGCATGCCCCCCCTTTTGTAAGTTGGGCAAAAGCTTTGATCACACCAGTAGCGTAGCCAGGAAGGGGCGGTTGGGCTATATAGCCCCCCCGCATTGACATGTCGACCAAAATGCAGAATGGGAAAAACACTACGTTTTTAGCACTTTTGAGACTGTTTTATGCACTGGAGTGGACTACATAGTGATTTAAAACATCTTTTGAAGCCTATATTCAGGGGGGAGGGCCAATTTGTCAAAAATAAAACCAACAAATAAATGAAAACTTTGAAAAATGGTAAGAAATAAGCAATCAAATTTGATCGCAAGTTTAAAAATGCTAAACTTAGGTGTCATCAACAAATATACTATAAACTAAGGAATAGAGGGAAGGGCTATTCAGTATTAGTTAAATCTCTTTTCATTAGCCCTCCCCCAAATATTTTTCTCTATAAACTGTACACAAAATAGATTACTCCGTGTGAGTTTTATTGAACTATTCGATTTTATAATTTGCCAGCATCAAACAAGAGAACTAACATTTTACCATTAGCCACCTCCCAAATATCCCATTTATGCCACCAGTTTAATCATGCTTGCACTGCCAATTTCTAAGCCACGTTTTAAAAGCATCACTTTTAATCAAAATAGCCCTAAAATAATGTTATTTTTGCAAAAAAATGCAAAATTTTCAAGCACTGGGGGCTCCGCCCCTAGACCCCCGTGCCTACGGCGGCTGGGGACTATGCCCCCAAACCAGCTCTCCCATTGCGAATTTCTGGCTACGCGCCTGAATCACACAAAGGGTATGTTTTATTCGTTTGTTGTAGGCCTGCACCCGACTCTGGCCAAATAATCGGACTGAGTTTGCGTGAAGACCATTTTTTCTTTTTTTTTTGGCTCTTCAGCTGATTTTGGGCAAAAAATCGGACTGAATTTGGGTGGAACAATTTTTTATTCTGATTTTTGTTCTTCTCAAATTTTCTGAAGTTCCTGGCCCCCCTTTTCAAAATCCTGCGTACGCTACTGGCTGATGGTTTGATTCCTGAACTGGCGATGCTTAGTCGCGAAAAATGTTTAACGTTTATTTCCCATTGGAGCCGAGCAATCTATCTTTTGAGGCAAATGGCCTAGCCTGGCAAAAGACTGGTACATAGAACTCAAAAACGGGCGATTTGCGCTTGTGCGATTTTAGACAGGAAAGTTTTTGTTTCACCAGAAATTTCGGACTACTTGTTTATTAATTCTAATGCAACGCAAACTTAAATCTTTGCTCTAAAACTAAACCAAATTCAAACCCATACTTTAACTCAAACCTTAAACTTAACTCCTAAGCGAGTAAACAAAAAATGCGCGGATAATAATTTTTCTTTTTTATTTTACTCTCTTTGGGGCATTTACGTCAAGTTTTTCACTGTTGACCTAAAATGTTGGGAAAAGCCCAAAATGCATTCACACCAAACTTGAAGTTTCGACGTTTCACCGTTTTCAAGATATTACAGTTCAAAATTATTTGACTCTTGATAGGGCATTAAGGTCGAAATTTTTTTGCTCGGTTTTCTCTCGAGTTTTTGACAGATCCGACTTCACCAGGTTTGAGCTTTCTACGACTTTCCATTTCCGAGATTTGACAGTTTAGATACATACCCCTTAGAAAGGCAATTTGCCCGTAGAAATTTTGCCTGGGTCGCAACTACTGTACAAACAAAATTTCGAAAAGTTATGGCAATACAGCATATTTCTAACTCTCAAAATCTGTTTTCGGCAAATAAAAACAGATTAAAGGGTCTGAATTATAAATTAGATGCTTCAAAAAATAATCAGAAGTCAGAACACGAGTCATAAATAATTTACAGAGACGTAACAATGCATAAATAATTTACAAACAAAGTGAACATACTAAGTACCTAAAAAAACGCCTTTACCAATCTCTCTTTCTCACACCAACTACTTCGTTTAAAGTTTTTAATCTCATATCAGGTCTAAAGAATACCAAATCAAATGGCAAGGATAATATTTCTGCTTATTTTCTTAAGGTGGCTGCCAAAGTTATTGCAGCACCACTTGCTCAATTATTCACTTACACTTTCCTTCTAGGAATTTTTCCTACTTCGTTAAAAATTGCCAAGATAGTACCCATACATAAATCTGGTGATAAATCCGATGTAAGTAATTATCGACCAATATCTATACTTTCCCCAATTTCTAAAATTCTTGAAAAACTTATTCATGTCAGATCAATCAATTTTTTCGATAAACACTCGCTCTTGCTGCCCACGCAGTATGGGTTTAGGGCTAATCATTCAACATCTCATGCTTTAACTGATGTTTTGACTTCATTGTATGATAATATTAACGATGAAAATTAGACTGCTCCATTGTTACTTAATCTCAAAAAGGCTTTTGACACAGTTAATCATAAAACTTTGTTAACCAAACTGGAACATTATGGAATACGTGGACCAACACTTGATTTGTTTGCTTCTTTTTTGACTAATAGATATCAATATGTATCTTTAGAAAATCACCAGTCAAATTAAAAAAAAATTAATTATGGTGTTCCTCAAGGTTCTGTATTGGGACCTCTTCTTTTTAACATTTATGTTAATGATATTAGTACCATTATTTCTTACACACCAAGACTGTTTGCTGATGATACCTGTTTAATTGTAGAAGATAAAAATATAAATGATCTTCATAAAAAAATTACGACTGAAATTACTTCAGTAGATAAGTGGATGATAGCTAACAAACTTACTCTTAATTTATCAAAATCAAATTTGATATTAATACAACCAAAAAGTCGAGGTCATAGAACGAACTCATCTTTGATTTCGTCCCCATTTGTTTCTAATCTTCCTTCTGTCAGCATGTCGAAATACTTGGGTCTTATCTTTGATAATTCCTTGTCTTTTGAACCTCATATTAACAACTTGGCCCGCAAGCTATCTAAAGCAGTTGGAATCCTTTCGAAAGTTAAAGTGTATTTAAACACATCGGCCTTATGTAGTTTATACTATGCTTTATTTCACTGTCATATTCAAAACGGGATAATCACTTGGAGCTCAACTTATAAAACGTACCTCAAGAAATTAGTTACTCTTCAAAACAAAGCAGTAAAAATTGTAGGTAATGGAACATGGAATGATAGAGCAACTCCATATTATGCAAAACTTAAAATTCTTAAATTACAAGACTTAGTTAAACTAGAAACTGCAGCTTTTGTGTACAACTATAAATCGGGACAACTTCCATCTACTTTTCGAAATTATTTTACAGCGCTTAATAATATTCATGTTAAAACTACCAGAGCTACCGCCTTACATAATTTTTTTGTACCTTTTTTTAAAACTCTTAAACTTCAAAGGTCTATTAAATATCAAGGTCCAAAAATATGGAACTCACTAGACCTTGAAATTAAAAATTCTAAATCTCTGAAAGCATTTAAATCTAGACTGAAAAATTTATTGCTAGCAAGTTACCACAGTTGAATTGGAATGATTATAAAATTTGTGTTCTGTCTGTCCATAAAATTTGTCGTGTTAATATCTAACTACTTGCTTTTTATCCAACAAGATGTTTATGTATGTGAATCATTTTAATTGACTTAAACTGTGTGTGTTATTGTGCCTTGCAATTGCACCACTTTCTAATGTAAATAGAACTTTTTTTTTTTTTGCCTTTTTGCTTGTTTGTAAATAAAAATCGCATTTTTTTGGTGTCCTAATTTTTCTGGTGTTATACATCCTTGTTCTGGTGTCAATATATGTATGAAACCTCAATCTGGTTCAGCAAAAGTTGTAAATATTTGTTTGGCAAAGAAAGTAGACTTGAAGACCACTTTGGTCACTTCGCTTCTTCCCTATTGCCAGTAGATATTATCGTTAACATGCTTTGCTTGCGATTTAATTGTGATTTTAAACTTCGCTGGCTTTGAAATAAACTACTACTACTACTGCAAAACTACATTCTCTTTTATTCAACCCTGCCAAATCTTTTCTAACAATTTAATTGACTCTCTGATGACATTTGGCTGCTTTTATGAATCGAATTTTTATGTCAATTATTACAACTTATTGATTGCTTTTGCATAATTTTCAATGATTGTTTTTTGGTCATGCTTGTTGGCTATTATTTATGCTGATTCTTTTTTTTTTGTGTGTGTGTGTTTGTGTTTACTATGGACCATGTTTCATGCTGTTTATGCTTGCTGCTTGTGTCTGAATTAAACAAGTAATGATAATAATGATAATTGTACTAACACCAGTACGGTACGTAGCGTTGTCAGCGAGTTGCAAATGTCGTTACGAAACGTACTTAAATAGTACGGTACGTTAGTACGCACACTCAAACAGCGTAGCAATGTGCCATACCCGTACCTTCATAAAAAGCGCGTTCTGTACAAGCATAGCGTGCTTTTCAGCAAAAATTGAAACCTGCCGTACCGTACTTACGTACCGTTCCGTACTGACATGCTTGATCAACTTTTTGAAAACTGGCTTACATTTACTGAAAATCATCTAATTTACAATTCTGCCCTTTTACTTTGTCTTAGCAACAACTCTGCCACAAACCACTTATTGAGAACTAGGAACATGCAGCACCTTTTTGAAATGTTGTTGCTAATCGGCAAACCTGACAAAATTTCTAAGGAGAAATCTGTCTCAGGGGAAATCTATATCTCGGGAAGGAAAGGCCGTAGAAAGCTCAAATTTAGTGAAGTCATTCTTCAAAACTTTCAAAACTTTTGAAAGCCGAGTAAAAAATTTTCGATTTGATAAAAAGAAATGAATTTATTTGTTCAATTATTTTTACTTACCGGTACCTAAGAGCAAAAGAGCAGTAACATTCGTCCAGTTATGTATTGAATACATTATTGTATTCTCGTCTGAAAGATCGTCAAATCAACCTACATTAAACAATCACAACTGTGCCATAAGCCTGTAAGAGCAGTAGCAAACCAGTAAGCGCAAAATAGAGAAAAATCAAAAATATTCAAGGCTGCATTTTATTTTGATTATTTTTATATCAAAATCAAATAATAATCTATTTAAATCAGAACTATACTCAAACTGTGCTTGTTTGTGTACCAGCATTGAGCTGGTTAACAAACAATGTACTCTAGTACAGTAACTCGACGCGTGGAGCGAATTGAATCCACAGTCCCATCACTCCCAAAAAAACCATGCAGATGCCAGTCATAAAATAACCGGAACAATAATCAAATTTAGACATAACTACAGTGTTTCAACAGCCATCTTTCCTGTGCTACTGTATGTACACAAAACCAAGAAGTGAGATTCTCAGTTTCGTTTCCTAACTTATTCAAGGCTTAACAACAATCTATCTGCAAAAATAGCAAGGCAGCCAGTGCTTGTTCATACGAATGAACGATTGGCAGTGATGGTTAAAAATTATCCAAACTACGAGCCCTCACTAGCTTCTTGAACTGCTGTTGCATTACAATCTGACTTTACTATGTCTTGGCCCAAATGAGAGAACGGTAAAGCCTTTATTTTAAAACAACAAAATGTATATCACAATACGTCTCAAACCCAACAAAATTCCATTCATCATTCGATAAAAAAAATCAAAACAATCATATACAGTATAAAGAATAGGCTATACAACACTTATCGAGTACGTACAAAGCAGTCGTGCTAGCAATAACGTAATAGCTGAATGCGCTGTACGAGTACAAATAGCTGTACCATATAGCTGAATTCACTGAAATGCACGTATATACCTCACTATCCTTTGCAAAATGTAGATATTACATAACGCGTATACGATTTTCACATCACCTACAAAAAGTGCTCAAGGACAAAAGCAGAAAACTTACGGTATAATTAAAGCACTTATTTATAGTTCTTGTTATGTAGCCAATATACAGAGCAATTTCACGTATATTATTAAGCTTTGCTGCTTTTAATTGAAGTGCATAAATTTTTATTGAAATCAGCACTGTAAACAGAAGTATGGCACAATGCCCTCTAAAACGTTTAATGGGTAAAGATTGTTTTGAGGTTCTCATGTCATTGCCAGAATGGAATAGGCATGGCTCACTCAGTTCTCTTCTAATGCGTTATTAACTTATCGGGCACGATATGGAGCTGCAGGAGCTTTTTATGTTAGATTAGATTTATTGCAATTATGCATGTTTTAACTTTTTTATAGCTTTTTGTATTGTGTCACGGCCCAAAGAATGGAAGGGGTAAAGCCACTGAATCATACGGCACTGTCGCAAACAATTCTTTAAAACGAAAAAAATGGTACTACTGCTGCGTGCAAAAAGTCTGAAAAAACCTTTTTGACACCCTCTCGCTGCCAGGCGAGTAACCCGGATTTTGCTAATAGGGGGGTCTTTTTTTAATGTCTCAGATAGACAACGTGCTGAACAAACTGGCGCTACTCAAACGTCAGACGTGGGTCTGCACAGTTTTGGTGATTTTTTAGAAAAAAAAATTCATTTCAACGCTATTTGGAGTACATTTTGCACGCGTTTTCATAGTCATTTGAAAGGTTTTTATCGTTAATATCTCGCACCATTTATTCATCGGACCGGTACAAACCAGTTTGCACAGGTAACACTTGTTGCGTATTATCGCGAGTTTTATAGAAGAAAGGAGCTCGTTTTTGAGGCAAATAGTAATCTGTAGCTTCATAGGTCTATTAATTATCGCTGTTCACACTTTCCAAAGATTTTCCGATCGCAGCTTCGTTGTGCATTTGATTTTGTTTTTATCTTGAAATTAGATTAGACTGTAAAATATACCATCCAAAACACAAAAAGACCACCATAGCAATAAATATTTCCTTAAATCAGCTCAACAGTGTCAATTCGTGTTTCTAGAAGCGAGTGAATAAAAAGAAATGTAAATCACACGCAAAAGGTTAACGGATTAACGGACTTTATTAACTTCCGTTAATTAAAGCTAAAAATAACAAATTAACGTTAATGGAAGTGTGAAGTTTGTTGACGGACTAGTGGTTAACGAAGCTTACGTTTTGCATTAACTTGCCCACCTATGGGTTCGGTACGTTGGTACGCTGTTTGGATTTGTCTACTAAACGTTTTATGTGCACCGTGCATCTGTCAATGAAGATTCGCGCGACCGTGCCCGGCGTGCAGATGTACTGTAGTCTAGTCTATTCTCAAGCAATCATTATTGACTTTTAATTTGTCCTAACAATCGTTACGAATTGTATTATGATTTCACAAGTCACAGTCATAAGTAAAGCCAATTGTGATGTCATAACTGTTGCCTATGGATGCTTGGAGCCAAGGACTATCGTGGGATGATATATAATGGAAAAAAGTTTGAACAGAAACAACTGCGACACTTTAACTGAATACGCAGTGATTTAAAAATCCCATTTTTTTTGCACATTGCGCCGGCTTTTTGTATGCAGAGGCAAAAGATAACTGAAGCGGAGACTAAACGCGTGACTTGAGATTAGTGTGTATAGGCTAGGAATTTCAAAGTCAGTTAAAGTTGCGAGTAGTTTAAAGCAAAGATGGCAGTACGGTACGGTACGCCTAAATTTTTGTTAAGAAGTACGGTACGCTGGTACGGTACGCTTCAAAAATTGAATTGAAGTACGGTACGGTTTAAGGTGCGAGGTACGTAGTACGCAAATTTTGAACGTACCGTATCGTACTGCCATCCTTAGTGATAAGACACGTCCACAGTGTTTTTAAATTTTAGCATAATTTAACAATGACAGTGAATGAGTATTTGAGCAAAGTTTTTATAAAATGATTCCACGTAAATTCTGCTTGGCGTGATTTTCAAATCTTGAAGTTTTGCTGTCGTTGTTCTTTTTGATCAATTGTCTTGAATATACCCAAAAACTTGCAAAAATTAATAATTCATGACTTCTTGAGAAAATGAGAAGTAAGAAGATTAAGCGCTACGTGGCAGTGATGTGAAAGCAGTTGACCAGCTGTTACATATCGATTGAATAGTTTGTTTATTTTGCTTGATTACTTTCAGAAATACTTGTACTTGAGTATTTTTAAAACGACTACTTTTTTACTTTTACTTAAGTACTTTTTCGGTGAGTACTTTGTACTTTACTTTATGTAGTATTTTCGTCAGTTACGAAACTTTTACTTGATTGCTATTTTCGAATACTTTTTACGCCACTGATTATTTCCTATTATGTGGTAATAAACATTGTTGGGCGAGTTAATGAGAAACGGTAACTTCGTTGAAAGTTAAATTGCTAAGAATTTTCAAGCATATTTTTAACTCAGTTAAAGTTAAATAGATGACTGAAAAACATAAGTGACGCAAGTTAAAAGTTGATTTTTTAAAATTCAATATTAACCTGCAGTTGATGCTCAATAAAATGTAATCTTTACAAAATACTTTATGCGTAATGGTAATCACTTTACAAACTAAATTATTACGGCACTATACTCGATTGCAAATAATTGTTATTATTATGGCATTAGGACGCATGGACACTTTAACGGATTATCGTAAACATTCAAGTAGTTTAACAAAACTTATAGTTAATAAGTTAACTCACAAAAACTTTTTAACTCGTTAATGACGAATTAACGGGTAAATGCCCAACGCTGGTAATAAAATCGTGGGCAAAAGCTACAGTTTAATTGTTATGTCAATATAACGAGGATTTTTTAATGCATTTTGCACTTTTGTTCCAAGAATTTTGCTGTCGCAGTTCTTAAAACTTCAGAGGGCTGAGATACGGTGAGAGATGGATTGTTGGCACTAGGGTTTACGAACCGGGATCCCGGTTTCGGGAATTCCTGGGAATTAGTGACTTTTTTAATTTCCCGCTTCTCGGTTTTTCAATTAAAAATTCCCGCTTTTGTCAGCTAGTATCCTTATGGAACTTGAGTCAAAAACAAGTTGCAATTATTTTTATACAGCATTAAAATTGATCGTGTTCATTCGCACTGTGGTGAGACAATACTCTTTCTTTTCGTAACAATTGTTGAACTGTTAGGCGTTGATTGCTGGGATAACTAGTTTGGGCCAGTTTATTATACACATTGCCCAATTAAGAGCAGTTATCTGAAAATTTGTGTCAGTATCACATCATCATCATCATATTTATCATCATCATATTTATTTATTTACCAAGTGACGTCATATCACAAGAAAAAACTGCAACTTCCTCTAGGTATATCACCAAAGCATCGAAATAAGCAATTCCTTTAAAACCAACACACAAACTTGCAGAGTCAAAGCGATATTTAGTCACTTGGTGAGGAGACAGCGAAGGACCGAAAGGTCATCTAAGTCTACTGCCACCTCACCAAGTTAAGGTTAAAAAAAAAAAACAGCTTCTAGATTTTCTCAGTCTGCTACTTTCTATGATAAAAAATTTACGCAAAATTAAAAGAAAGTGTTGCAAAGATATGTACACTTTGTACAGTGTATACACAAAACTCACAGTCACCATGTAAAGAAAATGCAAGACAACATTAGAATTGTTCTGACTCTAAGCATACTAAAAAATAAAAATGCTGTAACTACAGATTGGATAGAAATAAAATTAATAAAGTTCATAATGCTTAATTACGTTTTATAGAATTTAAAGTGGGCAATTAGAGTGAAAAAAAATCTCCTTGCTTTGTTTTGTATTGTTTGGCAATATGTCATCAGTACTGGTACAATTTCCAATACCAGTATATATTAACCTCAGTCAGTTATTGCAAAATTACTAATAATTCATGGGGACATCAAAATGAGAGATGACGTATTGTATAAATGTGTGATAAATGAATGCACCAAACTCATGCTATTCAAGCAAAAAATAGGTCATTGTTGAACTCAAGCATAAATATGCAACTATGATTCCTGTAATTACTACTGCATTGCTAATAGAAAGCTGTTATTCTAGCTTTTATCGGTTTCATAGTTTGATAAAAAATGAGCTTTAACAGCTTTTTTAAATCTGTAGAATGAAACTTCTTTCATACTGCTTGGAATTTCATTCCAAATTTTAATTCCTGTGAATGATAGAGACTTTTGCCCTAATCTTGTTCTAGTTCTTGGAAGAAAGAAGTTGTTTTTGTGGCTCAATCTTGTCTTATGTGTATAGCAGTTTTTCATTAGGTTAAACTTATCTGAATTTGCAAAAGATAATACATTATTGTGAATTTTGTACATTAGCTTTGCAGTTTCCAGAGAGTAAATATCCTTGAGTTTTAAGCATTTAACTCGATAGAACAAAGGATTAGTATGCTCACGATATCCACTTCCAGTTAACAATCTGATGCTTCTTTTTTGCAGAATAAAGAGAGGTGCTAATGTTGATTTTGAAGCAGTCCCCCAACTACTTATGCAGTATTGTAGATGAGAGTATATGAGGTAGTGGTAAACAGATCTTAAGGCTTGCTCATCTACAAAGTGTTTTAATTGATTAAGGGCCCAAGATCCCCTTGCTACCCTTGAACATTGTTTCTTGATTTGTTGTTTCCAGTTTAGATTGTCGTCTATGAGAACACCTAGATACTTTATGTGATGTGATTGCTTGATTGGATTATTATCTATTGGTACTTTGAGTTCAGGTTTATTTTGTTTTGTTGTCACTACCATAAACTCAGTTTTATTAAAGTTAATTGATAATTTATTCACCTTGAACCAATTGCTTACATTGAGTAATTCATCATTAATATTTTGTTGCAGTATTGAAACATTAAAATGGGAGAGAGTAAGGTTTGTATCATCAGCAAAAAGATGAATTGTGGAATTTGAGGCAAGTGGTAGATCATTGATGTATATATTAAATAACAACGGACCTCGAGTTGATCCCTGAGGAATACCGCAAATAACATCTCTTGACTTGGATTTATATTGATTTACAATTGTATACTGTTGACGGTCAGTCAGGTAACTTGCTAGTAACTGTAATGGTAATCCTCTAATTCCATACTTTTCTAGTTTCTTGATCAGTATTGTGTGATTGATGGTATCATATGCTTTTCTTAAATCTAAGAAAATAGAACATGTAATGAGCTTTTTATCCATATTGTCAAGTAGCTTATTGTAAATATCTAAAACAGCTTCATTTGTTGAGCAATTTTTCTTAAAACCATACTGGTTTGGACTAATCAAATTATTGCTCTCAAAATAATTGTTTAGTTGATCAAGCAGACACTTTTCAAAAAGTTTGGCAAAAGGATTTAAAATAGAAATAGGGCGATAATTACTGCATAACTCTCTTTCGCCTTTTTTGAAAATTGGAACAACTTCAGCGGTTTTTAACACTTTTGGAAAATATCCTGTTGATATGCATGCATTAAAAACGTTAGTTAGAACTGGAGCTATAACAGAGCCTGACATTTTTATATACTTTGCAGGAATTCCTTGTCTTCCTGCACTTTTTGATGGATTCATAGCTCTGATGTAATTCACTACTTCTTCTTCAACTATTGGTTCTAGAAAAAACGAATTGCAACTACTCTGAATCAAAGATGTGGCATTAAATTTGCCATCAATTATAGCTGGTGTTTCGATTGTAGATGCAAGGTTAACT
Source organism: Trididemnum nubilum (assembly GCA_963965965.1). Classification (NCBI taxonomy): domain Eukaryota; kingdom Metazoa; phylum Chordata; class Ascidiacea; order Aplousobranchia; family Didemnidae; genus Trididemnum; species Trididemnum nubilum. The sequence continues at coordinate 37,834,737 of OZ014483.1, read as the reverse complement.
CCTATCTTTATGAAATATTTATTGAACAAGTTACTGATGGCCTGTGGACCTTGTGCACTTTCACTTTTGGAAGCATACATTTTATTAGGAATGTTATTTTTCTTTACATTTTTCAAGTGAATAATTTTATTTATAATTTTCCAAAGCGACGAGGTGTCATGCTTATTATCATTCACTAAATTTTTAATGTAAAGTCGTTTTGCATATTCCTTAATATGAGTCAGTTTATTTCTGTAGACTTTGTATTGTGCCCATGTATTACTGTCATTTAATTTAAGGGCTCTTTTGTACAATAAATTTTTTTGCTGGATTGATATAAGGATTCCTTTGGATAACCATGGTTTGTTTTTTAGTTTTGTTTCCTTCTGCTTTGTTTTCGTAATGGTGCATGTATGTTTAAAGTCTTATGAAAAATGTCAATAAACTTTTCAGTGTAGTTGTCAATGCATTCCTCTTTGATATCACCTAATAGCTCCATTCCTTCAGTTAATTTGTCTAGAAATTTTTCTACTTCAAAATTTTTTGTATCACGAATTAGGGTGACAGTTGATTTTTCACTCTTGGGCAGGCTTAAATTAGAACACACCATTACTGGCAGGTGATCACTTACATCTTCCACCAGAATAAAGCTTTTGTGTTCACCCACTACATTGTTTGTATAAACATGATCTAAAAGAGTTGAGCTTGTAGTGGTTATTCTTGTCGGGTGTGTAATTAAGGAAATGCAGCCTAAGCTATATGTTAAATTCATGAAATCTTTAATATTGATATCAGAGTTACTTTTCAACAAATCTGCGTTGAAGTCTCCTCCGATATAATACTGTAAATCAGTCTAAAGTTTGGTAAGATTTTACTCGGGGTGATGGTAATGATAGAGCTACTTGCATTCATTGCTCAAAACAATATCGTTTAAAGGTAGTGTAGTTCGACTAGTGGTCTTTTTTGATGCTTAAAAGCAAGCACAAACTTAAGCTAGAAAGCGAAGAAGAAGATGAAGTTATTCCTCTAAAAAAAGCAAAAATTAAGCAGAAATCGATTACGTCGTTTCTAGGCGGTAAAAAGGAAAGTTTGCAGAGTATTGTCTCTCAACATGCAGCTGCGCTAGATGATTTTTCTATCCATGCTGTAAGCAAGAGTAAGTTCATTCGTGAGTCTATTGGTGCCGAACTAGAAACATTTGTTGCTTATGGTATTGTTGTATAGCCATAGATATGGGAAAATTCCGTTTTTTGGGGGGATCCCCGGATGAGGTAAAACATTTTCCGATTTCCCAGATTTCTTTTAAAACCGGGAAATTGGAAACCTAGTTGGCACATATTGGTTGAACAGTAACCTACTTTGAAATTATTTTAGAATTGTTTCTACCAAGGATGGCTGTACAGTACGGTACGTTCAAAATTTGCGCTCTACGTACCTCGCACCTTGAACGGTACCGTACTTCAGTTCAATTTTTGAAGCGTACCGTACCCGTACCATTACAAAAAAGGCATACCGTACTTAGCAAAAATTGAGGCGTACTGTTCCGTACTGTACTGCCATCCTTGCTTTTAACGACTCGCAACTTTAACTGACCTTGAAATCACTAGCCTATAAATTAGCGATCTCAATTCACACATTTAGCGTCGGCTTCAGCTGTCTTTTGCCTCTGTATGCAAAAAGCCGGCGCAATGTGCGAAAAGTTTGGAATTTTCAACCACTGCGTATTCAGCTAAAGTGTCGCAGTTGTTTCCGTTTTAATTTTTCTTCAATACCAGTTCTGTATATGTATGACATGCCACGATAGTCCTACGCTCCTTCCATCTATAGGCAATAGTTATGACATCACAATTGGCCAAACTTGTGACTATGACTTGTGACATCATAATATGATTGTTACGACTAATTGAGAGGCTATGATGATTATTTGAGAATTGCCCAGACTATGTGCACGCCAGGCACGGTCGCGCGAATCTTTATTGATGGCCGCACGTTGTACATAAAACGCTATAGACAAATTCAAACAGCGTACCAACGTACCGTACCCGGACTATTACAAAAAAGGCGTACAACTGTACCTGTACTATTATAAAAAAAACGCATACCGTACTTCTAAGGAAAAATTGTGGCGTACCTACTGCCATCCTTGGTTTCTAGTATTACATTGCGAACAACATTAGTAACATCATGAACATCAGCAATAGTTAGGTGGTTGCTTGTCATCTATGTAGTTTCATTCTGTTACCGCAACAAGATTTGATTTTTTGTCACGATCAAGCACAAATAATTATAAAACGAGTTAAAACATGTTCCGTGTGTACACGAATGAAAGGAAACCCGAAGCTCGTAATTTAAAGGCATAACAAAATGTTTATCGACACCTGACAACTTGGAAATTCCAAGAAAGAAGTCAATTTGATGGCTTATTGCATTTTATTGTTCAATCGATCGAGGACGGTGAAAGTATATTTTGAATTTCAAGTAACCAACCTCACAGAAAAAAATCGCAAGGGTTCCAATCGGGCGATTGAGTAGAGTCCAACCAATGAGATCAAATGGGAAGGAAAATTCGCAAGTGGCTGTCGAGAAGTGTGGGCAGTCTTACAATCTTGTTGAAACCAAATTCCTTCTTGATCTTCAGGTTCATGCTATCTGGGCTCCCAAAAATTCTTCTACTTTTCGCGATATCGAACAGAATTGACGGTCAATGCTGCAGCAATTTTTTTAGTGACCCGATAAACTTTGATATCGCGCATCAAACGGTCATGTAAGAGCAATGCAGTAGGTGTTTGCGTAACTCGCGGGGTTGTTTTCCGACCAATAACAAAAGATTTCTTTCTTAAGCTCTGCCACAACGTTGAAATATGACTAGGCCATCGCTGAACAGAACAAGTGCATCACGAGGCGCACGATGTTGCATTTCCCACGCAAAGCTTTCCAATTTCTGTACGGGATCATGTCTTGGAAGTTTCGAGTGTTTGCGAAAGGATCTTTTGAGATAATGTCACTGACGCTTTGTTATCAGTAAAGGGTTTTGACAAAAAAAGAACGATGCTTTTATTGTTTCGAACAGAAAGAAAACCAAGAAACACCTATGTGTAAGCAAGGTTACAACATCACAGATGCATTATGTATTTATTATGACATCACCGATAGTATACACAAAATTAAACATCATAATGGTATATCAACCAACCACTTTCCAAAAACACAAAATATTATATTCGTTGCAGATTAGTGTATTCAAATTTTATTAAATTTAGAAATTAGTCAAGTTTTTTGCCTCACCCTGTATTGATCGATTTAGTGTCAAGTCTTTTCTTATTTTTATTCACGGCTGTGAGGTAGCACTTACCTCACATATCTGCTTTCCCATTAGGCTAATGTTTCATCAGCATCTGAATTCACACATAGCCTATCCTGGCATCCCACCCGAACCTTCAAACCACACACGAGGGCAATTTCTACACTTGCCATCGTACCCTCTTCTCAGATTACTCTGATCTAAGTCTGACAACAAGGTCACCAGAAAGAGGATTCTCGACCAGTATCACACTGGCACTTCACTTAGCTCAACCGCATTGCGCTAGCATCACTAAGCATGGACACCATATATGACTGTCATATATGGTGTCCATGCTTAGTGATGCTAGCGCAATGCGGTTGAGCTAAGTGAAGTGCCAGTGTGATACTGGTCGAGAATCCTCTTTCTGGTGACCTTGTTGTCAGACTTAGATCAGAGTAATCTGAGAAGAGGGTACGATGGCAAGTGTAGAAATTGCCCTCGTGTGTGGTTTGAAGGTTCGGGTGGGATGCCAGGATAGGCTATGTGTGAATTCAGATGCTGATGAAACATTAGCCTAATGGGAAAGCAGATATGTGAGGTAAGTGCTACCTCACAGCCGTGAATAAAAACTATGTTTCAAGTCTGCTATGTAACTTCTGGACTTTTCTTATTTGTTAGAGTACCGGTAACAAAAAATAAATATGGTTTTACTACAACAATACAACATTTACATATGGTATTTAAAATAAAGCATAGTAAAAAAAAAGTAAACATAAAAGTTGGCAATGCAAAGTTGCTACTAAAAATAAACATAGGTATCCATAACCGACCTACATGCTTCCATGAAACCAACAACGGGTGGAGGGAATCGAGACCCTGATCCAGGCGCGTAGCCAGAAATTCGTAATGGGGGGCTATTTTGGGGTTCTGGGGGCGGAGCCTCCAGCGCTCGAAAATTTTGCATTTTTTTGCAAAAATAACTTAATTTTAGGGCTATTGTAATAAAAATAATGCTTTTAAAACGTGGCATAGAAATTGGCAGCACAACATGATTCAACTAGTTGCATTAATGGGCTATGTGGGAGGTGGCTGATAATAACATTGTTGTTCTCTTGTTTACATGCTGGTAAATCATAAAATTTTATTGTTCAATAAAACTCACATGGAGTAATCTATTTCGTCTAATTTTTATTAAGAAAAATAATTTGGGGTGGACTAATGGAAAGATATTTGAGAGAAGTGATTGGTAATTAACCAACACTGTATAGCCCCCCCTACTTATTCCTGAGTTTATAATATATTTGTTGATAAAGTTTATGTTTGACGTTTTTACTCTAGCAATGAAATTTGATTGTTTATTTTTGGACATTTTTCAAAGTTTTCATTGATTTGCGACTTGAATTTTTGACAAAGTAGCTCCCCCCTGAATATATGTTTAAAAAGATACTTTAAATCACTATTTAATCCATTTCAGCGCAAAAAACAGTCTCAGAAGAGCTAAAAACGTGGTATTTTTCTTATTCTGCATTTTGGTTGACAGGCCAATGGGGGGGCTAAGCTACTGCCCCGATCACGTGATTCATAACTAACCCCCCTGGTTAAGCTACTGCTCCGATCACGTGATTCATAATTCTGCTCATAATGCTGCAATGATCGTATGCAATGTATTATATTTTTCATGTAATTTTGTGTTACAGTTTTATATTATCTGTTACTAGCAAGGGCGGGGGGCGTTGGGGCAATTGCCCTTAGCCCCTCACCAAAGTGTTTGCAGTCGTAAAAAAACAGTTGTATCGTAATATTCTCAATTTTTAATAGTTTTCACTTTTCAAGTTAACTCAACTTTTGTTTCAAAGTTTCTAATTGGAAAATTATGATTTTCGAACAATTTTGGGCATTCTTGAATCAGAAATTAAATCAAAATATTATTTAATTTGCGTAAACGAGTCAAAAACAATCGTTGTCCTGCTCGATAGCAACAAAAATCGATTGCGCTTGTTGGGGACTCGTTCTACAGCCTCCGTGATGTACATGAGTAGAACTTTATTCCTCCTAACGAAAAACGATTATAAAGATTTGCTTGTAGGTCATTAGATTCTTATCGACATTTAGTCAAAAGCACGAAGTTTCCGCAGAACTGAAATGAATTTTACAAATCCACACTCAGATGGTCCAAGTCGTGCACGACATTTAAAGCACGCATCTTTCTTGGGGGAGGGGCCCAACAGGTTGCAACCTAGGCCCCACGTCTCTGGCTAGTGGTTACAGGCAGTATTGACTCCACGCAAATATTAGCATAGTTCAGTTTGCAATGACGTCACTCCGATGGTACTGTATGTACACAGAAACTCATAACGCTCAGAAATAAACCAGCCTAACAATTGTTACCTTCAACTTTGAAGCAACCGGCCAGTTGGTCAAGCGGTAACGCGTTTGTCTCTGGAGCAGGAGGTCTGAGGTTCAAATATCAGGCCGATCAAATATGACACAGTGCTGCCAACGGCTCGCCACGGCTGCGGCATTTCTTCGAAGGGAGCTGTGTTTTTTGGGCGCAATGACGCGGAGATGGGCCCCGCCAACTCGTTACATGCTTCGGCGTAATACAGCGAGTATAATGAAAGATTTGATTTGATTGAACTTTGAAGCAAATGAAAGCCGTTAGCTTAAAAAGCACCTCAACGAAAACTGCGCTGATGACCGAACTCGAAAATTAATTATTAATTCTTTTACAAATCTGAAAGTTAGTGTTAGATCTTCATTGAGCGAAAAAAGGTCGGTCAAAGTAATGCAGCGTTATCTTTTACTAGTGAACAATAACACGTTCGGACAAGATATAAATGCTACAATTGCTACTTGCAGTAGCGTACCGTATAAATGTATTATGGAGGGCCATGGTACCATGTGTCCTCACTTAAGGACATTGGGCATAAAAACCCAATCAAACTGGGAAACGCTATATCAGTTCGGTACGTATGATACTTTCAGCAATAAATGAAGCATATAGAGATGACAAAGGCCTGAAAAAAAACAGCTTGCAGTGTATAGTATATACATTAGCACAGAGCATTTTAAGCAGCGAGCAGTGGCGCAACCAGGGGAAAGGCTAATGGGGCTTCAGTCGTCCCCACTTAGCCAAGTCATTTACAAAATTTAACCAAAAATACAAACGTTTAAAAGGTCTTTTGAGTTTGACCTGTCAGTAAAGGGGGACTGAAAGGGATGGACAATTTAGTTCTTTCAAATGACTCTGAAAACGCGTGCAAAATGTACTCCAAATAGCGTTGAAATGATTTTTTTTTCTAAAAAATCACCAAAACTGTGCAGACCCACGTCTGACGTTTGAGTAGCGCCAGTTTGTTCAGCACGTTGTCTATCTGAGACATTAAAAAAAGACCCCCCTATTAGCAAAATCCGGGTTACTCGCCTGGCAGCGAGAGGGTGTCAAAAAGGTTTTTTCAGACTTTTTGCACGCAGCAGTAGTACCATTTTTTTCGTTTTAAAGAATTGTTTGCGACAGTGCCGTATGATTCAGTGGCTTTACCCCTTCCATTCTTTGGGCCGTGACACAGTTCAAAAAGCTATAAAAAAGTTAAAACATGCATAATTGAAATAAATCTAATCTAACATAAAAAGCTCCTGCAGCTCCATATCGTGCCCGATAAGTTAATAACGCATTAGAAGAGAACTGAGTGAGCCATGCCTATTCCATTCTGGCAATGACATGAGAACCTCAAAACAATCTTTACCCATTAAACGTTTTAGAGGGCATTGTGCCATACTTCTGTTTACAGTGCTGATTTCAATAAAAATTTATGCACTTCAATTAAAAGCAGCAAAGCTTAATAATATACGTGAAATTGCTTTGTATATTGGCTACATAACAAGAACTATAAATAAGTGCTTTAATTATACTGTAAGTTTTCTACTTTTGTCCTTGAGCACTTTTTGTAGGTGATGTGAAAATCGTATACGCGTTATGTAATATCTACATTCTGCAAAGGATAGTGAGGTATATACGTGCATTTCAGTGAATTCAGCTATATGGTACAGCTATTTGTACTCGTACAGCGCATTCAGCTATTACGTTATTGCTAGCACGACTGCTTTGTACGTACTCGATAAGTGTTGTATAGCCTACCGTGTTTCCCCGATAATAAGACCTACCCGCAAAATAAGACCTAGCGTGATTTTTGAGGATGATTTTAATGTAAGCCCTACCCTTAAAATAAGCCCTAGTTGAGAGCGGCAGAAAGACGCATAGGTTTAATCAAAGCGAAAACTCCGCTGCAATTTTGGAAACTGATGACTTGCAAGACATTCCAGAGGATGATGATATGATTGTTCTTGAATAAATTGTTGTTAATCAGTTTCTGAATAAAAAACATGTTAATGGCAAGTAATCTTTTTTCGTAATTTCTTTTTCTTTTTTCGTAATTTCTGTTGATTTAAAATCTCATAATTTTTACTTTGTAACTTCATTTTTTGATATATCAAAATAATACATCCCCCGAAAATAAGCCCTAGTGCCATATTTTGGAGTAAAAATTAATATAAGCCCTGTCTTATTATCGGGGAAACACGGTATTCTTTATACTGTGAAAGATTGTTTTGATTATTTTTATCGAATGATGAATGGAATTTTGTTGGGTTTGAGACGTACTATGATATACATTTTGTTGTTTTAAAATAAAGGCTTTACCGTTCTCTCATTTGGGCCAAGACATAGTAAAGTCAGATTGTAATGCAACAGCAGTTCAAGAAGCTAGTGAGGGCTCGTAGTTTGGATAATTTTTAACTATCACTGCCAATCGTTCATTCGTATGAACAAGCACTGGCTGCCTTGCTATTTTTGCAGATAGATTGTTGTTAAGCCTTGAATAAGTTAGGAAACGAAACTGAGAATTTCACTTCTTGGTTTTATGTACATACAGTAGCACAGAAAAGATGGCTGTTGAAACACTGTAGTTATGTCTAAATTTGATTATTGTTCCGGTTATTTTATGACTGGCATCTGCATGGTTTTTTTGGGAGTGATGGGACTGTGGATTCAATTCGCTCCACTCGTCGAGTTACTAGAGTACATTGTTTGTTAACCAGCTCAATGCTGGTACACAAACAAGCACAGTTTGGGTATAGTTTTGATTTAAATAGATTATTATTTGATTTTGATATAAAAATAATCAAAATAAAATGCAGCCTTGAATATTTTTGATTTTTCTGTATTTTGTGCTTACTGATTTGCTACTGCTCTTACAGGCTTATGGCGCAGTTGTGATTGTTTAATGTAGGTTGATTTGACGATCTTTTAGACGAGAATACAATAATGTATTCAATACATAACTGGACGAATGTTACTGCTCTTTTGCTCTTAGGTACCGGTAAGTAAAAATAATTGAACAAATAAATTCATTTCTTTTTATCAAATCGAAAATTTTTTACTCGGCTTTCAAAAGTTTTGAAAGTTTTGAAGAATGACTTCACTAAATTTGAGCTTTCTACGGCCTTTCCTTCCCGAGATATAGATTTCCCCTGAGACAGATTTCTCCTTAGAAATTTTGTCAGGTTTGCCGATTAGCAACAACATTTCAAAAAGGTGCTGCATGTTCCTAGTTCTCAATAAGTGGTTTGTGGCAGAGTTGTTGCTAAGACAAAGTAAAAGGGCAGAATTGTAAATTAGATGATTTTCAGTAAATGTAAGCCAGTTTTCAAAAAGTTGATCAAGCATGTCAGTACGGAACGGTACGTAAGTACGGTACGGCAGGTTTCAATTTTTGCTGAAAAGCACGCTATGCTTGTACAGTACGCGCTTTTTATGAAGGTACGGTTATGGCACATTGCTACGCTGTTTGAGTGTGCGTACTAACGTACCGTACTATTTAAGTACGTTTCGTAACGACATTTGCAACTCGCTGACAACGCTACGTACCGTACTGGTGTTAGTACAATGCATTGTTACGTCTCTGTAAATTATTTATGACACGTGTTCTGACTTCTGATTATTTTTTGAAGCATCTAATTTACAATTCATACCCTTTAGTTTGTTTTTATTTGCCGAAAACAGATTTTGAGAGTTAGAAATATGCTGTATTGCCATAACTTTTCGAAATTTTGTTTGTACAGTATAGTTGCGACCCAGGTAAAATTTCTACGGGCAAATTGCCTTTCTAAGGGGTATGTATCTAAACTGTCAAATCTCGGAAATGGAAAGTCGTAGAAAGCTCAAACCTGGTGAAGTCGGATCTGTCAAAAACTCGAGAGAAAACCGAGCAAAAAAATTTCGACCTTAATGCCTTATCAAGAGTCAAATAATTTTGAACTGTAATATCTTGAAAACGGTGAAACGTCGAAACTTCAAGTTTGGTGTGAATGCATTTTGGGCTTTTCCCAACATTTTAGGTCAACAGTGAAAAACTTGACGTAAATGCCCCAAAGAGAGTAAAATAAAAAAGAAAAATTATTATCCGCGCATTTTTTGTTTACTCGCTTAGGAGTTAAGTTTAAGGTTTGAGTTAAAGTATGGGTTTGAATTTGGTTTAGTTTTAGAGCAAAGATTTAAGTTTGCGTTGCATTAGAATTAATAAACAAGTAGTCCGAAATTTCTGGTGAAACAAAAACTTTCCTGTCTAAAATCGCACAAGCGCAAATCGCCCGTTTTTGAGTTCTATGTACCAGTCTTTTGCCAGCCTAGGCCATTTGCCTCAAAAGATAGATTGCTCGGCTCCAATGGGAAATAAACGTTAAACATTTTTCGCGACTAAGCATCGCCAGTTCAGGAATCAAACCATCAGCCAGTAGCGTACGCAGGATTTTGAAAAGGGGGGCCAGGAACTTCAGAAAATTTGAGAAGAACAAAAATCAGAATAAAAAATTGTTCCACCCAAATTCAGTCCGATTTTTTGCCCAAAATCAGCTGAAGAGCCAAAAAAAAAAGAAAAAATGGTCTTCACGCAAACTCAGTCCGATTATTTGGCCAGAGTCGGGTGCAGGCCTACAACAAACGAATAAAACATACCCTTTGTGTGATTCAGGCGCGTAGCCAGAAATTCGCAATGGGAGAGCTGGTTTGGGGCATAGTCCCCAGCCGCCGTAGGCACGGGGGTCTAGGGGCGGAGCCCCCAGTGCTTGAAAATTTTGCATTTTTTTGCAAAAATAACATTATTTTAGGGCTATTTTGATTAAAAGCAATGCTTTTAAAACGAGGCTTGGAAATTGGCAGTGCAAACATGATTAAACTGGTGGCATAAATGGGATATTTGGGAGGTGGCTGATGGTAAAATGTTAGTTCTCTTGTTTGATGCTGGCAAATTATAAAATCGAATAGTTCAATAAAACTCACACGGAGTAATCTATTTTGTATACAGTTTATAGAGAAAAATATTTGGGGGTAGGGCTAATGAAAAGAGATTTAACTAATACTGAATAGCCCTTCCCTCTATTCCTTAGTTTACAGTATATTTGTTGATGACACCTAAGTTTAGCATTTTTAAACTTGCGATCAAATTTGATTGCTTATTTCTTACCATTTTTCAAAGTTTTCATTTATTTGTTGGTTTTATTTTTGACAAATTGGCCCTCCCCCCTGAATATAGGCTTCAAAAGATGTTTTAAATCACTATGTAGTCCACTCCAGTGCATAAAACAGTCTCAAAAGTGCTAAAAACGTAGTGTTTTTCCCATTCTGCATTTTGGTCGACATGTCAATGCGGGGGGGCTATATAGCTTTGCCCAAATGGCTATATATGGCTATATATATGATCAAAGCTTTTGCCCAACTTACAAAAGGGGGGGCATGCCGCAATTTTGCATACTATTATATGCTAATTATATTATCCTGGCGACCCAAAGGGGGGGGGCCATGGCCCAATGGCTCCCCCCCTAAATACGCCCCAGTCAGCAGCCAGCTGAAAGGTTGCTGAAGGACTACAACATGATTTTGCAAAATAGTAATTGCATAGAATAGATAATACTGTAAGTTTTCAGTCAACCAATCGTAAACTCAATAACAGTCTACTGTAGTTGCTGAAGTGACATCTCCTAACAGGACGGCGACACAAGATTAAGGTCTAATGGTCGCCCGTCGTGTTCTTCTGGTCGATTAAAGCAGATACATTAGCACGTATTCCAAGATTAGAGATTTTCACAGCGCCATATATTCATTGACAATACGTGTTCCAATATTATTACCGGCAGAGCAGTGAGAACCTGCTCGCCTCAGTTGCAACAGTACGAAAAAAAAACAAAAACGCTTCAATGTGTGGTTGCGCGCACAGTTTTTATACTGACTATTTTAGTCCAGTGTTGCCAAAAAGGTTGCTGTCCAATGCTGGCTTGAATGCTGAAGTCCAGTGTACGAGTTAATGTGCTAGGTCAGCAATCAACCAGGGGCAATGCTCATTGTGTGGATCAGATGGTAGTAGGAGAGCTGCCACGAGGGGCGAAAACACCGTAATATTGTACGTGTATATTTTGTGCGTGTGTGTTGCATTGTGGCTAAACTGTGCTTCATTTTGTTTACAATTCTAACGTTGAATTTCGCACTAGAGGTGGTATAGGATGTGATGCGCACGGCATGTCTTGCTTGCCGCAGGACTTTCGGTGATCGCGAGTTCGATCTTTGCTTGCTGTATTTTTGAACGTTTACTGCAAAATTTAATTTACGGTTTGATTTGCGACTAAAACCTGATTTTTCATTTAATAGAATTCAGTTGGTTTTTCTTAAGTCATACAAATTTCTATTTCCAAATGTCCAAAATGTACCTTCTTTTCAATCAAAAGAAATTTTTAGACTTCCAACTGCGCATTGCTGCTTAGGTCAGCATCTATTCAAAATGAAATGCCGTAATACTGGTTTATATACTAAATGCAAAGTTTCCGAAACTGTCCCACATTTTTATCTTGTTTGCCCAAATTTTCATCTGGTCGTAATATTCTGAAAAGTGCTGTGAAAAGATTAGGCCTAAATTTTGCTTTGAAATCGATATTATCAAACAAAATGGTATGTATTCACATCTTTTTCGATATATTCGCTCCTTCAATTGGTTGATTTAAAACGTTAATTGCTGTTATGTAATATTATACTCACTACAATTTTGTGTTACAATAAAATGTGTGATACGTTAACTCTTGAAATTATCCTTAAAAGCTAATTGTTTATCATTCAATTGCAATTGCAATTACATTTTTATTCACCAAGTTGCCTTGGCCAGGAGACAGCGAAGGGACCTTTCGGTCTTCGAGTCAAGCTGCCACCTGCCCATCTGTCTACTACACACGATGGAGACTTCACACTGTCCCTTTAGTTGCTGAACGTCAGCAGGGAAGCTGTGAATACCAATTTTTATAGTCTTTGGTTTGACCCGACCGGGAATCGAACCCGAGGAGTCTACCGCTTCAGTAGCAGACGCTTTATCCACTCGACCACTGATCGGATCGACCATTCTGAGTTGGCTTGGGTGGAGCAAAGCCAAGCGAGCATTACTTTAATTTGCAGTGCTTTATTTTTGAGCAGTTGGGACCGACATTGTTTATTTCCTTGGTAGAGTATAAATATCTTGTATTTTATAGTAAACTTTTCTGGTAGATCTGTGCTGTTATATGAAATGCTATATTTTTGTTTGTTTTTGTAAGTTTTTCTGTTTTTGAGCGCTTCTGCTGTGATGCTAGACGCCTGCTGTCGCTGTAGAAGTACTGGCTCTTTTTTTTTAAATTAAATCAAGATTTTAAAATTCTTAGCATTTCATATCTGTACTTTTCATTCAATTTTTGATGGTGTTACTAAACCACCGTTGTTATAAAACACCAATATCCACAATAATAATGAATAAATAAGTTTGTGGACATGGTTTATTTATAAGCACAGTCTTAAGTTAAAACTTAAATGTTCTCAGAAAGTCTAGGTCAATTAGCGGTAGTACTTTTTTGACAAAATTAATTCTAATGACCAAATACTCTATTATGATATTCAGGTAGTGGTGTGGCAGAAAATCCAAACTGCGCAGTATTACTAACTGTACATATACGTAACTTGGTTCCTTAGTATGCCGTGGGTTACAACCCGGCTGGAGGAAATTTAGCTCAGTGTATTTCCATGTAGGTAAGGCGGCGGCAGAGGATTGCAAAGAGAATCCTGAACAATGTGAAACCATTTATGGAAATTGCCAGCTCAAGGGAGGCTACTGTGAAAGTACCATTTTGCTTGCAGATCTCTGTGGTGAAGGATGCAACATAACACTGTGCTGCCTCGGTAAGTTAGCTTTCATTACATTCTGATTATTTAACCCAGTGGTGCTATTGAACGGGTTCGACCGATCATATTGGTTCGCGCGAAATGGTTCATAAATTTAGCAAACCTGCTGGTATGATTGCTTGCTTGACTTGAATTAGCATTCAAAAGAGTGACCTATAAAAAATAAAAAACCTACAGTGACAATCAAATGACTGTGTGAAAATTTTTAAATAAAAATGGTTTTGCTATCATTGTTAAGAGTTAATTAACACAAGATGTATTTCAGCTATTTGACCATGTGTTCAGTGGCACAGCAAACCACGGAGAGGGAGTGAGAGGCGGAAGCTTCCTCTTAGCCAAGTCACTTCAAACAATTTAACCCAAATTACCGTGCCTTTGAACGTGTTTTGATCTTGGACAAGAACTAAGAGAGGTGAAGGGGCTAAGAAATTTAATTATGTCAAAGGGCTTCTGCATCTTGGCAATTAATTCTTTCAAATGGTTTTACAAACGTACGAGATGTCATCCAAATGATGTTAAAATTGCAATTATTTTTTTCTGAAAAATCGCCCAGCAGTTGGAAACTTCGCCCCTAGATCCCCATTTGTGAGACGCTGCAGAAAACTTTTCGGTTTGGGGTCAAGCCCTCCAGCCTAGCAAGAAAAGATCGTTTCAATAAAAAACTGGTAATTTTTTCTGCCTTTCTGAGAGAACCGGTTTTTGCAGGAGTTGAATAGTATCACTGATTTAACCTCAACCAGATTCGTCTTGCGTTATTGTCATGCATCCTTGTCATGGTTTCCCTCGCACAAATGCAAAGTTAATATTCTGCTACAGGCAGTATTATTAGCATGGTTTCGTGAGAAAAAGTTTAATATAAAACGTAATTCGAAATGCTGTGCAGTATTTTTAACGTAGTTTAAATGCACAAATTACCCTTTGACGTAAAAATGCAAATGAATAAGCGCCTATTTTTCAAATCAAAGTCAAATCTTTCATTATATTCGCCTATTATTTGTTAAATTTGAATTAAAATGTTTTGCTGTTCGCCTGGCATGTCATTTTATTAGCGTATCACTACCTCACCAGCATAAAAAAAAATACTTAACAGAAAAAAACAAAGGTTGTGCTTGTGAACTTGCGATTATACCAAATGTGGGCTTGGCATTACGGACGGTCACGTGGATCACTCGGTCGATTTGGTCGAAAGATTGCTGATTTTGGATTCGATACCTCGTTGTTGTGTCTTCGGTAAAGACACTTAAAGCATTGTTGTGATTGGGGCGAATCAGTCGTTCTACCGATAGGCGGCAGAACTGGGTAGGCCGGGTGGCGGAACCGGGGGACCGTGCCCAGCCCCCAACCTTTTTTCAGTAGGAGCCCTTGGGAACCCTAATTTACGCATTGCACGTTTATTTCTCAAATAATACCTTTGAATAAATAAATTTGGAACTTAATTCTATAGATGGCGAAGCTAAAAGAAAACACAGACTCACACTTTTTAACTGGGTGGGGTGGCAGTGGGTCCTATATACTCTTTGCAGTCACTTTTCAGGTAATCACTCAAAATAAATTTCGTTGTAGTGAAATTTCTCGTACTGCTCCAATAAATTCTGCCGAGGATCAATTCCGTTCCCGATTGTGATGCTGGTGTTAGGAGTACGATACTTTCGGTTTGAGTTTAATAGAGCTGTCATTTCAGCAACTATGATGCTTACGTTAGTTTCTAAATAATGGCCAATTTTACCCCTCACGCTTTTTTGAAGCAGGGTTATTAAAGGGGCATTCAAGTTAGGATTTTCACTGTTGAACCAAATGTTGAACCAAATGTTGAGTAAAAGCCTAAAATGAATTCCTCCTAAATTTGAACTTTCTACGTCTTGCTGTTTTCAAGATATTGCAGTTCAAAGTTAACACTTTATCTCTTACTTCAGTGTAGCCATTCTGCCAGTTTTGTGACACAAGATTAACTTTTGGAAAGTTGACTTGAATTTACTTGAAACGCTGCAAATTTACGATTTCTGTCCCTTTACTTCGTTTTGAAAACAACAGTTCCGAAAACACATAGAAAATTACAAACATGCTGTAAAGTTTTTGAAATTTTGTTGGTAGTTGCCAATCCTGGCAAAATTTCTTTGTTTATGCTGATACAATTTTTTGGTTATTGTTTTCTAGTCACAATCGCATGTTTCCCCTCTACTTTAGAGGTGTTTATAAGTCACCTACATGAACTTCTCACGGGAACTGTGGCAAAGTGCATCAAGGTTAAAATCCATTATTTATCTTTGTGTCATTCATTAATCATATTAGTTCATTGCTTTTCGCCAAAAATAAACTAAACTAAGGGGAAAAAGCCTTTTTAAGGGGAAATCTAAATTGTCGTATCTATCAAAGATTTTTTTGAAAGAAAACCGCGAAGCAAAAAAATTACCTAGCTTTTTTTTTGAAAAATTACAAAATTCAGTCTCCAGACCCGGGTTTGGATATGCTTAAGTTGCGCCAGTTTCCTCACACACCAAAACGTGAGACATTCCTTGAACAAAAAATTTTAACTTCGGATTCAAGCCCCTTCTTTGGCAAAATATTGGTTGCTTGCCTAGCCACAGAACAATACGCGCTGTAGGCAAAAAAAACAAAACTGGTCACTGCTTTGCCCCCCCCCCCCCCCCAACTTCGAATATGATTCCGCCATCGCTGAGGTTACTGGGTTTTGTGCTCAAGATTAACGGAACCGCAAACAGATTCACGGAACACATCAACAAAGGTGATCTTTGTCGCTGTGGTTAGACACGTGTATAAAGCGACAGATTCATGTGGAGCAAAAACTATTGAATGGCAAATGAATGTACGTGACGTATAAAAAAACTGTTCCACGATATTGTAGAATGATATTGTATGCGAACTAATCAAGTTCCGTGATACGGTATACTGACATAATCTTCAAACCTAGCTTTTAGAATCTTTTAAAAATAACGCAATCTGCGATTAGTTTGTTTCATTTGCTGGAATTGAAGTGAATCATTAATGTTGAAAATTTCAAAGTTTTTTACCCTGCTTGAAGAAAAAATCTTGGAAAAATAATCTCGTTTGTAACGTTCCGTATGTGATGTAAGACTATAAAGGCCCGGTCTACACTTGGGGTAAAATTGCTGTCTGCGTACGAGTGTATTTTTTAGTTTATTTTAACCAACTGGCAGCTTGTCCTCTAATAAGACGGTATGCCAGGTGTACCAAATTTCTGTTTAAATAGACTAAACAACGCTTGTATACGCTCATTATTTTACGCACAGTGTAGACCGGACCTAACCCTAAAAAATTTCCTCGGGTACTTAAAGAAAATTAACCAAACATGATAATTTAGTTTTAATGGAGATTGACAGTGAAAAGGTGCTGCCTCCAAAAATAATGTCAAGTGCACAATATAGCACAGCTCGGAGCTTAAAAAGATGCCGATTCTTTCCGAATCGAAAGTAATCATGCGGGTGGGACCATTGAAGTACCATAACAATGAAACGTGAAACCATAAACTTAAGAAATAGTAAAAGATGAAACAAACTTCAAAAAATAATGCGATGAAATTTCATTGGGTTCAACGTGATTGTCATGTGCAGTAAAAACTACGACCAAAACTACAACCACTACGACGACTACTCGGAGAAGCACCTCAGTCACTACTACTACAATGCCACCATCCCAAACTAACACCACTAAACCAGTGAAAACCAGTTACCAACATACTCATACAACAACATCTGAAAATATTCCAAGTAAGCTTTGTAAGAGTTTCAATCGCGTTCGATCTGCTTATATAGTTTTGTTTAATGTTCATCTTAAAATCTGGTTTAATCAGTTTGATTCGTTGGTAAATGTTATTTGATTATCCTCTTGCCACGATAAAGCGACGGTCGCGTTATCCTTTGATCGAACTCGGATGAGATTCGAACCCGTACCCGCAACAACCAGAGACATACAAAACACTGATTGGTGCAGCATTGGTTCGAATACCATCTGTAGTCATTTTTTTACTACCGGAGATGATTTAACTGTGAATTTAAGACTTTACTCGTGTTTCTCAAATTTGCTTCACTTAACGTAAATAAGCGAACATTAAATCTGAATTTTGATCACAAAGATAACAATTTGTAGAACCGAAATATTCTAAATACTGTTATGTTTAATTCGAAGCTTGCATTTTAAGCCCCAAGGCGCAGAATAATGCATGTAGTTAAAGTAGTAAGTTTGCGGTGTCGTTATTGTGCCTAGTCCTGGAAATATTTTTTTAGTTACAATAAAATTTACTGCAGTTGCATTTAAAGAGAGTGAAGTATCCAGACAATTCCGGTAGTTTACAGAAGTTAAAATCGAAATATAATGTTTGAAATCAGGCTGAGAAAACAGATTCAGGGTTTCCAAAAACTTTTTTGAATATATATCTCTTTGTGTTTGTTGAAAATCTTTGCAACCGCAGCCCCAAAATGAGAATAAAACATTTCAAACATTCACTTCAGAAATAATTTCAAACATTATATTTCAATTTACCTATTGTGAAGAATCGGAATTAGCTGGATGATTCGCCCCTTTCAATGCAAATTAAGCTCGGTATATCATGAAGCTACGATATGATGAAACTGTCAAATGCAATCATATTATTGCTAACAGGAGGTTTAGAAGGTGGGACCATCGCTGGAATTGTCGTACCTCTGCTCTTTCTTGTTGGAGGACTAGGTGTTGCTTTCTACTTCTACAAAAGAGGTGGCGTCAAACTACCGTTACTATTGAACTTCAGGAAAAACAGAACCTCCGAAAGAAATGGTTATGTTGACCCAGTGTTTTTCAATGACGTAAGTATAACTGCTTAAAAATAAACAACGGTTAAAGGCAAAGGTGGAGTCGAAGACACAGCATTCGAGGCCAAGAACTCAAAAAAAAAACAAACCCGAGACCAAGGCCAAGGACCGACTTTTCGAAGAAAGCAGCTCTCAAGTCCAAGGACAGGAATGGTCGAGGTCTTTATAGACCCAACCGCAATTTTTGGGACTTTTCGCGTCAGAAGTCTATTGTTTTCGTGTAAAATTAATGGTTTTTCTGCAACCAGAGGCCGAAATTACTATAACTTCAATGCGGCTGAAGATACAAACTTGAAATTTAGAACTTAGATGGAGAACATATGGAACAACCATCGGTCAATTCGGGGACAATCGGTCGCCTTATGCGGGTTTCCAAGCTAAAAAGCAAATCGGAGGTTCAAACTGCTTTAGCGCAAAAACTGACCGTAGGACGAGAATAAAAAATTTCGAATTTAGAACCGCCTTTCAGCCCCCACATTAACATTTTTTTAATTCCGACACTTTTTGTTCTTCATTAAATTTATTCTTGCTGTTAAGAACTTTTCTTGTCCGTACAAAAACTGCGAAACCACCAAAGCTAAAAACTTAAAATTTGGAGACGTTATAAATCTGTATATGAAGTTAAATTCAGTTAAGGGGGTTTAGGACAAAAGCACTTGGGACATTGTTTCACAAAATGAATAATTTAATAACAATATGTCGATAAATGCCGATTTAAGCCGTCGCGACGCGTTTTGTTCTTGTTCAAGGGACTCATCAGGCGACAAAGGCCAATTTTGTATTTTTAGTCAAAGAAAATTGTAATTCGAATAGGGCCTAGTGATGAGTCTCTTCAGCAAGGACAAAATTCGTCGCGACGGCTCAAATCCATTTATTGTCAATGTCCCAAGTGTTCTTGCTCCGAACTCCCTTAACTAAATTTGATTTACGCTCACTAAATTAGTGGTTTGAGCACTCTCGGTTTAAAAATCTCTTGACTATGACCCTTGTCTTAACTTTTCTCACATTTTTAGTTTGAGCTCTCTGAGGTAGTGCTATGTGGACAGAAAATTTTAATTAGAATAACGTTGCGGCCTGTTATTAAAGTTTTTCATTGCATAATAAAGCTCCGTACGTAATGTGTTGCAATATTTTGCAGTTTTTGACAATAATGGGCCATTAGTCGGTATTAATTCCCCGTGGGCACAAAGGTAGTCAAATAAGCGTTTTAGACATGGTCTAGAAGTATATTTATGCAGAAGACGTAATCTAGGAGGTTTAATTTCTGTTTAAATATCTATTTTACAAAAATGCATCGTGTTGAAAAGATGTCTTGACAAACAAGTCAAATATACGTAACTCATGGATTTTGACAAGTTGTTTAATTTTGCGTATATTCGACGTCTTTGCAAGGACGTCTATTCAACTTTGTGCATTTTGCAAAATAGACAGCATTTAGACCAATTTTCGTTCTTAACGTCTTTTCGACGTTTTGTGCCCACGGGGTTTCTATACTTAATTTGAATATATGCAGACCAAATTGCAATGTTAGCAGTAAATAGGCCTAGCCTGTAAATTTCGGTAATAGGTTTTAGCAGTAGCTTTATAGCCGTGATAAATTTTGAAGGTTTTAAGTAGAGAGTGGGTGGCGGTGGGCGGTAGTTGTAGGCAAAAAGTTTTGAAGTAATATTACACTGGGAGACATAGTAACGGTAAAAAGGGGGAAGGGGTATTTTAGTTACATTTTTTTTAGACAATAAAACAATATTTGCCTTTGTCGCCTAATGAGTTCTTTGAGCAAGGACGAAACGCGCCGCGACGGCTTAAATCCATTTATTATCATTAAATGATTACTCGTTTTGTGAAACAATGCCCCAAGTGATCTTGTTCTGAACCCCTATAACTGAATTTGATTTATGTTCACCTAATTAGCGGCTTGAGCACTCTCGGTTTAGGAATCTTTTGACTATGACCCTTAACTTTGCCTCTCTCAAAATTTATATATGAAGTTATGTATCTGTTTGTTTGTTTTTTTTGGCGGTGCTAGGTTACGTGGTTTGGTGGAGAAGGGCCCAAAACTTTTGATTTTTGAAAATTTTTTTCAAAGTGGCTTGAACTTATCAGCTAAAACTTTGCAAATGCATAAAACCTGATGAGAACTACTACTTTGCAAACTTTAGGGTGGTATCATTTTGAGGCACCAAGAGATTGCCCCAAAGTTATCTCTCTGTTTTTAAACAAAGTTTTAGTCATCAGTTATCAAATGGCGTGTGCTGTAATTAGTTTTAGTAAGTTGATTTTAGTCAGCAAATGGCATGTGCTGCAGAGATGGAACCGGTCAGGATTTTCTCGACCCGACCTGACCGGTAAATTTCAAAATCATCGCCGGTTGACCGGTTTCTGACCGGCCCGGTCGACCGGTTTTTTTACGGGAGGTTTTTCTTCATTATTCAATTTATTTAATAAAAAATTTTCAAAAGTGGGGGGGGCATGGATGATGTGTTAAAATTTGTGACTTTTAACGAGGGTCTCAGAAAAAAAAAGCATAAAGATTTTTACGTTTTTTGCAAAAATGACTCATTTTTAAGAATTTTTTTTGGTTAAGTTTTGGTTTGAAAGACCTGTTTTGAGCAGCGTACAACGTGCACAAAATAAGCATAAAAAGCACTGGAGAGCACAAGCTAAATTATTAGGCGTTCTTTCTAATGATATTTTGCGAAAGGCCAAAAATGAAGTTACAATATTTTAGCTATTGGTGACGGATTATTTGCAATTTACACTAAACTTTTTTTCGGCAGTGCTGCCTTTGCAGTTGCAAAAAGATAAATGAGAAAAAAATAACAGCAGAAGATAGGTAACAGTAAAAACTTATGAACATCACAATACTTGTATTATAATACCCAAAAACATTAAAATGATGGAGCAAGGACATTATATAATATTGAAAATTATGTCACTAACAGCGTAAAAAAAAGGAATATTGAAAAATTATGTCACTAACAGCGTGAAATAGGAATACTGAAAAATTATGTCGCTAACAGTGTGAAAAAAATTAATAATATTTATAACAACGTGGCTGCTTCACTAACAGTTTGAGAAAGTATGAAAAGGATCTATTGCAAAACATTATGTACTGGAAAAGGCTTTTAGCTCCAAAGAGATTTATATTAATTGTTTCGTCTGTATATAAATCTCTGTGGAGCTAAAAACCTATTCCAGTACATAATGTTTTGCAATAGATCCTTTTCATACTTTCTCAAACTGTTAGTGAAGCAGCCAAGTTGTTATGAATTTTTTTTTTTTTCTTGCTGTTAGTGACATAATTTTTCAATATTCCTTTTTTTTACGCTGTTAGTGACATAATTTTCAATATTATATAATGTCCTTGCTCCATCATTTTAATGTTTTTGGGTATTATAATACAAGTATTGTGATGTTCATAAGTTTTTACTGTTACCTATCTTCTGCTGTCCTTTTTTTCTCATTTATCTTTTTGCAACTGCAAAGGCAGCACTGCCAAAAATTGTTCTGAAGAAGTTTCCCGGTTTGGAAAGCGAAACGTCAAACCAATGAATAAACTCATCGGTAGTACGAAGTGGTTATGAATAACTATCCCGATGAACGCAACGCGTCCGTTATTTTCATTGAAAACACTAAACTGTTATGACATTGGCTAGAAAACATTCAAAATATAATGTGCCCCAGCAGTTTGTAGAAATACTGCTACTTCAGAACAAGCCATGGCTAGATAGATATAAAAAAATAAGAGCTATGTCTTTCTTGCCTTTTAAAGTGTGGTAAATTTAAGTTGAAAAAAGCTTTTCAAAGCTGCAAGATTTTAGCATATACCAAAAAAGCTGAAATCTGCGCCACTTCTACTCTTAAGCTGATTAAAATGATGCTAAAATGCCAGGTAGCGCAAGCCTCTTCCACATGCATGCTTTATTAGAATCTGATTACGCGATTTTAACGTACAGTATATTTTGCACTTTTTTGCTTTGTGCCGTGGCCCAAAGTGGTGGGGCATGGCACAATACTCCCACCCTAAATACGTCCCTGGATGTGCATGTCTTAATGGTCACAGCATATTAGTCACAGCTTAAAACCATTCAACAAGTGTTTTCGAAAGATGTGGTTTGTTAATACTGTTTTAATGTTTTTTTACAAAAAGTTTTATCTATGATAAAATATATAAGTATATTTGGTTGGTGCTTAGATGTCTTTTAGTAGCCAAAAAGGAGAGTTTGACCGGTTTTTCAACCGGCTTGACCGGCCGGTCGAAGAATCTCAAACCGACCGGCAACCCGACCGGTTTCCATCTCTGATATCCTGTGATGGATTTGAGGTTGAAGGCGGCATAGTTCGAAATAATGCTAGTTGTACAGAGCTGGGTTCGATTATCTTGTGGGTTGTTGGTTTCTTACCAGCCACAAAAACTCAACGTTAATTTTTTTAACAGAAAAAGTCATATTAATTTTTGGAAGCATTAGAGGGCTTCAGTCTTCATTCTCTGTTAAGAATATTTTAGGATTCTGCTTCAAATTTTAATGCGCTTCAGATTAAGTTTTATTTTTATTCTCAAAGTTGTTGTATAAGCTGATGCTGGATTCTAAAGTAGAGCATTGATTGGGATGTTTTGGGTTCGAATACTGAATTGGTCTCGCATAAATGCTTGGAAAGAAGAATTATTCTACGGTAGTTACGTACGGCTAGTTGAAATTTTTCAGAAAGATTCCACTGTAATGACGAAATGATATTCTGTGCCATATTCTACGCAATGATTTTTTTTTATACTGCAGAATCGAATTGATGCTCGATGTTAGCGCTTGATTGGCTAGACGAATACTGATAAGTAAAGAAATCTATAGATGGTAATGAAACAATTAGGGCCGTAACTACTCAACGAAAATAACTAAATTCCAAATGTGGGAATGATCAATTTGAAGGCCTTAGCTTCATCAGTTAGAGCCGCGGTGCAAACACTCACTGATTAGGGATCCCCATTTTTGTAATAGTTTCTCAAACACAAGCCTTATTGTTTGGTAACAAGTTAAATGTTTTTTGCAAAACTTTGATTTTCGTTTACACAGATACAGATTTATTTCGCCAATTTTCAATACAATAATATGCGCATAAGGAATATGCAACCTTCAAAGTATGAAGGGAAGAATGTGGGTGAAAAAGGAACTGGCGGAAAACCCGTATTATTTTGCTCGGAAAAATAAACATCTAGTTTCTGTTTTTGTTTTTTGTATTAAGAACTTTTTTTCTATCCACAAAAACTCCAAAACCACCAAACCTAAAAACTTGAAATTTGGAGATATGATAAGTCCATGTATAAAGCTCTGCACCTGCATTTTTGGTGGCGCTAAGTCATGTGGTTGGGGAAAGGGCCCAAAACTTGTGATTTTTTGAAGTTCTTATTACAAAAGAGCTTGAACTTATCTGTTAAAAATTTGCGAATTTATTAGGCTTAATGCAAATAACTCTTTTCTAAAATAATATGGTGCTAACATTTTGGTGTAACGAAATATTGCCAAAAAAACTATTTGTCTTTACTTAAACGATCTTTAATATTTGGTTTTTGTCAGCTGAACTCATGTGCTACGATTGCGTAATGGATAAAGGTAGCAGAGTTTGAAATTGCCGTGAGTTAACAGACCTGGGATTAAATCCCTATTCGGACATCCGTTTTACCCAAACCATGAATAATTCAAAATCAACATTTTTTTTATCAGACAAAATTGCATTCAATCTTTTTTTTATTTTGAGATTGCAGCGATTGTTTTTTTATAAGAATATCGGTAACCTTTAAAATGCGAAAGGAAGAATTCGGGTGAAAAGGAACTGGCGGAAGTCCCGTATTCTTTTCCTCTGTAAACTAAACATCTACTGTAGTTTAAACAAGAGTTTTGATTAAAGGTAAAGGGGCCTAAAATTGCATTTCGGTAAGTTTTTGATAATAATTCGAAAGTTGTAGGTTTCAAAATTATGGTACTTGAGGCCACTCTGAGTTTTACACATTTTATGCAATATTGATTAGGTTTCGCAGCGCAAAGTTGTAAATGGTTCGACAAGCACAGGCCCGAACACGAAAAGTGATTTAAAGCCAAAATCTAGCCCAAAAATTCGGTCAGATCTAAAAAAATGTATGCGGTTATTGCAGTGCCATCGCTACGGGGGGCCAGGGAGGCTGTGCCCCCCCCCCTTATGGCTGCTTGTATCCCCCAATTTAGTTTACTCAAAATACTGTTTTTGGAATATCACGCAACTACAAAACGGAAAAAGGAATAATAACGTTCAAACATACGAATTTTCGTTGGACGTTTTCTCGATTTTTTGCGAAATAGCTGGCATCCAACATAAATAATCCGTCTTATTGACGCAATAATCCGTCTTCGTAGCACGTTTTTTTACGGATCTGTTGCGGAAGAGAGATTTAAGCCTGCAAAATCACCGGTACTTCGTTAGTAATCATGGCCTCAAACAATACGTGAAAAAAAATTTTAAAAGACCAGCTGCTTTTGTTTTTTCAGGGTACACTCAAGATTTTTAGGTCGCAGTCAATGACTCAACCAAGGGGTGAAGGAGCTAAGGAAATTTCAGCCCCCTTCAGCCACGTCACTTGGAAAATTTAACCTCAAAATTAAACGTTTAAACGTGTTTTGGACTTCCCTAAAGTAAGGGGGAGTTGAAGGGGCTAGGTAATTTAATTGTTTTTAATGACTTCTAAATTTTAGCAATTCAGTTATTCATATGGCTTCAAAAACGTGCGAAATCTGATTAAAATGGCGCTAAAACTTAAAATCGCCCAGCCCTCCTCTGTTACACGCTTTAGTTGCATTAGTTTGTTCAGCACAGGACCTAAATTAGACAATTTTCGTGCAAAAAGAACACTTTTGGTTCAAGCCTCCCCTTCCCCCTCTTTCCGCGAAATTCTGGTTGCACGTCTAGTGGCATTCATTGCTGCAAATAGATTTTTTAAGCGATTATGGCCGCAGAGGAAACGAGCTAAGGAACGCTGCCGGCTTTTTATGTCTCTTTTTTTTAGACATGAATATAGAATTTTTTGAATAGCGCATAATTTGTTGCCGTACAATATCACTTTCTGTGTGCAAAACTTCAGTCTATTTTAGTTCCCCCTCTCTTTCAGCTAGTGCCTCCTCACTCCGTTTGCTCTGGCAACGGCCCTGGTTTGTTGCTTGTATAAGGTTAAAATAAGTCAAACAACAAATGATTAATGAAGCACCCCATAAAACTAGTCATTGCTGATAAATTATGACGCAATAATAATAATTGCGTATAGGAATCAAATTTTTTTTACATTACAGTGCCTGTGATGTCTCTCAATATTAGTGTCGCAACTAACAGCTAACAGAGAGCCTGCACCTTTCGGTCTCCAGAATGCACTTTGTTAAATGTAACATAAAGTACAGTATTTTTCAAAGTGTAACCTGTGAACTCCAGCTTGGCCATATTAAGGAGGGAGCCATTGAGGACATTTGCTCAGGGCATCTATGCAAAGGTTCATAATCGAAGAAACGTAAAAACAATAAACCATTATAATATTTTCGCTGAAGCTTAGCTTCCTCATCTTCAAGACGTGGTGTGAAAAATTTATTAAGAGCAGCGCTCATCTTCGAATGCATTCGAACAATTGTTTAGTTCTATTTCTAGCAATTTCACATTCGATTTTTCAATAATTCTTTAATTTTGCATCTTTTTTTCTGATAACAGTAGTTCATTATCAGTAATTCCTAGCGGCCATTTATAAATTAAAAATTGCTTAGTGGATGTTGCGCTGCCCCCCTGACTCCCCAGTGCTTATTTGATTACAGTTGTTCTTTTTTATCTTCCAAGAAATTCTTTGCACTCGAGCATTTTCAGTACAAGTTGGCGTTCTCGAAATATGTTTTGTTAGATATGCTAAATTGTATACCACCCATATACTTTCTGCTGCATTCACACTTAGATCTGTAAGTTCTGTCATGTTTTAGCATCAAGAAAACATTAAAAATTTTTTGTGCCGCGGGACCCCAGATCCCAAATCATGAGCCTGGAGGGGTTTAGTGCTTTAAATGGCCTTTACCGCAAGTATTAGCACTTTAGCAGAAATAAAAATAGCTATATTTTCTACAATGCCTTTTGCTCCAAAATTTTGAATTAGAGCTTTCACACAATACCATTAAAAAAAATTTAGGTTTAACTTGGCTTCTGGGCTATCACAGTTTATTATTTTTCAGATGCGAAAAAAAATTGATAAGGTGGAAGTCATAGGCGTAGCCAGGATTTTTGATTTGGGGGGCCCAAACCACAAATCACATGCAATGACGTCATCAGAAACTTCGAAAGAGGAATTTTTTGAGGGGGTAAAGATATCGTAGAATGGAAGATCAGAACCTGTGGCCTGGTGTTGGCACGTTACTGGGAACTCGCTCAAGGGAGAGGGCTTAAACCAATAGTTGAACTGCGAAAATATCTAAATTGGGAGACGTGTGTTGAGTTAAGAGGTGTACTGTAATTTAAACGTATCACAAACGAGGGACTGGGGCGGAGCTCCCAGCCGCCGGAGGCCATGGGGATCTGGGGGCGAAGCCCCCAGCCGCTGGACGATTTTTCGTAATTTTTTGGAAAAAAAAGCTATTTTAATACCACTAGATCACTTTCGCACGTATTCAGAGCCATTTGAAAGCACTAGATTTTTAACAGTTGAAAGCCAATTGAAAAAATTAAATTGTTTAATCCTCCTTTTGCTTGCAATTTAAGTCCAAATCACGTTTAAAATCTTCCATTTTGGGGTTAAATTTTGTAAGTAATTAGGCCCAGGTAGGGGGTAGAAAAGTACATTGCCTCCTGCAATATTTTAGCAGCAAATAACAATCCTGCCGAATATTTTCCTTAGAGATTATTGCTTTGTCATAAAAACAATCAGTTGTAGGAGTACATAAACGGCCAGGGGGCCCAGACCCTCAATTCAAAAATTTGTTCAATGAGCATTCCCCTTACCGTAGCTAATTTTTTTCAAAAGTATTTTGTTGCATGAAAACTGGCGAGGTGGAGGTGAATTGTTATTGAAAAATGTACAATAGATGGTTACGCCTTCAAACCATGTTGTTGTCCGGGCCTGATTTACTTTGAGTTGGGCCCCTGGCACTTTGGGGTTTTCGCAATATTTTCCTGCCAAATACAGGTAAAAGCCAAAAAAAGAGTCTTATCTGAGTGCGGGGCCCTTGGCACTGTGCCATATGTTAAATCCGTCCCAGGTTAATGCATTACGTTCTTAAAGAGGTTAGATAAGATCTTCAGTTAGCAACTTTTAGAATAAATACCCTTAACTTCACTCGGATTATACGTTTGAATTGGTTAGCAAACATTGAATTGAAGGGGCTCGGGCCCCCTGGAACAATATTATTGTTGGGGGCCCATTTAAATCGGTGGCCATTTAAACATTATTGTAGGGGGCATTTTTAAATTGGTTGGCAAAAATTAAATTGAAGGGGCCCGGGCCCCCTGGATCAATATTATTGTAGAGGGCCCATTTAAATTGGTTGGTAAAAATTGAGGGGGGCCGGGCCCCCTTGATCAACATTATTGTTGGGGCCCATTTAATTATTATTGTAGGGGGCCCATTTAAATTGGTTGGCAAAAATTAAATTGAAGGAGCCCGGGCCCCCTGGATCAATATTATTGTAGAGGACCCATTTAAATTGGTTAGTAAAAATTAAATTGAGGGGGGCCGGGCCCCCTTGATCAACATTATTGTTGGGGGCCCATTTAAATGTTCTTGTAGGAGCCCATTTAAATTCATTGGTAAAAATTAAAATGAGGGGGCCTGGGCCCCTGGATCAACATTATTGTTAATTACTGTTGTACGCGTGCACTGTTGTGCGCGAAGATGCCAAAATAAACTGAAACTGAAGAAACAATAGTCTTTTTTATGACATTTTTAGTTTTCCTTGAGTCAAGAGCAAGACATTTTCAAGGATTTACAGGGTTTGAGGCCAAGGACTTCAAAAAGTGTTCTCGAAGATTCCACCCCTGTTTAATAGTACAAATATAAAGTAAAACAAGTCCTAGTAAAAATATAGTATTACGTAATTCCCCTATCATAGTCCAACCATCGACGGTGCTGTTCTACTGGCGATACAGTATATACATCGCTTGAAAAAAGGTACGATTTTTTGTCAAACCTAATCAAACATTATAGTTGGGACTTAGCGCAACCGTTTAGTACCTTTGTTTTTGCTCGTGAATTTAGGCAGATGAGGATTGATTTTCCTGATAACTAGCAGACGGTAAAATCTAGAACGTTGAAATTTGGACTTAACATTAGAATTAATGAAATCGTCATGAGTGCCAATTTTTGGAATCCTAGGTCACGTGATCGTGAATTGAGACACAAAAAAACAAAAACGGCAATTTTTGGCTGAAAAAATTATTAATTCGCTTATAATTTTGAAATGACTCTACGTGCAAAGCTGAAATTTGGGCACAATTTGGGTGTGCTCGTAATTGCTTAGTGCAAACCGAGTTTGGGGGCGCTCGGTCTCGTGACTAAAATTTTGCAGGCAGAAAAGGAGCAAAAAGTTGACTAGTTTGAACTGACATATCTCAGTAATTACCGATATTGATGGAAAATGGTTAGTGTTTTTGAGCATACTATCAACCACCTCTTTTTGGTTGTGTTCGTTTTGAATACTATTTTTCTTGCTACTTGCTACTTATATCCTACTTGAATACTATTTTTCTTGTTTTGCGTCTTTTTTCTTACTTTTTTTTTTCTTCTGCCGCTATGTGCTTTTAAACCGCTAAACGCACTGTATTCAAAGTTTGAGCCATTGAAGATATCAGGGAGAGCTAGTGTGCGACTGAAACCGGGAGTGCCTAGTTGGATGATCCCCCTCAATTGGTTCCTCCAAAATTTTGAACTTTTAAACCGTTACAGCTAGATCAATCAAATTTTTGGAAAGGATAGATAATAGAAATAAACTAAACTTAACAAAAGTTGGGGATGTCATGATGGAGGTTTCCCCCTAAACAGGCTCTTATAATTCAAACTTTTTAACCTTTAAAGCTCGATACATGAACTTTTCAAGGTAAGTAAATATAAAGGAAAGATAAACTTTGACAAAATTGTGAAGTACCAAAATGGGGGGTCACCCCCAAACGGGGCCAACAAAATTCAAAGTTTTTAACCCTTTTCGCTAGATACATGAAATTTTCAGAGCAGGCAAATATGAAGAAAAGATAAATTTTGACAAAATCTGGGGGTATCAAAATGGGGGGTCCCTCAAATGGGGCCGCCAAAATTTTAAAACTTTTAAAACGTTAGGGCTAGATCGATCAAATTTTCGGAATGGATAGATATCAAAAATAAACTCAATCTAACAAAAATTGGAGGTTCCAAAATGGGGGATTTCCCCAAACGGGGCCCACCAAAATTCAAACTTTTTAACCTTTCAAGCTGGACACACGAAATCTTTAAGGTAAGTAAACATAGAGGAAGATAAAATTTGAAACAATTTTGGGGTACCAAAAGGGGGGATCTCCCTTAAGCGGGGTCGTCTAAATTCAAACTTTTTAACCACGCATGCTAGACACATGAAATTTTCAGGGTTGGCAAATATGAAGAAAGAATAAAATATGACAAACTTTAAGGGTCCCCCTCAAAAGGGGCCACCAGAATTTAAACTTTTTAACCACACACGCTAGACGCATGAAAAATTTAGGATAGACAAATATGACAGAGACAAAGTTTGACAAAATTTGGAGGTACCAAAATGAAGGGATCCCCATCAAACAAGGATGCCAAAATTCAAAGTTTAACCCCTTACGTTGGACCAATAAAATTTTCAGAATAGGTAAATATGAAAGAAAGATAAGATTTGACAAAGTTTGGGTAACCACAATGGGGTATCTCCCACAAACGAGGACGCCAAAATTCAAACTTTTTAATTGTGTAAGCTAGAAACTTCACAATTTCCGGATGTGCAAGCAAATAAGAAGGAAAGATCAAATTTAACAAAATTTAGAGCACCAAAATGGGATTCTTCAAAATTCAAACTTTTCAACCATTCAAGCTAGAAACACGAAACGTTGAGAACAGGTAAATACAAAAAAAGGATGAAATCAGAATAGGTAAATAAAATATGACTGATTTGAGGAGCCACAATTGGGGAGTCCTCGTCAAACGCGTCCTTCAAAATTTTTAACCACTCAAGCTAGACAAAATTTTCAAGATTTATAGGTAAAAATATATCATGAAAAAATTTTGAGGATCTCATACTATAGGGGTCCTCCAATTATGTTGACAGTTCCCCCCCCCCCCCCCCCCCCCCATTAACTGCAAAAGCTAAACAAATTAATTCTATAGGATAGGTTAATTTAAATCAAAGACTAAAGATCACAAAATTTGGTTGGCCACATTGAGGAGACTGTGCCAAATGGGCCCATTAAAAATTTGAAATTTTTATCACGAAGTACTCCAGCTAGACATATCAATTTTTAAGAGTACGGGTGGCGGTAGGCTAATATAAGAAAAAGATAAAACGTTCCAAACTTGGCAATGCCATGTTGGACAATTAGCCCTTAAATGGGCTTTAAACTATACAATGAATTAATTCTCACAATGAATATTGGTATCACAGAAAAGTAGAAGAGTCAAACTTATGGGATTACTCAACATTTAAGACGTTGAAGTACTTGAGCTCAATGGCTTTGTTAGATTTAAGCTGGATGGCCAAGTTTTTTACTAAACTCACTTGTGACGATGAAAAAATCTTCTACTTGCCTCTTTGAAGTTTTTTGTAAATTTTATTAAGAAAGCTTTCATGCTGAACAATGGATGTGATACGTTTGCCGTTGGGTTATACTGTACAATATCCAATATGTTGGCCGTTGGGTCGCCCTGCAAAGCAGCATTCTCAGAATAGGAATAGCTGTAAAATGCGAGCATATTTCTGGCCGTGGTTAGAGTTATGTTAAGTTTGGCTGGTATAATAAAGTCGCTGGAATTTTAAAGATCTCTCTATGTTATTTCATAATAAAATGAAAAACTGTTAGAAACTCCTGATAGACGTTACTTGATTATTTTGACAACTTTTTGAGACCTTTAAACTTCGAGAGCGAATAACCTCAAAGCTATTAAACTGTACTAAAAAGAGCGTAATGTGCAAAACAAGTAGATAATTTTTGGTAAATAATTATTTGCCTTTCTACATTACACCTCGGGTTCTGGAAAGCATAGAGTGGAGGAAATTAATATAAGTTTTCAAGGTGAAGTCATCGTAAAGTTAGACTCTGCAATATCATTTATAAATTTAAAAGAATTTGATTTTTTGTTTCTAAATTTTGTTTGTGTACGTACATTTTTCTATGCTAATTGCTAAGGCAAGCATTGTTTCGATTTAGTCCTTCCATTTTGAGATAAATTAGTAGAACTGTTCATACATGTGCTTATATATAATTCTTTTAAAAAATTATTGCAGTGGCCTAGTTGAGGGTGTAGATTTGATCTTTAGGATAGTGTGTCAAATTTCTGGTCAAGATAACGCAAGTTACATATCCGAAAATCATATAGGCACAAGGTTACTGTTAAAATATTGTTTTAACAGGAGTTGTGTTTGTAACCGCAATATTAAGAATTGCGCTGCTAAGTGAAAATTCAACAAACTCCTTAAAACTTAAACCGAGAACCAAGCAGAGTTGCAAAATTTTGATTATCATGTTATAGATACCTTTTCAAGACATTTAAATTTTGAAATCCGTTAACCACAAACCTGATCAAGTTGATGGAACATTATGAAATTCGAAAGCGATGTATTTCAGATCTGACTATCAACAACCATAAATACGCTTAAATCATTGGGAAGCCCTTTCGTTCAGTACACAGTAGTTAGATACTTTCGCGGAGTTCCCGGATATCGCTTGCGATGTCATATTCTAGTTTCGGTAGAGAGATTATTTTTAGTAACCAATTTTGCTACACAACTCAGAAACACCACTCCATTGATCACATTACTTGACAATTTTGAGCTAGATTATAAATTCGTATGCTCTGTGCATTCATGCGCTCTGAAAAACGCAGAAAACGTTCGAATAAATATGAAGTTTGCCTAGCTCAAAATTGCCTAGTAATATAATCAATGGAGTGATGTTTCTCAGTTGTGTCGCTATATTATCTGACATTATTGTTTGTTGAATTTTCTCAAACATTGTCGAACATTGATCAAACATTATTGTAGTTTTGGGGTGTTTACGCCATGTTGAAGAAGGGAAATAATGTAAAATCCTCAACGTAGTCCAAAGTATAGCTTAGAAAATTAAAGTGGTGAAGCATCCAGCCAATTCTGGTAAGTTACAATACCTAAAATCGAAATTTAGTTTTTGACATTTTTTGTTCTTGCTTTAGAGCTGCGGTTGCAAGGATATTCAACAAATTCAAAGAGATATTCATCTCAAAAAGTATTTAGACACCCCAAGTTTGTTCTCCCAGCCTGAATTTCCAGAAAAAGAGGAAGGTTTGTCAAAAGTGGATTGGTAATGGGGTTTTACAAGAAGAGTATACATTATTTATTCGCGGAAGTTCAGGCTGAAAGAACAGATTGAGAGTTTCCAAACACTTTTTGGAGGAATACCTCTGGCACATTGCCTGATCGCAATTTTTGGGGGTGCATGCGCAAAACTTAGGGGGCAGTGTTTTCTCACGTAAGTCGATCTCCAAAAAATAAATTAATAAAAGATCTTCAGTTTGTAAAGCCATTATTTTCGAGGAGTTTTGAGGAGTTCTGCTAAAGAAAAAGTCTTCGGGCCGGAAAACCACAGCAAAACTTCTCAAATTTGAAAGAACTAGCTAGCATCGTAGGCTAGTCAGTAAAATTATAGAGCAATTTTTCTTTCCATCTCAAAATTCAAATTCAAGCGTTCAACTGGGATTCAATTGGGGGGGCTAACTAAAATTTTTGGGGCAGTTGCCCCCTGCTCCCCCTGGCTACGTGCCTGTGATATCTTTTTGTGTTTGTTGAATATCTTTTGCAACCGCAGCCTTAAAAGGAGAACAACAAAAAAAATCAGAAATTGTATTTCAGTTTTGACTATTGTAAACTACCGAAATTGGCTGTTGGATGATTCACTGCCTTTAAAATAATTTAATTAAGGGTATGAAAACTTAAAAACCAAGACCAACAAAATTCGACAGTTGTATTTTTTGTGAGCTTGTAAATCTACACCGCCGTTAAGTATCTTCAATTAGCACCGTCCTGTACGCGGTATTGCTATTTTGAAACTAATGTGACACCTGCCAGACAATTGATTAAGCAATGCCACTTGTTCAAACAAAACGTGCTTCCGCTCAGATTTGAAAACGAGCGGACAAGTACAGGCTCGAACCCGAAAACCTTAGCCCGAACCATACCCAAAAAGTGATTTGAAGCCAAAAACAGGCCCGAGAAGAACGAAAATAAGTTAGATCAAAAAAAAATGTTTATGGTTATTGCTCGCATTCGGTTAAAATAAAACTACTCATTTATGATGACTTGCAATATAATAATAATAATGCAATAAGATTCGCATTGATGTTTAAACGAAGGCGTCATTCAGTGTACCAGTTATTTTAATTACGCTTAAATAGCATCCAAAAAGTAAAAACACAGGAAAATACGTATATCAAGCCCGAATTAAGCCCAACATTTTGTCAATTTTAAGCCCAAACCCAACCCAAAAAGCCCGACCTGACTTGGAACTCGGCGTTCACTTAAACGAAAAAAAATTTTTTTTTTCTTGATTGTTTATTGTCAAGGAAGCTTGTAAAAAGCTACATGTATTTGGTTGATTTTGAAATTTTCACAACTATTTATCACGAAAAAAGCAATCCATACGTATTCTTTTTTACACAAAGTTACGCAAAGGTGCGGTTTCATTAGTGAGACAAAAAAACCGGGAAATTTATCAAAAACAAGCAAGCTTTATCGCAGGTTACTTGTCGAACGTAAGTGCACGCAAATTATTGCCGGTCGGATACCACCAATCGTGTAAATATTGATTTTTGGATTTATGCCCACCAGATGAACAATTGCACTACTTCATAATCCTAATTGAGAAGTGCAAAAGTGCTCTTAGCTGCAGACTCGGATTCAATGATTGCGTATGGGAAGCCTACAGTTTTCCTCTTTATATAATACTTGACCTTAAATAGTTGTTTAACGTTTATCTTGTACGTTTCAGACGGAAGTGGCAATGGGAGGGGTTCAAGAGGAATACAACGACTCCACTCCTCCCCACATAGGCGTAGAAAATCCATGCATGGACTCTGAGGAGATTGTAATTCTTGAAGATTTTCCCGAGCCCCCTAAACCAAGCCCAAACCTAAAAAAAAGTTAATAAAATCGTCATCATTTTCCTTTCCCAAAGTTAAATCTCATCAGTTCCTCTTCTTCGTGTAAATCCGCAGCCCGAGGAATGAGTCAACTAAAAACAAGTCTTTGATTAATCCAGCACAATTAGAGCAGCAGTACAGAAGGAAACTTTGAAATGGATTTCGAAAGACTCGGGAGATTGAAAAAAAAAAAGTGTATAAAGCGAGCAGAAAAAAGAGAATCATAAAATTCTGAGAGGATGCAAAATTGCAAATTTTTAACCGTAGAAGAAGAGTCTATAAGTTCAAGTCATGGTTGGTTTGGTCGTACTGTAAATCTGTAATAATACGGAGCTTTCTTGATGATGAGGAGCTTATAGGGTTGAAATACCTGAACATGACGCCTCACAGTAGGAACCCAGCGATGTGTAGAAGAGGCATTAAGAGAAGTGGCCATTTCAAAGGAAACAAGCACTTCATTGTTACTCTAGCACATAGGCGGACTACTTCATCATTTGCGCTGCATCAGCATACTCTCATTCACATGAAAAAGCCGCATAGACTGCTGATGTGCAGTTTATGCTCCTATTGGTTTGTTTATTACAAATCTCAAATGGGGGAACTTTGAGCTACTTCATTACTCAAACTTTTGATCGCTAGCCCGACGTTCTGCTATGTACCAATTGATTGATGTTTAATAGTTGAAATAGGTCAATTGTGAGCACAAGCAAAAACACACTAAAATCACATAAAAATAATAGTGCTGAACTTAATTTTATTTAAATTTTATATTTGTAATTGACTGATTGCTTTGACATGTTTCGAAAGTAAATTGCGACATTTTTTGCATTTCAGGTAGATTTAGCCTTTTGCACTCATACATGATATCATGTTAATGCGTATTGAATTATTTGCTCGCTTTCGTACGTACTGAGCACTTCAGAGCATTCCATCATAAGGTTTTCTAGGAAAATGCGTTAGTCCCTGAAACTAGGGAGGGGCTAGAGATTCAAGTCAAAAGGGGTCACCCTGTCATTTTGTTTGTGAGTTTTTTCTTCTTCGTAGTCGATTTTTTAGGTCCTGTTTTGTTTTCGTGTTTCAGTTCTTCATTTGTTCCGTTATTACGTTTTTACACATAGCTAAAAATAGCCAATTAAAGCTAATACATATTTTACAACAAAGATAAAATATTGCCTCTGTAATGACTTATTTCAATTTACACCCTTTCTAACTGTATGACTATTGCTAGTATTCTAAAAGCGGATAAAGCATCCACTTGCCACTGGCATTAAACGAAAAAGAAGTACTAAAAATTTGGTTACATTAGTTCAACTTTCTACAGCTTATGACTTCCCAAATACTTTTTTCAAAGTTACAAATTGTCTCGCAGTGATGCCAGTTAAAACCTAGTTTTCCACAAGTTGGACTCCGACCTAACTACCTGTCAGTGGTGGAGTCGAGGACCTAACGCTCGAGGCCAAGTACCAAAAAAAAATTCTGAGGCCAAGGACTGATTTTTTGAGGACAGATCCTCTCGAGGCCAAGGACAAGAATGGTCAAAGCCCAGAGCACAATTTTTGTAAATTATGTTCGGCAAATTTTCGATTATTTTTAAACGCGAAAGTGTTTAAGATATTACATTTCGTTAAGTTTTTGATGATAGTTCGAAAATTGCAGTTTCTAAATTTTGTGATGTTATTTGAAGTTTTTACGCTTCAGCAGCAATGATCAATGAATGAATCAATGAATGAGCAATGAATGAAATGAGCAATCAATGATCAATGAATGAAAATATCAATGAATGAGCGCGTTCGCTTCGGCCACCAAAAGACACCTTGCAAAATTTAACAAAAGATATTTAACTGCAAAAAGTAACCTGAGGATTCCAGCAGGGCCGTATTAAGGAGGAAGGCTTTAGAGACGTTTGCCTTGGCTTCCCTTCAAAATGCCCACAATTGTAGAAAAGTAGAAACAAAAAATGTTTATTTCGCTGAAGCTTCGCCTCGTCATCTTTATGACGTCTGCAAAAAATTGATTAATTACATCGCGCATCTTTTCTGGCATTCGAACAAATATACAGTAATATTTAGTATCACACTTGTTTTTAATAATTATTCTTCATGCAGCGATTTTTTGTGATACAGTAGTTTATTATTTGGGATTCTTTGCGGAGATTTTTCTCACAAAAGTTGTTCAACGGATGTGGTTTTGTTCCCAGAACACTTACCAGTAATTAGAGTTGTTCTTTCTTATTTCAAAGCAAATGCTTTGCAATATTCGCTCGCGTATTTTCAGAACAAGTTGGCGTTCTCACAGATACGTTATTTTTTACTGGTATCTGGGATGCACTAACTCATTAGCATATTTAGTCTAATAGGCTGTCCCTGGTAACCGTATTACATTTTATTATCACGCACATTCTTTCTTCTGAATCTATACTCAGACACAGACAAGGTCATGTATTAGCATTAGCGACTCAAAGTTGTTTGTGTCTGACTCCCCGGATCCCTTGTTATGGTCCTGGATGGTTTTGGTTCTTTAATGTTTGTATCACCCACGGTTATGGATTCATACGGCTCTGTCTTCACTGTCTAGTCTTTGCACTCACGAAATCCAAAAGAACCTTGAACCTGTAAAACAGACAACAAATGAAATACTGTATATCAGTCTAGCAAAAATTTATCGATAAAAAGCGGCTGGGCAGACATTTAAACTGAAAAACTTGAATTAAAATAAAAACTTCCTGATGCTACTATTCAAAACTAAAACTGATCCCTTAGCTTTGCCGTTCTAGATTAAACAGAAAAAAGTACAATAAAAAACTTGAGTAAAAAAGGCGAAATGGCGCGTCTTCCAGGCAACTTATACAGAATTTCAAGTAGAAATTTGGAAAGACGCGCAACATATAACGTTATTCAAATTAGGATTAAAATGTGTGCAAAGCAAAAACTAATGTACGAAACTTTGATAAATGATCGTGCTATACCACCCACACCGGAAGTATTAGCAGAAAAACAAAAAACCATTCTACTCTGCCTTTTCCTTCATTTTCCACTATGCCATTTAAAAAAAAGGTTTAAAATTTGGCGATGACATACTTTGATTAAAGGAAATGAAATGACATGCTAGATCTTTTGTTTTTGGTTATTTTGTTTGTCAGCCAATCAAAAGATAATGCTGTCCTCGAGCGGAGGACTGGACATTTTCGAGGACTGGTAGGCTTCAAGACCAAGGAATTCAAAAGGTGTCCTCTGGAACCCGACTTCGGCTATCTGTCTACTTTTGCTTCCTTTTCCGCAACATGTAGTCATCGCTGAAGCCTAGCAACAAATCAAGAACTATGTTCTTCCAACTAAATAATTTTAGAAAGTTAAGTTTTAATTGGCAGCACTGCTAAGAAGATGTTTTTAATTATAGTGAAATACAGTATCGTGGTAACGATAACTTGAAGAAACCTGCAATTTGTTAAAAACATGTTTTAGAATTACATGCTTCTTTATCTTTTAATTGCAGCTGGGTGCTAATTACCTTTAAAAACTGCGTAGTATTAATTTTATAGCTTATTGTTGCTGTGGAGTTTTACTGTTCTCTGGTTATTGCGAATATTATAGTAAAGTTTGTATTTATTGTTATAAACTTTAATCAAAAACATGTACCCAAAATACTGTAGAACGTATTTATATTGAGACGTTTTGGTTAGTTTCTTCAAACCTTTGTCAATCTTATTCAAATAGAATCGACCTGCGTTTGAATAAGATTGACAATGGTTTAAAAAAATGAAACGAAACGTCTCAATAAATGCGTTCTACAGTATTTTGACTGAATTGTTTTTGATTAAATTATTCAAGAAGTCCTTTTACCAGGCTCCTGAGTATATTAAAGTTATTATAGCATAGTATATTAAATATTACATCAAGTATTATATTAAAGATTGTATCATAGTACACGAGTATATTAAACGTTGTGTTACAAATATTACATTTAAGTTTGTGTTGCACAGAGCGTTGTATGTTCTCAAGATTCAAAGTTAGGCTGCAACAAGAAAAAATTTTGCCCCCACACGACTGTTTTGGATCCGGCCCAACATAGAAGATCACACGGCCCGCTACCTCTTTGCAATTTTGAAGCCAATAAATTAGTTGAGCTGGTGAGCCACGCGAGTTAAAAGCAAAATGTTACTTCTTGATGTTTCTAAAAAATATTTTGAATAACGACAATCATTCCAAAAAGAATCATGTATCATTGTTTGGCAGCACTTAAACCCAACCTATACTGGGCGTAAAATTGTGAGCGTAAGAGCGTAGTAAGTCTATGAAAGTCACCAGCAAACGAAAACAAGCTTAAAGCTATGACAATTTGCAAAATGTACTTTCGTAGCTTCAAATTCACCATGGGATCTAAAGATGCTTTCAAGCCGAAAACAACATCAAATGATTCATTGATGTTACGATTAGATGGAAGAGGTAGTGGCAACCATCATCAAGTATCTCATATTAAGAGACATTGAGGCCCTGCAAACGTTAACCAACACCAAAGGACCTTAATTGTGAAATGTAAAAATTATAAAAAATCACTCATTTTTCTCGAAAATGCTAATTATTTGTGAAAGTTTCAGCGCGCTTTGATGTGGTGGAAGAAAACAAATTTGAGAGCCGCATAATATTTTTTGATTTTGAGGCGTTAGAAATACAGTTAATAAAGTCGTTTTCTCATTTTTCAAGCAATTTTAGTTATTTTTGAAACAAAACAAACATAAGAACAAAAACGATTGCCAATATAGAACTAAGCATAACAATTAATTTGACGCGTTTCGCTTTAACTTAAAGCATCATCAGTAGAATGAATTTGCAATGGCAGCGACAGGTCATAGGTTTAAACACACAAGAAAACACAGCCGAATAGCGACGTCATTTTTGAAAACAATTAAGCATTGAAAAGATACAGGGGCAAAGATTGATTGTCGACATTCAGTTGCGGTTCTATTTTGGAAATATGTAAGGTTTCTTTGATGCGTAATTTAGTCACGTAATAACTTCTGTCCAAAATTTTGGGTGAGTCAAAATCAATTTCGTGGTTGGGATTATTGAGCAAATGTTTGCAAACTTCAGCATCTTCACACGTGCGATGTTCATTGAGGCGAGTAATTAGGTTCCGTTTGGTTTGGCCAATATAATTTTGACCACAACTACAAGTTAATTGATACACAACACCTGACGAATGTAATAACGACTGACGAATGTAATATTTCCGTATAAAGATCGTCAGTCGTTATTACATTCGTCAGGTGTTGTGTATCAATTAACTTGTAGTTGTGGTCAAAATTTTATTGGCCAAACCAAACGGAACCTAATTACTCGCCTCAATGAACATCGCACGTGTGAAGACTCTGAAGTTTGCAAACATTTGCTCAATAATCCCAACCACGAAATTAATTTTGACTCGTCCAAAATTTTGGACAGAAGTAATCACGTAACTAAATTACGCATCAAAAAAACCTTACATATTTCCAAAATAGAACCGCAACTGAATGTCGGCAATCAATCTTTGCCCCTGTATCTTTTCAATGCCTAATTGTTTTAAATTGTTGTTTAAAAATGACGTCGCTATTCGGCTGTGTTTTCTTGTGTGTTTAAACCTATGACCTGTCGCTCTTTTATTCAATTATGACAAATCTTAAGCCATACCGTGGTTACCTGAATTAATGGGAGGCTATTGTATATAAATTCGTGCTTCTTACTTTGCAAATTCATTCAACTGATGATGCTTTAAGTTGAAGCGAAACGCTTCTAATAAATTGTTATGCTTAGTTCTATATTGGCAATCGTTTTTGTTCTTAGATTAAGCAGAAACTCCGACCGTTATGCTCCAAAACAAACATATTTTTTCAATTTATGGCCTGCAACCCTGCGGCTTAGGACCAGGTTCCAGACGGTTGTGTGTGCGAATGACATATCAAACACAAATTTAAGATTAAGATGCCGAAAATTGCACTTTTTAAGGACCAAATCGTTAACGAAGATTTATTTCGGCCAAGACCTTGTTTAGTTTGTCTTTGACCCGCGAATACGAAAAGGTTTCCGACCCCTGGTAAAAGTCGTTAAATACGCAAATAAACGACTACTATAACTTGTAAATTTATGACGTACGGAACTATGTGATATTGCACACACGAAGAAATTATCTGTAGTATTACGTCATAACATCTGGTAAAAGCGTACGGATATTCCGACTACAACGCTCACGTTTCAGAGTAGCGTTCAGCATTTCCGCAGTATCAACATAAATCGATGTTTCCTTGCGATATTCAGCCTTGAGCAAAATGAAGAAGCAAGTGGCTGTAATTTAACGAAGCAGGACATCCTGACGCGACCGACCTGACGCGAGACAACTCACCCCGGGAATCCTGACGCCAGGGACATACTGACGCTAGGGACATCCTGACGCTAGGGACATCCTGACGCCAAAAGCTCCAAACTTTTGCGCTCTGCTTTTTTTCTTTTTCTTCTTTTCGCTTTTCCGCGCTACGCCACAGCTACACTTTTAACGATTAACGTTCGATTATTGTGATGTAAGTATAATATTTTCCGTTAATTGCAAACTTCATACGAATCTCTGTTTTGCAGAAACAACTCAAAAGCGAGGTGTATTTTTGCGACAAAAATCGTGATGAAATCAAAGTCGAGTTAGCGAATATGTAAAATCGCTGGCGATAAGTTTCAAACGATGACCGAATGCCGCGATTGAAAGTAATATATGTTTTGCTGTTATTAAACGACCGCGTAGATATTTCATAAACAATAATATGCGTAATTCATTTACTAAGAAAAATGCTCTGAAAGGAATTGTATGTTAAAAGAAAATAGTAAAAATATAATTCAAAGTCAAGTACTGCAAATCGAAATTAATTAATGCGGCGATTAAAATTTAGCATTTTTACCTATTATTATTGGATGAC
The DNA here is from genome assembly GCA_963965965.1 of Trididemnum nubilum. Taxonomy (NCBI): domain Eukaryota; kingdom Metazoa; phylum Chordata; class Ascidiacea; order Aplousobranchia; family Didemnidae; genus Trididemnum; species Trididemnum nubilum. Next base: position 37,793,118 of record OZ014483.1, on the reverse strand, counting down.
CACCTAGCAATTTTACACGCATTTTCATAAAAAAAATTGCTAGTTTTTGGTCAGCAATAATTTATCGATAGCATTTCGATTAGCAGCTTGTTGTCATTTTTGTGATCTTACTCTTTAATGAACTGAAAATTTTGGAGCTTATCCAAATTAGTAACTTGTTATTATTTAAATGCTTTGATTTTGCTAGCGGAGAAATTACGATAATTTGGCATGCTGATGTGAAGCGTGCGACCGTGTTGTTTTGTTCTTTCGAAGTTAAAAACTGCGATTGCAAAAACTAATGGCTCCATTTATCAAGGTTAAAACCAAATAAACCACCCATTGGGAAAGTAATTAGTTGGATAATTACAAACTATTGCACAATATTTTTAATCTATTTTCCTTCTTGGCCGTAATTTCAACTTTGCTTTCAAACGTTGTCTATCGACAAATTATTGCTGACCAAAAACTAACAATTTTTTTATGAAAATGCGTGTAAAATTGCTAGGTGGTCATCCAATAATAATAGGCAAAAATACTAAATTTTAATCGCCGCATTAATTAATTTCGATTTGCAGTACTTGACTTTGAATTATATTTTTACTATTTTCTTTTAACGTACAATTCCTTTCAGAGCATTTTTCTTAGTAAATGAATTACGCATATTATTGTTTATGAAATATCTACGCGGTCGTTTAATAACAGCAAAACATATATTACTTTCAATCGCGGCATTCAGTCATCGTTTGAAACTTATCGCCAGCGATTTTACATATTCGCTAACTCGAGTTTGATTTCATCACGATTTTTGTCGCAAAAATACACCTCGCTTTTGAGTTGTATCTGCAAAACAGAGATTCGTATGAAGTTTGCAATTAACGGAAAATATTATACTTACGTCACAATAATCGAACGTTAATCGTTAAAAGCGTAGCTGTGGCGTAGCGCGGAAAAGCGAAAAGAAGAAAAAGAAAAAAAGCAGAGCGCAAAAGTTTGGAGCTTTTGGCGTCAGAATGTCCCGAGCGTCAGGATGTCCCTAGCGTCAGGATGTCCCTGGCGTCAGGATTCCCGGGGTGAGTTGTCTCGCGTCAGGTCGGTCGCGTCAGGATGTCGCGGACCGGTAATTTAAAGGGACAGTAGAAATATGTGAAGAATACGCATCGGAAAAGTTTTTCGTTTTGTGGCAGGTCAAAGTGAACGCGCGCCGATTGCGGTTTACCGACTTCACTGCTCAGCCAATGAGGATTATGATCTGTTGAGTTTTTAAGCTTTTGCTTCAAGTTATTTCTAGTTTGCTGCTATTCTGTTGCTTCGATTCATGACGTCATTGATTGGAGCAGTCGCGTGACTGCAACAGTTGGCACTTTTAAGGATTGCTTTATTTTTTAATAGTCGATGTTGTGAGGTCAGAAAAATAAGCTTACAATAGAGAACATTTGTCAGAAAAATGGCTAAGGGTCTAGAGGATTTGAAACCTCTCTTTGTCATTTCAGATTTCAGTCTGAAACTTTAACCCGAATTTGCAAGTTTTTAAATCTAGTTTTAGGGTTTGCACTGTGCACTGACCCAGCAGATAAAACGCGGGTTTTTGAATGCAAAACCCGATAAGCCCGAAACCAGGGTTTAAAAAAGCAGATCCGAATCGTACACTCTTTGTTAGAAACAAACTCAACTTAGAGGCTGTTTCTTTTGCACCATTTTTGCTGCATCACAGAAAATATGCGTTCCACATTAATTTTGCATTATCGAGTATGAACCATAATGTAAAAGAATTAGGTGATTTTTGACAGTTTGCAATAAATTCTACAGTTCTCTCTGAATGTTTAAAATGTTATGCCCGATAAATCTGAAATAAATCGGTTTTGCTTTGCAAACACTCCCTTAATTTACAAACCTGCCCGCTAAACTCGCAGACCACAATAATTGCTGACCAGTACTTAAATTGTAAGGGGGACGCGTCCCCCCATCGAAACTTAGCATCCCCCATCGGAATTAAGCGTCCCCCCCATCGAGATTAGGCGTCCTCCCCCATCGAGACTAAGCGTCCCTCGATCAAGATTCAACCTCCCCCATCAAGATTTAACAAACCCCACACCAAAAGAAGGCTTCCTGGATATTTAGACAAAAAAGTGGCTGCTGATTTGAAAAATTCGAAAATCCGGCAAAAGTCAGCGCCGAAGGTAAAGTCCACGAGGACGTCCATGGCCTACAGCACACATTTTAAAGTCCTTGGCCTCCCAGCCTACAAGTCCTCAAAAATATCCTGTTCTCAGCTCGAGGACAGCATTATTTTTTGATTCGATGAAAAGGAAAATTACTGGACAAAAAATAATCCAAACTTCTAGCTTGTCAATTCGTTTCATTTCTTTATCATTTTAACCCATTAAATCCCAAATTTTGCTTTTTGAATATTTTTCGTCTAAAATATTTCAGTCTGCCCTACTGAACGCATAACAGTCAAAAAATCTGAAAAATTGTATATCTTTGTTTGTTTATTGAAAAGTACGTTGGTACCCTATTAGCGTATCGTAGGCACATATGACACTATATAAACTTTACCAATTACGAAATTCAAATACTGTAGTCAAAATACAACCAAATTCACATAAACTGTAAAGACGTATGCAAGAATTTTGATAAGGGGGGGCAGTGATGAGAATCATAATGTGACGTCATAATTTAATTTTTGACGTCACAATAACACACGTAATTTTTTTAACCTTTTTCCATTTAAAGTTAATGATGGAGAAATTATACGTATTGGATAGCTGGAGTTTTGGCCTCAGTTAATGGCTTAAGATAATGAGAATTCGCTTCAATTTTTGCTCCTTGAGAAAATTCGGAATGTTCTTTGATTGTAAGTCATTATTTCTTTCGCCAAAGCTACATGCACTTGTACTGAAAGTGAAAAACATCAATGTAGTTTTAGTTTGTAATCATGAAAACGAAAATTGGAAAGCTTGCAACGTATAATTATGCGAATGATAACGAATTATTTGGATGTAAATGGTCACCTACCACAGTTAAAAATATTTGCCTCCCTGAAAGTCTAACAAAAAAAAAACAAACAATTGAATAAGTAAATGAAGTTCGAATAATCATCAGTAACTTATGCTACACCTTTCATCAACAGGCATCTAGAAATATCTGACAATGGAAATTGAACTCTGTTACTGTAGGCAATAGCTCCAAAAATGGTTTCAAATATCTTACATCAATAATGATACATTAAGGAGTATCATCATAATTTTGATATTGGAGTGTTCTCTAATCCAATTGTGACACCGGAAACTTTTATCAAATTATTTCCGTAAAAACAATCTTATATTTCATGTTAGCCTCAATGCGATTATAACGTCATTACGAGACCCTTCACAACAACACACCATTATATGGTATTGGAACATTCCTAAATGTAGTTATGAGTATGACACCTAAGAATTAATCAAGTTAAGTTTATCCACTCATTTCGGTAAGAACAACTAACAAAATTACGTACCACACCAAAAATGTTAACATAGGCTTTCGTGCCTACGATACCCTAATAGGGTAATAAAGAAATATTATCATATTTACTTTCGCTAAACCAATTATTACTATTTCATCATTACTTAAATATCTACAACGATTATTCTACACGACTAAACTAAAAATTACGTTTTTAATATAAATTTAACTAAAATAATTACTTACCTACCTTTTCGAGAATTGCGACTCTCATTTTTCTATCTTCTGTAAGTTAACTGTCTTTAAAACTGAAACTGAGCAAAATTTCGAACTAACACGTGGCAAGCAGTAACTCAGCTATCTAATCTCCATGGTTATATAAACAAGTAGCACTTTGAAGAGTTGAATAATTAGATAATGCAATTTTAGAATGATACCAGAGGTGGAGTCGAGGACACAAGGCTCGAGGCCAAGGCGAAGGACACAAAAAAAGCCGAGGCCAAGGCCAAGCCTTTCCGAGGACAGACCCTCTCGATGCCAAGGACAGGAATGCTCAAGGACCAAGGACACAGCCGCAAGTGTTCTCAAAAAAAAAAGGTCTTCAAAAAAAGTTTTTCGGCAATCTCCAATTTATAGGCGTGGCCAGAATATTTGATTGGGGAAGCCAAACCACAAATGACGTCATCAAAAATTTTCAAAAGAGAAACTTTCTGTGGGACAAAGATATCGTAGGATGGAAGATCTGAAATCGTTGCCTGTTGGCACTAAACCAGGATTTTGCTAAGGGAGAGGACTTAAAGTAATAGTTGAAAAGTAAAAATATCTAACTTTGGAGACGTGTTGAGAAAGCTAGAGTTCTGTAACTCAAACGTGTCACAGACGTGGGTCTGGAAGCGGGGCCCCCAGCTGCCGGAGTCTATGGGGGTCTGGGGGTGAAGCCCCCAGCTGTTGGGCGATTTTGCAATTTTTTGAAAAAAAAAGCTATTTTAATGCCATTGAATCACATTTCGCACGGGTTCAGAGCCATTTAAAAGTACTGAATTTTTGAAATTTGAAAGCCAATTAAAAGATGAAATTGTTTAATGCTCCTTTTACTTGCAATTTAAGTCCAAAACACGTTTAACATCTTGCATTCTTGTATTAAATGTTAATTGTATATGATTTGGTCAGGTAGGGGAAGTAAGGTGCATTGTTTTTTGTTACATTTTAGCAGTAAATAATAATCCACTCGAAGATTTTCCTAAGAGATTTTTGTTTTGTCATGAAAATAACCAGTTATAGGAGTATATGTTCGGCCAAGGGGCCCAGGCCCCCTAAATTGAAGTTCAATGGTTTGCTCAATCAGCATTTTCCATGGCTAATTTTTTTTAAGTATTTTGTGCGTAAAAACCGGCGAGGTGGAGGTGAATTACTGAATTGTTATGGAAAAAAGGTGCAATAGAAGGTTACGCCTACTAACCATGTTATTGCCGGGCCGGATTTACATTACGCTGGGGCCCCTGGCACTTAGGGGATTTTTGCAAGATCTTTCTGCCAAATATAGGTAAAGATCAAAAAAAGTCTCACCTTCTGAGCGCTGGGCCCTGGCACTCTGCCATAGAATAAATTCCGCCCTGGTTGTTGCATTATGTTCATGAAAAGGTTACATAAGGGCCTAGGTAGCAACTTTTGAGAGAAAAACCCTTAATTTCACACATTTAAACTGGTTGGCAAAAATTGAATTGAGAGGACCCGGGGCCCCTGGTCTTTAATATTGTTGTTAGCTACTGTTGTAAGCGAAAAATGCTAAAAAGAAATTGAAACTGAAGAACAACAGGCTTTTTTGTCACATTTTTGTCATTGGCAAAATTTCGATTGGGGAGGGGCCCGGGCCCCCTGCTCCCCCCTGGCTACGCCAATGCTCCAATTGAGAAAAACAAAAACGGTGTTTGCTAGTTTTCCGCGAGGTTTCTGGTGTTTTCCAACAAAATTTCAACGGTTAAAAAAATAGTGCTGTCCTCGAGCCGAGGACAAAGCAATTTTCGAGGATCTAAGGCTTCGAGGCCAAAGCAAAGGACTTGAAAATGTGTCCTCGAGGACTCCATCTCTTGTAGGCATAAATGGGTTTATAGCCAAGTCATAATAAATCTTATTTTAAATGGCGTTGTGTGAAAGCTTTAATCGGAGAATGAGGTAGCATAAGGCAGTCTAGAATGCTTTTTTTCTCCAATGCTGGTCGTACAAACAGCAAAGCACTAAAACCGTCCAGGGTCATAACAAGAAATCCGGTAGTGCAAACACAAGCATTTTTGAGTGGCTGAAGCGAAAAGATGACTGTGCCTATCTGAGTGCAGATTCAGAAGAAAGTATGTGCGGAATAATGAAATGTAATGCAGTAACCTCTCGTACTAAATACGTTAGTATACATCCCTGATATAACTAATAAAATTACAGATCGTATGTTAAGAACCAGGCGCGTATTTAGGGGGGGGGGTTGGGTCAGGGTTGCCAGGATAGTGTAATTAGCTTAGAATAGTATGCAAAATTGTGGCATGCCCCCCCCCCCTCTTTGTAATTTCGGCAGAAGGTTTGAGCACAGAAATGGTGGGCGAAGACCATTTCTTCGGCCTAAATTTGAGTGTAAACCTTTTTCTTTTTTTTTGGTATTCACCTAATTTCGGAAATGTGAAGACCTTGAAGACTTTTGATCTTCACCTAAGTTCGGGCAGGAAAACGGACTTGGTTTTGCGCTGAAAAATTTTTATTCTGGTCTCCATTATTCTCAAACTTTCTGTATGTTCTGGCTCCCTCCCCCCTTTCGAAAATCCTGCGTTGGCTACTGTTGAGAACGCCTTGTTCTAAAAATACTTAAGCGAATATTGCGAAGAATTTGTTTTGAGATATGATCGAGCAATTCTATAGTTACTGACAAACGATCTGGGCGCAAAGCCACATTCGCTGAACGATTTTTGTGTTGAAAATCGCTGCTGAGAATTCCAAACAATAAACTGCTTTATCTATGTCAGAAAAAACGTTGCGCCAAGAATCATTAAAAAAGCAAGTGTGAAATTAAATATAACTATAATTTTCCGAATGCCTGGAAAGATTCACGGTGTACTTAAAATCAGTTTTTCACACGACGTCATAAAGATAAAGCAGAAAAGGAGGCGAAGCTCCAGCAAAAAATTGGACATTTTCAGAAAAAATAATGAGTTACTTTTTTTGCGTTTCTACAATTGTGAGCCTTTCGAAGGGGGCCCGGGGAGAAAATCACAAATGTCTTCAACGCCTTCCTTCTTAATACAGCCCTGTTGGAATCTTCAGGTTACTCTTTGCAGTCAAATACCTCATGTTAAATTTTATAAAGTGTATTTTGGCGGACGAAACGTGGTCGCTCATTCATTCATAGGCAATAGGCATTAGATGCGAGAATATGACTGTAGAGTACGGTACATAGGGAGACCACGAAACAGCGAAGCGCTGACCGCGTCAGGGCCACCCTATTTCACACACTTTTGCTTTTATGAAGTAGTGCACAGCGTTTCGTTGTAAGCTTTCGAGGAGGGTGGAATGCCAACCGCTCTGTAGTGTTTTTATGATAAATCTCTTCAGAAATTTTTTGTTTGCTTCAAACCAACTTTAGTTTGAGTTACTTTATTTCAAATTACTCATATTTTATCACAAATAACTCCTAAGAATTTAAAGTTGGCTAAAGTAAGGGAAAGTTTCCCAATTTTGAGATTTCCCAAACGCACTTTCTGAAATCGGAGCAGTTTTAGGCTCATTTTTAACTTAAATGACGTCATAAGACGTTTTTGTGTCTCAACCGCTTTGATTTAGGCATTTTATTTTATGATTTAGTATCAAAAACAAGCTTCTGCACAAAATTTCTGCTGCCTTAAAAAATATGGATTTGACGTCACTATGATGACGCCACCAACCACTAGCATGCGCAGGATTTTCGAAAGGGGAGGACCCAGAAAATTTGAGAATATTTGAGACCAAAAGAAAAGTTTCTCTAGTCAGAATTAGTCCGGTTTTTGGCCCAAAATTAGGTGAAAACCAAAACCAAAAAAGTCTTCAGTCAGATTCTGTCCGTTGGTGTGCTCAAACTTTGTGCCAAAATTACGAAGGGGGAGGCCATGCAGACTTTTGCATACCATTCTATGCTAATGATACTACCCTGGCGACCCAAAGGGGGGGCATGGCACCATGCTTCCCCTAAATACGCCCTGCCACTAACTCAAAACCCTTTTTAGTTCTGGTAAACACCAACCCACATACCATACTTTGGTTTTTCCATTACTTTTGGTTTAGAAGTTAGATAAGGAGTTCGGCTTTATTTTACACTCGGATGCAATTTTGTAGATCACCTGAAAAAAAATTTTGATGACCTTTTTTTGGAGATCGCCTGAAAAATTAAAAAAAAAATTTTTTAAGACCTTTTTTTGGAGAACACTTGCCGCCTATGTCCTTGGTTTTTGGCCTCGAGCATTTCTGTCCTTGGCTTCAAGAGGGTCTGTCCTCGGAAGGGCTGTCCTTGGCCTCGAATTTTTTGTATGTCCTTGGCCTTGCGCTTGAGCCTTATGTCCTCGACTCCTCCTAGATTCGTTTACGTCTGACAAGCTAAAGTTATTCGTGAAAATTAATGTCAATTAATATTTTCGGAATAAAACTACAAAATGAGCAATTATCAATCGGTGTAAAGGTTTTGCAATAAAGCAGTACAAAAAAATTAAAAATCTAAATGGTAAAAAAGAGGACATTTGGCCACTTTTGAGTGTCCTCGGAGGACGATTCATTTTTTCGAAAAAAGAGGAAAATTTCTCTTAAAAGAGAACGTATGATACGTCCTATCTTCCTGCACTTTGTCACTTTATTCAAAATTAATTCAGGAAAAAAGCTTGGAGTGAGACAGCAAAGCAACTTGCACTGAGAAAGCCAGAAATTTTGCTGCGGGGAATTGTACACACGAGTAATTTTAGTTTTTTCGGCTTTTGTGTAAAAAAAAAAGTCGCTCATGGTCCGTTAATTATAACCCAAAACTTGAAATCGTGCTGTGGATTGGACTTTCAAAACTAGAATTAAATTGGACGAAATGAATTGTTTGTTACGGTTCAGTGGCGCAACCAGGGGAGGCTAAGGGTCTTCAGTTTCCCCCTTAGCCAAACTGCCGCAGTCACGCAACCGCTCCAACCAATGACGTGTAATATTGAATCAAACCAAGTAACGGAATAACAGCACACAAGACGCAACTTCAACAGCATAGCTTTATAAAGAAATCCAGCCAAGCTTTTGTAGAATGCACAACCAAGCCGGTTGACCGCATTCGGAAAGCGTTTATTACCGTCGATAGAAAACTATATCGTACATTTAACCCTAATTGCAAGCGTTTAAAGCGCATTGAAAACTAATTATGATTCATATCTTGCCATGCAAAACAAAATTGGTTGTTTTTCCTTTATATCTTTGAAGCTTATATCAGAATTTTTTGACTTCTGCATCGAAAGATATTTGCATTTTTTCCCGCTAATTGTAGCAATCCTGCCATTTTTTAGTTTTTAAATCAACCGTTAGATGTCGTTCGTGTGGACGCATCGATAATTGTAAATAGAACCCATATCATTACCATGGTTACAAGCAGAGGTGGAGTCGAGGACACAAGGCTCGAGGCCAAGGCCAAGGACACAAAAAAAATCCGAGGCCAAGGACAACCTTTCCGAGGACAGAACCTCTCGAGGCCAAGGACAGGAATGTTCGAGGCCAAGGACCGAGGACACAGGCGCAAGTGTTCTACAAAAAAAAAAAAACGTCTTCAATAATTTTTTTTAGGCGATCTCCAATTCATAGGCGTACCCAAAATTTTTGATTGGGGGAGGTCTAAACCACAAATCACATGAAATGACGTCATCAAAATTTTTCCAAAGAGGAAGTTTTTGTGGAACAAATTCATTGTAGGATGGAAGATCTGAAATCGTTGGCTGTTGGCACGTAACCAATATTTTGCAAAGGGAGAGGGCTTAAACTAATAGTTAAAAAACGCAAATATTTAACTTTGGAAACGTGTTGAGTAAGCTGGTGTAACTCAAAGATATCACAAACGGGAGGTCTGGCGGCGAGGCCTCCAGCCGCCAGAGGCTTTGAGGGGGGAATTTTTTGTAAGTTTTTGGAAAAAAAAGCTATTTTAATGCCATTGAATCACATTTCGCAAGTGCACAGAGCCATTTAAACGCACTAGATTTTTGACATTTGAAAGCAATTGAAAAAACCAAATTGGTTAATACTCCTTTTACTTGCAATTTAAGTCCAAAACACGTTTAACATCTTGGATTTTGGGGTTAAATTTAATTGTAAGTGATCTGGTCCAGGTAGGGGAAGTAAGGTGCATTGTCTCTTCCAACATTTTAGCAGTAAGTAATAATCCACTCGAAGATTTTCCTTAGAGATTTTTGTTTTGTCAAGACAATAACCAGTTATAGGAGTACATGTTCGGCTAGGGGGCCCAGGCCCCCTCAATTGAAGTTTAATGATTCGTTCAATCAGCATTTTCCATGGCTAATTTTTTTAAAAAGTAATTTGTGCGTAAAAACCGGCAAGGTTGGAGGTGAATTACTGAATTGTTATTGAAAAATGGTAAAATAGATGCTTACGGCAACTAACCATGTTATTGCCGGGCCGGATTTATTTCGCGCTAGGCCCCTGGCACTTAGGATATTTTCGCAACATCTTTCTGCCAAATATAGGTGAAGACCAAAAAAAGTCTTTCGATTTTAGCTCGGAGCCCTTAGCTGGTACTCAGGCGCGTAGCCAGAAATTCGCAATGGGGAAGGGCTGTTTTGGGGGTCTGGGGGCAGGCCCCCAGTCGCCGGAGGCCAATGGGGGTTAGGGGCGAAGCCCCCAGCTGCCGGAGGCTGGGGGTATGGGGGCGGAGCCTCCAGCGCTCGAAAATGTTGCATTTTTTTGCAAAAATAACTTAATTTTAGAGCTATTTTAATACAAAATAATGCTTTTTAAACGTGGCATAGAAATTGGCAGCCCAACATGATTCAACTGGTTGCATTAATGGGCTATATGGGAAGTGGCTAATGATAACATTGCAGTTCTCTTGTTTACGTGCTGGTAAAACATAAAATCCTATTATTCAATAAAACTCACACGGAGTAATCTATTTCGTCGATGTTTTATAACGAAAATAATTGGGGGAAGGGCTAATGGAAAGATATTTGAGAGGAGTGACTGGTAATTAACTAACACCATAGGTGTGCAAGTTAATGCAAAACGTTAGCTTCGTTAGCCACTAGTCCGTTAACAAACTTCACGCCTCCGTTAACGTTAATCCGTTATTTTCAGCTTTAATTAACGGAAGTTAATAAAGTCCGTTAATTCGTTAACATTTTGTAATTTACATTTCTTGTTATTCACTCGCTTCTAGAATACGTATTGACACTGTAGAGCTGATAGTAAGAAAATATTTATTGCTGTGGTGGTCTTTTTGTGTTTTGAAGTTATATTTTACAGTCTAATCTAATTTCAAGATAAAAATATAAGTTCACATGCACTAACGAAGCTGCGATTGGAAAATCTTTGGAAATTGTGATCAGCGATAATTAATTGATACCAGTGCAAAATGGTTTGTCCAGGTACGATGAATGAATAATGGTGCAAAATATATACGATAAAAACCTTAACGGAAGTTAACGGAAGTTAATTTAGTCCGTTAACAGAACTTAACGGAAGTTAATTTAGTCCGTTAACATGAAGAAACTTTTTAACGGATTAACGAGTTAATGAAAAAGTTAGCTTCGTTATTAACGGATTAACAATTAACGGACTTGTGCCCACCTATGACTAACACTGAATAGCCCCCCCCCTACCCTAATTCCTGAGTTTATGGAGCATTTGTTGGTAAAACCTATGTTAGGAGTTTTTACATTTGCGATCAAATTTGATTGTTTATTTTCGGGCATTTTTTCAAAGTTTTCATTGATTTGTGACTTTAATTTTTGGCAATTAGCCCCCCCCCTGAATATATGTTTCAAATGATGCTTTAAATCACTTTTTAGTCAATTCCAGCGCAAAAAACAGTCTCAAAAGAGCTAAAAACGTGGTATTTTCCTTGTTCTGCATTTTGGTTGACAGGCCAATGGGGAGGGGGCTATATTCCCCGCCTTTCCCATGGCTACGTTACTGCTGGTACTGCGTCACATTATGGTAAATCCGGCCCTGATTAATGCTTTACGTTCACAAAAAGGCTAAATGTGGACCTGAGATAGCAACTTTTAAGACAAAAACTCTCCGTTTTCTTCGGGTCATACGTTTAAATTGACTGGCAAAAATTGAATTGAGGGCAACGCGGAGCCCCTGGTCTTCAATATAGTTTTTAGTTATACTGTTGTAAGCGAAAAATGGTAAAAAGAAACTGATGCTGAAGAAACTATAGGCTTTTTTGTCACAGTTTTGTCATTGGTGAAATTTCAATTGGGAAGGGGGGTGGACCCCCAGCCCCCCTCCCCTTGGCAACGCCTTTGCTCCAAGTGAGGAAAACAAAAGAGGTCCTCGCAAATTTTCTGCAATGTTTCTGGCGTTTTCCAACGAAATTTCAACTGTTCAAAAAATAGTGCTGTCCTCGAGCCGAGGACAGGGCAATTTTCGAGGACTTGAGGCTTCGAGGCCAAGGACTTGACCTTCGAGGCCAAGGCCAAGGCCAAGGACTTGAAAATGTGTCCTCGAGGACGTCCTCGAGGCCAAGGACGTCCTCGAGGACTCCACCTCTGGTTACAAGAACGCATAAATTATCCTAAACCTAACCCTATTCTAAACCGACAAAAAGTAAATATTAAAATATGCACGAAGAAATATTTTTTATTTCGTATTATTCTCTTTATCTCAAAAAATTTTGGTAAAATAGGTTAGTCAATACCTGCATTAGGCCTAGGCTACTAGCCAACCATTAGCCTACCAGTGAATTTTTAAAAGCCTTAAAGTCTAGTCTTGCCCATTGTACTTTCAATCCGGGCTTTATTTGCTCTAACAATCAGAGGTAGAGTCGACGACACAAAGCTCGAGGCCAAGGCCAAGGACACAAAAAAACTCCGAGACCAAGGCCAAGAACAGCCTTACCGAGGACAGACCCTCTCGAGGCGAAGGACAGGAATGGTCGAGGCCAAGGCCAAGAACCACGGACACAAGCGCAAGTGCTCTCCGAAGAAAAAAGGTCTTCAAAAATTTGTTTTCGGCGATCTCAAAAAAAAAAGTTTTCCAAAAACTTTTTCAGGCGCTCCACAAACTTTTAACAACTCAAAAAATAGTGCTGTCCTCGAGCCGAGGACAGGCCAATTTTCGAGGACTTGAGGCTTCGAGGCCAAGGTCAAGGACTTGACCTTCGAGGCCAAGGCCAAGTACTTCAAAATGTGTCCTCGAGGACTCCACCTTTGCTAACAATTACAAAAAACGATTAGGTAGCCTAAGCCTATATGACATGAGCCAAAATTGTCCATATCCGATCAGCCCAGGGACGTAGCCAAAAGGGAGCACGGCGGCAACTGCCTTTAAAAAATTCTCTTTGCCCCCCAAGTCAAAATGTCCCAAGTCAGCCAATTGCAAGTAAAACCATGTTTTAGCTCCGCGGAGACCTTTTTTTTTCTTGGTCTTCACTCAAATTCGGGGGCATTATCAGCTCTTCATTCTGCGAAGACTTTTTTTTTTGAGATCATTGCGAAGCCATTGCACCCCCAAATTTTGCTTCGCCCCCAAATTTTTACTTGCCCCCCAAAAAATTTCGTTCTGGCTAAGTGCTGGATCAGCCTAAGCCTATTTTTGAAGTTTAATTTTATGCAGTCAAACTCAACCTCTTAAATTTGAGGCTAATGTCGCGAAAATAATTGTTTTTTTCAAATTTATACACCAGTACCTCTTGTCCGCAGAGTCCCTTAAAATTAACCATATGGGTTTACATTTTAATCATGTACAGGGAGTCCTCGACTTACGACGTTGATCCGTTCTTGAGACGCAGTGTAACCCGAATTTCAGTGTAAGTCGGAACACTATACACGAATTATTCTATACATATGGTACTGTACTGTAAAGTGTGGTACCGTAATAAAATGTACAAATAATGCAAAAAAGTTCGCAATGGTTCACGTCATTTACGATGCAAATGACGAAAACCAATGAGCCCAAAGCACTGTATTTCTTGATCACAATGATCCAGTTTAAGGGCTTCGATATCACAGTACTGTATTATCATTTATATTTTTATGGAGTGCGTTCGTAACCTCGAAACAGCGTAAGTCGAGACCGTTGTAACCCGAGGACTTACTGTATGTTTTTTTCTGTTATCCACGACAATTATGAGCTATATTAAGTCTCTGTGCCAGGTCACAAAATCTTTGATCCGCACCTGCTAATGGATTCTTTTTCGATAGGTTGTTGAAACGACTCAGACTAGCCAGTCACCTAAAAACAACGATTTCGACTCTGTTTAACATGAGAATTTACACACCTGTCATATTATTCTACTTGTCAGGCCTACATGGTAAGAAATTAGCAAGCTAATTCAGCTATGGCTGTAACATGCAGGCAATATGCAACACATTCTGTTTGAGTTTAAAGCAGCACGTAAATGACTAATTCACTTTGACCGTGTAAAATTTTCGATGGCAGCAGCAGTAAATAGCCATTTTAAAGAGTAATATTACGTAGTTTTGAATAGTAGAAGGTAACAAAAAAACCATTTGAAATCATCAGTTAATAGAATATTGTCTTAACGAGGTTTGGAGATTAAAAGGGGTGAAGCGTCAAACCAATTTCGATAGTTTATAATAGCTAAAATCCAAATATAATTTTTGAATGTATTGTTTCTCATTTTGGGGCTGCGGTTGCATAAATATTCAACAAACACAAAGAGATATCCCCAGTGCCGTCGCTACGGGGGAGAAAGAGGCCCGCGCCCCTCTAACGGCTGTTTGTGCCCTACCATTTTGGTTTGTTCAAAACACTGTTTTTGGAATATCACGCAACGACAACACAACAGACAATGATTAAAAAAGAAATAATGCTGCTCAAACGTAATTCTCGTCTGACGTTTTCTCGATTCTTTGCAAAATTGCTGGCAACCAGCTGTTTTACATAAATCTGACGCAATAATCCGTCTTATTAACTCGCCTTTACGAATGTGTCGCGTAAGGTAGATGTAAGCCAGTAGAATCGTTACGGTACTGTATTAATGATTACTTTGTCATCTTCGTCAGAATATAACTCAAAAGGTATTTCTTACTCCTATACCACAGTCTAGTGAACCCTCAATTTATCTATGGATTTTTAACACGGGGATTTGTAAGAACAATTCTGTGCCACATCCCATACAAGTCTTGCAAAACAGACTAGTAAGAATTATATGCCGTGTAAGGAAAAGTGATCATACCGCAAACAATTCTTTATATCATAAACTGAACATACTAAAAATAAAGATATATATTACTTAGAGATGGCCAAATGTAAGTATTTATGTCACAACAACAAGCTCCCAAAACTATTTAACCATTGTTTTAAAGGCGTTAACTCTGAGCATAATTATAACACTAGAAATGCTAGTCGTAAAATTAACAGTTTTATTCAATTTATTCCAATACAAATAAACTAGCACAGCCATTCGGTGGTGCACAAATTTGGAACAACTTGCACCTAGAATGGAAAGATTTCTCTTACTACAGATTTAGAAAAAAACTATAAAATGCTACTTTGTTGCGAATTATTTATAGCTAAATCATAATTGCTATTTGATCAAAAATATTGGTCTGCAATAATTGTGTTTGTTATAATTACTTTGTATATAATGTGCAAAGTGTAAAAATACATAACTTGCGATGTGCGATTTTGCTTTCTGTGCTTTTGTTGCTTTCTTTGCTTTCTGCTTGACCGGAAAGACAAGTAGACTTAAGAAGGAAAGGGTGTCTGCGACAATGCGATCATTCAGGCTCTTTTGTGGTCATCCTAAGCAGTACTATATTTCAATGTGCGATAAGTTGTTTTTTCACTCCTTGTTGTTGTATATGGACATGAATAGTCGTGATTCTGATGTGAAACATTTCGTGAAAAATTTTTTATAAACATCAACTGTTTTTGTTTTTTTAAAGCACACCCAAGATTTTTACGTCGCAGTCAGTGGCGCAACGAAGGGGAAAAGGGGCTAAAGGGACTTCAGCACGCCATATCCAACTCACTTAGAAAATTTATCCTCAAAATACGAGCATTTAGACGTGCTTTAGACTTGACCAGAAGTAATGGGGGGATGAAGATGCTAAGCAATCTAATTCTTTCAAATGACTTCTGAATTTTAGCAATTTATTTAGCAATTCATTTGGTTTCAAAAACGTGCGAAATGTGATTAAAATGGCGTTAAAACTTAAAGTTTCTATTTTTTGCCGCAAAATTCCAAAAATCGCCCAGCGGCTGGGGGCTAAGCTCCCGGGCTCTCGTCTGTGACACGCTTGAGTTGCATCAGTCTGTTTCGCACGGAGCCTAAATTAGACGATTCTTGAGCAAAAAAATTAATTTTGGTTCAAGCTATTCATATGGCTGCGCGCCTGGTCGTATTCCCTGCCGCAAATACATTTTTCAAGCAATTGTGGGCCGCAGACGAAACGTGGTTGCCGGGCTGCCGGCCTTATGTGTCTCTTTTCTTAGACATGAATACGGAATTTTAAAAATTGCGCATAATGTGTAGCCGTACAATATCAGCTTTTACGTGCAAAAGTTCAGTCCATTTTAGTGCCCCGTCACTTTTGGCCAGTGCCCCTCACTTCGTTTGCTCTGGCGGCGGCACTGTATATCCCCCCTTAAAAACTTTTTGGAAACCCCAAATCAGTTTTCTCAGTCTCAACTTCCAAGGAAAAAGAGAGACTAAATAACATTTACCCTTCTAGTAACATCACAAGACCTATCCAATTTTGGTCAATCCCTCCCTTTTTCTTGAAAATCAGTCTGGGAGAGCAAACGCAAGATTTCCAAAAGTTTTTTAGGAAGGATGTCTTGTTTGAATTTGGTGAATATCTTTGTAACCGCAGCCCCAAAATGATAACAAAAAAATTTAAAACTTATGTTTTAGTTTTGACTATTGTAAACTTCCATAATTGGCTGGATGCTTCACCTCCTTTAACTTCTCATTCATCATATACTCTTTTCTCAGTTGGGAGCAAAGCTAGCAATGCGGAAGAAGAAGAATGCGATAGAGTTGGTTTGTGTCAGCATGTGAGCAACTTCTGCCCAACTGTTCAAATTGAGGATTTATGCAAAGGATCAATTTATGTAATATGTTGTCTTAGTCCGAGTAAGTATTGCTCAAGTTTAAATTTGTCCATCTACGCGACAAACAAGTACAGTTGTTCAGAAAATAAACTATTGGCACCAAAATGACTGCTGAGAGACCATGAGATTCAAGTCAAAAGTCAATCGGAAACAGCAATGTCTACGTCGGTATCGCATTCGAAAGCTTGAAAATGCTATACAAATTTTTCCTCACTGTTTCACTCGCATTCATTGTTCAAAGATTTGACCATTGATTTCACTCACCAAAACCCGACATTTTTGAATTATTTTCTTGTTGTGGTCTAAGTTATGCATGATTTTTGATTATTGTTTGTTCAATTGTCGAAATTCTGCTAATAAGAGCAAAATAATTGCATTATACTGTAATCCAATATTTGAATCACTCACAAAGTAATGATTGTTGTAATTAGATTTATCCTCCTATTATGAGACAATGTCGGACAGGTCAGACGCTAACGTTTGAATGATCTGCACACTTTTCGTTGTGATATACTCTCCGGTGCTTGGAGGAATTCGCAACTGTTAAGGAGTTTCCCGTCATCTTATGTTCCTGTGGATTTCTTCGAATTCTCGTCCGCTCTCCACCGAAATTGCTGCTTGTTCGAGGCCACCAAACACAGACAAGGCGAATCATCGTAAAGCGTCTTATTTAAGGACGCAGCAACCGAGGAACGTGAATTGGGAGTGAATCAGTTTGTCACCATTACAATAATGACCTTCTGCCTCGAACAATCCTTACCCAACCAGATTTAGCCAGCCACACCACAACCATTCAACGGCTCAGCTCAGCGGTTACCATAACAACAATGTTGCCACCATCACCTGAAGCCACTAATAAGCCAACGACAACCCGAAATACCACCACCTCACAAAGTCATGAATCTCCTCCCACTAGTACTGCGTTGTTTCGAAACGAACCTTCCCAAAGAACTATCACCAAAATTGTGGCCACCACCAACCGTCTCATTGAAGGATCAAAACTTGAAGCTATTTCAAGTAAGTAGAAAAATCTTTCTTTTAAACTTATCGTGAAACAAAGAAAAAATGTATATATAAGGTTGAGAGTTGATTCTTTTTCAGTTACGGTTCTGAAGAAATAATAAAACTATTGCTTAAAGTGATTGTGACATGGTTAATCACGAACGTAAATTTTTGTCCAAATGATCTGCTGTTTATTAAGAACAATGTACTGAGAAAATTAATAATAAGCTATAGACAGTATAGAGAGTCTTATAGGCACAACCAAACCTTTGATTAATAGCCAAAGACATACTGTTTCGGAATCGACAGTCGTCTTTTATTCCTCGTCAGTATAGCTAGGACTACAGGTTTGAACATGAGCGCAGAAAGGCAAAGAATCGCAGATCAACCTGATCATGACACAATTTTTTTTCCAAAAACATAAAGTAATCACAATATTACGAGAGATAATTCTAATAGCTCAATACAAAATAATTTCCGATAGCATGCCTTAGACAGCTGTTTCGCCCAATCTCAGGGCTCATCAGTAAGGCTAGCAAGGCCAAAAGGACAAATATCACCAGTGATAAAAATCTGTAAAACAAGCATCTTTACCAATTTATCAATCAATGAATAAATCTTTACCGATTACGTTCATAATACATAAATCTTCACCCATCATTCAGTCAATTTCAGCCAAAATAGGTAAATCTTAGCTGAAAAATCCTTACCCAATAAAACTAGAGCTATTAATTAAATCTTTACCGAAGGAAACTATTGCTATAAATCAAATCTTTACCGACTAAAGTACAAATCTTACCTTACATATCGCAGAAGAACGATAGCCTAGCTAACGAAATAAGTAAATCTTAACTGAAAAATCTTTACCCAATGAAACTAAAGCTATTAATTCAGTTTTTACTGAATAAAATTATTGCTATAAATCAAATCTTTACCGACTAAAGCACAAATCTTACCTTACATCTCTCAGAAGAACGATAGGCTAGCTTAGCTAACTCTCTATTCTCCTCATAGCTCGCCTTAAATGGCTACGTCTCCAGTAGGCTGAAAGGCTCAAAACTAGTGCCCGAATTCAGACTAGAGCTAAACTAGGCTAACAATCTTTAGAGATGAACCGCTATCAATACCCTCTGCTCTCCTCGTAGCTCGCCTAAAATATATTAATATTTTAATAATAACCTGTCTATAGCTTATTATTAATGATCTGCTGTTGTTCTACGACTAAAAAATTTATTGTGATGTCGCAGAGACAATTATTGATGTCGCAAAGCTAACCGATCAGTGGTCGAGTAGATAGAGCGTCTGCTACTGAAGCGGTGGACTCTGGTTCGGTTCCCGGTCGGGTTAAACCAAAGACCATAAAAATTGGTATTCACAGCTTCCCAGCTTGACGTTCAGCAAATAAAAGAACAGTGTGAAGCCTCCGCCGTGTGTGGTAGACAGGTGGGCAGGTGGCAGCGTGACTCGAAGACCAAAAGGTCCCTTCGCTGTCTCCTGGCCATGGTAACTTGGTGAATAAAATGTAATTACAATTATTGGTTGCGCTGAGTCTTGCTTTATTTTCTTAAATCTTTCTGCGCCAGCCAAGATTTGACCGAGTCTACGGTTTGATGCCATGCATGAAGATTTTCAAAAATGGTAACAGGAAAAAAGTATTTTAGCAACCATGTTTGTAGAAACAATTTTGTGACAACACGAGGCTCATTTTTGCTCAAAATTTAAGAAAAAATTAAGAACACATGAAATTAAATAAATTTCAAATCCAAAAAGAAACTAATTACCAAAATTTTTAACTGATTCAAAACGATGAAATTTTAGTGATTTTCCAGTTTGCAAGCAAAATCTCCGAGATTACAAAGTGCTGTTTTGCATATTGCACAGGGATTTGAGAAAACTTTTGGCAGTCGTTCAAATTGAAAAAATACTTGCTTTTTGGCTTTTGCAATTTTACGATGGATCCCCACTTTTTTGGTAGTTTCCTAAACACAAACCATATTGCTTGATTAAACAATTTCTTTTCCCGGAACGGTATAAAAATTATTGTCTAAAAATATTGCAAAATACTGTGAAGTTATGTTTTTAAAATGAATTGAGGTATCGTACCACGAATATTTGTAAGCTCATAAGTTTTGAAAAATTTAAAAACATTGAAAAATACGGGGTTTTGGGGCAAGGGCAAAGTCCTCATGTCCATGTTACAAAATTTTTAGTGATTTTTTTTAAAAAAATAGCTTTTTGCGACTTTAAAGAAGATTACACAGTTTAGATTTTCGAAGCAATTTGAAAGAAAATAACGTAAATGCTGAGTTCAAAAAACTTTAGTTTTCCCGCAATTTTTCAACCAATTTTAAGCCAATCGTTTATTTTCATTTTAGTGTATGTGATATTTTTCTCACATCCAATGCCTAATGAATGAGCGCAAAAGAATGGCCGTCAAAAGACACTTTGTTAAATTTAACACAAGGTATTTAATTACAAAAATACTGATCCCAGCAGGGTCGTATTAAAGAGGCGTATTAATTGGCGTTCTCAAGATAGGTTTTGTTAATTACAGAGTTGTAAGTGGGGCCGGGCTTTTCGGTTAGAGTTCGGGCCTAAAGTTGACAAAACTTTCGGGCTTAGTTCGCGCCTGAGACGTACTTTTTGTCTAAGGCGCACAAAAAATAATCAAAATAACATGGCAACATTGCTAAATTTTTCAGACCTAACTTAACTTTCGGTTTTATTCGGGCATGATTTGGGCTTCAAATTACTTTTCGGGTTCGGGCCTTAACTAGTCGGCCTGTTTACAACTCTGGTTAGTTATCGAGATATACTAACATATTTAGTGTAGTATAATATCAATATGCCATCCCTGGTAATATTGTATTACATTTCATTATCATCCACATACTTTCTTCTTAATTCACACATAAAATAGGCTTAGTCATGTTTTTGCATTAGCAACTCAAAATTGTTTGTGTTAGGACCCCCAGATTACTTATTATGATTCTGGATGGTTTAGTGCTTTGCAGTTTATACCGCCCGCACCGGAAGTATTAGCAGATATGAAAACAACAATTTTCTACAATGCATTTTTCTCTCTCATTCTCCGATTAGAGCTTTCACACGATGCTATCTAAAAAAAGTTTTAGTATGACTTGGCTTAGCACAATATCACATTGTACTATTTTTTAAATGAAGAAGGGAAACAACCAATAAACCGGCTAGCAGTTATGTAGTCTCGAGGCTCCTCCTCGAGCCGAGGACAGGATATTTTCGAAGACTTGTAGACTTTGAGGCCAAGGCCGAGGACTTGAGCTTCGAGGCCAAGCCCAAGGACTTCAAAATGTGTCCTCGAGGACTCCATACTTCTGATTATTATATTATAGAGTATTTTTGTTGCTTTATAACTCCACGGTTTTGTACCAAAAAATCACCGTCCATGAAATGCTAGAAAGAGTAATATGGTGTTTGGGAAAGAGCCAAAAAAAAATCCTGCTCCAATAACAGGCCAGCGCAACGTCCCAAGAAAAAAAGCGCTTTTGCTTTGTGCGATTGTTGTTACATAATTCACCAAAGTTCATAGCGCTTATTGGGACTTTCGTGAGGCTTTGGGTCGGAAGTCCTTTGGTTTTGTTTTTTTTTGTGCAAAATTAACGCGTTTTCGGCAACCAGAGGCCGAAATGGCTATAACCTTGAAACGGCTAAAATAAAACCTTGAAATTTCATAACTTAGAGGGGGAATATATGGAACAACCTTTGTGCAAATTTTGGGGGCAATCGGTCGCGTGATGCGGGTTTACAAGCCAAAAAGCTGAAAAGCCAATTGGAGGTCAAACCACTCTAGCTTGAAAACTAATTGCAGAAGGAGAATAAAATTTTCAAATTTAGAAGCGCCTGGGAATGCAGTTTCAGCCTCCCACATTTATCTTCTTTGAATTGCAACGCTTTTTTTATTCCTGTTTTTTTTTTTCTATTGAGAACTTTTCTTGCCCGTACAAAAACTGTAAAACCACTAAAGCTAGAAACTTGAAATTTGGAGAAATACTTAGTCGAACATCTGTTTTACCCGAATCAAAAATAATTTAAAATCAGCATATTTTTTTTCTCTTTGTTTCGTCAGACAAAATCACATTTCATCTTTTTATTTTGGCATTGCATATGATCAGAGGCTTTCAGGTTTCATTCTTTACGAGGAATGCATTTTGCGACTCTTTTTTAATGCGCTTCACTCTAATTTAGGTTCTTGTTTAGTCTCAGAATTATTTTTATAGCTACTGTTGGATTCTAAATTAGAGCACACAAAGTAGCATGATCTGAGTTACTAGATTTTACTCAACAGGGCTGATGAGCTGTAACGGTGTAGTGACTAAAGGTGCTCGAGTTTAAAGCAGTGGTGAAGAAGAGAGCTGGGTTCCAATATCTAGCAACTTGAAATTTGGAGATACGATAAGTCTATATACAAAGCTCTGCATCTGCATTTTAGAAGGCGCTAGGTCACGTGGTTTGGCGCAGAAGCGCCCAAAGCTTATGATAACGAAGTTTAATAATTGGTTTTCGTTATCCATTCACGTGTTTGTGAGTGAAAGGACATGGGTTCAATTATCTAGTCGGCTATTGGTTATCTCAAATCAAAATCATATTGAATGAAGCATTTACAGCATTAATTGTTCAGACAAAATCGCAAATAATATTTTTTTGTTTTGGCATTAGATATGATCGGAGAGTTTTAGGTTTCATTCTCCGTGAGGAATGTTTCGCTGCCCCCCCCCCCCCCCCCCCAAATACAATAGGGCGCTAGTTTTTTCTTTTATTAGTATTTAAGGAAAAAATATTTTGATATAGTTTCGGTTGGGGGTACCACCTCCCCGGGAACCTCTCAAAAACCAACTTTTTAACGGCTTAAGCGAAGGCGCTAGTTATGGTTGGATGTTTGGGAGACAAATAGTTTGACACAGTTTAGGGTATCCTTCCCGGAACCCCCGAAATAGGCCCCTGAAAATCCATTTTTTGAACGGCTTAATCCAGGATGTTAGTTTCTTTTAGTATCAGTAAGTATTTAAGAGACAAATATTTTGATATAGTTTGGGGTACCACCCCCTGGGACCACCAAAATTCAATTTCTCAATTGGCTTAAGCTAAGGTTCTAGCTTTTTCGATATTAGTACATATTTAGAAGACAAATATTTTGACATAGTTTGGAGGTACCCCTCGGGGCCCCCCGAAATGGGCCCCACAAAATGACTTTTTTAAACGGCTTAAGCCACGGTGCTAATTTTTGGGTAATTAACAGATATTTAGGAGACAAATATTTTGACTTGGTGTAGGGTTACCAACCCCTGGGAACTGCCCCCAAATGGACCCCCATATAATAAAGTTTTTGTACGACTTAAGCTATAGGGCCCTAGCTTTTTTTACAACAAAAGATATTTCAGAGACATATATTTTGACATCTTTGGAGTGCCACCACCAGTAAACCCCCCCAAATTAATTTTTTAAGCGGGTCATGCTAGGAAGTTTATTTTTTGGGTCTTAGTTGATATTTAAGAGACAAATTCCTTGACTTAACTTGGAGAGCCACTCCCGGGAACCTCCCCGACAAAATGAACTCTTTTTAATGTCTTGAGCTAGAGAGGTAATTGTTTGTGATATTAAAAGAAAAAAATATTTTCACATAGTTAAATTAGGAGTGCCACTACCTCAGAAACCCTCCAAAACAATCTTTAAACAACTTATTAGAGAGTTAATTGGTTTTGATACCAGTAGCCTAGTCTTTAAAAAAATAAATATTTTGGCATAGCTTAGAGATGACACTCCCTCCCCAGTAACCCCCTACATAGATTGTTCAAATGCTAATTTCTTGAGCTAAAAAGGTCTTTTTCTTGAAATCAAAGATCCTTAAAAGACAAAAAAATTAGAAACATAGTTAGCCACTTGTTCGAGATGAACGTTTACATGTGCGCTGTTGCTAACGTAAAAAATAGATCTGGGACTAATTTACAATGCTTAGTGTCTCAAGTAAGTAAATATGTTGACATTAGACAATAGCTTTGCACGTATTTTGAATTTACGCTTTAAGTTAGGCTACATACATTTACAGTGCTAATAGAGGAGGCTTTAGCAAACAAATTCGACTCTGACAAAATTCGAAAGCAAGTGATTTTTTCTGTTTGATAGCGTTTAAGCAAAATTGAACACGCGTTGCTAGATAAAGCATAGAGCCAATGCCATTTTATTTGTGTTGGCGTAAACACGTTTGAAGTTATAGCTAATTTAAACAAATGATGTAATGGCATCATGGTGTTATGAACGGTATGCAAAACCAGTTCAACTCATTGTGATTAGCTGATTTTTTCGGCCAGTATGTCCAAAATTGCTGGATTTTTTTTCCGACATCAAACAGATTGATCCCCAGATTTTTTTTTAAACGACTTAAGCTACAGAGCAGAAGTATTTTCAATGCAATTAAATATTTAACCGATAAACATTTGGGCCCGCAGTTAGGAGACTTCCCAAATGTGCACCCCAGCAATCGATAATTAAACCGCTTAAGCTTGAATGGGATGTTTTTTTATTATCAGTCACTATGTGACGATCGGTGGCGATAAGTTTTGGGTATTCAATTTATTATCGCATGATCTCTTTTCTAGCTGGGTTCAAATATCTTGTCGATCTGTGGTAACCCAAATCACAAATATAATAATTGCTATCAACAGGTTATTCTTTTTTCATCAGATAAAATCACATTTAATTTATTTTATTTTTTTCACTGGCGCGCAGACAAGCCCCTCCAAAAGCAACCAGACAACACATACTCGTATTTTAGTCAAAAATAATATCAACAACTCCGAAGCACTGAACAAGCTTGAAGTCTGCGCTGAATTCTCAAAAGGGTGGGGATTAATGATGAGAGCTAAAAGCTCGACGCAGCGCTGTCCAGCTCTGTGCATCAACTTTGAAGCAGACTGAAATTACGAGTAAGGTACTGAATAGTATATGTCAATGTCCAGACTTGGTCATTTTAATGCCAACGTTTTATTAAACCCGAAAGACCATGTCACAATCCGTTCAAACTATGAAGATGCACAATTGCACATTCTACTGTTAATTCGTTAGTGTGATTACAATTTTTTAAGGTAAATTTACCCCGAATCTATAACGGCTTAGCGGTTCCGTGCTGCTTAGGATTCTCCTAATTGTGATTGACTGCATAGTTACATGTTATACTTACTGCAATTGCAAAAAAATTTATCCCCACCCTTTTGAGAATTCAGTGTCCCTGTATGGTACGATGCTGGTGAAAGACCAGGTCATTATATTTCTGGCGATCAAATTGCAGTTTGATCTGGCACCACTGCTGAGGAATCCATTTTTGCGTTGAATTACAATAGTATTCGAAACGAGAGTAAGAAATTATATGTATGGGATAACTGTTCTTTTTTGTATCTCCAACTGAAGAGAGCTCAATAATCAAAGATCAGAGCAAATTATAATTTTATTAACAGTCAAATTTAGAAACCCTTAACAGTCTGTTTCACCCTTAACGGGATCATCAGAAGAGAACTTCTAAACAACATACACAAAAACAAATTGATTGGTTACACTTGAAACATAGATCTGTAAGTGGTTATTAACAAAGTAATGCGTCTGCCTGGCCTCGAAACTTTTGTCAACTGGGCCACAGAACAGCTGTGATAGGACTTTTAAGTTGAAAGGCGGGCAACATTGTGTTTACTAAATAATACGCATGCTGGGTTTGCCGTCGGTTACGTTTCAAATTTGAGTGACTCATAATTGGGTAACTTCCATTAGATTAAATTTGAAAGGTAGGAGTTAAAATTATTTCAACGACTAATACGAAAACTTAAAATAGCCCCGCCAGTAGGTTTATAATTTATCCGGAGAAGGGGAGTTGCGGTAAGCGCATAAGTCTTAATCAACATTTTTTAGCAAAAATTTGTTTTTGTGCCTACATTTTGAAATTAGCTCGGAGCGTTTATTCAGCAGTCCTTCTGGTTTCGCTTTGATGATTTGCAGCTTTTCTGCCAAACAAAGGCTGCATATTCTTGCACCACAGCGATATGGAGCAGCTTCTTTAATGGCGCTCCATTGGATTTGGTAATCGCGGCCTTTATTTTTGTGCTCCCAAACTCGTTTTGATAGTTCGGTACTTTTCTCTAGGCGCTGGTGTCGAAACGCTTCAACAACCACAGCTCTTCGTTTGGACACCAGCGCCTAGAGAAAAGTACCGAACTATCAAAACGAGTTTGGGAGCACAAAAATAAAGGCCGCGATTACCAAATCC
Organism: Trididemnum nubilum; assembly: GCA_963965965.1. Lineage (NCBI taxonomy): Eukaryota > Metazoa > Chordata > Ascidiacea > Aplousobranchia > Didemnidae > Trididemnum > Trididemnum nubilum. Next base: position 37,767,119 of record OZ014483.1, on the reverse strand, counting down.
AATGGAGCGCCATTAAAGAAGCTGCTCCATATCGCTGTGGTGCAAGAATATGCAGCCTTTGTTTGGCAGAAAAGCTGCAAATCATCAAAGCGAAACCAGAAGGACTGCTGAATAAACGCTCCGAGCTAATTTCAAAATGTAGGCACAAAAACAAATTTTTGCTAAAAAATGTTGATTAAGACTTATGCGCTTACCGCAACTCCCCTTCTCCGGATAAATTATAAACCTACTGGCGGGGCTATTTTAAGTTTTCGTATTAGTCGTTGAAATAATTTTAACTCCTACCTTTCAAATTTAATCTAATGGAAGTTACCCAATTATGAGTCACTCAAATTTGAAACGTAACCGACGGCAAACCCAGCATGCGTATTATTTAGTAAACACAATGTTGCCCGCCTTTCAACTTAAAAGTCCTATCACAGCTGTTCTGTGGCCCAGTTGACAAAAGTTTCGAGGCCAGGCAGACGCATTACTTCGTTAATAACCACTTACAGATCTATGTTTCAAGTGTAACCAATCAATTTGTTTTTGTGTATGTTGTTTAGAAGTTCTCTTCTGATGATCCCGTTAAGGGTGAAACAGACTGTTAAGGGTTTCTAAATTTGACTGTTAATAAAATTATGTATGGGATATGTTTTTTAAATCTTCTTAGCCTTAATCATCCTACGTAGGATTTGATTTATGAAATATTAAATAAGTATAGCTTTAAAGTCCAGCTTAATTGCATTGCATTTTGTAATAATAATAACCATCAAATTTTTATCCTTCTTCTACGACGAGATTTTACGAGAAATCTGCAGGTCTTTTGCGACCCCAAATCTCGACTGCTTTTGGTTTCAAAACAACTCGTATCGGCTTACATTTGTTCATTGTTCATACTTTATTTAAAAAGTCGGACATTATTAATAGTTAGCTTAATAATGAAGTATAATTATGTAGGTCAGAGAAAATTACAAGGCGGCGCGATCGCCGGAATCGTCATTGCCCCGTTCGTCATTGTTGCCGCAATCGTAGCTGCTTTCTACTTCTCTAGAAGAGGTGACGTCAAGTTACCGCTGCTACACCTTAAGAAGCAAAAGAGTACGACCACTGAAAGAAATGGATATGTTGACCTGGCAATTTTTGATAAAGTAAATGCCTTTATTTTAGAAGGATGTTTTAATGTGACAAGCTTATTTCCGAATTGCTTGAGTTTAATCCATTGCTTATTTCTAAAGTTAAGGACACCTCCAAGCACTTTTTATTTCATTTGCAATCGGTGCAATGTTAGTGAATTTTTCCATTGTTTCACTAGCCCAAACAAATAACTTGCTTCATCAGGGCATAACTAAGACGTAAAATATAAACAGTTGTAAACAACCCAGCTTTGGTCTTCGCTTAAAACTAAGTTACACCATTTACACGAAAAACATTTAATAGTTTTTTAATCCACCACAGTATATTTTTGCGATCTGCATCGACTATTCCTCACGTACAATCATATTATGTTGCATTGTTGCACTGCTGACACTTATTGGACCGGAAGATCTTGTATCATTAGCCCGTTCGCTTGTAAATAACTGGAGATCTTTTCGCAGCTATTTTTCGTTTTGGTTCTTTTTTTTCTTTTTTGAAAGGAGACAAGAACAGAAGAGCCAGAAAAGTGAGCGCATAAAAAGTTTCTCTGTACGCGTTAGTATTTATTTCACTTTTTCGTAACATTTTGTTCAAAACTATGGATTTTGTTGCATTTAAGAATATTTCTTAACATATCATAAAAACATGACGCTCATAGGCCGTTTTTATACTGCCATTGTAGATTTGTCTAAACACTATTTCAAGAATCATGATCAATACCAAAAGGCAACTCTCACCCAAGCAAAAATGTATTTGTGCAGAGGCGGCGCCATGGGGAGGATTAGGGAGGGATGTTCTCCTCAATCACTTTTAGGGTCAGCTTTTCACTTTGCACGAATCCGATGAGTTTTTTAGGGTGTAGGTGGAGTGAACTAATTCAGTATGAGTTGGGTTCAGGTCATCTCAAAGCTAATTTACTGTATCGTAGCCTACTCTTGTTACATTCGTTTTCGATAGTTAAAATTTAGCTAGTACCTAAGCATAATTTGGCGGCCCGTTTAAGTGTGGTAGTTAACATGACAAAATGAGCATGAAACTATTTGCTCCTGCGCTGATTTTGCATGGAATCTTAGTTGGGCTTTTGACTTTGCAGAATTCTTCAAAAACTTTGGCGTCAATTTCGCTGTTATATGTTTGCATAAAATGTACACACCACTATAAACTTTTAAAGGCATTTATACGATGCTGGTCTGGCATAAAGCATGTGCCACAAACAGGGCCTGCGAAAGGGGGTTTCAGGGGGTACATTGTACCCGGGCCCTGGCCTAGGGGGGCCCGGGCTCAAGGGGCCCGTAAGAGTTCAGGTTTCAGCGTTAAGTTTTGGCATCGTACCATAACACCGTAATCAAACTTGCCTACAGCAAAAATATCAGTCAGCCTATTCAGTACTGGTAATTGGTTGCTATTTTTGCTACACAGTCTTTAGGGCATCCAGTAGTGGCCGATTTGATTAAAAAAAGAGGAAAATGTATCAAAAGCAATACACTTGCACCAAAATTAACGTTTTGTTAGATTTCTCTGACTTGAGAGCCCTAATTCTACTGTATAACAATGCATGAGGGCCCACATTTCCAGAGATCCAAAAGCATTTCAACCGCAGAGAGCGGAGTCGAAGTTGACATTCTATACTACTATCATTAAGTAACTCACTCTATCTGAATGAGTTTAATAGGTATTTGGGTTTGTGAAGTCTATGATTGCAGATGACTTCTTAAAACTTTTATCAGTAAAATATTTGGATTTGCAGTATTAAAGTCATTATATTGTATAATATTGTGTCAAAGTCATCATCCTCCACTTTACATACTTTCTTTCATGTATATCACGTTTTCTGCTTGTCAATTTAAGCAAGTTTAGTGCTGGGATGTTGATCAAATGCTGCATTTTACTCTCGAGAAACATAAAAAGTGCTAAAGCTTCCGGGGCTCCGCCCCGGACCCCGCTGGTGGAGCTCACAACGCTCCCCCAGACCCCCTAGCTGGATTTAAACCAATTTTATGTCTAGTTGTGTTTTTCATAAGTCCTAACTGTATGCGAATATCGTTATCTCCCCTCTCTTTTAAATGAAGATCTACACCCGCCGACAAAAATGATTTAACGGCATGGGTATCGATAAGGCTTGGGGGGCCCCATAAGATTTGGGGGCCCGGTATCGACCTTTATACCCCCTGGAAAATTTTCTCTATGAGGCCCTGGGCACAAATAGATGCAAATTAAATTTCCTCGTGGTTCAACTTTTATGTACATGTGCATGATATTAGAAATTAATTGAGAAAAATTGTTTGAAATGATTCTAAAAACGCACAAAATTTTAATTCAAATGACGTCAAAAATTTCTATTTTTTTTATCACAAAAATTGACCCAGTGGCCGGAAACTTCGTTCTCAGACCCAAATCAAGGCCTCCAGCACTTGGAGGTTCCACATCAAGGCCTTCAGCACATGGAGGTTCCGATCCGAAGCTACCCCTCCTAATCTAACAGAAATGTATCGATCTGGCGCACAACCAGTGTTTTGCTAAAATGGGCGGGTTTTGAACCCAAAGCTAAAATTTGTCTGCATCTCAAAGATTGGATTCTGTTTTGTGACTTTTTGGACAAGTAGCTATTTAACCGCCATTTATGACATTTCGCACCGTTATAAAACCATTTGAAAGATCTAATTGCTAATATTTGGAAGCCCATTGACGGAATTTTATCCTCTATAATTCCCACTTACTTCCTAGTCAAGTTCAAAACAGCTTTAAAAGCATGCATAATTGCATATTTGGATTAGATTTTCAAGAGTAACCAAGCCAAAGGGGGGTTTCAGCCTTTCTGTCCTCTCTAGCTACGTCTCTAATCTCGATGTACGTCAAATCGTTACGTACGTAATTGATTATAGTAATTGTAATTATATCTGATTCACCAAACTGTCTAGGCCACGAGACAACGAAGGGACCTTTTTTGGTCATCGAGTCAAGCTGCCATCTGCCTAACACACACGGTTAGGGGCATATTTAGAAGGGGGGGGGGCATGGTGCAATGATAGTATAATTAGCATGTGCCATGATAGTATTAGCATGGTGCTATGATAGTATAATTAGCATAGAATAGTATGCAAAATTGCGGCATGGCCCCCTCCCCCCCCTTTGCAAATTGGGCAGAAAGTTTGAGCTCACTAACGGACAGAATCTGGGTGAAGATTTTTTGGGGGGACCAAAACCTGACTAAATTTGAGTGAAAACTTTTTTTTTTAGTTGTCACTTAATTTTGGGCCAAAAACCGGACTAAATTTAAGTGAAGACCTTTTTTTTTGTTTTTTTTTGTTTTTTGGTCTTCACCTAATTTTAAGCAGAAAAACAGATTGCTTCTGAGTGGGGAAATTTTTCTTTTGGTCATCATTATTCTTAAATTTCCTGCCCCCCCTTTCGGAAATCCTGCGTATGCTAGTGCACACGGTGGAGGCTTCACACTGTCCCTTTTATTACTGAACGTCAAGCTTGGAAGCTGTGAATATCAATTTTTCTGGTCGGTCTTTGGTTTGCCTGATCGGGTATCGAAACCGATTCTACCGTTTGAGTAGCAGACGCTCTATTCACTCGACCACTGCTCTACTCGACCATTGAATAGGACTATCTAGATTATAGTATAGTATAGAATTTATTTATTTGCCTCATATATCGAAAAATACCAAAATATGTATCAACACTTACTGTAATACAGTATACTCTAATCTTTAAAAAATATCCTACGACAAATTGGTAGCTGGGAGACAGCGAAGTGATACTTGGATCTTCGAGTCTGCTGACTAGAGCGAGTCGAAGGCGAAATTCCCCAACATATTGACGAGCCTTTGTCACGTTGACCCTTCTGGCCTCAAACGCTTCCGTGTCAACTGAACACAAAGTTACAGTTGGCCGTGTACTAAGAATTTTTGTGTGAAGTTCACCTGCCCCACGCTTGGGGCAGTATAAATTGGAGGTTTCCTACTCTTTGCAGTTAATCTGCCACAATATAGACTATACGGTGTAAAAGCTTAAAATGCGCTGGCTTCCGGGACTCCACCCCTGACCCTTAGCTGAAAATCAGTTGCATTTGAAGGTACTATATGGATATTGCATTATTAAATTATTTTAATATGTAAATTGCTTTGTTACGAATTCGTTTTTCTTTCTCTTTTTATTGTTCTAAAATAACGCGAAAAGAGGTCATATGTAGGCGAGCAGTTTTTTGTTCTTGAGCAAAAATTTTACGGCCTTTTTTTTCTAAGTTCGACTGGAAAAAATATGCCTGACTTCTTCATTGACTTTGTCTTTCCCTATCATTTCGGGCTGGCACCGTTTATGTCAGGCCATTTTTTAAGAGATTTTTACTGGGGGAGGGGATTTCGTAGTGGTAAAGTAACAATCAACAAGTTTTCGCTAAGCCAGAGGTGCCAAGTTTTTTGAAGAACAGATCGCAACAAACTAGAAAACGGTTTCTGGTTAGCTTTCATGCAAAACTGACGGAAATTCAGGTGAGGACCAGACACGCAACCAGAAGTTTGCTAAAGGGGTTGAACTAAATACAAGAATTTTTTTTCAAAAAAGTATTTCATACCGGCCGCTTGCTGAGCAAACTGGCGCTATTAAAGTGTATCCATGGGGATCTGGGGGCTTGGGGCCACTGGGCAGTCTTTGTGATTTTTCAGGAAAAATAGTCATTTTAACGCTATTTGGGTCACATTTCGCTCGTTTTTAGAGCCATTTGAAAAAAGTAAATTGCTAAAATTTAAAAGTGATTTGAACGAATTAAATTGCTCAGACCCCCTTTACTTCCTGGTCAAGTCCAAAACACGCTTAAACGCTTGTATTTTGGGTTAAATTTTTCTAAGTAACTTGGCTAAGGGGGAAGGGGGCTGCAGCCCCTAGCTTCCCTGGTTGCGCCTCTGGTGTGGACCACACACACAAAAAAGGTCTTCACCGTATTTTGGTGTGATTTAATAACTTTTAATCAGAGCACGTTGTATTATTTTCTGATTTGTCATTGTTCATTCTATGCTTCAATGATGCATTATTTTTTACAGGAAGCACTGGCGTTAGAGAAAATAGAAAAGCAAGACAACGTTTGCAGGGTATACCTCTCCATCCTCGCTCAGAATCTTCATTTCACGACGTTGAAGAAGCTATTGTTTTCCATGATCCTTCCTCTGCTCGGAAATCCAGTTTTATTCACCGAACCTCACAAACCTGACATCATCATCAATTATTTATCTTCTTCATCATCAACTTAAAGGGATTGTGACATGCTCAATTACAATTACAAGTTTTTGTCGAGATGATCAACTGTTGTTCTATGACTTATCAGTGTATTGTGATGTCACAAGAAGGATTATACATTGTGCTGAGTCTTCTGACGGAGTCTACACTGTTTGACGCAATATTATATTCGCTGTGAAATGCAAACGAGTTATGTTCAAAATGGTTCAAATCTTCTGTCCTTGATAAGGCAGATGCGGCAGAATTGTTATCAAGACAAAGCAAATGGTCTGCATTGTAAATTAGCTGGTTTTGAAGTGATGCCGTTTTCACACTTTGACTGCGACTCCACTGCGAATTATGCATTTCAGTTTTTTTGCGCTTCGCGCAGTCTAAGCGCATTCGTCCTGAAGTCGCAAACGAAAATTTTTTTCAATCTGTTCAAAAAATTTTTCAATTTGCATCGCAGTCTCCGTGGAGTTGCACTGGAGTCTCCGAGGGTTCGCAGTGATAACGCTGTCAAAGTGAAGGAGAGTGCAGGGAGACTCTGGCAAATGGCATGCACCAAGACTGCGCTGCGAAACATACTAAGCGTAACGAAAATGATGTAGTTCATTGTTTTCTAATAAATTTCATTTTGCAAAAAAGTAATGAGGATGGAAAGGTAATGGTAAAATAAACCATTCTGTAAATGTCAGCTACCGTGTAAAGGTAAATCCGAAAACCAGAATATTCTTGCCTGAAGCTCATGAAACTAAAACTATAGACAAAAAATTAGTGAACTCGATGAAATATAAAATCGGCCAAGTTTTTAACTAAGCGTTGATACTGAATTGGAAAGCCTAAAAACTTGGATTTTTAATAGTCGGTGTTCAATATTTTATTATTTTTTATCAGCATTTTGGAGCTTTGGTGATTTTGAAATTTGCTATCAAATTTATTATCAAAAGTTCAGAGAATGAAGTGATTAACAACGTAAATATTAGCTTTCCGCATTAATATAGGGCTATGTTTTGGATCAGATATAGGATGCTTGAAAGTGGGGGTTCACTGGCTGTGCAGTCAGGAGAATATAGACAATGTAGTAGTGCTGGTGATACGTTGGATAACTGATTGCTGGTATCCATGTTAATTGATGAGTGACTGCTTGAGTTTTTGTAGCGTTGGCTTGACTTTCGCATTGTTTTTAATCAAACTTGTGGGTTGTTGGTTCTTAAATAACCCACTGTCTCGTCAGGATGTGCTTTTGTAGTTGAATGATTAAGTGCCGTTTGGTTAGATTTTGTATAATTTTTCAGTTATAAGATTATATTGCGGTTTTGGTAGAGTGGTTACTTTCACTAACAATATTGCAAATAACTTAAGAACACCACACCATTTATCAGATTATATCACAAGTTAAGCTAACTTTATATTTCGATTTTAATTTATCATATTGCTGGGAATAGCCTGAGCCGTAAAATGCCAGTCTATAGCCAAATACAGTAGCAAAGTCCAAATGTTGTAAAAGTATTTGGGTTTTAGTGATAAGCTATAGACAGTATTGTTAAGAACAATTCATATTTGTTTTATTTCGTTCCATTCAAAACAATAAACAAAATCTCATGGACACACATAAATACAATTAAATAGAACAGGAAGCTGCGAAGGACCTCTCGGTCATCGAGTCAAGCAGCCACCCAAAAATTAGTAATGTCAAGCTGCTGAGCGTGTCAGTACTTTGTGTTGGTTTTGAATGTGTTGCATATAAATCAAACTTGAGCTTTTATGAATTTTAATTATTTTAGAATTGTGAATCATTTGTAATTTAACAATACATATTTTTTGTACTTTAATTTAAATTGATCGAATTGTAGTTTTTTTAATTCATATGGTATCGAGTTCCCAATTTTAGCTCCTTGATACTTCAAGCTTTTTCATAATTTTTGTGTTCTGTACCTTGGTAAATACAAATCAAGTTCAAATAAAGCAAGGCGCATTGTTTGTGTGTGTATCGCTCTAACTGGAGTGAAGTGATAATTTAGGCGAATCGGTAGCTTTTTCAATGAGTTTTTATGCATTAATTTGGCTACTTCATGTACATACAAGTCTTTCAGTTTTAAAATTTGTAATTGATGATAAAACTGTGCAACGTGGTCTTGCCGCTGTCCACCTGCAACTATTTTGACAGCTTTATTTTGAAGAATAATCAATCTTTTCGCATGATTAGCATAAGTGTTACCCCAGATTACAATGCCATATAATAAATGAGAGTCAACCATACTATAATACAATTTACAAAGCAAGCTTGGAAAAATTATAGTTGTAATTGACAAAATTGCAATTAATTACACGATTTTGCTGTAATTGTAATTGAAAATTTTCAAAAGTCGATATTTGTAATTTTAATTGAAAAATTTTCAGCCTGTTTTCAATTACAATTACTCTATTATTCACTAAGATAGATGATAACAAAATGTGTTTGAACAATATCAATTTTTCTCCGGTTGCAAATCGATATCAAAATTTTCTATCGGTTGCAATTACATTTGAAGAGACAAATCGAACATTAAAGTAGGTTAGGGATAGTCAGAGTTAGTTTTAGAAATAGGGTTAATCATATTCATAATCTAAATTGAGCACCTACTCTAATCATAACTAGCACTAACTCTAAGACAAAAATAGCTTAACATAGAATTGGCCTATGACGTCAGATGTGACTGTAACCGGTGGTAAGTAATTATTGTAACCATAGGCGTAGCCAGGATTTTTGATTGGGGGGCCCAAACCCCAAATAACATGCAATGACGTCATCAAAATTTTTCAAAAAAGAAACTTTTTGTGGGGCAAAGATGTCGTAGAATGGAAGATTAGAAGCAGGGGCGTGTTGTTGGCATTTAACCAGGATTTTGCTGAGGGTAGAGGTACTATAAACTAATCGTAAAAAGTGCAATTGTCTGACTTGGGAGACGTGTTGAGCACGCTTATGTAACTCAAGCGTATCACAGACGGGGATCTGGGAGCTAAGTCCCCAGTCACCAGAGGCTTTGAGGGTCTGGGGGCAAAGCCCCCAACCGCTGGGTGATTTTTTTGTAATTTTTTGAAATAAAAACTTTTTTAATGAAATTGGATCACATTTTGCAAGTGTTTAGAGCCATTTGAAGCAACTAAATTTGTAACATTTGAAAGCCAATCGAAAAAATTAAATTATTCAATCCTTTTGATTTGCAATTTAAGTCCGAAACACGTTTTACATCTCACAATGTTTTGTTGAATTTTAATTGTAATGATTTATTTGGCCCAGATAGGGGTAAGTAAGAGGCATTGCCTCCTGCAATATTTTAACAGTAAATAATGATCCACTCGACGACTTTCCTTAGAGACTTTTGTTTTTTCATGAAATAAACAGTTGTTGGTGTACATGTACGGCCAGGGAGCCCAGGACCCCTCAATTCAAATTTAATGTTTTGTGCAATGAGCTTTTCCCCCGGCTAATTTTTTTTAAGTATTTTGTGCGTAAAAGATGGCGAGGTGGAGATGGATTTTTATGGAGAAATGGTACATTAGATGGTCGCGCTTACTAACCATGTTATTTCCGGGCCGGATTTACATTGTGCGAGACCCCGGTACTTTGGGGATTTTTACAACATCTTCTTGCCAAATATAGGTGAAGACCAAGAAAAAGTCTTACCATCTGAGCGCGGGCTCATGGCACTGTGGTATATGGTAAATCCGGCCCTGGTTATTGCATTACGTTCATAAAAAGGTTAGATGAGAGCCTGAGGTAGCAACTTTCAAGACAAAACTCTTTAATTTTACCTGGGTTGTACATTTCAGTTGTTTGGCAAAATCGAATTGATGGGGCCAGGGCCTTCTGGTCATCAATATTATTGTAAATTACTGTTGTACGCGTGTGCTGTTGTACGCAAAGATGCTAAAAAAAACTGAAACTGAAGAAACACGACTTTTTTGTCACATTTTTTTATTGGTGGTATTTCGATTGGAGGGGCCGGGCCCCCTGGCTATTTGTGATATTAAGATTTTGTGTGCTTTTTTGCTTGTTTGCCCTTGTGTGCATGCCAAAGCGACACTAACGGTTCTATTTCGTATGATCACGCTAAATATGTGATAATATTAGTAAAAATTAAAATGGTGTTATGTAGTAGTTGTAACATGAAGTTGTAACGTACACAATTTCAACTTTTTTACAATTTTTAATTGAGTTAAAACTTATCTTCTTTTGCAGAAATAATTGCGGTAAGGTACCATGGTTTAGCTAAAACCATAATGTTGCTGGAAGCGGTATGAATTCAATAACATACTTGACAATTGCTTAGAAACGAAATTATGTACTGCAAAAATTAAAGTTAAAAAAGATTCCTGGAAGAACAAGGATAGAGAGAAATGGGGCTTTAATGGGTCTGATATAGAACTACAAAACAAACCCACGGTGTTGACATAAGCAAAACTCGAGGCTTCATATGTAAGTGAATTGGTCGCATTGTTTTGAGAATTTTTTCATTGTAATTGTAATTGAAATTGTAATTGAATTACAATTACTTGAACCTGAATAATTGTAATTGAAAATTTTAGGTTGTAATTGTAATTGTGAATAAAGCAAAAACAAGTAATTTTTCCAACCCTGTTACAAAGAGCTGTAAAAGGTAAAATGTTCCGCAATTTGGGCAATATACTTACAGATCTAAATATTTTACATGTGAACTTGGTACTATGTTCTGCTCTGCAAAGTTTAATTTTAATCGATAGTAATGCCCAAATATTTTACTAATTTACTGATGAAAACTGGATTATGTTGAAAAGTATTTCGATCGTTGGGATAGGATTGGTGATTTTGGAGAGCAATATTAACGCTGAAAATTGTTTAGGGTTAACAGTTGTTTTGTTGACGCTCGTCCATTCTATAATACTCCGTAACTCATGATTTATCTTATCACGCAAAATTGACGGATTGGCAACGTGGATTACCAGACACACATAATCACCAAATAATCTGGGGATTGTGTTTAATCTGGGGGTATGTTATTTATATATAATAAAATTAAAAACAATAGGGGACCTAAGGCTGCGTTTACATACAGATTTCACCATTAGGTTTCGCTCCTGGTAGTCAAACCTGTCGCGTTTACACATGACAAAAAAAGTCGTTTACACATGGTGGTTTTGACGACGAGCAGGCGCGTCGATTCCCGGGGGGTCGGGGGGTCCGGATCCCCCAAAAATATGCATTGGGAGGGTCCGAAGAGTAAAGGACCCCCCAATAAAAATGGAACATGTTTGCTTTTTATCACGATTCTTGGCTAAATAACATTTCTGTCTTGTCAAATTTTTCTTTCTCAAAATCTTGAAAACTGCATATCGCAGCTCTTGGCCAAGATTTCTTGTAATAATCACAATACGAGTATGTATTACACTTAGCTAATGTACCGGTACTGCACAATTTTTTTGAGTGTACGTCACAATCTCATCATTGTGTTTGTGTGTCTCTCACTTAAGCTAACGAAGTCTAGATGAGGAAAGTCCTGACTGTTATAACAGGGCACAGAGGGCGAGGGCAGGCTGAGATTTGCAGCGTCAGAGGAAGGTAGGCTAAAGCAGGGCTTCCCAAACTGGGGGTCGCGACCCCCCAAGGAGTCGCTTAACCTCCTTCAGGGGTCGCAAAGAGCATACCAGTTTTTACAAGAAACGGTGAAATTGATATACTCTTAGTGATTCATGATTGTCGCTAAAAACTGTGCGATTCTACAAAACGTCATTCGTAACGTAGCCGTAGATTCTACTTAAATAGGCGCCCTATCATAGTGAGACTTTATTATATACGATGACAGCAGATAGACTTTTTCCCATTCGCATCATGTAGCACAGCTGGATGCCCAACTTGTTTTATTTTGTCACTACGATGTATGACATAATAGAACTATGCAGACCAAACTCAATGCTTGTATAATGCTGTAATCAGTATCGAGGGGGAGGGTATAGCCAGTACTAAAATTGTATGGGTAACGCGGGGAGACGCATCCCCCCATAGAGAGTTAGCATCCCCCATCAAGATGTAGCGTCCCCCATCGAGATTTCAGCATCCCCCCTAACGAGATTTCAGCGCTCTCCATTAAGAGTAAGAGCCTAGATGATTAGACAAAAAAGTGGCTGTCAGCACCAATTAATCCCAAATTCCGGCCAAATACAGTACCAAATCGCGGTGAAGACCTTTTTTTTTGACTTGCAATCGAGTAAGGGGACAAAATCCCTTCAAATTTTGATGAAGATCTTTTTTTCTTTTTGGTCTTCAATCGAATTCGGGGACAATATCTGAGCTTGAAGCAAAATTTCCATTAAATTTCAGCCGCATTCCGAATGCGTTTTGTCAAGGGCTACGAAAGCGTCCCCTCGTGCAAATTTTTACGGTTTAAGCACTAAGTATACCCCCCCCCCCCCCCCCCCCCCCGCCCCAATCGACCTGGTTAACAAAATACAAAATAAGAAAAATACCACGTATCAGGACTTCTGAAACTGTCTTTTGCACTGAAATAGACTCAAAAAAAGAAAAAAGAAATGATTTAAAGCATATTTTGAAACGTTAATTTAGGGGAGGGGGTAATTTGTGAAAATCAAAACTCATAAATCAGAAAAAAAAACTTTGAAACATAGCCAAAAATTAGTATTCAAATTTGGTCGCACTTCGAAAAATCCTTAACATACAGTAGGTTTCATTAAAAAATATAAGCTCAGGAATAGGGGGAGGGCTATTCAGCATCAGTTAATTACCAATCACTTCTCTTAAACTTCCTTCCATAAGCCCCCCTAACTGTTTATTTTCCATAAATTATGGGCGAAATAGATTACTTCTTGAGCGCTTTGTTGATCTACCAGTATAGGACTTTATGGTTTACCAGCTTGTAAAATGAGAACTGAAATTCTAGCAATAGCCACCACCAATATAGCCCTTATAATTATGTTTTCGCACAGCTAATTTTTATGCCACGTTTTGATAGCATTAATTTTTATCAAAATACCTCGAATTAGGTTTTTTTTTTCCAAAAAAAACTCAAAATTTTCGAGCGCTGGGGGCTCCGCCCCCAGACCCCCGCAACAGCCTTCCCCACTGCATAATTCTGGCTACGCACCTGGCTGTAGTACCGATAGTTTAGTAGAGGAGTTGGAGCGTAATATATATATAGTTTAGTAGACGTATAACTAACTACCATTCTACTACTACTACTGGTTAGATTCTGTTCAATGAATAGCTGGTTAAAAAAGTTGCACGATAACGGTAATAAGCGTACTGCAGATGATGTTGAAGCAGTGGTAAAGATAAAGACAAACGCAAACAGGGTGTTTGCAAATGTGTTTGCATTTTGTACGCATTGAGTACCAGTGCCTTGTGGTTATTTTTTTGCATTGAATAACTACCACAAATCCACAACTCACAGTGTTTCTTATTTTAACGGTCAGGGGTCGCAAAGGTTTTTAGAAGATTAAAGGGGATCGCGAGCAAAAAAAGTTTGGGAAGCCCTGGGCTAAAGAACGCTTTCCCTTAGCTGTTTTGCGCGTAGTAAAAAGTTAATTGGTATTTGTTGTACCAAAGCCAAAACGCTTTTCGATTGAAAAAAATAATTAATGCTCGGGTGGACTAGTGCCGTCGCTACAGGGGAGGGGGGGCAGGGCGTCATGCCCCTTCTAACGACTGCTTGTGCTCCCCCCCAATTTGGTTTATTCAAAACACGTTTTTGGAACATCACGTAACGACAAGACACCAGGCTATAATGGAAAAAGGAATAATAACGTTCAAGCGTTATTCTCGTTCGACGTTTTCTCGAATCTTTTCAAAATTGCTGGCCAACAACTGCTGGTACAAAAATGTGACGCAATAATTCGTCTTACTGTATTAACACGCCTTTACAGACGTGTTGCGGAATAGGGATGTAAGCCTAGAGAATCGGTACCGGCACTTCGTTATTGCTTATGACCTGAAACCAGACGTGGAAACATTAAAAAGAAGGGGCTGAAGGGGATTTGGTTCCCTTTAGCAAAGTCATTTAGAAGATTTAACCCAAACATACTGTACAATCGTTTAAACATGTTTTAGACTTGACTTAAAGTACATATAAGGGGGGCAGAAGGGTCTAGGCAATTCAATTCTTTCAATGACTTCTGAATTTTAGCAATTTACTCTCATAGTTATTCATGCGGCTTCAAAAACTTGCGAAATACAAGATGTCTCAAAAGTAAATATACACTTTAAAATCTGAACAACAATCTAATGGCTAATTCAAATTTGTCAACTGTCTACAAAAATATTCTATAAACTACTGGAAACAGATTACCATCCTAATATCTCGTTGAGTTTACTTATTGACAAGATATTGGACCTCAACGTGGGAACCAACAATTTTGAGACATTTCAGCCACCTTTTGAGGCATTCTCCCCCGACACTTTGCAATAAATCTTGTGTAACTAGTCCACATGATACTCTAATTTTTTGTTCCTGCCCTTCAAGGTTTTGCGGCCGAGTGGAGTAAACTTTACTCTTAAGGAAACCCCAAAGAAAAAAGTTGAATGGGGTTAAGTCAGGGCTAAATTGCTCGCAAAGGGGTTAAGTTGCTTGTTCACCTAACTTAACCCCAAGCGACTTTTTTCTTTGGGGTTTCCTTAAGAGTAAAGTTTACTCCACACGGCTGCAAAACCTTGAAGAGTTGGAGCAAAAAATTAGAGTATCATGTGGACTAGTTACACAAGATTTATTGCAAAGTGTCGAGCGAGAATGTCTCAAAAGGTGGCTGAAATGTCTCAAAATTGTTGGTTCCCTCGTTGAGGTCCAATATCTTGTCAATAAGTAAACTCAACGAGATATTAGGATGGTAATCTGTTTCCAGTAGTTTATAGAATATTTTTGTAGACAGTTGACAAATTTGAATAAGCCATTAGATTGTAATTCAAATTTTAAAGTGTATACTTGCTTTTGAGACACCCTGTATGATTGAAATGGCGTTGAAATCCTGTTTTTGCCGCAAAATCACAAAAATCACCCAGAGGTTGGAGTCTCTGCCTCCCTCTGTGATACGCTTGAGTTGCATCAGTTTGTTCAGTACGGAGCTTAAATCAGCCAATTTTTTGCAAAAAAAAGTTACCTTTGGTTCAAGTTACCACCCTCTGAGTAACATCCTGGTGGCGCTTTGGGTCGCCTTCACTTCTGCAGATAGATTTTTCAAGCGATTATATTGGCCGGATATGAAACGAGCTAAGAAACGCTGCGGAGCTTATAAGTCTCTTTTTTAAGACATGAATACGAAATTGTTAAAATAGCGCATAATTTGTAGCCGTAAAATATCAGTTTTTATATGTACAAAAGTTCAGTTTATTTTAGTGCCCCTCACTTTCGGCTAGTGCTCCCTCACTTTCGGCTAGTGCTCCCTCACTTCGGTTGCTCTGGCGATGACACTGCGTTGTGCCATTGAGGATAAAATAGGCTACCGGTAATTGTTTAGAAAAAGATTAGTTCCAGTAAACCAGGTTGATTATTTAGTGCAGTAGTGGAAGTTGTTACGCTAGCAAGTACGGAACGGCAATGGCGGCGCTAAAAATGGTGCCATCCAGGCGGGCACTTAATGGACGGTGTCATCCCTTAAAGTAGTACGGACAGGCTTGGTGGAACGATTTTCAAAGTGGAAAACCTGGCTTACAGGTGCATCGAGAGTTTTGACCCAAACACGGCCCCTTTCAGAAAATATCAGGAATATGGAGAAAAGCCCACTGCAGAAAAGCCCAAAGCCCACTGCAGAAAAATTTTGCAAATTTTTGAAGCAAAATAACATTAATAGCAATTAACCGGTCCGATGTACTTTTGTGCATAATTGTTGTTTTTTACTAAGGTATCTTAAAAAATTTTATTTTTGTTAAACTGACTTATTACAGAGTTGCAAAATAAATTCAGAGGATTTGTATAAATTTGCTTATATTTTATAGCTAAGGAAATTTTGCTGCTATTTTTTGAATTTTTACATCAAAATCTTGATTACATCATCATAAAAAGATGTCACCTAAAATGGTGCCAACTAAAGCGGGCCGGCCCCTCTAACTACTCCACTGCGGTACATATAGTGGGAAAAGTCAAAAATATTTTTAACCAAAAAGTTACTGCAGTTTCAGAATAACAAGATGTTTGCCTGTGCTAAATTTCGACGTAATAGATCAGGTGATATTGGATTTATGGTGCGAAAATCGTCCCAAAAGTTTGGCGTGATAGAGGTCGCATTCAAAAAATACCACAAAAATATTTTACACCGTTATATATCTCAAGATACCCTTTTATCTCCACTTATCTACTTTTGGCCGCGATGAAGATTTTTTTCTTTTTCTAAAATATCATACTCTCATCTCCTAAACGGCATACCACCAAAAAATAAAAATAAAAAAACTGCATCATATGTGCTGTTGCGACGTACGAACAACGCAAACAAAACCTACGATGTACAAACAATGCAAACAGCATTCGTAAGATTTTGCCAAAAAAGATCTGGTTATTAAATTGGACCCCCCAAAGATTTGGAGAAATCGATGCGCCTGACGACGAGGAACGAAACCTAGCGCATGTGGAAACGATGAAAGATAGTAAAAACCAGTCTTCAAAATCGGTTTTCAAACCTGCCTTTTTCGAGGTTTTGAAACCTGGGGCGACATGACAGAACGTGCTAACGAGCTCATAAAGGCCATTCTCGCTCACTAAAAAGCGCTAACAAGCAAATAATCTTCGTAGACTACAGTCATTTGCAAAAGTATCGGACCACCTACTAAAACAGAACTTTTAATCTCTTTAACCTTGCAAGACTTATAGAACATTATAAAAACCAATAAAACTTGTTTTTATGATCATCATTACTTGGAGACTTGTTTCTCTCAGCCAAAAACGTCAAAAAGAAGAATTTTGAAGCTGTATTCCTAGTTTGAGATGTTGCAAATTTGCTCAAATTTGGGTTAATATCGGAAATAATTTCACAATTTAGTGAAGTCTTCCGACCGAAAAGCAAATCTGAGAACCTCTTCCGAAAAAGAAATTACATGAACAGAAATAAACGGCAAGGATAATGAGTTTTGCAAAATATTTCAAAATTATCAATTTCTGAACCCTCCAAAATGCACTAATCGCAGAGCGCTTATGAAAGCAAATTCAAAGCGGCTGACAATCACTGACAGTCTGTGGGAGAGCCGTTATTTGCTGTGTGGCTAGTATAGTAGTAGGTAATTTAGTTATCGAATTTTTAACTCACTACCGCATAATTAAATTATGCAGTCTTGCTTGAAACATCTCAATGTAATTGGCTTTGGGATTATTGATTTTGGGGGGTTCCTTCAAAATCAATTGAAGGTACTTAAAAATTTGCATAATTGTTCGCCTTTTTTTTTCTATTTGGGTATCTTTCATATCAAATTAAATCTCGAAATTTACAGTTTGAAGCTTTCTGCTCCAACAATTTTTGTTATAATAAGATTTTTTTACAAAATTGAGCCAATTTTGACCAAAATCACAAAAATTCAAACTTAAAAAAGAATTAGAAATTTATTATTTTTTACGATTTTGGTTGATAGAAACAAGTCTCCAAGCAATGATGGTCATAAAAACAAGGTTTAATTAGTTTTAATGATGTTCTGAAGTCTTACGAAGTTGAAGAGTTGAAAATTTTACTTTTAACCGGTGGTTCTATACTTTTGAAAATGACTGTAACTGCCATTTCTGAGCCGTCTCGCCCAAAACACGTTAAAACGGCTCGCTCGACTTTCTTTGCGAGATGTTTGTAACTTGTGTTAGTACGTAATAAATATCTCATTGTGACGTCAGATGCATTTCTAAAATAATGCGTTCAAGCGTACTACATTGTTATGGAAAAAAATACTTAAAGCTATGCGTGATTATTCTACGCAAGCAAATTCTTCAACTGATAACGATTAGTAAATGAACGACAGAATTTAATTATAATTTTTGGATCAATGTAAAATAAGAACAACTTTTTCCATACTATAATTTTTTAAATGAAGTAAAGGGCCCTTGAGGTTGTTGGTGGGTAAACTCATATGTTAACAGTAACTTTAGGTACAGTGCTGGACAGCGCTGTTTCGAGCTTTTAGCTCTTATCGGCAGCCCTCAGCTATCTTTTAGGTCAAGATGTTGCAGTAACTTTAGGTCTTAAGGTTTCAAAAATTTTCAAAAGTGAGCAAGTCGAAGCACACTTCCTTTTTAGAACCGGTAAATCTTGAGTTGAGACTAGCTGTTTTTAATTTTTTGCCAATATTCAGTCTCATTTGTTCTTGATTTTGTAAAAATTTTGAGAGTATCGATGTCAATTTCAGCGGGCATGTTTGAAACACTCGTTAATTCCTATAGCTCTGTCTGCTTAAGACTTAAGTGAAGGCTTTTTTCTTGCTTTTGCAGCATCGTAAAATTGCAAAAGCAAAAAAGCAAGCTTTTTTCAAGTTGAACAACTGCCAAAAAAATTTCTCAATTGCTTGCGCAGAGCAGCAGAGCTTTATAACCTTGAATAGTTGCAATTTTGCTTGCAAACACAAGAAAATCACTGAAGTTTTATCGTTTTGGATCAGCACGAATTTTAGTTTCTTTGATTAGTTTGAATTTTTTTTTTTTTTTGGTTTGTTTTGCTGCCGAGGCTGGCAGTGTTTTTAATTTGTTCTTAAATTTTAAGCAAAAATGAGCCTCGTGTTTTAGAAAATCGTTCTTATAAAAGGAGTGTATTAACTGTTTTTGTCAACTACTTAGTATTTTTTTATCAATCGAAACAGCAAATGGTTCTGAATGCAATTCGCTTTTTTTTAGCAGTTTTGATAGCAAACATGGCGACGATTTGAGTTAATTTTCAGCAAAAATTCGCATGAGTTAGAAGTTTTCAACATTTCGCCATTAAATTTCTGAACCTAAAAGATTTCTCGCACGCTTAAAGAGTGCTTCAAGATCCTCTTTAAGTTGGCGAGGAAAATGTGACGTTTTTTTACTCGAACTGCTTTCCGTAATCGCTCGAAGAAATTTAACGAGAAAGAATGACGTAACGGATTTCGCAAGGCTTTACATACACGTGCAAAAATAACCTCTTACGTTTAGCGAGTATTTCGCTCGGTAGCGCCTCTTAAAAAAAACTCGTTAATTAAAGCGAACGAGGAAATGTCTGTCATGTGCCCCCTGAAAGGCCTTGTAAAGAAGTGCGAAAGCAAAGTCGTAGATGAAACAAAAGCACTAAATGCGTGCAGCTGTATTTGCAGATGTTAACGCGTCAAACACTTTAATCCCAAAAGCATACAATAAAAATCATGTGATCGAGTTTTTCGTGCATAGACTTCTAAATAGTAGAATCTGGACTGGAAACTAGTGAGAGCTAACAAACGTTGCTGTACAACAGTAGGCTGAAGAAATCGCGCTACAGACATCTGTCTGTGTCTGTCTACGTAAACAAAGCAACGCGATAGCTGCTTTGTTTCAACCACGTGCGTTTTCTACAAGCTCGAAACTACAGCGTCATGTAGATGTAAACCGAACAGCAAGCACTAAGTTGTGTAACGTTTTATCGGAGTATGAGTGCCATAGCAGCGCAGCAGTGTATTTCAGAGTTAGGTGAGCTATGTTGCTGTATATCTGACATACAGTGAGTAGCAGCAATTCAGAATTGCTGGCTTAGTGATATTAGATATTAATTTTGTGATACTGTACTGGTCAAACATAAACTACCTTACGAACGAACGATTTATTTTGTTTTTGTTGCTCACATCAATAATCATTAACACACACCATGTAAAATATTCAAAAAGACAACAAGGATGCTGCGAAGTGACCGGTTTAGGGTCTTCTAAGTCAAGCAATCACCCTAAAAGAGAACGTTTCCACAATACAATAAAATACAAATAACAGAGCACTACTAAGCAAAGCAGTAAGCATTTAAAAAAAACAAAGTGACTTGGCGCACGGAACGCGCGCCAAGACCCAGTACCTCGCGCACGCAACGTGCGCGACGTTCTAGGTCTTGGCGCACGGAACCAATCACGATTTAGCATTAATCGATCAGCTGTTAAGTAATCAATACGTCACGCTCGCAAGGTAACTCGCTAACCACTTATTGTAACAAGCGTAGCGATGTTTGTAAAAAGCACAAAATAGTTAAATTATTTAGTATCTTTAGTGTTCATCATAAACTTTTAAATAAATTTGAATTCAAAAAAAATTTTTTTTTGTAGGGAGATCGGAGATGACAAGTTGTGGTTTGGAAAAAGGTTGTTTTTGATAAAAATACTGCTTGATTGTTTTTGACAGAAGGGAGAAATAGTGAGCTCTTGACTCTCTAGCCACCCGAGCATCAGCTGCGCAGTAGCGTAGCCAGAAGGGTACTTTGGTCCCTCCCCATTGGCCCGTCGGCCAAAATGTAGAATAAGAAAAATAGCCTACCACGTTTTTAGCGCTTCTGAGACTGTCTTTTGCGCAGGAATAGGCTTAAACTGATGAAAAGCATCTTTTGAAATGTTTATTTAGGGGCAAATTTGTTAAAAATTGAACTCACAAATCAGTAAAAACTTTAAAAAATAACCAACAACGAACAAGCAAACTTGATCGCTAACCGTTAGCCTCCTCCTACATATCCCATTTATGCAACCAGTTTAATCATGTTTTTGCACTGCTATTTTCAGTTTTTGCACTACTATTTTGCACTGCTATTTCTATTTTTGCACTGCCAGGTTTTAAAAACATTAATTTTTATCAAAATAGGCCTTTGAACTTGTATATGGTGTTATTTTTTGCAGCAGTTGACTACTACAGTATGCTTATTACACGGTGCCGTCACTGCCGTGTTTGTTTTTTGGCTTGTTTTTGCTTGAGCTTTTCTTATCGCCATTTGCTTTAGGTCTGAAGCATGAAGCGGGAGTGTGGGTGAAGCTGACTTGATGAGCACTGTTCCATCGCTTCATCCACAGTATGCATAGACTGTGGTTTCACGTTGTACAGCTTTTACAGATGTCATTGTGTGCCTCTTTTTGTGCATGCGGAAAAAATAAACTACTACTACCTTTTTTTTTGCAAAAAGAATTCAAAATTTTCAAGCGCTGGGAGCTACGCCCCAGACCCTCCTCTCCCCCCATTACTTACAGATTCCTGGCTACGCGCCTCCCATGGTCCTAAGAGCAGTAGCCGATCTGGTCTTTGATAAACATTACAGCAATAACACGGCTAAAAGCTACTTTACCGCATATTTGCTGCTACTCGCTCGAACAATGATACTATCTTTCAAAACGGGTATTATGCTGTAAAAAAAATACTCACCGATGTTCTACATAAGGTCTTTGTCCAAATCGATTGCAATGTTTTGCAACAAAAATCGTGCGTTTTAAGTCAATTTTGGTGAAGTTTTCGTATAGGCTCATTTAGTGTCCACTGTAATATCTCATTTCCAGATTAACCACTGATGGTGACACAAAAATCATTCCTTTGATATAACTTCATTAGAAATAGTGGCAAGCTTTAAGGTCAGGTGATCCTTTTACTCAAGCAACCCGTTTTACAGGGTTGCCACATCCTGGAAAAGTCCTGGAAAGTCCTGGATTTTTTTTGGTGTCCTGGAAAGTCCTTGAAAGTCCTTGAATTTTGTTTGTAAGTCCTGGAAAGTCCTGGAAAATGTTTATAGAGTTTTCCCGTGATTTTCCCGGACAGAATGTGAAGTTGTTTTTTTTTACAATAACTGGTACCTTGTAATTGTACAAAGCTATTGTTGAAATAATTTGCATTTTGAAGTTGGTTTAAAAAGCTTTATTGTATTGTAAAAAGACATAGCTTATTTGTATGCTGGTGCACAAACAAAAAATCGCTATCCTAGCCCTGACTCAACTCCAAATCTAACTCAAACTGCAACCCTACCTCTAACCTAACATTAATATGAGCCCCCATTCCTCTGCTTTTTGTTTTCTTGTTCTTTTTAAGCAGTTCTTACTGGTATGCTGGAGTGCAAATAAGCGCTTCCTCGAATTAGCCAAAATTTACACTTTGCTATACAGTATGTATAAATTATTGAATATTATTAGGAAAAGTGAATTCATGGACAATAATTTATTGTAATGCAATACTGTAGTAGCAGTAGCATAGCGGACTATTGCTCTTTATTGGCCCATAGACAAAAATGCGCAATAAGAAAAATAAGACATTTATCTCACTATAATTCTGAGGCAGTTTTTTGCAGTAATATGGATAGTAAAGTAATTTAAAGTCACTTTTGAACCATGAGTTTGGGAAGTGCTAGTATTGGTCAACAATAAACCAGTCACAACTACTGTAACTAACTAACTAAAAATGGCTAAAAATAAATAATTAATTCGATTGCTTGATGCAAAATGCTTAACGTAGGCTTTGTGAGACAATTATAAAGGGTTTATTAGGTATTTAATTCTGTTAATTACCAATCAACTCTCTCAAATCTCGTTTCATTAGCCCCTCCTCCCAAATTATATCTTTATCTAGCGTTATAAAATACAGACGATTTGGATTAATTAGTACTTGGGAGTTTTTTTCAAAGGAGATGCCTATTTGCACTCTAGCATGCAAAATGAGCTCTGCTTATGAAGATTAAGAGAGCAAAAATGGGTGCTTATTTGCTCAAATACTCTTTTATTTTGTAAATGATTAACGTTAGTGGTTAGTTGGAGTTTATATTTTGAGTTTGGGTTAGGATTAACTTTAGGGTTAGAGCTAGGGTTACAGTTTGGGTTTAGTTTATGGTTGGGGTTAGGGCTTGGGTAGAGTTTTTTTGTTTGCACCCTGGCGTTCAAATAAGCTCTATTTTTTTCAAATAATAAAATTTTATAGTTCACTGTATGGAAATAAAGCTAGGACTGAATTTTTACTATTACCAGTCACTAGAGCTCGACTGATATATCTATCGCTCAGCTGATATATTTTGGCCGATATCAGTGGCAAGCCTGTATATTGTATCAGCTATCTACCGCTGATAAAATATTGGCTTAGCGCAATTACCTTAAACTATTTATTTTTTTAGAGCAAGCATAAGTGTTCCTGCATTCAATTTGCTTAGTATGATTTGTGTTTGCAATAATCTTTCTTTGGAGGAGGATTAGTGAAGCTTTTCATGTCAAGTCAAGTGAAAAATATAGACAAAATTTGGTAGTTTATGAGTTATATATCAGTATCGGCCTGAAAAAGTCATATCGATCGAGCTCTATTTTTTACCCACATACTGTAGCCCATTTCTGCAACCAGTTTAATCATGTTTTTGCAGTGCTAATTTCTATGCCACGTTTTAAAAGCAATAAGTTTTGCAAAACTATGTCTAAAATCAAGTTATTATTGCAAAAAAATTGCAAAATCTTTGAATGCTGGGGGCTTTGCCCCCAGACCCCCAATGGCTTCCGGCGGCTGGGGGTTACCCCCATACCAAAAAACACAACTCTCTCGTTGCAAATTTTTGGCTTTGCCCCTGGCTAGTGGTCAGTACTAGGAATGCAAATGTGTTACATCAAAATTTTTCGTCAATCACAAGTGCAAAAGAGTTGGTACATGAGAGTAATAGTCAAAATTAAATTTTAAGTCCTGTAAAAAAATCTTAAACAGTCCTGGAAAAGTCCTGGAAAATGACCTAAAAAAGTCCTGGAAAGTCCTGGAATTTGATTTTGCACTTTTTGTGGCAACCCTGGTTTTAATACAGGTATGCAGTATTAAAACATGTTGCTTGTGAAATTAGCTGCATTTGAATATAGGCTAGCTTTATTTGTTGCTTTTGGTTTTTTGAATATAACCCTCTGTTGGTATTGCACCCAACATTTTATTCGAACTCAAGTTTACTTTAGCTCAACTCGTGCTCCACTCGTGAAGAAATGCTAAACAGAGTGGAGCCTGAAGTAAATTGAAGTTTAAATAAGTTGCTGTAAAGTATCTTAAAAATGTTAAGCCGCACAATACAAAAATGCCACCGAGGTCAACACAGAAACGAATGCGGCGAGATTATCAAGCGAAAATGTTGTGAGAAACTTTACCTTATGTGATTTTGTCAGCAATGACGTAGTGTAACATTGCACCTGCTCTTTCTGTTTTAGCATATTTCTTCAACGACCTAAATGTTTTGCCTGCTGTTTTCTCATATTTGTTTACAATCGCCTATCCATTACCTAATTCTTACTGGTTTTAACATGCAATTGAACTTTTAATACGCAAAATCGAAGAAAGGCAGCACTGCTGCAACATATTTACACTTTTTGTTGTAAGCATGTAGATTGTAAAACTTAAGTATTTATTGTTAAAAATTTATTAGAAGTTTCTAAGCAAAGCAAAAGTTTCTTCATGCAAGATATTTTTTACAACTTGCTTTTAACCTACAGCGGTTTGGGGCTCTTCCCCAAACCTCTGGTTTGCCCTCATTGATCAAGTATATCTATCTAAACGCCCTTACTTAAGATTTACAATGGAGTATATTACTAATTACGTACATATGTTTGCTCAATTAAGATTTGCGTAGTATATTGTTTACCCCCTTAGGCTCTTACTCAACATTGGTTTTCTTTTTATAGATCCTTTGGGTTTTCCTCATTTTGTAGCTTCGATTGTTAATACATTCAGCAAATACAGGTAGATATTTTTCGTAACTTTTTGGAAACCCTGAATCTGTTTTCTCAGGTTGAACTTCCAGGGGAAAAGAGAGCCTGAATAATATTTACCCTTCCAATAACATCTAGTGAACAATCCAATTTAGGTAAACTTCTGCTTTTTTCTGAAAGTTCAGGCTGGAAGAACAAACTCAGGGTTTCCAAAACTTTTTAGGGGGGATATCTTTATGTATTTGTACAATATCTTTGCAACCACAGCCCCAAAATAAGAAAAAAATTTATTCCCCTTTAACTATTTTTATTCTCTTAATAAATGATAAATAAACTGGCCAAGATAAAGCATTTTTTCACTGCTAACCGCGCGTTAAAATAAATAGGTTACTTGGTTAGTTTAAGTTGGCTTCAGGGGTGATTGCAACCGCCGCCCCCTTTGGCTACGCCTTTACAATTTTGTTTACCGGCTGTTTGTTTTGCCTTGTATAGTGTTCATAAATTAATGTCGATCTATCGTTTTGTTAAGTCACTCTGCCTTTCTTTTGGTTTAAACGTTTTTTCGTTGTGTATGATTAGTTACTTTTTCTCTGCTAAGCCAGAAATATAATTGACAAAACGATGGTGAATTTTAGAATTAATTTTGTGCTGCTTCTGTATGGTAGTAACGTCACATTTATTACGATTTTTGCCGGCAACAAAGCTGCAAATAGGAAATCCAAAAGTGCTTAGTCCTATTAATTAGATTAGATCTTAAAATGGTACGATTTGCTCGTGGTCTAGTGGATAAAGCGTCTGCTACTGAAACGGTAGACTTGGGTTTGATTCACAATCGGGTCAAACCAAAGACTATAAAGATTGGTATTCACAGCTCCCTGCTTGACGTTCAGCAACCAAAAGGATAGTGTAAAGCCTCAACCGTGTTGTGGTAGACAGGTGGCAGTTAGACTCAAAAACCTGAAGGTTCCTGCGCTGCTTCCTGGCCAAAGCCAATTGGGAACAAAATATAATTACAATACTAGTGAAGTCCAAATGAAACTACTCATCGCCGATAAATTGTGATCAGGGCCGCCGCGAGGGCGGGGGCAGGGGATACAATGACCCGGGACCCATGGACTTTAGGGGGCCCATCGAAATGACCTCCTTTTTTTTTTTGGTGATCATCTAATCTAATTTCGACCGGAAAAACCGTAAGAATTTTGGTGAAAACCTTTTTTTTGGAGATCACATCATTTTTCGGACCAAATTACAGCATTTTCTCCGTCTATTTTGGACTTCACAAAACTGGAAATCCGTCATATTTGAGCTGGCCCTGAGCCCACTTTTGGTCCCCGGCACCACTGATTGTGATACAACAATAATAAATGTGAAATAATAATCGCATTGATGCTTAAACGAAGTTGCCACTCAGTGTTGCAAAGTTATTTGAATTTTTACAGCATCTTAAAAACAAAAACACATATGTATATTAAGTCTGACATTATACCAATTTAAGCCCGAAACCGACCTGACCTGCAACTCTGTTCCGGATAAACAAAACTGAGTGATGCGTTGTTTATTTTCATAAATTTGTTTTGTATATAGCAGAAAACCGAGAGTGATTTGCAATATACAAACTATAGCAAAATTTTGCAAGAGAAAAAGTGTGACTTTATGACTAGTGCAGAAAGAAACGAGGTATTACAGTGCACGCTAAATGAGCCTACTTAAACTTTACCAAAATTTACTTACAACGCACGTTTTTTATTGCAAAATATCGCAATCGATTTGGACAAAGACCTTATGTATCCAATAGAACATCGGTGAGTATTTTTGTTTACAGCATAATACCCGTTTTGAAAGATTGTATCATTGTTCGAGCGAATAGCAGCAAATATACGGTAAAGTAGCTTTTAGCTGTGTTATTGCTGTAATGTTTATCAAAGACCAGATCGGCTACTACTCTTAGGACGATGGGAGGCGCGTAGCCAAGAATCTGTAAGTAATGGGGGGAAAGGAGGGTCTGGGGCGTAGCTCCCAGCGCTTGAAAATTTTGAATTTTTTTTTGTGAAAAAAAATTTTGAGCAAAAAAAATTCAAAATTTTTGAGCGCTGGGAGCTACGCCCCAGACCCTCCTTTCCCCCCATTACTTACAGATTAAATGGGCTACATGGGAGGTGACTAAAGGTAAGATTTTAATTTTGTTTACTTGCTGTTAGTTAAATCATAAAATCGTATAGTTCAATAAAACGCACGCGTAGAAATCTATTTTGCCTACATTTTTTAGGAAAAAAATAATTGAGGGTGGAGCCTTAGGAGAAGTTATTGATAATCAACTAATACTGAATTGCCCCCTCCCCCTATTTCTGAGTTTATAAAATATTTGTTGATGAAATTTCAGCATTTTTATATTCGCGATCAAACTTGATTGTTTATTTTTGAGCATTTTTCAAAGTTGTTACTGATTTTTGAGTTTCATGTTTAGCAAATTAGCCCACCTGAATCTATGTTTCAAACGATGCTTTAAATCACTTTTTAGTCCATTCATATGCAAAAAAACAGTCTCAGAAGTGCTAAACAAGTGATATTTTCTTATTCTGCATTTTGGTCGACAGGCCAATGGGAAGGGGGGGGCTATAGCCCCCCGAGCCCCCCTGGTTACACTACTGTGTGTGAGGTCAGTTTTCCAACTGACTTGGATAAGGAGAAGGGGAGGCTAATTTCCCTCAGCCTTCTTGGTTGTGCCACTGACTGCAGCCTGATTTTGTTAAGGGAGGTTAGGGGGCTTGATTAACCTTAACATTAAAATTTTTTGCAAATTGCCTTAATTGGACAGCGTGCCAAATAAACAGGTGCAACTAAAGCATATCACAGACCGGTGTCTAGGGGCAAAATCGTAGCCGACAGGTAGTTTTTGTGATATTTCAGAAAGAAATAGCCATTTTAACGTTTTTCAAATCAAATTTCGCATCTTTTTAGAGTCATTTAAAAAACAAAATTGATGCAATTTGAAACCTATGTAAAAAAATTACATAGCTCAACTTTTCCAAACCCCCACATTACTAACAGGCCAAGTCCAAAACTTGTTATAATTAAATAAATTAAATGCTGAATACCCACCCCCCTTTTTATACTCTTTTTTTTTAGGAAGCTTACATTGAGCATTTTGCATTAAGTGATCAATTTTAACTGCATATTTTTATCCATGTTTTGAAGTTTTTATTGATTAATTTGTAAGCTATATTTTTGACAAAAAAGTTCATACCCCCCACCCTGCCCCAAAAAAAGAAAACAAAAGATATTAATAATAATAATCATAAATGTTTTAGAAGTGGCTTTAAAATACTTTACAGGCCAAGTTACAGCAAGAGGCTGCCTCAGCCTCAGAAGGGCAAAAATTTGTGGCATTTTTTTATTGTGCACTTTGGTCTACAGGCCAATGTAGGGGGGAACAGCTCCCTGACTACGCTATTGATTACAAGTTTGGTTTTGATTTCTGTTTCTGAGCAAAATTAATTTAATGGACGAGTAATTATTAATTTAGTGTTAAAATAGGCACAGCGTAAATTTGAAATATTAAACGCTGTTTTGTAATTAGATCCTGATAAAAGCTCAATGACAGATGCTGAAACGTTTGATATTGATTATTTAATCGAGCAATTCAATGTTTAACCCTAACTTAGTGCTTACTCTCGCTTTTAAGAACATGCTGTACGATATTGCACGCAAAACCGGTAATCTTTTTCCTCCTTCCCCCCGCTTTTTGCACCAAGGTGAAAAAGCTTCACAAAGGTTTTTTAAGTTTATGTGGATGTCTTTCAATTTATTTTGCACATTTAAACATAGAAAATACTTGACATCGTAATTTCCAGGGGGGAGGCAAGTGCCCCCAATGCGGGTGCTCCTGATCAGGTTTTTTGCATAATTTTCTGGCATCAATCTGGTCAAATGTCGCAAGTCCATGACTCTTTATTGTGGGCATCTATCGTCAATTGTGTTAAACAGCCCGTGTGAAAATAGAAATCAGACTCTAGAAAGTCTTGATGAGTTCTTGCGCGGGAAATAAAACCGAGCCCGAGCTCTTTTTTCTCAGCAACTTTTCTAAAAGTCACTATTCTCAACAACAAAAAACTGAGCTTTTAGCTGTGCCTTTGAAGATATTGAGCTGCAGAATACAAAAAAATGCCGATGTCAACGCAGAAAACGAGTTGTCACAATTATCATGCTAAAAATGTTAAAAGAAAATTTACCTCAGTTGCTTTAATTGACTATGATATATTTTAACATTGTGCCTGCTATTTACTCATATTTCTTCAATGATCTAACTGTGTTGCTGTTTTGTTTACTTTCGCATATCAATTACCCAATTCTTCCCATGCTGTCATAGTCAACTCATGAAATTGCACTTTTAATTAGCGAAATCAAACAAAAGCAGTGTTGGTTGTTTTAATCATGATATGGACAGCTTTTGCCTATTAATCATCATGATACGGCCCAGCTTTTGCCTGTGCCCAATTTATGCTATGAGTGATGCGTTTTTGATGATTTTAATATTTTTTTGGTTAAGATTTGACATGTCTACTGGCAAAAAAGCCTGTTGCATTTTCAAACAGTTAAGATAAAATTTCAATAGAATATTTTCGGCTATTTCTTGCTGATTTTGTAAGAAACCACACAAAAACGCTCTTTTTTCCTATTTAGAAATAATAAACTTTCAATTTACCTTGACATCCAATTATTGAGCCCTCTGCAATCGCAATTACCTAAAAGAACCTACTTGGTTTAATATTACTTGATCAATTATGCAATGCTATGCAAACTTTATTGGTGGTAGATGATGTAGACTGAAAAAGACTACGCTTCATGCTAAAGTGTTCCACACAAGCAAGGTCATTTTGACTTTCTATACATCTTATATGTTTTCATTGCAGGTCTAGAAAAAATTTCATAATCTACTCACGCAATTTGCGGCAGAACTCATATAGCTGATTATTACTATGAGTGCACTTTTTTGCTTCTGTGATTGTGTGATCCCAGCGTTAATAAAATGGGAAAAAGGACAAAGTCGCGTTGTCCGATTAAGGGTTGTAAAACGGAATGTTTTAATTGGCCTCGCCACATGAGGCAAGCTTATGATTGGCAAGGAGAAAATGCAAAGAAAGTGAAAAGCTTGCTCGGGTTGCGAAAACCGCACGTCTTCAAAAAAATAACAAAGAACACTGGATCAATCAGACCTCGCATGCCAAAATCATGTCCTTTGGATGGATGCAAGTCAGTGGTTAAAAACGTGACTTGGCACCTCAAAAACGTCCACAAACTTGATGAAAAAAATGATAAGTACTAGCAGCTTCTTAAATGCAGTGACGTTTTGCCTTGACAAAACCAAGTCAAAATTGCTACCCAAAACTCCGCATGCACCTCCATTGCAAAGTGATCATATGCAATTTCTGTTGAATGACAGCTTTGCAAGTGAGAATAGCTCTGAAAGTGATATCTCTTATCACCTTCATCAATTCACCAGCTCTCCCCACCTTCATCAATCATCAACGAGCTCTCAAACTAATCAATCATCAAATAATTTATCAACGAGTTCTTAAACTAGGAAATCATCCAGTAATTTATCAAAGCGTTTTGCCACTGATGACAACGTAGACTGCAGATGCAACAGCGGCACAAGTGGATCAAAAACTGACAAAAGTGCATCAGAGAGTTTGCAAAATCTGAGCATCAGTATCTCACAGAGCTCTGAAAATAGCAGTAGGGATACGCAAAAGGTGTTTGATAAATTCTTGGACTATTTGGTATCTCCTGATTCTGGAAATAGGGCTATCCGCTCTGCAAAATCTTGCGTACAAAGAGTCAAAACAATCCTGAATGTGATCAGTACAAAACAAAATTTGGTCACAATTTGTGATCAGAATTTGTACGGAAATCTTTTTTACATACGTACTGTGCCAAAAAAAGTACCATCCCGGTACAATTCAAACGTTCATTACAAGCGTGGGTCACTTTTATGATTTTATAATTAGTGACAGTGTGGAGGAATTCAGGGATGTTAAAGATTAGGTGCTGCAGATGAGGTCAAGGCTTCCCATGTGGAAGTCCTCATATAAAAAGCCATGCAGAATTGCCATCATGAAGAAGCTAGAGCATGAGCGCAGGACCAAAATAACTCCAGCAGATGTAAAATTTGAAAAGTCAGCAATAGTTCGCGAAGTCATAAAACTAATTGCTAAATTTAATGGCACTAAGAAGTGCACTCTTACACAGTACACAAATGTGAGAGCATTTGTGATTTTGGAAATCTTCATAGATAACGGCCAAAGAGCTGGTGTTTTGGCAAATATAACCATTAAAGAATTCAAAAACACTGAAACCATTGATGATAACATGCGTTGCATAACAGTTTTTGATCATAAAAAAGCTGAAGTTGGACCTATTCGGGTCATCCTTTCTCGAAAGCTGTATTACTGGCTCAAACCGTATGTCCAGAATTTTAGGAAGTGGGTGACAAACGATAATAGCAAAGATGCAAAGGTGTTTTTAACGTGGAGTGGAAAAAGCTTTGAGTATTCTGGCGATATAAGTGCAGCCGGCAATTCTCTCTGGAAGAAGGCGAACATGGAGAGACGAATTGGTGCAAACAAATTTCGAAAAGCTGCTGTTTCGGCTACACGTGATCGTCTGGGAGCAGCAGATAGAGATAATAATGATCTGGCTAATTTAATGGGTCATGCCAAAACAACAGCAGATCGTTATTATTACATGGAGGAAAAGATGGCCGCTGCTGAAAGAGCTGGCAGATTACTACCACAAACAATGAGAAACACTCAGCTGATAAAAACTACTTCCACTCGTATTGCTGCAAAACAGTCTGCCAATAAGTTAGATTCTCAAAAGTTGCCAGCTCTCTGTAATCCTGCTAAAGAAAAAGATCGAAACATGCCAAGCTCACATCAAGATTCATCTGCAAATCCTGAGATGGATCTTTCATCTCCAGCTCTCTGTATTTCTGCCGAAGATAAAGATCAAAACATGCCAAGACAATACCAAGATTCAGCTGCAGATGCTGGGCCACATCAAGATCCATCTGCAGTTGAAACTTTGCCGGAGAAAATAGATGGATTTCTGCCGGTAGTGGAAAAATTTGGTGGTAGCCATAGCGATGACTTGTTTTCCTCCAGCATATCAAGCAGACCACCAAGAAAATTTTCCATTGACGATGGTGTGCTTGTGCTAAAAGTTTTTCACAGTTTGATAGCAAATAGGACTTCCGGCGTTGGAGAGATGAAAAGGATCATGGAGGTAGACCCAAATGCAAAGAAGCTAGTAAACAAATATTCCGTCTTTACTGTGCAAAATAGAAATAAGTATGAAATTCGAATGCAAAAGAATGCATGAGGTTGACGTTCCTGCTTCTGCTGGCGTTTGCTCCATCTAAGATTTTAATTAGTTCGAGTTTGCTCCTACTCAAATTTGTGGTAAGAATTTGCTCGAGAAAAATAATTTGATTTTACCCATTCACTACACAATTTAAACGCTATCGCCAGTACGGCAGCAATGAGCTTGGCTGTTCAAGGAAAACATGCAAGTATAAATTTCAAACCAACAGCAATAGGCTGATCTACAATGTAGCTCAACGTAAAATTCTACAAGTAGCACTGCAAAATAAGAAATAAAAAAGATCACTTGTTTTTGATGCACTTTCAAATCTAGAGAAACCAAATTTTGTATTGCACAAATGGTTTCAAACAAAATTGTAATGATTTTTTATACAAGTACATTTTCAACAAATCCATTTCAATGCTTTAAGGGAAAAGGGGCTCCAGTGTCCACTGTATGCTCTTTTATAGAGTTTTTGGTGATTTTGGCTGTACCTCGCTCCTCTACGAAATGTGGTGATCGTACTATTAGTGAAATTATTAACTATTAGTGAATTCTAGAATGTCTCTGAGTTTAAACTTTAGTATCACAAAAGCTTAAGTTCTATTAGCTATAATAATCATTACAAGGAAGAATTTTTCTTCTTTGTTATGTGAGAAAATGAATTGATAAACAAGATTGTTAAAATCTGAGGCGGAGTCCTCGTGGACGTTCATGGTCTCGAGGACACAATTTGATGTGCTTGGCCTCAAAGGTCAAGTACTTGGCCTCGAAGCCGCAAGTCCTCGAAAAATTGCCCTGTCCTTGGCTCGAGGACAGCTGTAATTTATGAATTGTTAAAAGTTTTGTCATGCGCCTGAAAAAAATTTTGAAGACCTTTTTTTTTTGAGAACACTTGCGTTTGTGTCTTTGGCCTTGGCCTCGAGAGGGTTTGACCTCGGATGTGCTGTCCTTGGCCTTTGCTTCGAGTTTTGTGTCCTCGACTCCACCTCTGGTTAAAATTTCATGAAAAATGGATCTAAGTAAAAAACGTAATTCATTCAAATTTTAAAAAATTTATATCATTTTAAAAGAAATTATTGGAAACGTGATCAGTAAATGATCTGAATTTCACGATAATGGTTGTACCATAGTCACAGCTTTTTCAGGTTGCGTGTAAAACGTGTCCTACAATTACACTTGTCATAGTTGAAAAATGGGGTAAATATTGGAGACCTACTGAACAAGTTTAGCATCTAACCAGTGACGTGCGGTGAGGCTTTTGGTTGGTGAGGCACAATTTTTTTCACACACATGTTTGCAAAAAAATTATTTAAGATAATAAATGACGAGCAAATAATTGTTTTTATAGCCATTAAACGAAAGCCAATTTTTTCGATAATTAATTATTCGTTTAATTTTTGCTGTTCCCTTAAAGCCAAATCAATTCTTGAAGTTTCGAAAATCTTTAAAGGTAGCTTAGCCTATTATTTGGCTTTGAATGTGGACATTATTGAAGTTTTCGTGCCTGCTAAGCCTT
The DNA here is from genome assembly GCA_963965965.1 of Trididemnum nubilum. Lineage (NCBI taxonomy): Eukaryota > Metazoa > Chordata > Ascidiacea > Aplousobranchia > Didemnidae > Trididemnum > Trididemnum nubilum. The sequence goes on along the minus strand of OZ014483.1, from coordinate 37,733,325 downwards.
CTTGGCAAATTCTCGAAGTCACAAAAACTCGGTTTCAGTCCCAACATAATTATTTGCTAAAAACATGAAAGCAAAAATGATTTTTATAGCGCAACCACTCTTTCCTTGAGTACGGTTCTACTCTTCCTGAATTGAAGGGTTCTTTTGTAATGATGTCTCGAGCAAATCTTTTAAATCGGTTTTCTTTCAGCTATAACTTCAAGTTTAGATTAAAAACTTAGTTTAGAAAGTCTCTCAGCTTTGAGACTAAATTTTCTTCCATTTTGGTTCATTTTGTCGTATTAAATTTTTATTTCGCTAGAAAAATAACTTGTTCAATTTTGCAATGAACGAAAGACTACAAAAAAAAACTACTTTGACTTTTTCTCATTCTATGACGTCACAGGTGAGGCGCGCCGCAAAATCAGACTTGAAAGCATTATGCGTTGTCCGCGATTTGTCTGAGAAAAAAAGGCATACTTTTAGTTTGTTCGTTAAAATTTGCTTAGCTGAAGTGAGGCACAATTGACAATGCCTCACTTCGCATATTTGAAGCGATGCTCAATAGCACGCCGTAGTGATCGCAATGTTACACGGAATAGTTTGGGCGTTTTAATGCGAAAGACATAACATAAAAGCAGTGAATGCACAAAAAAAGTAAATATGACAAAAACTAATAAAGTGTTTTGATAAATATTTTGTGTAAAACCATTTTATTTTAAATATATACTTTATTTCGTTTGCCTTTTTACAATTCTACAGGTGAGGCACGGCCTCACCTGCCTCTCCTGACCGCACGTCCCTGCATCTAACTACTGTTGTGTTTGGAGGTTATTTTCCATAAACGGTATAGCAGTGATTTTTGTCACGTAATTAGCTGCAATAGCACGAAAGTGCGAGTCTAGATCAAAAAATAATGGACTGGATCTACTTTGAAACATGCAATACCAGAAAGTGAAAAAAAAACAATGTCTTATATTGTAAAATTTTTTTTTTTTTCTGTTTGATTTGGGTGTAAAAAGTTTTTAGAAGTGCTTTTCATTGTGTAATTGGTGGAGTTATGTTACACTGCATGCTACAAACTGTATAGACTAGTGAACTGTGAACATCACCCCAGAGTAATTTATCCAAGTTAAGGTTGAAACTAGAAGATTTTGTAAAATTTTGCTCACAATTCAACTTATCACATGACCAAAACACTTTTATTCTGACTGGCATGTTACTACAAAACTAGGTAGGTTATAATTTTTGAAATTAAACAATACAACATTTCGTCTAGGTACTGGACTGCTTACCGTTATTAATGTGTTAATATCACAAACATTGTGATTTTTTGTGATATAAGTAAGCTGTTATAATGTTAATTTAGGCTGCACACGTTTCTGATATTTCAGTTCATTTTACTATATGCAAATTGATAAATGGAGTGCTGTTCAACCTCTACAGGTGAGCACCAAAGAAAAGTCTTACCATGAGAGCGGGGCCCCTGGCACTGAGCCATATGTTAAATCCGTCCCTGGTTATTACATTACGTTCATAAAAACTTTAGATGAAAGCCTCAGTTTGCAACTTTTAGGATCAAAATCCTTAATTTCACTCGGATTATACGTTTAAATTGGTTGGCAAAAATTAAATTGAGGAGGCCCGGGTCCCCTGAAACAATATTATTGCTGGGGGCCCATTTAAATTGGGGTCCATTTAAATATTATAGTAGGGGCCCCATTATTGTTATGATGTACAATGGTTCTGGATCGATGCCCCTGGATCAATATTATTGTTAATTACTGATGTACGCGTGTACTGTTGTGTGCGAAGATGCTAAAAAAACTGAAACTGAAGAAACAATAGTCTTTTTTGTGACATTTTTATCATTGGTAGCACTTCAATTGGGGGGGCGGGCCCCTTGAGCCCCCCTCTGGCCACGCCTATGTAGACTCTAAATATTAAGTGAATGTGGATGGGGCCTGAGGGCGGATCCCCCAGCCACTGGGCGAGTTTGAAGTAAAAAAATAGCAATTTTAACTGCATTTTAATCATACTTCGCACTCTTGGAAACCATATAAACAACTAAATTGCTAAAATTCATGAGTCATTTTAAAGAATTGAATTGCTTTGCACCTTCAGCCCCCCTTTAGGTCAAGTCTAAAATACGTCTAAACGCTTGTATTTTGACATTAAATTTTCGAAGTGACTTTGCAAATGGGGCTTAAGCCCCTTCACTCTAGTTGCTCCACTGACTGTGACCTCAAAATCTTGAGAGTGCTTTAAAAATCAAAACAGCTGGTCTTTTAAAAAATAGTTTTCGCACATTGTTTCATGTCATAATCGCTAACGGAGTATCGGCAACGATTATGCAGGCTTACATACCTCTTTCGCGACACATCCGTAAAGGCGTGTCAATGAGAGGTAATATTGCGTCAGATTAATGTACAGCAGTTGGTTGCTAGCAATTTTGCAAAAAATCGAAAAAACATCAGAGGAGAATTATGTTTAACCATAATTATTTCTTTTTCCATCATTGTCTGTTGTCTTGTTGCGTGATGCTCCAAAAGCAGTATTTTTTGTCAACGAAAATGGGGGAACAAGCGGCCTCTAGGGGGTATGGCCCCTTATCTCCCCCTCCCCGTATCGACGGCACTGGTTGGATCCATTCATTTTGTTTTTAATATTTAAATTTAAATTCATTGACTTTGAAGAAACTAAATTCAAATTCATTGACTTTGAAAAAACAATTCAAATTCATTGATTTTGCAAAAGTCGAATTCAAATTTAACTTCATCAATAATTCGTGAGCGGATTCAAATTCAAAATTTAAATTCAATCCAACCCTAGTGTGGTGGTTACAGCGCTCAGCTTCCAACCATCGCACCCGGGTTCGATTCCCGCCTGAGGTGCAAATGCGTGGAATGGAAGAATACGGAGTATAGACGCAGTACGCAGGATCGGGGAAGGAAACGCACGGATAAATCTTTTTTATTTGCTTCAAAACCTTGCTTTGCAGTCAAGGTTGGGGCAGCGATGCCAGCCTGAGGGATAGTAATTACGTGGCAGCAGCTTTTCATAGCGCATGATCCATTCGCGAAGAAAAAAAATACCGGGAGTGTTCCATTCGCCAAGTCACTTCCTAATTGTTTTCATAAAAAAAAGAGTGATTCAAAGTAAAGTTTACGGAAATGATGCTAACAAGCCGCGAAAACTTTTGTTTGTCTGTAATTTCAGCTTTTTACCTTACGCACAAAATCTCTTTATTAATACTCATAGACGTCGGCAGAAACTTTTTTATGGGGGCTGGGGCAACAAGAATAGAGCCAGCACTAACTACCAAAACTGGAAGAATTTTTAAAATTTGGGAGGTTTAAAAAAAGAGTGTGTGAAAATCCAGGGGGCCCTTGCCGACGCCCATGTTAATACTGGGTATATTTCATGATTAACCAAATAAAAGTCTTACGCTTTACTGTTTTGAGCACATAAAATTTTCCAGAAATACGAATAACGCTATGTTGCAATTAATATTAGTTTGGTAAATTCTAACGTAAAACAGCAAAAAAAACTGCGATTCAGGGTTATGCTAGCTCTCTGCCTTTGGCCCCTTAAACAAACTCCGATTCATACCGTCTTTAAAGGCAAAATAAAATGAATAATTGAAGTTGGAAAAGTCGTTTTGGTGGCATCGTGCAGTTTGTCCATCGATAATGCGTTTGTTTTTGAAGCGGGAGGTCCTAAGTTCTATTCTCGGCCCGGTAAATTCGAACAAAACTGTTGCCAACGACTCGCCAACGCTGCGTTGTTTCTTCGAAAAGGGCTGCATCGAATGCAAAGAATGCAAATTAAAATGTGAACATTAAACAGTTACTTATAAGGCGTTATTATTCCAGTCACAGCCATACTGTAAGATCTGCTCTTCACAAAAAACTTCTCGAAGTATTCCCTTTAAAACCAAGGTGATTTCAGACAAAAATCTCTATTTTTGGGCGCTCAATCCAATCCAAACAAAATCTTTAGGGTCCAAAAAAGTGGGCACCAGCAACCGCTAAGGGAAGCAAAGCTCCTTGGACGTTATGTGTATGGCAATAAATGACACCGTTGTCCTCTTTTACTTCCTTTATATATTATTTTGCGTAGTTTATTAAATCTGTTAATCAAGTAAGTTTTCGTTTGTTGATAAAACAAAATACGATCTTTAACAAAAATTGGTGAGGGAGGTCAAGGTGCAGAGTTCTCAGGTGTATTTTTTTCCACGTTGAAACTGTTATTAGCGTTTAAGTTCGCTATGTTTCAAACTTTTAATTAGGTCCGTTGTGCAGGAGGCGTAATATCGTCAAAGTGCGTGGGTACTCTCCCAAATTTTATGCGCATAAGGAGGGACACTGCTAGCACACAGCACACGCCAGGCATCATTTGTAAACATAGTTGGCTCAAAATTAATTTAATAATTTTAATTTTACAATTAAAGTATTTGGAACAAAGCTGCATTAACATAGCGATCGGGTTTATTACTGCTAGACAGTTTTTAGAATACTCTGTATAGCTCAAAAATAAGGCCCGTTAAAAATTGTTCCAATATTGTTAAAAAGAGAACAAGATTTCCAAAATATTATTTGTTAAAAATAATGAAACCTCTATTGGTACCGGAAAATAATTTGATGCTTATGTTTAAGTTAGAAAAATAAGGCCACATACCAATTTTAACACCTGTAATTAAATATTATGCGTTTGTTAAACTTTTCACAGATCCACACTCAGGTAGATCATGTCATGTACGTTATTGCCACACACCGTTTTTGGTGGCCTCCAAAAATTTTATGTGCACTGCTTTCCCGATCCTCGATACGGCCATATCCACCTCAAAAAGATATCCGCAAGGCAGCAGAAAATAGCTATGCTTAAACAAGAAAGTAGCTCTCAATAGTTCGATAATTAAGACTTCACGTGAGCGCGAAGTACCTTTGCTTTTTGTTCACTAATTTTGGCAGTACAGGATTGATTTGCTCTTTAATAGCAAAAGTAAAACCTAAAAAGTTGAAATTTGCACTCAACATGAGAATTATTGAAAGCGTTATGAATGCCACTTTTGAGGATCCTAGGTCTCGTGATCGTGAATTGAGAAACAAAAAAACATAAAAAAACTGCTTAAATTGATTAATTTTTGGCTTGAAAATTAATGACTTCGCGTATTGCTCAAAAACACTTGCCATGCAAAGCTGAAATCTGCACACAATGTGGGTTAGGGGTGTTCATATTGTAGCGTCAGCTCCAACGTAGCCATAAGTAGAAGTGAAACCGAACATATGGATTAATAATTCAACCGGGAGAGTGGCTCGATAGGTTGTTCAACCGAGCCGGTCGACCGCATTGGGACGCGTCCTTTTGACGTAAACGTTACAATATTTAGGTCATTTTGGAAAAGTTAATGTGGTGGTGGTTTTTCCCGTGGTTTGGACCTTAAAAGCAACTTCTGCAAAAATTTTTTTTTCAAAATTCCGACTCTTTGCTTTCGTGCACGAGCGTTGAAAATTTCCTATCAAAAACGTACACAGGGGATTCCCCTATGACGTCATAAATTGTTTAAAGCTGAATAACTCCTATTGTAAAACAGCTAGGAAGTTGAAACCACTTGTAACTAATTTATTTAAACTCCTGCATGACATTGACCACATATATCTGATGACGTCATGATTGGGAAATTCAAAATTTAAAATTACTTTTAATTTATCAAAATCGATTCTAATGAATCAATCTTAAGACACGAAATTGATTCATTAAAAAGTGACATTCCACATTACGCATAACATTGTTAAAAAAGAACAGTAAAAATGCAATATCATAATTAACAGTTCAGCAAGAAGCAAATCATTACAATACAAAGTATCGCAATCTAGCGATGGTCTTGGTTTTTCGTATTTGGAGAGAAGCTGTTTGACAGTAAACAAGCAATTGACAAGTGACAACTTATTTTAATAGAGAGGAGCACTGGAGCAGTTTCGCAATAAATCATGCATGCTTTTCCGACCTTGGTTAGACCATCACTTATACGATCAAAATGAAACTGATAATGACAATAAAATATACTCAACAAATAATTAACTGCTTATACTAGTAAAAGCTTATTTTTGTAATGAATGAAAATGACTATTGAAGCTTGGAAATAACGGTTGCCAAAAAAAATAATAAAAAATACCGTACCTTTTAAAAAGGGATATACCATAGGATAAAGGCAGATAATAATGAGTGCATTTGACAGTGCTGTTATCAGTTTTGGCTCAATGTGGACTTTCTAAAGTTAGGAAATTCTTTTCGATGTTTTTCAACAATTTGGAGCAAACTTCTACGCTGCTCTTCGTTCTCAGTTAAAATGGCAGCATAGTCCTGATTTAATTTTACTCCCTTTTCCGCCGCGTCGTTAACAACTTTAAGGTTGCTGACAAAGTCCTTGCCTTCCTGAAAGGATTCGTTGCTTGACCACAGGTCGGGAGAAAGATAGAAGCCAATCGTGACTCAAGTTAAGCGTGCGAAACAGAAACCAAGTTTCCGGCCCAATCAAATCTGCAAGTTGTGTTTGTTCATCTACTTTCCCTCTTAACACTGGTATACCACGATGAAATTCGTCAGGCGGTGATGTAGAAAGCAATCGCAATGCCATTGATTCTTTTACTTCAACAGTTACCAAAGGATGGTCACTGAAAAATGAAAAGGCAACAGTGTCTTCATTCAGGTACCACCTATGATTTAACAGCTTTTGATATGCAGTATCAGCGACAACAGCGTCTTCTTTTTGATTTATCAGCATGTTTTGCAAGAATTCCAAATTATTCACTGGAGCATCAATTCCAATGCTACATTTGAGCCAGGCTGGCACGTAAAAGAGTGCAATGAATAGGTTGATTCGATGCAAATTGTCAATAAATTTACGTTCGTAAGACAGCTGATCAGACCACATGAACATTTTTTGGCAGTATAATATCTGGCACTGGTAGCAGCACCTGGTGTGTGATGAAACAAGTTTGAAGGAGCAGCATCCAAGAGAGCAAGTGTGTTTTCTGCGCACTGTCTATAATCATTTCTGATCAAAACTTCTTTTGTCATTCGCTCTTTGCTAATAAGCTCCTGCAATTCTTGAATCACGGTGATGGCTCTATTCTTTAACCAGTCCGACGATAACTCTAATTGGTTGTAGTTCTTAGAAGCAGGGATGTGGAAGCGCCTATTTTCCAACCGCTTCCGCTTCCACCACTTTTACCAAAATTTATCATAATATTTTTAGCTAATAATATGAATAAAATGCATTAACGTGTTACTGGTATGTAAATGAAAAGTGAAAACGATTTATTTCATTACTAACACACAGAAAAAGTAAACATGAAGAAAAACAATACTCCGTGCAATAAAAAAAAGTAATATTAAAACAAGTAATTTAAAACAGTGAGTGCAATAAAAAAGCACAAGAAAACAGCGGCTATAATAAAAGAAAAATCCAACGAAAATGGTGAGTGTAAAATAAGTTGAAAGCAAATTAAAGCGATACAAACGTGTATTGAAAGGATAGAATTTAGTGTAACTTAACATATCAGAAATTAAACAAATAAAGCACACAAGTTTTTCAAAATGCAATAAAAGCTCAAAGCGTAACAATATTTTGCAGTTCACACAGATTTATTGGTTCTCATAAACACAATCGCATCTGTCAATTCTGTACCCATGCGAACTCTATTTTCTCGAAGAACCAACTTCAAGTGAGAAAACATGCGCTCAACTGACACCTGAGTGCTGGGCAAAGTTTTAAACCAAAGATTTAAAAAGTTATTGCCCCGATTCGCATTTGAGGGCAATGAGTTTAGCAAACAGCGGTGGATTCAAATTTTTGCGAGTTTAAGAGTGGATACTTTCTGCAACAGCTGGCTTCACAAACTCTTGTAATGGTATGTTTCAATTGTTTGTTTTGTGTTAAAAAAACATTTAGTGCGAGTATTGTCGAACAACGTAAGTGGAAGCGGAAGCGGTACCCATTTACCGCTTCCAGCTTCCGCTTCCACAAAAATTTACCGCTTCCACCGCTTCCAGCTTCCGCTTCCGCTTCCACATCCCTGCTTAGAAGTGTCAACAAGCGGCCAAATAGATTTTAAACTTTTGAAATGAGGATTTTCAGGAGCAGACGATTCACCAAATAAGCTCTTATACACCGCTCCGATGACTAGCTCATACACGTGATGGCAGCATGCATTGTAAAAAAGCTTACGACCTAGCAAACTTTCTAAAATTTTTGCAGCCCCCCTGTTCCATCCAGTATTAGCGGCTGTAGTGTCAAATACCAGTGCTTGAATCTTTTCTTCCAGATTCCATACCTCCAACAGATCATACGTTGCTTCTGCTTGAACTTTGCCACTTCCTCTTTCAAGTTGCTGCACACCTAGGAGTTTGCCTTCTTTGTGATTTGGTGGACCGGATACTAGCACAGACAGGACATCAAATTTGTTCCCGTAACGATCCTTAGTTAACTTTCCATCCCAATGAAGTGCCAGAAATTTGGGTGGCGATTCCTTGAATTCTTTGACAATATTTTCTGAAATACGAAATTGTTTGGCAATGCGAGTTCTACGTGTGGTTGATCGAGATATGCAAAAATCCTCTACTTTTCCTTGGCAAGCTTTAATAAATGCTGAAGTTAGCATGGTGGCAGCATTGTCACTTATTTTCAATCTGTCCAACACTTTTGTTATTTCTTCGTTATCAATAAAATTTTTGGGTGCAGTTAAAGAAACAAAACCGCTTGTGGAGCAGTGACTTGTTTCTGCTTCACCATAATCTGTTAATGTACTTGAACTTGAAGATGTACTATTTTGGCTGCATGATACTGATTCAAAATCGTCATTGCAAAATTGGCTACTTGTTTCAGTTTCAAGTCTTTCAGGTTGATTACGACGCTTTTGCTGCTTTTGCAGTGCCCTCTGAAACACCTTGTTCATTCCACTCATAAACGCTTTTCTTTCACCCCGCTGGTCTTCGTAAAAGTCGATATCTTCATTCTTTTTGTCAGAGGAGAGGAGCCTGTTTTGTAGTATGGTTTGTATAGCATTGGGAGATCCTATATCCCACAATTTTTCTAAGGAATTTCTAAATATTTCTCGTTTGTCTCCCGGATCAGATGTGCGGTTTTTACTTTTGCAAAGGCTTATCCAAGTATTAAAATCCTTTTTTAGACGCTCTTCTGCAGAACGGTTAGTAATTGTTTCAACCCCAACCATCTTCCAAAAAGGCAGTACTTGATCCACAACAGTCGAAGTATGAACGCTCAACAGAGAGGTTTTAGAAGACATTTCTTTCAAATGTAGCAAATATCTTAGAACTTGTCCTAATCTGGGCAACTTTCCTCCACTAATTCGCGATTCACTTTTACCAATCAGAAAATAATCTGTAGTAGAACGCGTTCTAATCTTCTTCCTTGCAGGTTCAGCCATTATCGAACTACATATATTACCGATCTCATATAGCTATAGTAAACTCAAAATAATCTGCAAAATGATAGTACAGTAATGCTACTCTAAATAACCATATATTTCGAAGATTAACTCAGACCCTGATATGCAAACTTCTGAGACATAGTCATTTATTGGCCATAAAACTACAACAGTCACTGTCACGAGTCAACCGAAGGCGATATTATGTGATTTTTCCTTTTGTATTTCTAAAGGAACTGCTCTAAGTGTTGTGTAACTACATGCTATGCCTTAGATCAGTCTACTTTCCTGAAACAACAATTATTCAACTTCAATAACATTAGTTCTAAAATTCACTTTTTCATTTGTACTTTCGCTCGCCATATTTTCGCTACCACGCACGTTTGTGTAAAGATCAAAATTCAACGGGAGTACGGTTGCTCTTTCTACTAACAGAAAGGAGACAAAATAATGATTCTTATCAAGTAATAAATCCATCTATATTGTCTGTTGTCGCTTTGTATGCAATGATCACAAACAATCGAAAAGTTTTGTGGTAAGCAAATTGCATCAATATCCAACTAAACGACAGCAAAATGAAAAAAATTAATTTCTCAATTATGACGTCATCAAGCAATGACGTCATCAGATATATGTGGTCAATGTCATGCAGGAGTTTAAATAAATTAGTTACAAGTGGTTTCAACTTCCTAGCTGTTTTACAATAGGAGTTATTCAGCTTTAAACAATTTATGACGTCATAGGCGAATCCCCTCTGTACGTTTTTGATAGGAAATTTTCAGCGCTCGTGCGCGAAAACAAAAAGTCGGAATTTTGAAAAAAATTTTTTGCAGAAGTTGCTTTTAAGGTCCAAACCACGGGAAAAACCACCACCACATTAACTTTTCCAAAATGACCTAAATATGAACACCCCTAATGTGGGTGCTTAAAAATGGTTTACGCAAACCGAGTTTGGAAGCGCCCGGTTGCGAGACCAAAATTTTACAGGTGGAAAATGGGTAGAAAGTGGTCGATTTTGAACCGATATATCTCGGTAAGTACCGATTTTGAAGAAAAACGATTTGTGAGCACACTATCGACCGCCTTTCGTTTGGTTATACTCGTTTACCCCAATCAGAATACTGTTTTTCTTTCTCCTTGTTTCTTACTCAAACACGATGCCTTACCGCTCGAGAGTACGCCTAAAAACCCGAAGGTATGCCTAAGAGCTTTGGGGGCTTTGGAATACATTTCGCTTTATATAGCTGTTGATGAAGCTTAGAGTAAATAAATTGAGTACCAATGGTGGGCTACTTTGACTATTCAGGGCGTACGAAGTAGCCTATAGTGAGCTGCCAGATTTAGGCCAGTTGTAAACTTGGGGTATTCAATTTATGAATGGTTCCTATGTGCTTACACTGCTCTATCATATTACTCTGCCTGCCCCTTTACTATGCTCTATCATAGCATCCACTTCCAAATAGACCATTTTACAATCCAGAATTACCAAGAAGTAACAATTTGGAGAAAAAAATGTTACACCCTAATAGTAGGATTTTGTACTTTTTATTATTTTTGTACCATTTTGCTCTTTAATTATGTTGTAGAGTGCTGTACTAGCCTGTTTATCAACTTGACCTTCGAGGCCAAAGCCAAGGACTTTAAAATGTGTCCTCGAGGACTCCACCTCTGATAGTAAGGCTCGGAAAAAAATTTTGACTACATAGACTTTTGCGGGCCCTAGTAATAAGCATTTTTTTCGCAATGTTGTTGCCAAAAACTATTTTTTGTAATTTTTCCAAAAATAAAGCCTTTATAGTTATAATATTTTTACAAGTTGATATCAACTCGGGCATTCTGCATCATTTGATGTAAAAACCAGGTTTTTATTAAACCGCCAAAACACGAGATATAGAAAATTGACCCATTTGAGGGGGCGCGCAACAAACAAGGGGAGCGCGGCGCGCTTCAGCATACTGTTTTAGTGCTTCACCCCCCAAATGGACCCCAAAAATCAATTTTTGAACGGCTCAACTAAGAGTGCCAGTGTTTTTTGATATCAGTAGATACTTAACAGACAAATACTTTGACATAGTTTGGGGGTGCCATCCCCCGTGAACCCCCCAAAAATCAAGTTTTTGAACGGCTCAAACTAGGGTGCCAGTGTTTTTTGATACCAGCAGATACTTAACAAACAAATGTTTTGACATAGTTCCAACGGCTTAGGTTTGGATAGGATGTTTTTATATTATGATTAGTCCCTATGTTCCTAATTACATATTTATATTTACACGGGGCACCAGCGAGGGTTTTGGCTCATACAATCCATTGTATGTGCCAGAATCACATGAGTTTCTACTACTCGCCGATGCAAGCTCTTTACCAAGGTTTGCATTATTGCCTGTGTTATAACATTAAGTTCATAATAACGTTAAACGAGGGCCTGTGGTTGCAATTTTTAGGACAAAACTCTTAAATTTCTCACAAGTTTTGCATATGGATTGTTTAAAATCGGAATTAAAGAGCCCCTGGCCCAAAACTCTTGGTCAGCAGTTAGGGGCCCTGGGGCTCCCTAGTTGTCAGTTGGAGGACCCGGGACCCCCTGGTTGTTTATCCGGATCCGTGAAGCATTCTGGTTTTCAGCTATAGGGGCCCCCAGGTTGTAAGTTAGGAAACACCTGGTTTTCATTCAGGGGCCCCTGTCCCTCTTGGTTGTTAGTTAGGGGCCTTGGGACCCTGTTTGTCAGCTAGGTTTCCCCTGATTCTTGATTAGGGGCCTTGGGTTGCCCTGGTTGTTAGTTAGGGGTCCCGGGGCCCCCTGGTTGTCAGTTAGGGGCCCCAGGGCCCCTGGTTGTCAGTTAGGGGCCCTGAGGCCCCTTGTTTGTTAGCTAGGGGGCCTCTGATTCTCGGTTAAGGGCCCCTGGTCCCCTCATTAGTTAAGGCCTTGGGGCTCCCTGCTTGTTAGTTAGAGACCCCGGGGCCTCCTGCTTGTCGGTTAGGGGCCCCAGGGCTCCGTAGTCGTTAGCTAGGGTTCTCTGGTTGTTAGTTGTGGGCCTCAGGGTTCCCTCATTGTCATTACTAATATTGTTAATTACTGTTATGTACGTAATTACTGAAAGAAAACTGCACCTAAACATCGCTAAGCTATGTTGCCATAATTTTTTTTATCATTGCTGGTATTTCAATTGGGGAGGGCCCGGGCCCCCTGAGCCCCCTGGCTATGCTTATGCTTTAAACTAAGTTAATTTTGCAAAAAAACGCACAATTTTGGAGCACTGGGGGCTCCGCCGCCAGACCCACAAAACAGCCTTCCCCATTGCGACTCTTTGGCTACGCGCATGCTCACATTTGCGAACGTTTAAACTTGATTTGAATTTGATCTACACATAAAGAAGGCTCAAATGGCTGGACAATTTATGAATTTCAAGTAGATTCTTAATCTCAGAAACTTTGTTCTTTTTAATGAGTTTAAAAACGCTCGAAATGTGATTCAAATGGTGTTAACGTGTTTTGTTTTTTTTTAAGAAATTGCGAAAATTGCCTAGCGACTGGGGGATTTGCCTCCAGACCCCCATCTATAATACAGTTGAATTGCATCAGTTTGCTCAATATGCCGCCCGAATTGCAACATTTTTTGAACTGGATCATTTTAACTTTTGGTGCAAATCCCTTAGCAAAATCCTAGTTGCAGCTGTAAGGTTTTAATTGATCCAGTAGATAATGGATGCGCCGCTTGCCCTTCACCCCTTGAAAAAGTTTCTGCGTGCGCCTCTTACCCGAATAATAGTATATTTTGTACTTTTTATCATTTTTTTACCATTTTGCTCTTTAATTATGCTGTAAAGTGTACTGGCCTGTTTATCAACTTCAGCGCATCAGACCCATGACTGTGATCACTCAATTATTCAATTCGTCGGTATTTAGCAGTGTGTGAAATTACGAGAGCAATGCAAGTTATCTACGGCCAACAAACCATTTTTTTTTAAGTTTCCGGTTTTATTAGTTTTTCACTATCAGCATTTCAAAAAATATGTATAATAACTGAAAACACAGTACCGGTGTAAAAAAAATTATACAGGTTCACAAAAAATGCAGTGATAGGGAGGCTGCGAAGAGACCGCAAGGTTCTTCGAGTTGAGTCGCCCCCCTGACAGTCACGATTCTGTGACGTACTCAACTAACAGTAAATTGGTCGGGTTGGCGGCTGAAATACTAAAGTACAATTAACAGACCCAAAACACACCGTAAACAAGAGATAAAGGAACGTCATAGGACTTCGCCTAACTATTAAGACAGAGTTAAACGTATAGCCTACTGTTGTTAACCCATTCATATTGTGTTGGCTATAGCAAGAGAATGAGATTGTTCTAGTGTTTTACTCTACTGTACAAGAACTGTGAATGAGTAGGTCATCAATACTATGTCATCTTCTCTGACTGCGTGGTGTTAGTCAGTGTTCCCTCTAACTTTATGGCTAATCGGCGAGTGCCCAAATTTTCTTGAAACAATTGTGCCCAACGCTCTAAAAAAACGTTTACGTGCCCTAATTTTCATACCAATCGAGTATTAGAGTTTACCAAATGTCATATTTCCTCGAATTTGTTGAGTTTTTTAAAGCTATGTTTACCATATTGCGAAAAACTATTTGCCCGTGCTCCCAACAAATCGCTGATTGGCTGAAAAAAATCGACCTGGTTGGCACACTGGTGTAAATTATAAACAAATTTTACCTCTGTTCTAGAAAATGTATTACAAACTTATTACTAGTAGCCTAGTAAAACGTTATTATCATAAATATTAGTAATATGGGATTGGTAAGCAATTTTGCTGCAATAAACAAACTATTTTGATCAAAATCATAGCTTTTGAATTTACATATTTTTGGTTATGGTGACGCAAAATGGCATTTAAAAAATTTATTATTCTGTGAAATAGATAAAGATTAGAAGATTGCTGTGAATCATTTTTAAATGCTGATAAACTCGAAAGTTTTAATGATCTAATGGCAAAAATTGCGGAGGAACTTCTGCGCCATAAGTATCTTCTTCACCAAACAAATAGTGGAGCATACTTATATGGGTCATTTCCAGTGGCGGATCCAGAAAATTTTGGTGGGGGGGGATTTGAAGCACAAAACCTCAAAAATTCGGATGTCTTCACCAAAATTGAGACTGATTTTTCGGCCGAAATCGGAAATTCAAACGTTTTTTTCGCCCAAATTCAGGTGGTCTCCAAAAAAAAAAAAAAAAAAAAAAAAAAGGTCTTCACCAAAATTGAGACTGATTTTTCGCCGGATTGGTTACGTTTAGGTCGGTGGGGGGGGATGCATCCCGAAATGGAGCCGATTTATTCGAAACAGAGGCTGATTTTTCGGCCAAAATCGTTACTTTTAGGCTGGTGGGGGGGGATGCATCCCCCCCATCCCCCCCCCTAAATCCGCCACTGGTCATTTCTATACGGCAATTGCTGGAAAGTGACCTTAAGTTGCGAACCTCCTCTCTGGTTATTAATCCAATGGCTTTTAATCTTCGAATCCCTAGCTTGATTGTAGCATTTTTAAGGGTTCGTCGGTGCGTTGTGCATTATGCTTCTATGCAGTTTAGGCCCTAGTGTATAAGCAGTAGCGCAACCGGATGGCTGGGGGCTACAACCCCCCGTAGCCAAATCCCTCAAAAACTTTAACCAAAAATACAAGCGTTTAAATCTGTTTTGAGTTGGACCTGAAAGTAAGAGGGGCTGGGCAATTCTCAAGTTTGCCATCACAAAAAGCGGCTCAATATCAAGTCATGATAGATGTCAAGCTCAGTCATGATAGAACATGATATGTTCTATCATGATACATCAGTCATCATAGTCATGATAGATCATATGTTCTAACATGATACATCAGTCATGATAGATGTCAAGATCAGTCATGATAGAACTTCCGCAGGAAGTTGTCTTGCCGCAGGAAGACAACTGCTTTTAAGTAGTCGCCGTTCTGGTGACTCTTCCTTAGGCTTCCGCGCTGGTAGCCTTTAGGCCAGATAGCACGCAAACGATTAATTACAAAAGCTCTGGCCAGCAAACGTCAAAACATCACAACTAAATTCTTATTAATAAAAACTATTGTTTTGCAGAAAACTTGGCAATGAGTGGGAAGTTTCGGACCAATTATTTAAAGATCTGGAATCATTTACTTGTTTAATGTATGGCAACAATAAAACTCAATCACTAAATTTTTTGCGAAGCAAAATGATAAAAAAATGGTTGGAGACGATCTTACTCTAATATCAAATTCTAAAATGGATTTGGCGAGACTTCAACCGTGCTTTAGTAATTTGCTTCCTCACATATAGGCCTACATAGCAAATCATCGCCTTGCCTTTTATAAACAAGCTGATGAACCATTCATGGAAGCATCAAAGCCTTTTGACTGCAAGCAAGGTTGTCTCAAAAACCAAAATAACCTTTTGGAACCGAGTTGGCAAGGAAGACCCATTCTTCCATAAGCGCTTTGGGAGACATCGTAGATAGCGTAGAACAAGAACGCGAGTGGGAAGTGTTTATTGAATTAGATAATTTCGATGATTGTATGGAGGAGAAGGAGGATGCTGATTTCTCAATGGACTGATGGTCAAGCTGCTTGTCTTTGTGAAAAAAATTAAATTATTGAGGTTATATCATTTATAACTTAGTAAAATGTTTCATTTAAATGCTACATCACCACTTGCACATAATGCACAATCAAAATTTTATAAAATCAAATAAATTGTGTAGTATTTGTGTAAAAATTTTTCTTTATCAATATTACAGTAATAATTGCAAAGAAATATTTTCACAAGTATGACGTCATCACTGTTTTCGCTCTCGTGTGCGGTCCGTGAAAAGCTTGGGATCATCTTATCTATTACTCCTGCACAAACTTGGGGCCGTTTTTGTGATTATTTACTAACGTATGACGTCATCAATATCACGACATAACTTTTTCGCCTTTATAATACTTCTAAAACTTTCTGAAATTGGAAAAAAAATGGATTATGGAAGCAAATATAGTTATTGAAATAGACTCGGTCTTGGATGACAAGCAAAACGCTGAAATACGATAAATATCGCAAAATGGGTGTCATATTTTCAGTGTAATTTATTGTATAAAAGGTTAATCAAAGTAATCCAAATTCATACAGGATCTTTTAATATGCATGCACTTCCTTCAATACTAATATCAAGGCTCTATATTAAATACAACGAAAGTTATAGGAGTTGACAACCACTCAAAATGATAATTTTTTACAACTTTGGTAACATTTTTGTTCTTGCTTTGTGACATTATAATTGTATGACGTCATAAATGCATCTGAAGGTTGCCCATGTCCCACTCATTGAGTGATCTAAGTTTGGAAAGTCAGGTCCAACCGTAAGTGAACTGAGAATGAATAAACTGAAAGTCAACAAAGCTAAAAAAATTAGTCTACTTTTGCGCAAATGACGTCATTATGACGTAAATGGGCAGGAAAAGTGGGGTGGGGACAACCCTAGCCGGAAACTTCATACTATTCTGAGCATCGTATATAGGTAAAAAAAAACTTTCCGGGACCGTAAACGCGTTTTTTGATTAGACTACAGAGAGCAGTGAAAGCCATAGAAGGTCGGTGTCATTCAGCATTGTGCAAAAAATTACTCATTCCATAAAAAAACAACAAAAGCTGCTACGGTACAATTGTTAATTTACCCACTACAATTATATTATGGCATAGGCTACTCAAACACTAATGTTGATCCATGAGCTGCAATGAAACCAAAATAGCCAATGAGTACAAATGAGTTAAATCTTAAACTATAAAAAATGTTACACTAGACTGCGTACTACTTTAATGTAAGAGGCGTAAACCCAACTCGATTAGTGCTTGAATTTGCGTTCAGATAATTAGTATTATAATATTGATTATCATGTATCAATAATACAATATTCGTTTTAATCCTTATGGCTAAGTCATGATGACTTCAGGTCCCATTGCAGTACAAGAAACATTACAAGTCAAGTCAACTGACCGCAAACAAACTGA
This sequence comes from Trididemnum nubilum, assembly GCA_963965965.1. Taxonomy (NCBI): domain Eukaryota; kingdom Metazoa; phylum Chordata; class Ascidiacea; order Aplousobranchia; family Didemnidae; genus Trididemnum; species Trididemnum nubilum. Next base: position 37,715,870 of record OZ014483.1, on the reverse strand, counting down.
TCGCAAACTAAGGGTTTTGTCACAGTGATTTCGTCGTATAGTGATTTCATCACAAAGTGAGGGTTTGGGCAAGATGGCTCTGGGGATAGTAAAATATTTTTAAGATTGCCCTACCCAACCCATTGGAATTGTTCGCGGTCAGTTTATTGTCGTGATCCGAAACATTAGTCGTATCATGCAAGGTAAAAAGGCACACCTCATTTTTCGCTTTCTATGAGCGCTTTTGGGCTTGATACAAATGAATAAATGAAATCTTTGCTCAAATACATATTGACAGTCGTAGCTGAGTTATTATGCTAAAATTTAAAAACACTGTGGACGTTTTCTTATCAGTGTATAATAATTAGGGCCCGGAAAAGTCAGTAAAATCAAAATTTTTGAGGGGCCTCATTGTATCATCAAACGCATACTAACATTGGTTTCGGGTGTTCAGGAGTCAATTTAGGAAAATTTTATAGGAAACTTTGTGTAATTTTTTGGAAAAAAGCTATTCTAATGCCACTGAATCACATTTCGCACGTGTTCAGAGCCTTTAAAAGAACTAGATTTTTAACATTTCAAAGCCATTTGAAAAAATTAAGTTGTTTAATTCTTCTTTTTATTTGCAATTTAATTCCAAATCACGTTTGAAATCTTGCATTTTGGTGTTAAAATTGGTAAGTGATTTGGTCCAGATAGGAGGAAGTAAGATTTATTGCCTCCTGCAATAATTTAACAGTCAAAAATAATCCACTCGAAGATTTTCATCAAGAAAATTTTTGATTTATGATGAAAATAACCAGTTTAGGAGTACCAGTATGACCAGGGGGCTCAAGTACCTTCAATTTAAATTTAATAATTTAATCAATGAGTATTTCCCTTTGCTAATTTTTTTCATAAGTATTTTTTTGTATAAAAGCTGGCGAGTGGAGGTAAATTGTTGGTGAAAAAGGTACGATAGATGGTTACGCCTACTAGCCATGTTTTTGTCACGCCAATCAACCTACTAGCTTGGGCCGGCTTCAAAGGAGTAGCAAGGGGGAAAACAAGGGCTTGCCCCCCCCCCCCCCCCCCCGTCCCCAAATCAAAATGCTACCAATGATAAAAGTGTCACAAAAAATAATATTGTTTTTTCAGTTTCTTTTAGCATTTTTGCGTAAAGCAGTACACGCGTACGACAGTAATTAATTAACAATAATATTGATCCAGGGGGGTCCTCAATTTAATTTTTACCGACGAATTTAAATGGGGCTCCTACAATTATTTTTGAATAGCCTCCAATTTAAATGAACCCCCAACAATATTGATCCAGGGGTCGGGGCCCCTTTAATTTAATTTTTGCCAACCAATTAAAAAAAATGTCTCCTACGATAATGTTTAAATGGCCCCCAATTTAATGTTTGCCAACCAATTTTAAAATGCCCCCTACAATAATGTTTAAATGGCCCCCAATTTAATGTTTGCCAACCAATTTAAACGTATAACCCTTGGGAGTGAAATTAAGGTTTTTATCTTAAAAGTTGCTAACTGAGGCCCTATTCTAATCTTTTAATGAACGTAACGCAATAACCAGGGACGGATTTAACATATGGTTCAGTGCCAGGGGCCCCGCACTCAGATAAGACTTTGTTTGGTCTTCACCTGTACTTGGCAGAATAATCTTGCGAAAATCCCGAAGTGCCAGGGGCTCAACTCAATGGAAATTCGGCCCGGGCAATAACATGGTTTGTACGCGTAACTATGTATAGTACGTTTTTCAATAACAATTCATCTCCACCTCGCCAGTTTTTATGCAACAAAATACTTTTGAAAAAAATTAGCTACAGTAAGGGGAATGCTCGTTGAACAAATTTTTAAATTGAGAGGGCCTGGGCCCCCTGGCCGTATGTGTACTCCTACAACTGGTTGTTTTCATGACAAAACAACAATTTCTAAGGAAAATATTCGACTGGATTGTTATTTACTGCAAAAATATTGCAGGAGGCAATGCACTTTACTTCCCCCTGCGTGGGCCAAATTACTTACAAAATTTAACCCCAAAATGCAAGATTGTAAAAGTGCTTTGGACTTAAATTGCAAACAAAAGGAGGACTGAACAACTTAGTTTTTTCAATTGGCTTTCAAACGTTAAAAATCTAGTACTTTCAAATGGCTCTAAATTCGAGCGGAACGTGATCCAATGGTGTTAGAACAGCTTTTTTTCCAAACATTTACGAAAAATCGTCCAGTGGCTGGGGTTGAAGTAGCCTCCGGCGGCTGGAAGCTCCACCGCCACACCCCGTCTGTGATACGTTTGAATTACAGTTACACTTCTTACTCAAACACGTCTCCCAATTTAGACATTGTCGCATTTTGACTATTATTTTAGCCCTCTCCCTTGAACGAATTCTTAGTTACTTGCCAACACCAGGCCACGGCTTCTGATCTTCCATTCTACGATATCTTTGCCCCCACAAGAAATTCCTCTTTCCTAGTATCTGATAACGTCATTGCATGTGATTTGTGGTATGCCCCCCCCCCAATTAAAGATCCTGGCTACCCCTATGATCGGATATATATTACGCGGGGCCTCTGGCACTTGTGGAATTTCGCCACAGCTTCCTGCCTAATATACTGTAGATGAAAACCAAATAAAGTCCAACCATCATAGCACGGAGCCCTTCGCAGTTTGCCATATGGTAAATCTGCTTCGGGTTATTAGGCTACATTACGTTCATAAAAAAGTTAGATGAGGGCCTGAGGTAGCAGCGTTTAGAACAAAAACCCTTAATTTCTCCCGAGCTATACATTTAAATTGGTTGACAAAAATTGAATTGAGGGGGCCCGGTTCCCTTGGTCGTCAATATTATGAATTACTGTTTTACGCGTATACTGTTGTTCGCGAAAATGCTGAAAGAAATTGAAACTGAAGAAACAATAGGCTTTTTTGTCACATTTTTATCATTAGTGGCATTTCAATTCAAGGAGCGGGCCCCCTGCCCCCCACTGGCTACGCTTAAGGGTGGAGGTGAATTGTATTGAAAAATGATACAATAGATCAGTGTTTCTCAACCTTTTGCGGTTCACGACCCCTTTTAAGAGTTCCATATAGCCAGCGACCCCCTTCTTATTCTACTTTTTACGCGAATAGTAATTACAACGAAAAACACTTTAAAGATATTTAATTTCAAATAACTGATCAATTTTACATCTATTAGTGCTACGGTAGACTTTGCAACCACAAAGCCAATTTAGGGATTCGTGGTTTAGTGCTCGATAAAGGCAATCTTTTATCATCTTCAACTTTCCTTTGAATTCGAGCTTTCGTTTTTAATATGTACAAGAGCCGAAAAGCCACTCTTGCAGAGGTATGTTGTTGCAAATGTAAGTAATAAATTGAACAGGCAGTTCGGATACTTGTGGGTAGGATTCGCGCATGGCACACTAGAACTGAGAGCAGGGGCGTAGCCAGAAATTCGCATTGGGGGGCTGTATTGTGGGTCTGGGGGCGAAGCCCCCAGCCGCCGGAGGAAGGGGGTCTGGGGGCAAAGCCCCCTGCCGCAGGTGGCACGGGGGTCTGGGGGCAAAGCCCCCAGCGCTCGAAATTTTTGCATTTTTTTGCAAAAATAACTTAATTTTAGTGCTATATTGATAAAAAAACATTGCTTTTAAAACATGGCATTGAAATTAGCAGTGGAAACATGATTAAACTGGTTGCATAAATGGGTTATTTGGGAGGTGGCTAAGGGCAAATTTTTAATTTTCGTATTTAGGTGCTGATAAATTATAAAATCGTGTCGTTCAATAAAATTCACATCGAGTAATCTATTTCGTCCTCAGCTAATAGAGAAAAATAATTGAGTGGGAGGGGGCTAATGAAAAGAGATTTGAGAGGAACTTATGGTGATTAACTAATACTGAATGGCCCTCTCCCTATTCCTAATCAAGTTTATGGTATATTTGTTGATGAACACCTATGTTTAGCATTTTTACACAAGCGATCAAATTTGATTGCTTATTTTTGGTCATTTTTCAAAGTTTTCATGTATTTGTGAGTTTTATTTTTGACAAATTAGCCCCCTATCCCTCTGAATATATGTTTCAAAGTGCATAAAACAGTCTCAAAAGAGCTAAAGGCGTGGTATTTGTCTTATTCTGCATTTTGGTTGACATGCCAATGGAGGGGGAGGGGGGCTGTAGCCCCGCCGCCCCCCTGGCTCTGCTACTGACTGAGAGAGTGCCATTTCCTGAAAAACATCACGTGCGGACGAATGATTTTGATGATCATAAAATTGGTCTTGTAATTTATCGGGAATATCACCAACATTCAAAGCAGTTAAGAACGGATTTCATACGAATGCGGCTTCTTGTTCTTTAAGCTCAGGAAAATATCGTTTTAACACAGTTTTGAGAGGTTGAAGATGCTGTGTAGTCAATGTATTCAAACGTTCATCGAGTTCTTCATCTTCTTTAATAGCACTGGACAAATTTTCAAACATAACGATATTTCATTGTACCACTTAGCAAATTTGGCTTTCCAACTAAGCTGCACATGGTATTGTAATACTTGCAATAGTAGACCTACAACCGGTTGACAACTTGCTACGATATAATTGAAAAGCGATCGCTGCAAAGATTTTGAAAATTTCAGAATTCTTTGCGATTAAGAAAATACCAGTATTAGGGTGATCCATTTGCCATCACCATCTTCAAATCAGCTGACTGTACTCTCATTTGTTCTCTGTCACGTAAAAACCCACCAAAAAAATTTTGAAGCAAATCGGATCAACTTTCACGCTTGCACCTGACACGTTTTTAAATCGGGGAGGTTGCGCCCCCCCAAAAATACTACTTTCAACATATCTCCCATTCTAAACATGCTAGAAAGCTGGTTTATACATCTAAAGTTGCAAAATTTTATCAGAAATTAGTATTTTTAACATATTTTGTTATAGTGGTAATAAGTCAAGGGTAAATTTTTGTTTTTGATGTATTTTTTTAAACAATTCTGCAAAGTTTCACGTTCCTTAAGCTGGATAAGCCTCAGACTCCAATTTATTTTACTTTTCAGGTTTCTTTTTCTGTTAATCAATTTTTATACAAATAGAAATTTCAATTTTAGAGTTAGTAAGTAGTATTTTAAAGAGTAGAAAGTAGTAATTTCATAGTAGCAGTAGTAGCGTAGATGAGCCGCCTTGCAGACCAAGACTTTGTTTTGGGAAAAAAAGTTTCACAATCAGATGAATTTATCAACCATCTGCGTTTACCTACTGAAGAACAGGTATGCATGTGAAAGTTTATTTTTAGAACTTAAGGCCTAGTTGATGAAAAACATTGAATGGATTTTCAGATTTTAAGATGTTTCATGTACTGGAGCAGCGCGGAGCTGAAACAAGTGAAACCAGCCCAACACAAACATGTGGCTCAAAGAATGGCAATCAAGATGTATGAAGAAATCATCTTACCTATCTATGAAAAAGCCAACATCAAGTTGCTGAGCAAGACAAGGGTGTTAGCATTAATTATTGGTCTTCACAAGGAATACCAGTAAGTACGGTAACATTTTACATCCACACTTGATGAAAAATATTGGTATAGGTAGGCGAAATTGGGTAGTTTAGGAAACTATTTGCCAAAGCTTACATATTAATACACTGCATAAAATTACAGACAACTTAACAAGATTCCAAAACTACGAAGAGAGTTGCTCACAACCAAAGCCAAGATCGAAGAATTCCGGAAAAGAATCAAATGTTCAATGCAACTCTGGCAAGAAGGACAGCCTCTCTTGCCAGAGGATGAAGCATTCTTAAACAACATGAAAACGACTAGAACTGCAACTATGGTAGGAAGAGACAAAAAACTACAATGCCTAGTCAAGCGAAGAGAAGCTCGTGCCAAACAAACGGCTGCATATCAACAGTTGCAGATGGAACAGAACAAAAGAAGTTATGAAACAATATGTCTTGAAGGTACATATCACATATTTGTTATAAATTTGTTTTTGTAAATACCAAAATTTTTGTTTATATTCACAGACAGCTCTGATGGCAGTAGCTCTGAAAAAGAGGAATCAGAACCATGCACAAGCAAAGCTGAAAAGAGAAGCCACACAAGAAATGTTAAAACTGGAGTAACTCTCACCATTCCTCATGATGTAATTGGACACCAAGCCATTGTTGCTCATCAAGTGAGAACCGGTGCAACAGTATCTGGAACTATTTCCTTATTTAAAACTATCATCCAGACATTTGCAACAGAAGGAGATATTTCAAATGTCAACCTTTCATACACTCATGGTTACAGGTACTGAACTTAATTTCTTTTAAAACATTTATTTTCCAATCATTATTATTTTTCTTTGTGTTCTTTTACAGATGCCGGGTTCAAAAAGTCACAGAGATGGCAGAGGTTGTAAGAGAAGGCTGGGTAGCGCCTCAACCAGCAGCTATTCATTGGGATGGCAAAATCATGGAGGACCTGAAAAACAAGTACCAAGTGGATGATAGACTACCAATACTTATATCTGGTAAGAGGATGAGTGAAAGGTTTGTGGAATGTTTTCCAGTACTAGAATGTGATTTTATTTGCTACAGGAGTTGGTGGGATAAAGCTTCTTGGAGCACCTCCTTTGCCAGTAAAGAGTTCGCAAGCTTCTGGAAAGCTCATTGGTGATGCAGCAATGACTCTTGTTTCTCAGTGGAACTGCAAAGAGGAAATAGCGAGCATGGTGTTTGACACTACATCATCAAATACGGGTGATTGATTTTACCAACACTAGAAACTTAATGCCATATGATAAAAGTGTACTCTGCAAATTGTAATCTTTCTTTTTACTATTCGCTGTAATATTACTAAATTTAACATCAACTTTGTTTTACCACAGGGCACTTGACAGCAGCTTGCACAACCATGCAGACCAAACTGGGACGTCCACTTCTTTGGGCAGCATGTAGAAAGCACATCGGCGAGACCCTTCTCAGGCAAATCTGGAATGATCTCAACGTGGAAACATCTAGGAGTTCAGAAATTGGTATTTTTAAGCGTTTTAGAGATTCTGGGTTTGCTGCTACACCTAAAGATCAACCTCTTCATACATGCACCGCAGACGGAGAATTTTTAAACAAACAACTGCAACATATGAAGACAGTGATTTCGGATTTGAGAAGAGAAGGGGTCTATCCAAGAGGGGATTACAAAGAGCTGCTGGATTTGATGGATGTCCACTTGGGCAATGCTACTAGTTATAGATTTCAGAGACCAGGAGCTGTCCACAAGGCTCGTTGGATGGGAAAGCAGCTTTACTGCTATAAGCTTATTCTGCTACAAGAATATCTGCCACGTGGTATTGCCACCAAGGATCAAATAAAAAAGATGGAGCGTATAGTGCAGTTCAGTACATTTGTGCTGAATGACTGGTGGCTTAACTGCTCTGTTGCTACTTCTGCTCCTAGACAAGATCTGACTCTTTTGCAAAACATCAAGAATTACAAGGAGATAGATGAATGTCTTGCCAAGTCAGCAGAAAAAGCCTTTTTGAGACATACCTGGTACTTGGTTGGAGAAATGGTTCCTCTTGCATTGTGGGATGAAGATCTTGTGGTGGAGCAAAAACAAGGGCTTGCTGATGCTATAATGTCAATGCCAGAATGTAACAGCTTTGAAAATCGTGTCGGACGTGCCTGGGGAAAGCCAAACCTTTCCGCAGTAGATACCACGAAACAAAATCTTGGAGAATATGTCACTGCAGATAGCAGGATGTTTTTCACAACCCTAAAGCTCCCCACCAAATTCCTTCAAAAGCCTGTTGAAGATTGGAAAGATGATTCGTCCTACCAACAAGGTGCAACCATCCTCAACAGCTTCATGGTTACCAATGAAGGTGCTGAGCGTGCTGTGAAGCTCGTGGCAGACTTTTTGGGGCTATCTAAAAGTGAAGACAAGTTTCAGTCTTACTTGCAAGTGGTAGAAACCCATCGAAAAGAAACTCCAAATCTGCGTCAGCCATCTAAAAGAAGGAAACGATAGACTCATTGTTTTTAGGCATGACTGTACTCAATATTGATTTTTGACATTATTTTTGATGCTTAATGTGTGATAATTTTCATCTTTACCATTAGCTTTTTGATACATTAAAACAAAACCTATACGAAATCTATGTGAAATGAGAAAAAATATCAAAAAATGCAGTTTTTTTCACTTTAATCAAAATCTACTTAAGTCATGTCAAATTTTGTTAAAAATAATACTTTCTAATAAAATTCTGCAACTTTTCATGTATTAACCGGCTTTCTAGCATGTTCAAAACAAGAGATATGTTAAAAATCATATTTTTTGGGGGGCGCGACCCCCCAATTTAAAAACGTGTCAGGTGCAAGCATGAAAGTTGGTCCGATTTGCTTCAAAATTTTTTTGGTGGGTTTTCACATGACAGAGAACAAATGAGAGTACAGTCAGCTGTATAGGTCAATGTTTTAATTTTTGATAGGCAAATGGATCACCCTAACCAGTATTTTATAAATAACCTTACGACCCCCAGATTGAGAAACGCTGCAATAGATGGTTACGCTTACAAACCGTGTTATTGACTGGGCCGGATTTACATTGCGTGGGGCCCCTGGCACTTTGGAGATTTCGCAAAATCTTCTTGCCAATTGTAGGTGAAGACCACAAAAAAAGTCTTACCATCTAAGCCCTGGTACTACGCCATATGATAAATCTGCCGCTGGTGATTGCATTACCTTCATGAAAAAGTTACACGAGGGCCTGAAAATTGAAATAGCAACTTTTGGAACAAAAATCCTTAATTTCACCAGGGTTCGGGTTTACACATATAAATCAGTAGTCAAAAATTGTATTGAAGGGGCCCGGGCCCCCTGGTCGTCAATATTATTGTTAATTACTGTTGTACGCGTGTACGTTGCATGCAAAAAATGCTAAAAAAACTGAATCTAAAGAAACAATAGGTTTTTGGTCATAGTTTTACCATTGGTGGCGTTTCGATTGGGGGGCTGCCCCCCCCTGAATACGCCTAAGCGTACTAACAAAAGTGCGGTACGTAGCGTCGTCAGGGAGTTGTAATTTTTGTTACATAACGTGCTTTCATGGTACGGTACGTTACTACGTTTAGTAAGCACATTCAAACAGTGTACAAACGTACCGTACCCGTACCTTCGTAACAAGCACGTACCTGTACCGTACAAGCGTACAGTACTTTTTAACAAAAATTAAGGCGTACCGTACCATTGCCTACTGCCAGGCCCGGCGCCAGGATAGCGTGACTGGGGGGGCAGAAATAAATTTTGGGGGGCACGAGAAGTTTATTTATGTGAATTCGAGAGGGGCACGGGGGCACAAGAAATTTATTCTCGTGTGGATCAAACGAACAAGGTGAAGACCAAAAAAAATAGCTCTTCAGTTCAAAAATTCCCAGAAATTCTGGTTATCGTCTCAAAAGTCTTGCGATTTTTCACAAACTCTTAAGTGAAGACCAAAAAAAAAAAAAAGGTTTTCGTCCCAAAACTTTTGTGAAATTCCACAAAAATTACGAAAATACGGGCGGTAAACACCAATTTGGGAGTCTTAGGCCTCGATTTGCACTTCAATGGCCCCGAGCCTGTTAATTTCTTCAGGGCACATTACTCACTTGAGGGGCACAATCTTCGTTTGGGGGGCACAAGCAGTCATTTGGGGGGGTACAGCCCCGGAATGCCCCCCCGTGACGCTGGGTCTGCCTACTGCCATCTTTGGCCAAACTTTCGGAATGGTTTCCGGGTTCTGAAACCGAAGTTTTGGGGACAAACATACAACTCATTAATCTCAAACTGCTTTTAACATTTCATGTACTTAGACCATCCTAACCGTTCTCGAGTTATACACAACTTCGTTATACGTCTGAAATCTGAAACTTCGCTCTAGTGAGTTTAAGAATGTCCTAGTAAAAACAAAGGAACACGCAACACGAGCATCAGTCCTTCCAATAATAAAATAAAACAGTTTAAAGATAGGTGAAACCCCTCTTTCGATTTCAGAAGAAAATTTTCCGAAGTGGTTAAGTATCGGTTAGTATTACCACGTTAGGTAATGCGTACAAAGAGAATAAGAGAGCAAAGAGTGAGTGATCATTTGGTCATTTACTCCTTTTTGTTTTTTTAATTATTGTTAGGGTTTGCTTAGATTTTGAGTTTGGGTTAGGATTAACGTTAGGATTAGACCTAGGGCTAGAGTTTACAGGTTTAGGTTTGGTTTACTGGTTTAGGGCTAGAATAGCGATTTTCTTATTCTTACCGTACGTCCGGTAATGTAACAACAGCCTTTGCCAAATTTTAATGTTTAGCGTACTACATGAGATGGTTTGTAGTTCATTTATTTGTTTTTTGGCAGTGGCTGGTGTTACATAAGAATAAGAAAATTGCTATGCTAGCCCTAACCAGCTAACCCCAATCCTAAACTTAACCCAAACCATAATTCTAACGTTAATCCTAACCCAAACTCGAAATCTCATCAAACTGCCAAAACCCTAATGTTAATTTTAAAAATAACAAAGGAAGTGGTTATTTTGCCACTGGCAGCAAAATACTGTAGTATTTTGCCTCTCAATTGTTTTACATGAGATTTTGCAGTGGTGTTAATGAAAATTTTCTACACTGTTTCATCATAAGTATTGGTTATTACATAACAAAAGTTTGTATTACGAACATCTGATATTATTACCTTATAAAAGTCTTCACAGTGATCGTGATATCATTTATGATTAAATAGTGTTGATTTTTTTATTAAAAATCATTGCAAACCCTCATGGAAAAAGGTTGTCTGTAAGGGTTAGAGCTGTTTTTGCCTCTAGTTCCAAAATAAAAAATATGCCTACGGTAATGAGGTCCTAGACTACTCTTTGGCCTATTATCTCTTTATCTCTTATGGGTGTTTACCTACATGACGTAACATGAGCCACTTCCTTATCTTCTTTTCTGTTATGAATTAATCATTTGGGTTGTCATTTCGAACTATTGAGAATTAACTTACCACTCGGTGATTATTTGACCAAACTTAAGCCTATTACCACCACCTTTTTGTGCCAATATGTTAATGTTTGAAATATTCACTTTGTTGTTATGTGCACTAAAACAAATAAATGAAGCTGGAATCTTAAATGAATCTACACCATAACACCAGTTTTGCAGCCTCCTCAATTCAAGGTTGGGAAACTGTCCTCAAACCTGAAACCTTAGCATATATAATAGCTTAGCTCTTAGGCTACTGTGCAGTTCGGTACTGGGTAGGAGGCAATTGCAATTGTATCAATGTGGTACCATTATTATTACGGTTACTAGTACCATTATCAGTATGGTACAGTATCAATTGTATCAATCAATTATAGCAATATGTCTGATGTAGAGGCAATTGTATCAATATCGTACAATTACTGTACGTGCCTGAATATCGGTACTTAGCGCAGCTGAAGTATTGTAAGCTACCTGTACCTATGCCAGTTACGGATTAACCTACCACTGTACCAGCACTAGCTACAATACTGTGTGTTGGCAAGTCAGAAGAAAATTTACAGCATATAAACTGCGGTTGCTTACTTACGGTACTTGTGTTTAAGCCTACACTGCTTATGAGAGATGGAGTCAAGGACAATGTTTAAGGCCAACGAAACAAAAAAACCCGAAGTCAAGGACTAACTTTTCAGTGATAGCTGCTCTTGAAGCCAAGGACCAAGCACAAGTTTTAATAAGCCTAGCTACCATATAATCTAAAATGTTTTCAAATTATGACTGGTTTAGTATTTTGACATAAAAGTGCTTGAAATTACAGTACCGGTACACTACATTTTGTTAAGATGTTGATTAAGTAAGCGAGAGAGAGATTTAAGTGCAAACACAGCAAAGCATGCAGAACAACCAATCACACAAATACATACCAATTTGACCAATGACAATGCTGGTATATATCCGTACCATTAATTTGTTGAGTCGGAATAGGTAGGGTAGTAAATTGGTTAAGAGCAACGTTAGTTCGAATCTGAAATTATGAGTCAAATAGCATAAATACCAGTTAGTAGTGATTAAAGTAAATATGAAACAGAAATAATAATTGTTTGTTAGACAATTTTTATAATTTTATATTAAGCTACTAAGCTAGGGTATTTATATTAGCACTGTATTACTGATTAATAAATATTTAATTGCTATGTCATGCTTAAGAGGATTTGTGTTAGTAGTCTTGTTTGCATACTGTTATGCAGTTGCACAAGGAAACAGTGGGAGTGACCATACGGTCTTCTAGGCCCACTGCCACCTCACACTTTTGCTCAATTATACACAGACAATTAAAATACGCTACCAACAACAAGTATGATACTGCCGAAGTTCAGTTGATTTTGGACGCTATTATATATTCACTACAAAAACCACCAAGGAAACCACAAGGGTACCAGAGATATCGCACCTCCGGGCGGGGAACCATAGCAAATCAATGGAAAAGGAAAAAAAAAAACAACGTCGATCAACAGGAATGTCCATGATCACAACATCACAGGAATTGCACTCACCAGTGCAATTCCTGTGATGTTGTGATCATGGACATTCCTGTTGATCGACGTTGTTTTTTTTTTTTTTCCTTTTCTATTATATATTCCTATGTAATTAACATAATATGAAAATACTGCTTCAATATGCTTTCTATCTAAGGTAATAGCCCATAGTTGTCAGTTAATTAATTGAAGTCTAGTGATTAATAAACATCATATTAGTAATTCATTCATACACCCAATCACAAATATATTATAGGCCTCGCATGATTGTTAGATACAAATCAGGAATGCAGTTGGGTCAGACCCAGGCTGTGTTCTATATCAATGTCAATCTATTCATGCAAATGCCAGATAAGGAACTCAGAACTCTATCAATGTGCACTACTGGTAAGTCATATCTTGACTTAGCTTAATACTTGTTAATTAAATGTTGTTTCAGTTTTGTCTTGAATTTAGGTACTGGTAAACCCTTTAATTCTAATCGCAATTTTTGCCAAATGTTAGATCCAATTGATGAAAACGATTTTTTGCCCACTTATGTTCTTTTTTGTGGATGAAAGTAATTTCAGATTTTGATTAGATGAATGCTGAGTGTTATATTTATAATGATGTTTTTCAATGTCCGATATGCTTTGAGTGGAGTGTACTTGGGGTTTATTCTTATATTTCAGATTTGTGGACTTTTCAGCAATTGTAAGTTTAAACACATCATTTATTTGAATTAAGTTTAGTTCTTTGAATAAAGGAGTGGTGTGACTTCGAAAGAGACTACCTGTATAATATTGGTTAATATTCTAATTGTGCATTTTTTTGCTAAAACTATTACTAAAAATATTTAATTATTGCAAAAAATTTTGCACCAAAATGTTTTACCAATTTTTGCTTAAATTTATATGCTTTTTATTGTGTTACATTTTTCTTTATTTTTGCTTAGGAAGTGGCTATTTTACCTCTCTTACGGGGAGTTTTTAGGATGGCAAAATGGTGTTTAGAGCTATTTTGGCTCTGCAGGCAAAATAGCATTTAGGTCTGTTTTGCATCTAGTGCCAAAAAAGCATGGAACCACTGCCTTTTGCTTATGCACAACAATTTTTGGAGATTCTATTTCATGTATTTTACTTACTATACATTTTTTCTTATTGTAGGCCTACTTTTGTGTAAGGAGCTTACATTTTAAGTTTTAGTTTATCATGTTTTTTTCAGAAAATTTTATTTCCTAAGCCAGACGTCTGCAACCTGCTGCCGCAGTCAGAAATTTAGTGGTGCACAAGTATATTTAATAGATTGTCAAATCGCACTTCGACCTGCAAATACTAATAGCGCTTTATCACTATGAAAGATCATTAGTGCTGATCCTTTTGATGACAATACATTGCTGAAAACAAATTGATTGAGATCTAAAAAACTGAAGAACTGTTAAGTACTCCATGGCAGTGAACTAATTGTTTGTTTCTGCATTCAAGCTGTTTTTTTGGTGTTGCGTAGAAAAGTGTTAAAAATTAAACTATAGAAATGTAAAAATTCTATTAGGATGAGACACCCTTGATAATCCTGATTATAAGTGAATAGACTGTAGGGTTTTAATTTTTTTAGTTTTGGCTTGTAATGTGTATGTTATGAAACATAAAAATCAGTAAATATCAGTAAATCAGTAAATATCAATGAATAAGTACCAATTTGAGAATTAACTGATGAAATGTCAGTAAGAAACTATTAGCTCATTATAATGTGAAATTTATGGGGGGTACCGCGGATGAATTAGTGTCATAATTTCAGTTGGAAGTTGAATCTTATGCAGCATAGTAAAAGAACAAGTCTTGAAGCTGAACAAAATGTATGATATTAGTCAAAATTTAAAAACGCCGCAGGTTAGTCAATGAATGAAAAAAGTTTTTAACTAGCTGAAAATTTAACTTTAATGAGTTGGTAAATTTTCAGAATCAAATGTAACTGTAATTTAAAGCAATCAACAGTGAAACTTGTGAAAACGACAATAGAAAGTGTAAGTTTAACCACAGTCTTTACATTAATTTGTCTGATCGCTTTGTGATCACACAGCTCATAGTAACTAGTGTTTTTTATGGAGTTAATTATAGATATTTTGCTACTTTAGGATGCTTAGAAGAGTATAGTACAGTGAAAATTGACTTTTTTGGTACTATATGGTATAATTCAGTTACCATTAATTAATCATACAGTCTGTGGTTAATAGTGTAAAATGTATCGGTGATGAATTAAGTCTGCCATGTTAACAATTGTAATGAATTAAGAGAAAAGCTTACGAAGCTAAACTGACAGCAGATAAATTTTGTAATAAATTACTCTTTCAATTGCGCACTGTGGGTATGTGAAATGTTCAAAATGAATAATTGACCATGAGTTAAGATTTGTGTGAAAAGTGCTATTATGAATTTGTGCCATTTTTAAAATGTGTATCATACTGCAGCAAATTAATGAAGATTTTGAAAACCAATTGATAAGCTGAAAATGTGTAATGTGCCTAATTGTGTGGTCATTGATCGCACACAGTTACTCAGACAGATATTTTCAGTATTAGAGTTTTTGTGAAGTTTGTGAAGCTTTTTGTGAAATTAGAGCTGATAGCTTGAGCCAATCTATGTGAAACTTTCGTGGATCATTTCGAGTGTTGTAAAATTTATTAATTACTCAACTCTATCAATGCAATTGAGAATCAAATGATGATGATGTTGTGAACAAATTTGAGAATTAAGTTCTCAAAGAAAGATTATGTGAAACAGTAAGTTATTGAGCCTCATGAATTGAAAACCAATACTGGTGCCGTAATTAAAATTTTAGGAAAACTGTGAAATTTCTTGAATAAGTAAATAATTGGTGAAATCTGTGTAGTAATGAATGATGTCGGCTTGAAGTTTAGTTCTAAACACCAACATAATTTGCATTTTGTTGCTTAACTAGTTAACCACCCAGCATGGCTTAGCTTGCACGGTAAACTAAGGTTTAAGTGTGTTGTTGTTTGTTGAACTTATTAAATACTGGTACCAAAAATTAATGGCAGGAATGACAATATTTTTACAAAGTTGTTGACTGGATATCTATTGTAATAGTTTGACAAAAGACTTGAAGCTAGTCAATAACAAAAGTATCCGCAACAAACTTTTATTATTTGTATAAAATACTTGCAATACATATAGTACGTCCAGGCCATCTTTTTTTTTTTCGAAACTGAACTATTTTATGTCCAATTTTCGGCCAAAAAAAACAAAACTGCGCCAGCTGGTGGTGAGCATCACACAATGTTATAACCCTAAAAGACCAAAAAACAATTTCGACTGCTATAATTTTTGATGGTGTTCATGCTCTCACGATTATATTCATGAATTCAAAGTTTTTTTTTGTTATGGCTTATTTCTCGAAATGTCAAAATTGGACTTAAAATAGTTCCGTTCTAGGTGAACGATATGTTTTAATTATGATAAAATACAGTTGTAAGTAATTAGTTAGTTGCAAACATTACAATCAATTGAAATGAAATAAGAAAACATTGTCAGGGAAAAACCGGGTATGTAGTGTTAATGCAACTTAAACCTTTATTTTGCTTGAAAGTTTAAATCACTTACAGTACAGCTAATAAACTTTCAAGTAGGGTACGGGTACAGTAAAATTTAATTATTAGACTAAAGATCTAATTATACAAATATATACAAGTGTTATACAATCATACAAGAGCAATTTTAAAAGTGTAAGACTAACGACCTAATACGCAGTTGTAAATCAAAATGCAAGATAATTTTAATGCAATACACAGCACAAAAAGTTTGATTATAAGAGTATGCATTGACCAACTAAACGAAAAAAAAGACAAGAATAATGGTAGTAAAAATTGCCAACGTAAGTATTCCAACATTAAAACTAAACTTATATGAAGACTCTCATATTAATGGTAACGTTAAATTGTGTTCATTTGATCAGCATTATTAACTTACTTGCTAAATTAGATTGTCAATAAATTTTGCCAAGAATACAAATAGTTCAATGAAAGCAAAAAAAGAAAGCTAATAACAAGGATTGTTGTTAATAATTGTTAGTTCTTGAGTTTAAGCAAAGCTGAGTATGTAAAAATTAAATTGCGGCCATGTTAAATGCAACTTTTGATAAAAGTTGAGTATGATAGTGATATGCATTTTCTGATCTGCCTTGAAAGCCTTGAATTGAATTTAGAGTGAACCTCAGAAGAGCAAATTGCAACTTTTCGCAGCAAATCGTGATTAGAGTGGATCTTAACTTTCTTAATATGAATCAAGGGCATAACCAGGATTTTGTTGAAGGGTAGTGGTAGATTTGGACTCAGTTCTATAATTTTTCTGCATCCCGCAGATGGTGTCAGGGGTTTAGTGATGGTGCTTCCAGCCTCCAAAGATCAAGAGGCTTTGGAGCTGACCCCAATCTTTGGGCAATTTTTGTGATTTTTGAAAAATAAAACGCCATTAAGATGACATATTTTGCATGTTTGTTGAGCCATTTAAAAAGATTAAATTGCGAAAACCTGGAAGCCCTTTGACAAAATTTAATAACTTTTTAATCGTTTGCTTTCTGGCCTAAAGGCTATCAGCGCAGAAGCCTAGAGAAGAGCCACAGAACTGCGACTACTAAAAACAAAGAATTTGAAAAAGTCTTCCTTCCATAGGATTCGAACCTGTAACCCTAGAAAATGGCAGTCATATTTTTCAAAATCAAAAACCTCTGTCGCTGTGCAAGCCATTAGGGTTTGGCCGAGAGGTAGCTTTGGAATACTCTTGGTTTAGATGTTCTGAGGAATTATGATTTGAAGCTTGCAACAGTTTTGTCCAGCTCTGGACAAAATCAAATTTGTCAAACTTTTCAAAATTGTACTGCTACCCAGAGGTGGGCAGCGCAAGTCATAAAAGTTGTGCTGCAAGTGCACGCGCAACTACAATGAAAATCTTGCGCTGCAAGCATTTTTGCAAGCCCCAAAAAATAATTGCGCTGTAACCGCAAGTGCAGCTGTGACGTTTTGAAACATATAATTCTGATTGTGTTGCTGCCCAAACTGCACTAGGCTACAGTACAAAACCAATATTTAAAACAAATTTTGCACACTACCAATCTAGTATACAAAAGATTATGAAGTTCCTTTGAAAAACACAAGGATTTGAAAATGTGCATCGCTGAACCTCTTTGGGCGAAGAACATTTTTATACCTAACGAAAACATACTCTTAACACCCACACTTAAAGAACCGGGGTGTTAAAAAATTCCACAAATAAAGTCATCATGTGGTGGTAAGTGAATGGCTTCAGAGTTTGGAGTCACTGTTTTTTCTAATGGCTTGTCAAGGAAATCCTTTACAAGCTCTGATACATATTTTGTGCTTCTGGAGCAATTATAGCATCACTCTCTAACGAATGGAGCACGCAAAGAAATTCGTCTTGTGTTTTGTTTAAAGAAATTGAATTATCCAAGATTTACTACTAAGAGCTATACCACAGTATGCTGTGGCTATACCAATGCTGTCACTCCTGTTTGCAATATCTTTCAATTTTTCCGACTAGCAAAAAGGTTGTAATTAATAGTTTTTGTTATATCTTGTTTTTGAAATACAGTAAAAAAGTCGGACTGTTGTGAGCAACGCATTTAATACCTAAAGCATGTATAAGATTTTGTAGAAACAAGTCGTGTATTTCTGGAAAGACAATTTCAAAAATAATTTTCCTGTTTAAAATTTGATTTTACGACCATTTTTTAAATTACTCAATTGAAATTTGTTTTTGAAAAATTGGCAAAAAATTTTTAAAGAGAGACATTTCAGTGAAAGAAGACCCCCGCTGTGAATCCAATAAAAGTTTTGCCAGCAACAATTACCCATGAGAAGGTTTTTATGAACCTACTACCTCGTTATAGGTGTAGCCAAAGGGGGGCAAAAAGCCTGCCCCCCTCCCAATCGAAATGCCACCATTGATAAAAATAATGACAACAAAGCCTTATGTTTATCATATTTTGCACATTTTTAGAGCCATTTGAAATAACTAAATTTTTAAGATTTTAAAGCTAAGTGAAAAAATCAAACTGGAGAATCTTTTCTTTACTTACAGATCAAGTCCAAAACACGTTCGAAATCTTGAACTTGGGGGTTAAATTTTATGAGTGACTTAGCCCAGGTGGAAGTAGCAAGGCACACTGCCTTGTGCAACATTTTTAGCAGTAAATAATGAATTGATTATTTGCTTTGGAGATTTTTGTTTTATCGTGAAAATATCCGGGTTTAATAGTACAGGGTGGGCCGTAAATAACGCACCAAAGCATATAAAACAATTCTGATAATTATAACAAAAGGGTGGGCCGTAAGTTACGCACCCAAGAATTAAAAGTAAATTGTGATGTGAAATAATGTAAATATCTTTTCTTTGGGTATCTGTTAAATTTAATTTCAATTATCAATATTGTTTAATATGCTTTGGTGCGTTATTTACGGCCCACCCTGTACATGTTCGATTACGGGCCCCAGGCCCCTCAAATCAAATTCATTAATTTGTTCAATAAGCATTTTGTCTAGCTAATTTATTTTTTGTCAAAAGTATTTTGTCGCATAAAAACTGGCAAGGTGGATTGTGATTTGAAATTAGTGCAATAGATGGTTACTAAATAGTCGTGTTATTGCATTAAGTTCTCAAAATGATTAGATGAGGGCCTAAGGTTGCAACTTTTAGGACAAAAACCTTGAATTTCTCCCGGGTTATACATTTAAATTGAATGACAAAAATTTGATTTGAAGGGACCAAGGCCACCCGGTTGTCAATATTAATATTATGCTGCTGTACTTGTACTATACTGTTGTATACACGAAAATGCTAAAAGAAACTAAAAAATCATAAGGCTTTGTTGTTATTATTTTTATAATGGTATTAAAATAGGTATTTTTCCCAAAAAAATTGCCCAGCGGCCAGCCCCCAGACCCCAGTCTGTGATACGTGTGGGTTAAACAAGTTAACTTACCATGTCTCCCTATTTAGACAATTTTGGAAAATTTTTTAAGTTTTGGTTAAAGTCCTTTCCCTTTAGCAAAATCCAGGTTACATGCCAACCCAGGCTCTGACTTCTGATCGTCCATCTTTGTTCCATATAAAGTCCCCCTATTTGAAAAATTTTGAAAACGTCATTGCATTTGATTTGCGGTTTGGCCCTCCCCTCCAATCAAAAATCTTGGCTATGCCTATGTACCTCGTAAATATTTTTTTCTTATCTTTAATAACATATGATTGCAAAACAATCATTCCTAATCTACAGTACATGAATTGCGATTGCGCTCCAAACTGCTAAAATACTTGCGGCGCAAGCACTATCGTAAGTAAAATAGTTGCGCCGCAATTATTGCGATGCAAGTGCCCACCTCTGCTGCTACCTGACTACTACATATTAATTATGAATTGAAACAATTATTGGCTTTGTTTACTTAATTATGCATGTATTTGACCATAGTTTCTTTTCTCTGAACAGAACTTTGCAGTTAGGCCTGTTTGGGACCTCAAAGGTTAGGGTCCTTTTGATCCTTGCACTTCTTGTGCGGTCTGTATAATTCTTATACTCCTGAATGTTGTAGTGACATCTCTGGTGTAGTTTTTTTTAGTTTTAAGTGTAGAATTTTAGCATGTTTTATTTTGATAACGCAAATTCAATTTATCTACAATGTATAAACAATTTATTTTTTGGAAATGTTTTTGCAAAAAATTTTTTTGGAAAAAATGTTTTTCACATCAGGCACATGAAAGTCCCGGTGCATAAACGTTCAAGCACATGAAAGTCCCATCGCCTAATCAACGGTGCCTAAACATCACTCCCCTAAATGTCCGTGCATGAAAGTCATGGTCTGAGTCAAATTATTTAAAACTATTAACTAAAATTAGAAACATATTTTGATTAACTACAATGAGTAATAACTCAATGCCACCACATTTTGTGACTTCACGTTACTCAGATTTTCTGCATTAGTAAATGGTAATTACTGGATCTTAAGGTTGACTGCTTGACTTGAAGACCAAGAGGTCTATTTGTGCCTATCTTTATGTGTATTAGTGTGCACATATTTTTTGTGAAATGAAGTATTAATTAGCTAGAGTGTCGAATTGTACATAAATGCATGTTGTGGCCAAAAATAAACTGAACTGAATTGTTTCATTTGAATTATTATAATCTATCTATTTTTCATGTTAATTTGATTGTTGAAAGAAGGTAATTTTGTAATTGATTAGCTGAAAAATGCTAACTAAAAAACGCATACTGGATGAATTGGTTAACAATCTACGTATTATTGTGCTGAATAATGTTTTTTGTCAGTTGATAATGTAAGCTCTATACCCTACGGCATAGGCGTAGCCAGGAGGGCCCTCCCCCCCAATTAAAATACCACCAATGATAAAAATTACGACAATGTATAGGCTAGCGCTGTTTAGTTGCAGCTTTTTTCAGCAATTACGCACATAACAGTATTTAACAATAACATTAATGATGATGAGGAAGCCTGGGGCCCCTAACTAACAATCAGGGGGGGCCAAACTAATGACTATGGGGCTCAAACCAACAACTATGGGGCCCCAGAACCCCGAACTGATAAACCAGGGGGGCTTTGCCCCCAGACCCCGTAGCCACCGACGGCTGGGGGCTCTGCCCCCAGACCCCCGTCTGTGATACGTTTGAGTACACTAGCTTTTTCAACATATAGATTTGTAAGATCTATGCCCAACACGTCTCCTAAGTAAGACATTTTCGCTTTTAACTGTTAGTTTTTGCCCTCTCCCTTTACCAAAATCCTGGTTAGGTGACAACAGGCCACGACTTCAGATCTTCCATTCTACGATATCTTTGCCCTACAAAAAGTTCTTTTTTTGAAAATTTCTGATGACATCATTGCATGTGATTTGTGGTTTGGGCCCCCCCAATCAAAAATCCTGGCTACGTCTATGCCCTACGGTTCAGGGTACCATACATTTGTTGTTTTTTGTGTACAGTTAGTTGTTATGATATGCTGCTATTTTGTTATGAACTACCTTTTATTAAGTTTCAAACAACAAGACTATAATGTTAAGCTAATCTAAGTAGGCTACATTACACTCTCATTCTGCACCTGCTAAATAATAATAGATAATGATAATAAATGTTATGTAGATATGGCTTACAGTAGACAGAATGTAAACTGTAGGCTACTGTGTGTAATTTAAGTAAAAGTTGAATAGGTTTTAGGTATTATTTTTGAGTAGTTATGATAGCTAATCTTTATACTATGAAATATCTGTGGATTTTTATCATGCTATTTGGCATAAATGTCATAAACAGTGAAATCTGCCCAGATGCTGACTTAGGTAAGACTTCTTTACTGATATGTAAGTTGTATATTTATAATTGGACCTGTTTTAATTTTAGTGATTTTACTGTGCATTTTGCCTAAGTATTGCTATTATTGAGCACTTTTTAGTTTTTCATGAAGACCAATCTGTTTCAAGTTTTGTACAGTATGGTTAGTTTAGAAACTTATAGTAGCCTACTGGTTCTGATATTCTGCATATGCATGTAATATTGTTCTACATGTGTCGGCACTGTTGGGTCTAGGTTAGTTTTTAAACAATTCTAGAATCTAACCTGACTGAATTATATTCGTAATCTTTTGACCTTTGATATCTAACATGTAATTATTTAACTTACTTGGTATTCAATCTTTTCAGAATGATCCAATTTTATGTTGTTTAATTTGTTTTAAGATCATTGCAGTTCAGTTACTTGTCCTGAACTTCTAAGATGCGATTTGCCTAAAAAACAAATTGATTTTTGTGAACCCAGTCAAGGTTGCTGCATGACAAGAGTTTGTGGTAAGTTTTAACAGTTTAGGACCTCTGGTAATGCCGTTGTGTGAAACTACGTAAAATCAGGAACATGGTGAATGGGCTTTCTGAATAATTTGATCAAAACGATACAGCCAAAATACTATAGAGCATATTAACGGTACTGGTAGTTCTATTAAAAATTAAAATAACTTAACTTCAAAAATCCCACTACATGCTGTTTTTGGGGTCATCAAACGAGGTGGAAACTAAACAAAAAACCGAGAAACACCTCAATACACCAGCAACGTCTCCCCTTCTCCGCACCAGAAGCTTTGTGATGGATGCGGGCCCAAACCAGTCCACTGGGACTAACCGTGGTGTGCACCAGCCAGGGCCAGGAGCTGCAACCCGGGTCGGGGTGGGTTGTCTTAATGATAACAGTGATTATAAATAGTGATGTATTATATAGCTTGTTTGTTTAGTGTGCTCTGGTACCAACAATGGTTTGGCTACAACTGCATCTCAGCTGCAAATACTACAAAGGGCCAAGAGACTTTATACAAACTGCACTTTGGTGAAAGGAAATGTGGAATTGGTTGGCATTGAAGCTAATGTTACCTTTACGCAGGTGTTGCCTTGTGATGTCTTTGTCTTACAGTCCACTGTGTTTTTGGAATTGTAGTTGTTATGTTTGTTTACTACGTTGCTTTGGTCACGAAACAGTATGGACGTACCTGGATGTTTTCTAGTTAAGTTGCCATCTGCCTAGTGTTCATTTGTCTATAGTTGCGGTTGAAACTTTGTGCTGTTTTATAAAGAATGTCGAGCAGGAAAGCTGTGAATTCAGCTGTGAATTTCGGTTTGCAGACAAGCTTAGTTTAGTATTTGAATTTCGGTTTGAACGTCAGCTCTGCCGATGAGCGTTGGTATTACGCGAAACTCGAGTCCAGAGCAGTACGTGGGGAAAGAAAAAATTGGGTCTGCCTTTTTAGCAGCTGAAGTTAGGAGATGAAAACGTTAGCCTATACCGATAGCTTGGTTATTCAAATTTACCGGTTGAGTTAGCCTAATTCAGGGATCAAAATTCTTTGCATTGTGTCGACTCCTCTTCACACTGATGATGAAGTCAGTTGACTTCAAAACACGGGAATGCTCCCGCGATAGGGGGCTCCGCCTCACCTGCGTCACTAGGGGTTGAACTGATTACCCATTTCGATGCGGAGACAGCATTAAGGTGTTGTCAAATGAAGTAGGATTGTAAGACGTGATGTCTCTGTGAACTATTAAATTAGTTCTGCCTATTTCATTTCAGGAATAATTTAACTTGTGAATTTCAATTTTTCAAGTTTTTGATTCGATCCAATTTGGAATCAAATGCTTTTTTTAGCTTTTTGCATCTTTTCACAGTGCTACTGATACTGTTCGTTGCTAGTCTTGATATCGAGCTAGTGTAATAACTAGTAAGATAATCTTATTACATTTGCAGTTCCATTACTTGTCCTGAACTTCTGAGATGCTTGTACCCTCTCGGGGATGAAAATCAAAAACGCTGTTTTTCAGTTGGCCTACAAAATAATTTTTTTTCTTCTGACATTATGTTAAGCTGGCTGTGCTATGCTAGTCAGGTTATTGTGACATACACCGCGATGGAGTGATGTCATAATATAGTAATCCGACTCGCAATTTCAAGTGTAACAGTTTGACAAACACATGAAAAAAATTGTCAATTCTTACCAGCATTTTTTTTTGGTTCCTTGGTGCGGTTTCACCGTTGCAGTAAACAGTACACAATTTTTGCCTGTTGTTTTTTTGGGTTAATCATTTGCTTTTTTTGATAGCACATTAGAGAAGTTACTGGGTACATTCTGATTAGTCGATTCACTGGAAATCACATTGACTTTTCCTCGTTGCGATTAATTCGAGGCAATGACTTATATCAGTACCCTCCAAACGCTTGTGGTGGATCTAGCAGACTAGAATCTGTCGAAAATGCGAGGAGGCTTGCACTGTATGTAGTTGACAATGATATCACGTTTGATGATCTTGGTCTTAAAGAAATCTGGATGCCTCTTTTGACAGGTAATGTAATTGGCTGTCAGTTTGTCAATATCAGTGTGGGTTGCTCTGTTGTTGACATTCCTATCTGTAAGGTGTTAATGTACAAAATCTCTTTTTATGTACTAGTAGTCTGGTACTGTCGCTCTGAAGCAATCTTAACTATGTTTTAAGCTATGCCTATAAAACTGTGAAGGCGACCTAAAATTGGTTTCTACTCATTTCTGTTGGATATATAAATTTCTCTTTTGTACATCGTATAGCCACGCCAATCATTTGCCTCATTTTGATTCTTCAGGGACGATTTAGTGCATAGTTTAGTGCAATTTTGCAAATTCTTAGTTCAATTTAGCTTTTAAAATTCAGTTTAGCTTTACACAGCCCCTTTTAATGTTGAACATCTAGCAGGAAAGCTTTGAATACCAATTTTTGTAGTCTTAAATTTGACTCGACCTGGAGTGGAACCCAGGTCTACTATTTCACTAGTAGACCTTCTATCCACTCGACTACTGATCGGCTGATTTGCAAAGGTGTTTATTCATCCGTTTAGTTTGTTAAAGGGTTCATTTATTATTTAGAATTAGATGGCCATTTCTTGCACTCACGCTGAGGTAGGCCGTACCACAGTAATTTTGTACCACGGTACTTTTTGTACCGCGGTACTTTTTTAGTACCGTTATCGGTACCGTCGGTACTTTTTAAAAAAAATTCTCACTTCTTCGGTCGGCACTTGCTACTCGGTACTTCTTTTGTGATTTGCCCGTAATGGAGCTTAAATTTATTCAAAAGTTCGTACAAATCATGTACAGAAGGAGTGAGTACAATTGTCGACCCACTCCACTGACTGCGGTAATCCCGTAGAAAGTCTTTTTTTTTGATAGGAAAAGACGTTCTTAGGCCAAAAAGGGCTTGACTAAGTGATGAACATTTTCAAATGATGGTGTTTTTGAAGGAAATTTGAAGTTTCAATAAATTAATGCAGTAACGCCGTAACCGTGATACTTTGAAGGGAGCAGAGGTTAGATTTTAGGTATGATAGCCCAGTGCTGTCGCTACGGGGGGAGGGGACCCAGGGCCTCCCCTAATGGCTGCTTGTGCCCCCCATTTCGGTTCACTCAAAATACTGTTTTTGGAATATCACGCAACGACAAGCAGAAGACAATGACAAACGACAAGCAGGACATAAATGTGATGCAATAATCCGTCTTATTAACAAACCTTTGGGGATGCGTCGCGGGAGATGTAGGGCTACTGTATCGTTTCCGGTACTTCGTTGATGATTGCCTCAAACAACACGTACAAACAATTTTTGAAGACCAGCTGTTTTTGTTTTTAAGAGCACACTTAAGATTTTTAGGTGACTGTCAATGGCGCAACCGGAGGAAGGGGCAAGGGGAGTTTAGCCCCCCTTTAGCCAAGTCACTTAAAAAATTTAACCTCAAAATACAAGCGTTTAAACGTGCTTTGGACTTGACCTGAAGTAAGGAAGGCTGATGGGGCAAGGTGATTTAATTCTTGCAATTGACTTTTGAATTTTACCAATTTGGTGATTCATCAGGCTTCAAAAATGTGCGAAATATGATTAAAATGGTGTTAAAACTTAAAATCGCTATTTTTGCCGCAAAATTACAGAAGTCGCCCAGCGGCTGGGGGGCTTTGCCCCAGGCCCTCGTCATTGGCATGTTTGAGTTACATCAGTTAGTTAGCACGGGGCCTAAATTAGATAATTTTTTGCAAAAATTTTCTTTTGGTTCAAGCCCCTCCCTCTTAGCAAAATCTTGTTAAAGCTTTTGGTCGCATTCACTGTTGCAAATAGATTTTTTAAGCGATTAAGTCGATTATACGAAACGAGCTAAGACAATGAATGCAGCATTTTCAAAATTGCGCATAATTTGTAGCCGTACAATTTCAGTTTAATGTGCAAAAGTTTAGTCTGTTTTAGTGCCCCCTCACTTCGCTTGCGCTGGTGACGGCACTGTGGTAGCCTGCATTTCTTTTTAGCAGAACACAACGTAAACAATTGACGATTAGCCAGGCTAGGTTGCTATTCTACAGTACTTGGCAATTCCCGCACATATAGTACCGCATAATATGCAAGCAGATGAAAGTACAGTTTTTGTATTCATCAACAGAAACTCTGCGTTTTCCGCTGGTAAGCGTGATACTGCTTTCTTTTCATCATATTTATCCTCCTGTCTCGAGACAGCGATGGTAGTGCTAACCTCAAGACGAATCCAGACTCGCCTAGAAGTCGTCGGATTCTTGAGGTTTAAGGTTGTATTCTTACTTTGTTAATTTCCTGCTCGTAAGATCGACCAAGCAGAGATAATTAGTCGTGGTAAAGCATCTTATTCGAGGATACAACAAGTAACAACGCTTCGGAGAGAGTAGAACCGCTGGCCTTTGCGATCACGGCCACGGTTAAAACGATGCTCTTGCCCACTGCGCCACGCAGCTGACTTACATGTTATAGCATCAACGTATCTGCGTTTCACCAGCAAATGCAACAATATTATCAACCGAAATATTTACTAAAAAAAGACAGGAAAAACGAAACTTTTATTCAAAAATGAGTTCCTATGTTTTACGATTTTAAGGACCAAATTTTAAAAAGTACCGACACCAGTACCGTTATCGTCGGTACTTTTTTCAAAAAGTACCTAATATCGTACCGTCGGTACTTCTTTAGAAAAGCATTTGTACCGTTATCGTCGGTACTTTGAAAGTACCGAGTGCTCATCTCTGCACTCACGGTACGGAACAACACGCCGTTAGCTCTCAGCATATAAAAAATAGCCCGCGTAACTAGGTGTTACTTTTGTACAGCTTTGATGTGGTATGGAACGTTTCGGGAACTGTATTGCTGCAAAAGACAAACGCGACAAACATGCATTGATGGGGACTGCGTACTTAAGTGGTGCAAGAACTCAAACTGTACAGAATATCATAAATGTTTGCCCAATGTTTAAACCCCTATAGGAACATCAGCTTGAAGACACTTAATCAAACTTAAAATGAGTGGCTTTGACTATTTTTGACAATCATCACTTAATGCATTTGCTGCGCTTGCGCTTTCAAACGCACGAGCAGAACAGCATGTATAAAGATGTAGTTGAATTCTTTTTTGTTTGTTGATCACCGAGAACCTGTTTCCATGTCCACGAAGGTCGTTTCTTCAAGTCGATCAGTTCTAGAAAAGCTTAGCAACCAGCCTCCATAATATTAAAGACCTAGTTGTTTTTTTTTTTTAACGACAAAATTGATTTCGACCCTAGTGGGTCATTCTCAGTTCTCTCTAAAAAAACAAACAATTAAAATCAACACAAACGCTTCAAAACAATAGAATTACTAAGACATCGAGCATTCAAGATAGTCAGCAAGCTATCTTTAATTGAATGCTACAGTAAGATTGTTCTTATGACCGCGGAAGTATAAACGATTCTATTTCAATGTTTTAGAAATCACGAAAGGAGACGTACTGATTGATCGTAGTAATGCTTTATGTTACGTCGATACTGTCAAATGGTTGGACATTTTCGAACTTACCACTCAACGTGCAGAAGTAGCGAATATCGCTTCGTCTTGTAAGATTTTTTTTATGTTATAATATTCTAAAACATTGCGTTACTACGTTCGTTCGGTTTTCGTTTAAACAACTCGTCATATATGCGGGCGGTTCTTGCAGCCAGCGGGTTATTTCCTCATCTATCATCCATTTTACTGCGTTAGCTGACTACGTTAAAAAGGGTGAAGCATCTAGCCTATTCCGGTAGTTTACAATAGCTAAAATCGAGATATAATTTTTAAAATTTTTTCGTTCTTATTTTGGTGCTGCAGCTACAAACATATTCAACTAATACAAAAAGATATCTTCCGAAGAAATGTTTTGGAAACCCAGCGTTTGTTCTCCCCACGAGAATTTCCAGAAAAAGAGGGATATTTAGGAAAATTGGATAAGTCACTGCAAAGGTACATATTATTCAGTCTCTTTTTTTCCCTGAAAGTTCAAGCTGAGAAAACACATTCATTATTTCCAAAAAACTTTTTAGGGGGTATCTTTTTGTATTTGTTAAATATCTTTGCAACCGCAACCCCAAAATGAGACCAAAACATGTTCTAAAATTATGTTTCCATTTTAGTTTTTGTAAGCTATCGTAATTGGCTGGATGCTTCACCTCATTTAAGTTACTGATATTATGAATTTATTGATTTTTTTTCAATATTTTTGTTTCAATTTAACTGCAAATAAATGTTAACTGTTTGTGTTCGTTTTTAATATTATTTAGGTCCTGCTTGCAGTTCAGAATGTTATGATGATGGAGGTGATCGTCACTGCTGGGGAAACTTAACAGGCCATTGTCAATTACGTACGTGAACTTGATAATCTGCCCAGCTGCGTTCTAGCCTTTCTGTGCGCTTGCATGTTTGTAATCGCTCATCTTTAATATTTTGCTTTTTCGGATTAATTTATTTGCGATTTTACTTTTGAAAGTCTGGAAAATTTTGTTAAAAAATATGTTGTTCAGTAGTTGGAAGCTTTAGATTGAATTAAGTGTAACTTCCTTCTTGGTTAAGAAGGTTGCATAATTTTATGTGATAGCGTTGCTTTTAATTTTTTTAGTGCCAGTCAAAATTTTTTCGTTTAACCTTTAACTAAGCTATTCTTAGCTTTCTAGTTTAATTTCAGTGACCAGAACAAACTGCGATAGTTGTATCCATATCCCAAATCGAAGATGTGTGGTTCAAGCAAATGGATTGCCTAGTTGTTGCAGTAGCGAATGTGCTGGTGGATGCTTTGCTCCGGCAGATCGAAGATCCTGCTATGTATGTAACGGAAATAAAAAAAAATTCCATTCTTTTACCCACCAACGTATCCACTTTCGAAAAATTAAAAAGCAATTAAAAAGCGATCATCTTCTGTTGGAATGTTGGCAATTAAATCCAAGATTTAATGCTTTTTATTGAATTACAATTATCTAATTAGGGTTTTAATTTTGCTTCTAATATTCACTGCATACGTATAGTTTACACTTCTAACTGTTGCCATTGTTTTTCATTTGTAGATTAATCATAATGGTTATTAGTTACTAGCCGAAACGTCTCTGAAACTAGAATATGACATCGCAAGCGATATGGGGGACTTCGCAAAAGTATCTAGCTATACTGAACTAACAACTTCACAATTGCATTAAGCGTGTTTATGGTTGTCGATAGTGAGATCTGATATATATCGCTTTCGAATTTAATAATGTTCCAATAACTTGATCAGGTTTGCGGTTAACGGCTTTCAAAATTTAATTGTCTAGAAAAGGTAGCTATAAAATGACAATCAAAATTTTACAACTCTGCTTGGTTCTCGGTTCAAGTTTTAAAGAGTTTGCTGAGTTTTCACTTAGCAGCGCAGCGCAAGTCTTAAAAATGTAAAATCAATTGTCAAATTGGGAGGTCCCCGTTTGAGGGGACCCCCATTTTGATGCCCCCAAATTTTGACAAATTTTATCTTTTTTTCATATTTGCCTACCCTGAAAATTTCATGTGTCTAGCGTGAATGGTTAAAAAGTTTGAATTTTTTCGGCCCCGTTTGAAGGGGGCCCCATTTTTGTACTTTCAAACTTTGTCAAATTTTATCTTTTCTTTATATTTTCTTAAATTAAAAATTTCATGTATCTAGCTTAAAAGGTTTAAAAGTTTGCATTTTAAGGGCCCGTTT
This sequence comes from Trididemnum nubilum, assembly GCA_963965965.1. Taxonomy (NCBI): domain Eukaryota; kingdom Metazoa; phylum Chordata; class Ascidiacea; order Aplousobranchia; family Didemnidae; genus Trididemnum; species Trididemnum nubilum. The sequence continues at coordinate 37,685,800 of OZ014483.1, read as the reverse complement.
GGGGGAAACCCCATCATGGCACCCCTAATTTTTGTTGGGTTTAGTTTATTTTTAAGGTCTACCCTTTCCGAAAATTTGATTCATTTAGCTTTAACGGTTAAAAGTTCAAAATTTTAGGAGGACCTGGTTGAGGGGGATCCCTCCAACCTGGCACCTACGATTTCAGTCGCGCAGTAGTTCTCCCTGATATCTTCAATTGCTCAAACTTCAAATACCGTGCGTTTAGCGGTTTAAAAGTAGATAGCGGCATAAGCAAAAGAAAAAAGTAAAAAAAAAGATGCACAACAAGAAAAATAGTTTTCAGATTGGGGTAAACGAACATAACCAAAAGAAAGGTGGTTGATAGTGTGCTCAAAAACCACAAACCATTTTTCATCAATACCAGTAATTACCAAGATATATCGGTTCAAACTCGTTACTTTTTGCCCATTTTCAGCCTGTCGCATTTTGGTCACGTGACCGGGCGCCCCAAACTCGGTTTGCATAAAGCATTTATAAGCATCCACATTGTGTCCAAATTTCAGTTCTGCACGTCAAGGTTTTTGGAATTTTAAGCGAATTAATAACTTTTCAAGCCTAAACTCGTTGTTTTTGTTATTTGTGTCTCAATTCACGATCACGTGACCTACGATCCCCGAAATTGGCACACATGATGCTTTCATTAATTTTGATGCTATGTCCAAATTTCAACTTTCTTGGTTTTGCCGCTTGCTAGTTATAAACAAAGTCAATCCTCATCTGCAAAATTCACGAATAGAAGAAAGGTACTACGCGCTCGCGCGAAGTCCCTATTGATAAAGGATATTCAAACATATGCTCTCGGCTATTATTTTTTATACAGCGTTTTTTTTTTAAATTTTCGTGTGAAAAAAATATTTCGAATTGTTTGGAAATTGAGAAAACAGTTAGATTAGTCTAGCTATTAAAAAAGGAGAATGAAGATGAAAAATATATGGCACACTATTCGTAGACTAGATTTTTTACGCCTCAGAGCATCTCATGCTACCAAATCTAATTCCTTTTACTGCATAAAGGCGGGGCGAAGCTCCCGCAAACCACTTTAGCTTTGTTTAAAAAAATGGGATTGATTTTTACTGGTAACGATAATGTCCCTATCACAGAGTCTCAATGTCTCTTAATATGAGATATTTGATGTTATAATGCCCCCCTAATATGTCACAACATCAATGAGATACTTGATGTTATTTTTGGCGTGAGGTCCTGTGGTAAGTTAGAAGTCACCTATAGAAACATAATTTCCTGCAAGTGGTTATCATTAAGACTTGTGCTTAGCTTGCTGGTGGTGACTTTCATTTACGAAAACAACTGTTGGTACGCATAGGTTTTTTCGAACATTGATGCCTTGCATGTTTTTAGCATGATTGTGTTCATTTTTTTGAACATTTCTTGCGTGTAAAAGTCAATCAGTAATACTTTGCTGTTAACTCATAACTGCATTGCTGCTCAACTAATTTTGTTTGCTACTAAATTGCCACAATTTACAAAGAGGTCTCGGACCTGATAATTTTTCTTGGTGCCCGTAGTTCGCCGACCCATAATTTTGAGTGTGGTTATTTCAGAATAACTTATCGTTTTATTTTTACTTACAAATTATACTATGATAAAAATACAAAAAGGCCTTCAAGTCAACTTACCACCTGTCCATCACACGCGGTGGAGGCCCTTTACTGAACTCTTTTGTAGCTGGATTAAGTGCAAACACTAGTTTTAATATTTTTGGTTTGACCGAGTTTCAAATTGAACCAAAATTATACCGTTTCAGTAGCAGACGTTCTATATTCATCAGACTACTTGTTTTACTTCAGAATGTTTTCTCTATTCATCAGACTACTTGTTTTACTTCAGAATGTTTTCCCAGGCCTGTGACAACTTAAATGATGACGGTGTGTGCGTTAATACTTGCCCTGACGGACTGAGTATGAATGCGAATTCGCAAGAGGAGACAGCTACTGATGTGATGTACCAGTTTGCAGGGTACTGCATTACGCAGTGTCCAGGTATCTCGGTGCCTAATTTCTATAGCTGCTTAAATTGTTTTTACTGCTCCGTGATAACGTTGTTTACAGTAATGGTTAAACGGTGCTGCCAGTAAACGCCTAAATTTAGCTTAAGCCATGTTAGAGATAGCAAAAAAATAATTATATTGCTGTTTTGCATATGTTTGGATCCAAGTTTCAAAAATTAGCTTTCTTAAGTACAAGCAACAATTGATTTAAAATCGTCTTCTGCCCAAGAATACTGTTATATCTCAACTACACGATTAAGAACGAGAATCATAATGCTCATCAATTAGTCAGTGTTCTCAGAAGCCGATTTTTGTCAGCGAATCAGCAATTTGTTGGATCAAGGGCAATTACTTTTTGGCTATATGATAGAGCCATAAGCATAGCTTGAAAAAAGTAGACAAAGTTTTGGAAATTTGACTTTGAGTGTACTTTAATACTGGATTGGTACAAAATTAGGGCACATGACGATTAGAAATGTATGGAACAGTCTTTGAACCATACTTTCAGGATTGAAGCCAAAAAGCTAAAACGTGTAACCTTGGTTTAAAGGGCTCCAGCTCCAAAAACTAATTGGAAGAGAAAAAGAAAACTTATGAGTTTGAAGCCTCCTTGGGACATGGTTTCGGTGCCCACATTTAAAGTTTTTTGAATTAGGACATTATGTTGTACATGTAATGATGAGCGGAGTTTGAACTCAATCGATTCAAGAAAGTGCTCGACAGCGTAGGCCAGAGCGAATGTCACAACATAACACATACATGTCAAAAATTAAAAATTTCAAATCCTGCAGTTTGTTTCACCCGTAATCGGGATCATCACGGCTGTCTTCCAAAAGTAACACAAAGCTTAAAATCTGAAATTGAAAAATTAGTTCCCCGTTTTGGTACCAGGGCCATATCCGGCTCCTGGGCGGCCTATAGTACACCTTACTAGCGGAGAAAAACTGAACCTGGCCTGCCTTCTCAAACAGTCTAAACCGCTAGGGAGCCAAATCCAAGACTCGGCACCGGAATTGAGACAATAAAGCTTGTTTAACTTGATAGTAGAAACTGCATAAAAAGCTAACACTGTTGATACAAAACCATAGTTGCAGATAGAAACATTAGAAACATACTTTCAGTGTTGGCATTGTAATAGCGAAGTAGCCTAGTATTAGAATCGATATCTTGTTTTGCTCTATACTAGCAGCATGATTTAGAGCTGAATCTTTCATTTTGCGTTTCTCAGCAAGCTAGACATTTTCCGCAGAGCTTTCGGGTTTGAATGTTTTTAGCCTACAGGAAAGCAACTTTATAAGATTTGCAGCCTTTTACTGGATTTGTCCAGTTTCGTTCATGCCCTGCCGTTTCATATTCTTGCCTAATTGCTGGAAGTTGCTCCGATCTCCGCTCATTTTATCAACGTGATTTGTTTTCAGATGGCATTTGAGAATGTGCCTTGGTTTGAAAGCAGTTTGAGTTTTCATGCAAATCATACACTGTTGAAAAACTTCGCGACGAAGTGCTCAGTTGGGATAAAACCATGTTTGTTATGCGTAATTTAAGCCCGCATTGCGTGCATAATGATCGCAGTATGAACAGGGGAAAATTTTCCAAGGGAAACGAAGGTCGATACCGGGCCCCCAAGCCTTATCAGGGCTCATGCCGTTCAATCAGTTTTTGTCCGATGTGTGTAGACCTTAATTTAAAAGTGAGGGAAGTAACGATATTCGCATACAGTTAGGACCTATGAAAAACACAATTAGACCTAAAATTGGTTTAAATCCAGGTAGGGGTCTGGAAAAGCGCTGTGAACTCCCCCAGTGGGGTCAAGCTTTAGCACTTTTTATGTTTCTCGAGGGTAAAATGCAGCATTTGATCAATATCCCAGCACCGAACTTACTTAAATTGACAAGCAGAAAACGTGATATACAAGAAAGAAAGTATGTGAAGTGGGGCATGATGACATTGACACAATATTATACAATATAATGACTTTGATACAGCAAATTTTACTGATAAAAGTTTTAAGAAGTCATTTGCAATCATAGACTTCACAAACCCAAATACCTATTAAATTCATACAAATAGAGTGAGTTACTTAATGATAGTAGTAGTATATGTCAACTTTGACTCCACTCTCTGAGGTTGAAATGCTTTTGAATCTCTGGAAATGTGGGCCCTTGTACGTTGTTATACCGTAGATTTAGGGCTCTCAAGTCAGAGAAATGTAACAAAACGTTAATTTTGGTGCAAGTGTATGGCTTTTGATACATTTTCCTCTTTTTTTAATCAAATCGGCCACTATTGGATGCCCTAAAGGCTGTGTAGCAAAAATAGCGACGAATTAACAGTACTGAATAAGCTGACTAATATTTTTGCTGCAGGCAAGTTTGATTACGGTGTTATGGTACGATACCAAAACTTAACGCGGAAACCTGAACTCTTCCGGGCCCTCCAAGGTCTGGGTACGATGTACCCCCTGAACCCCCCTCTCGCTGGCTCTGAGTATGAATAGCAGGTTTTAGGAAAACTTATTCACTTGAAAATAAAACCCGATTAAAGTACCGGTAATCTTAGAAATTTGGGGGATAAAAATAACGAAAGTTACTCGCCTACCTCCTGGAAAACCTTCGCTTGCCACTAGAAGTACGCGTAACACAGGTAGAGAACCACTGGATTAGAAGGTCAGCTTTAACATGTAAATAAGAGAAGGCTGGCGAAGACGAATGGGCGGAAGTCCCGTGTCTGTGTTATTTTCGTGGAGAAATAAACATTTCATTCAGTTTGATATAGGCAGCTGGTAGTAATGTGAAAATAAATTAGTAACTTTTTTTTTTCAGATAACGTCCCTCAAAATAGCCGATTCTGTCAGACTTACTGCCCCGAAAACATGTTCGACGTTGATGGTAACATTTGTCAAGATTGTGATGGTAGATGTGGCTCTAGTAAGTGCTTCATATTTATAATTCAGTTCCAATACCGTTGAATTTCCTCTTACATGACAGATGTAGTTTAATAAGCACTTAAGTTTATTTCTCAAAAAAATATCATTAGCTTTTGTTTACTGTTATCAAGTTTCTTGCAAGTGCAAGCATGTCCTTAAATAATGCAGAAAAGAAGACGTGTTTTTAAAAAATGCAGAAAAGAAGACTTTATTTTTAAAGTTTTTGGGGTCCGTAGAATATCTTGACCGAAATCATATGCGGAATTACGACTAGTGTATCCACCAAGTCAATTTTTGTACGCGAATCAGCGATTTGTTGGATCAAGGGCAATTAATTTTTGGCAATATGATAAACATAGCTTTAGAAAAGCCGACACATTTGGAAAAATATGACTTTAGTATACTTTAATACCGGATCGGTACGAAATTTAGGGCACGTAAACTTTTTTTACAGCGTTGGGCACAATTGTTTCAAGAAAATTTAGGCACTTTGCTGATCAGTCGAAAAGTTAACGAGAACACTGGTCTCGACTTAAAGAAGTTTTTGTTTGGAGGTTTTATTTGTTGTTCGAGTGATTGGTGGATGTTTAATTCGATGACCGTATGGTTCTTAGCTACCTTTTTGTCGCTCTAATTTACAAGAATTTTGAACAACTGACATGTATTCGATGTTTCGGTATAAGGACGACTTTGCGACTAACTAAGAAGCGAATTGGTTTGAGATGGTTGGCGTTTCGATGGACTACTCTTGAAGTAATAGGAATATTTTGATTTGATGGTTCAGAGTTACGGATGTTCAAATTCTGGTTGATACTCTCTGGCTCTCGTATGGATAAGGGCACACGCGATACTGGTCACACCGTAGTAAAGTCGAGAGAGAAGTGAGGTTTATGACGCAGCTCATGCGTCGCTTTACAAACGGCACTTATGTCCAGTTGGCCATACAAATGGTTACTGCAGATGATGTCATTACATACGAAATTCTCCTGGTTTGTTTTTTTTTTTCGTCAATTTGTCGGTTATTAAATCAAATTTTTTGTGAATGACCGAGCAAAAATTAGCCAATTTGGTGAAAATGACCTAAAAATTGGCAAGACTTTGAATTCATGGGTTAAATTCAATGATGAAAATAAACTTTAATTCATCATTGAATGATGATGAAAATGACCGAAATAATTTCTGAAATAACCGAAAACTCGTAAATTCGGACATTTGACCAAAATTTCCGGTCAAATAAAAAAAACAAAAAAACAGCAAGTTACTTTTGATTCCCTTTTATTTGCAAGCGGCGGCGATAGCTCTGTCGGTACAACGTCGATCAATGATTGAAAGGTTGCTGCTTCCGGTGTTCGATTCCCGCACTGGCAATCCGTCGTTGCGTCTTAAACAAGACACTTTATTTTGTTTCCCATTGGGCCAAGCAGTCAATCGGTGTAATAGCCCAGTCTAACAATAAAAAGCTTGCAAGCAGAACCCAAAAAGTTGCTTTGCGTTGGCGTACTTAGACAGACACATATAGTGTTTCATACGTATGAATGAATGATAATCCACCAGCTGCTTATCCTCCCATTCCACTTTATCCTAGCCGGTACCACTCTTCCAAGATTTTGGTCTGCGGAGTGGGCATAAATGAATGATGTTAAAACAGCACAAATTTAATACTTCCAATATTTTTTTAGTTTGCCCTGGCCTTGGCGTGAAAAATACTCCGCTTGAAAATGATACTTCAATTAATTCATTGAATATCGAGCATTTCAATAGAAACTGTACGATCATTGAAGGATCTTTGCGTTTTGATGAGGCTTCGTTTAATGGGTTGGTGATGTGAAAGAACTTAATCAAACTATAGTTATTAAGAACAACACGAATTACTGCTAGATATGTTACTTATCTTGAGATGTTAATTTACCCGTTAATGTTGACATGATATAGGCTTACTTAGTTACGCAGAGATATGCAAACTATCTGATGTGCTACTTTTTACCGGTACAATAATGCTTTTGTAGTGACACCACTAAGGGGGTTAAGGGGGCTAAATCATCTCCCCCGTAGCCATTAACAACGTGTTGTCTAAACGCTAAGAATTTCCGCAAATGTGTATTGAAATGTAAAAACAAATGGAACAGAAATCAAAAACTCTTAAAACCTAACAAAAGTAGAACACCTGCTCATTAAGATCGTTACTTTTGGCTGCAGTCTCTTTTATCAAATCACCAAATATACGACAAAAGGAACCTTGCTTTGTATTTAGGGATGCATTCTGTGCTGTAAATCCAACAGCCTTTGAAGAATTGGACCGTTTCCAAAATGTTCGTGAAATTACTGGATACCTGGATATTGAGGAGTGGCCTGGAACTGATTTGTGTATTTTCAAGTATGACGTCTTTTTTGTCTCTGCTACTGAAGCTGCTGGTTAAATAAACTATTCTGAAATGATCATGGCCCAAACTACAACCTAAAATCAAATTCATTGCTGGCGTTTTAGGTCTCTTTGCTGAGGCAGTTGATTCTTCGTTTTTTCATTACGTTGCGAAGTAACCGCCATAGTATATTGGTCAAGTGATTGGACTTTAAATCCTAATGATCGTGCGGGAGGGTTTAATTCTTGGGGTAACCATACTTGATGTTTGCACGAAGGAGTTCATGTGAAATTCAAAGAGTTGCAAATGTTTGAAAACGAAATCGAGTGATTCATATTTCTATTCCGCTCACGAGGATGTGATTGTGTTGCTTTTATTTTGAATGAATCATCCGGTTTGTACAGGGTGTTTCAAAAAAACTGGACCAACTTTGTTTTTTTGTTGCAAGAGTATTTTTCGACGTAACCCGTTCATTTTTTCAGGCTTTGTAGATAATGGTACAATATTTGTTATATGTAAAATGCAGCTAGATATATGAAATGGTTTTCACTGATCAGCAAAAAATTAAAATATTTCCAATTTTGGTATGAATTCAAATCCTACGTCCAAGTTCGTCGTTTTTTTTGTCGTGAGTTTAACGTTCATGCACGAGATGGACCACAGAATAATGCAATCAAGAGAATTGTGAAACATTTTGAAGACAAGAGTACCATAAGGAAAAGTTACAAGAGGAACAGGGAACGGCCAGCAACCATTATAAGAACCAGACAAACATCGACAAGGTACGCAATTTCACCATCGACAAGGTACGCAATTTCACCATCGACAAGGTACGCAATTTCACCAAGGTCACCGCTCTTCGTCGCATTCAATGCCAGACATGGCTTACTGGGAATTACTGGTTTGAAGAAGGCGATAAAACGGTCACTGTCAATGCTGCACGTTATCGTGACGTCATCAAAATGTTCTATGATGATTTATCGGAAACGCTATCTGAGGGCCAACTCCGAATGGGCTGGTTCATGCAAGATGGGGCCCCACCTCATACAGCACGTGAAACTATTGCTTATCTGAGAGGACTTTTCAGTGCTCGCCTCCTTGCCCTTGGTATTGATCACGAGTGGTTCCCACATAGCCCTGATCTCAATCCATTAGACTTCTGGTTATGGGGAGCGGCAAAGCAAACCATATTTGCTGACAAACCCAAAAGTCTAGACGATATCAAGCAAAATGTGATCCATTATATCCAGCACGTTTCTCCTCAGACTGTTTGGAAAGTTGGATAAAACTTTGCAATCCGAATAAAAGCGTGTCTCAACCGTCGAGGGGCGCACATAGAAAGCGTAAATTACAAACAATATGCTTAAACTACTTGTTTGTTTGTTTTTTTGTTTATCTTTGCTGGAGTTGTTTGGTTTGTAGATATTGCTCATAAAATGGCATAATATACTCTTCACAATGCAAGTTGTTTTGACGAAAACAAGCATGTTATGTGGTCAGGAGAGCAATTTAAAACTGGTCCATTTTTGAAACACCCTGTATTCCTACCATTCGGTTGACCTTTGACTTTTTCTACGTAAATTTGCTGCTTGTTCGAAGCCACCAAGCGGAGATTATCATCGTAAAGCGTCGTATTCAAAGGCGTAACAGAGTGGTTAGAATAGATGTTGAACTCAGAAATTACGATTACGGTGTCGTAAAAACGATGTTTTCACCTCTTGGCTACGCTGTCTACAAAAACGATTTAGTTGCGTGTTTCGAGCGAGACATGCAACATCTGGTCTCGGATCAGAAGTGAAATGTGGCAAAATGTATTGGGTTGAAATCATCAGACCAGGAAAAAATCGGCTTAAATCTATTTTATACGTATGTTCATTGTTTGAAAGCAGTAATTTCACCACCCTCCTTATGTTTTTTGTTAACTTTAATGCAATCATTTTACATTTTGAATGCAGAAACTTGCGTCGAATCCGTGGCAAAGAATTAGAAAATGGACAATATGCCTTATCTATCAGCAGTGTTTTCTGGAAAAGAAGTTCACTGCGTTCCTTATGTTTGAATTCGTTGAAGCACATTGACAGGGGTGGGTTGATAAAGTGGTTTTAGCATTATTAGCCTATAGACAGTATCCAGAGTCTAATAGGCACAATCAAACGTTTGATTAACAGCCTAAGACTTACTGTTTCGGAATTGACATTCGTCTTTTATTCCTTGTCAGTATAGCTAGGACTACAGGTATAAACATGAGCGTAGAAAGGCAAGGAATCGCAAATTAACCAGATCATAACACAATTTTTTTTTCCGAAAATATTTAGTAGTTACAATATTATAAGAAATAAATATAATAGTTCTTTTTCAATTGTCTGGTTGTAGCATTACACCTCAATAATAATATTTCAATTTAGTCAAGTTTGTGCTTCCAATATCTTAATAGTCTTGATTGCCATATCACTGACTGCTTCCATGTTTCAGTGACCGGTTTTTAACTGAGTTGGTGAGCGTTGGGTTAGCGATCGAAAGGTTGCTGACTCTCGGTTCGATTCCCCAACTGGCAATGCGTTGGTGAAAAAGACACTCTATGCATATTTCCGGTCAGTATTCTGTTATGGGGGCCTAGCCTGACGAACAGAACCTTCTAAAAAGATCTTCACGTTTGGTGTGGTCATACAGACGTAGAGTGCTTAATTCATTAATGGAATTTTTGCTCGAATGAAATGAATAAAAAATCGATTTGCTTGAATCTGAAGAAAACGAAAAAATTACTCATGTAGTCTTTGGTTAAGGAGGCGTCCAATTGTCGAATCAAAATTTACTCTGCAACGCGGACACCGTGAACTGGGATGAAATACTTCTCCAGCAGGGCTCCCCACTGGTGTTGGACACCAAGTCACGACGATTCTGCGGTGAGAATTATGTTAAAGTGGTCTGGTTGGTGTTAGATTTGATGTGGTTTGGTTCAGACCTAAGCTTGAAATTTAAATTTGTCAGATTAATTTGTTCTTCACTAATAAGAAACGAAGTGTGCGGATAACCATCCTTCGACCAACTGACTGGTTCATTTCGAAACAAAACCATCTAGGCTGAGGTAGTTATGCAGTTTAACTGGAAGTATGAATCACTGAACTAAAGGGAAATAAGAGGGAAGATAACTTGTAGTATAGATGTTCAGCCAGTTTTTGTCTTGAGATTTTGTCCAATTCGATAAAGTATGGTCAAACAATCAGCCAATAACCAACACTCTTCAAATCATGGCTGAGAATAATTAAATAATTTAGTCTAAATTTGTTTACTTAGTAAACTTATTACTTTAAAGTTAGGTGCAGAAAATCTACAAATTTTTGGCGCAGTCGTTTCAGCTGTTTTAAAACTTGAACGCTTTTACACGTCAACTTTTCAGACTCAGTTTTTGGTTCCGGTGCTTGCTGGGTCAGGACGAAAAAGTGCCGAATTAGAGAAGGGCCGTGTCAGTCAAAGAGTTGATACCTGCCCAAAACAATCTCGCTGGCATGTGAAGTTTTTGATTGGTAAGGTTCTTTCGTAACTGGTCACTTTTGTGCATCAGTCAGCAATAAGCAATATTGGAACCAAGAACCAAGCCCCATAAGTAGACATGTAAAATCGCTATTTGTGTTTTTCAGCTCCTTGCCACCCCCTCTGCGATGAAGAATTTGGATGCTGGGGAACAGGGCCGACTCAGTGCGTAAAGTGCGCAAATTTTGTTGACGAAACAAACGCGGAAGGCCAGTTTGCCCTCGATTACGTCACTGATGAGAATGGTCAGATCTATCCAGGAAATAACATCACAACTTGCGTCGAGCTGTGCGACGTAACCAAAGGGTAAAAACTTGTTTATTTTTAGCAGCTGACGAAGGGATTTTTTTCATGCTAAACTCCATCAGTTTTATTTTCTCAAATTCTGTACTGATTGGTTTAGCTATTTTGTTGTTAGCAGGTAAACATTTGCTGTGCAGTCATCCTTTACACAATTTTTTCAGAGTGTACGCCAGCGCGGACAACCGCTGTTTGCCATGCCATGAAGAATGTCTAGGAGAGTGCCAAGGTCCTGGAGCAGACAATTGCTCTATGTGAGTGAAAAAGTTTTTAATTACTTGGAAATAAGTAGGTCAGTTTTAAAGGTGCCTTTAAGTTATAGCCAAGCGTATTTTGTAGATCATTATTGATCTACCTCTGCAATGTTTTTGTATCTGACTAAAAGCCATCGTTCGGCTTCACAAGAGTCCTGGATGCAATAATTTGTAATTTATTATTACCTGGTCGTATGTTATTTCGTTTCGGGTTATTGCGCCCAAATACAATACAATCTAAAAATTTCAAGCATCGTATTCTTATTTTTCTGGTATTATGTTGTTTACTTTGATGGGTAGTTTATATGAATGTACAACTGTACGTGAACATTTCACACCTATCGGGATTTTACGGTTTTGTTTTTTCACTAAAATATTGGACTACTTTTATAATAATGAACTGTGGATTTTAACTTTGATGATGTTATGGAATTGGATTTAGGTTGGCAGTTTTGGGATTAATTAATTACTTGTGGAAACTTGGCGGTAATAATTAGACAGCTAGCAGTCGTGTACTTGCTAGCAATAACATGGAAAGTACCGCTCGTGCCATTGCGATATTTGTCATACTTTTATTAATATTGTCAGATTGCTGGAGAATATTGGTAAGCAATGCAAACTTCAATATTTCTTTCTCACAAATTTTATTTTGTTGAACGTCGCAGATTTTTGTTTAAATCATCTTTTATGTTTCACTGAATTGCCATTGATTGCCTAGTACCATCTCTTGATTGCCTAGTACCTCCTTTGCAAAGTTTGATTTAGTTTAATACTTTCATAATCCTGAATCAGAGAAACATTATGCATTAGTTTGGATGGCAGCTATACTACATAACAACATGTAAACAGCGACATGTAACCGTTATGCTTACAGTCAGGCACAGGACGGTTACGTGCTGACGGTTAGATGTTTAAAAGGGCATTCAATTCAAGTTTTTCACTCTTGACGAAAATGTTGGTTTAAGCCTAAAATGCCTTCTCACCAAATTTGGAGTTTCTACACCTTCCTGTTTTCAAGATATTGCAGTTCAAACTTAGTCGGTTTCCTCTTACTTTAGTGTTGCCCTTTTTTCAGTATTGCTACTGAAGATTAACTTTTTGGAAAGCTGGCTTACATTCATTGAAAAGCAGTTAATTTCATGGTCCCAGCGAAGCCCAAACCATAACAATTTTGTTACGTCATAGAGCTCAGTCATTTTCTTGACCGAACTACCCACCACCAAACAGAATAGTCGTGCGCGAAAAAATAAATTTGTATTCTAGTAATTTTGAATTTTGAGAGTATAACAACCCTCTATGCAATGTTCAGAACAGCGTAATTTTGGTCAATACCAAACTTCGTCAGCTGAGCTGGCATGAATCGAAATGAATCAAATAAAAAAAAAAGAAAAATATCTCACTATTAATGGAATTTCAGGTGACTGAAACAGGCCAAGCCGAAAAAATAGAAGTCCAAAACCGAAAAGTAAAAAGTCGGTAAAGAGGTACCCGGCAAAGACCACTATTAATTCCCAAGTCAAAACTATCCTTTCGCTAGCAACCAAAATGCAAATGAAGCGTTGAAATCGGCTACGAGTTTTAATGTGCCGAAAAAAAATTTGCAATTTAGGCTTTGAAATCGGCCATGAGTTTTGCGCCAAAAAAAAATTAGAAGCAAAATTGCTCTAAGAAAACGGAAAACTGTGCAAGGTACCAAGGCCAAGCAAAAAAAGCTGAAAGGAGGAAACCAGGAAATCGGGCCGAAAGGCGATTCTCAACAACCAACTCTCAAATATCAAAACAAATATTGGTCTAAAAATTTATCAAGAATAGATGAAATCAGCTACAAAGTTGGAGATCATTGACATCGATTCTATTGAAAAAACCTGGGAGGCAATCATCTATTTCAGTCGCAATTGTTAATCGGAGAAACAACCAAATGATTGGCTAGAAGCTCTGTTAAAAATTCACTGCAAACCGAGGATCAATGGATTTTCGGACCTATACACTTATTGGTTTTGAAGATTAATTAGAATTGCGATGGGGAAGTTGCAAAAGGACCTCGCTTTTATCAAATCAAGCGACCACCCTGAATGTCAGGTAAACTTACTGATTTAGCCAGTAATCTTGAGGTTTCAATATTTTCATAGTGAAATGCAACCATGTTAATTACCGTACTTAATACACGCCATCATCCAAAGCGTTTTAAACCTCGGGAATAATCGGAAATGCTCAATGGTCACTGCATACTTGCACGTGAAATTCAGCTGACTAATTCGGAAAGAAAATAAGCCAATTTCATATAAGAAAATTAAACTCAATCGCGATTTCAACATTTTAAAACTGATTTGCTGAAAGTACTAATACAACATCAATTTAATTACAGCTTCATTAATGGACAAATTTTCAACAAAAATACCACCTTAAAATGGGCTTAACTTGAAAAAAATCAAATTTTTCACTTAGTTGTTTTAATCCATAAACATAATTAATCTAGCATGCGTTTTTCAGCCGTTATAAAATCATTTTTACGAAACTGCATGTAGAACTACCTTACAGTACCTGAAAGCAGACATTCTATACAAAAAACTTCCTCTTCAGATTCTCTTTAACGCCGATGCGTAACGAGTTAATGGTCGCATTACGGCGCCATTACAACTTGACTATACAGTCTTACCAACAGAAATTGCAGCGACGGCAAACCCTTGGCAACCCTATTCTTAATTTGACGGGCCAGGTAATTGAATCCCAAACTTTCTGTTATAAAGGCAAGCTTGTTAATCACTTTCTCAGCCAGAATGTGTATGAAATGAGAATGTTCATCGTGACAAAGGTTTTGCGAACTGTTGATCGCTCAACAGTGGCACCGTAGTTCTGCTGTTAGCTCGAATCATGATCAGATGAAACAAGAAGTTTGGATCGGTAGTAATTGTAATTTTATGTTTATTCACCAAGTTGCTTTGGCCAGGAAACAGCGAAGGAATCTTTGTGGTCTTCGAGTCAAGCCGCCCACCTGTCCACCACTCACGGTCAAGGCTTCACACTGTTCCTTTTTATGCAAATACAAATTTTTATAGTATTTGGTTTGACCTGACCGAGAATCGAACCCGAATTTATCGTTTTAGTTACAGACGCTCTATCCACTCGATTACTTTTTCAGTTCATTCTGTTGGTTGAGTTGTATTATGGCTGGCTCATGTACCATTTGATCATTTCATGTTAATAGCTGGTCGTTTTGCAATGATTCGACTTAGTGGTTAATAAGTGGACTAGAGTTTAAAGAGCGGGGATTTTTAACGTTTTGGTAGAATTTTTTGCTTTATTACTAAGTCTATAAATAGTACAAATCATATGCTATTTTCCTTTCGTTATTTGAACGTACTTTTTGCGACACAACATCGTGCACAGCATAAGTTTCGACAGCTTGTGGGAAAGTTTCATTAGGTTTTCAGCCTGCGGCCAAGTTGCAAAACACGTTTTGAAATTTGCTCAAAAGTTCGTGCTTGGAACAGGAAATTTGAATATTGGGCAAGCGATCGACTGAAAGACAAAAAAACATAAAATAAAATCAATTAGTGCCCATTACAGTGGTACCATCAAAAATAAGTTACAAATTTGAACCTTAAATCATTGCACAATGTTTGCCACCCGAGAGAAATCTTTCTGTTAGTGAAATCTAATTTGTTTGAATCCAACCGGTTAGTAATAATAAAAATACACTAAACCAAGTACGTATAAAATATTTCTTGGAATATGATTCGCCGCCGAGGTTTAGGACAGCTAACTGAAACCTCTGTATAAATCGATATGTTTCACAGTATTGTGGCTGTAATTTTTTAAGACTAAAAAAAATTGCATGTTTTTGAAAATCCTGCTTGTGTTTTAAATGTCTGATAGAACACGTGTATTACTAAAATTGTAGGGAAATCCAAAGCAAAGTCTTTCTTTGAAATCTGATTTGGAAAGTCCATGACGCTTTAACCTAAACAAGAAGCTTATGACGATAGGCGTATTTTTACCATTGCTTTAGGCGGATCATCTCGACGGTGCTTGCTGCCAGAATTTGCCGAGTGCTATAATGTACACACGGCAGAAGTAGCAGTCAGCTTTCTAACCGTTGAGTAGCATATTTTACTCGAGACTAAAATGTATCATAAGTATTTCTCACAACCCTGTAACTTTTAACACTCTTATTATCTCACTAAGTTTAGCTCAACTAGTGGGGCAAAAAACGTTTTTGCCAACATTTCGATAGGTTATGGTCAGGGCATGTACTACCTATCTTCGTCAATGTTAGAATGCGAAGTTAAAATCAAGCGTACGATGAATAAGAGACGAAATAGATCATACGTTAATGCAAACATTTTTAACTAGAAACGAAAAACTGACAAATTGGCGGAGCATGAAAAGCAATAGTATAACATCATGGGGTTTGAAGTAGAGTAGCCGAATAAATGCTTGGGAATTTGTCATTTTGCTTATCATTCATAGTGTTCGGGATTTAGTTAATGAAATACGATTCGATAAACTGGTGTTATGTGAAGTCAAGTATGAAGTCTAAAATTTTTGCGTTGGTCCAATCCATAGAATTTTCGTTATCAAAAACATGCGTTGTCGGCGCTGGCCGCTTACTTATCGAATCGTAGATGCCGAATGTCAGCTAAGTGTTCTTTTTTGCGGGTGGAAAAACTGCGTTTTGTTTCGCCAATGTATGAAACGCCACATTTGTGGCAATGAATTTGATATATTGCACCTTGTTGCATACTAGGGTCCACTGAGTCTTTGTGAGTTGCGAATTTCTTGCCAGTGTATTGCGCGGTTTTAAGACGGTTTTCACATTGTGGTTGAATAACGTCGTATTGAGTAATTAAACTTGCTTTAATTTATATTCCTAGTGACAGCAATTGAGGTGTATTTCATTAGTTAGTTATTTCCTCTAAACTAAGCAGAAGCTTGCTGGAGATAAAAGCTCAACCTGCAAAGTCACTACTTTTTGAAATTTTTTAGTGAGGATGAGCTTTGAAGAAGGGCCTTTATGATAGAATTTCAATCTGCTCTCGACCCGCTTTGAGTTTACTCTCTCGTGGGTTTTTCAACGGTATCAGTCAGTGCATTATTTACTACAGTCAACATAATTAACACAGGACTATTTTCTGATGCTCGCTGTTTCAGTAGGCTTTTGTCATTTATTCGCAGGGTTGGTGGGCACTGTGTCACCATGAATTTAATTATGATCACATTTATTCTCTGAAGTAATAATCCTATCATACTAACATTAATTTTTTCTACAAATACTTTTGCTACGGTACTGTGCTGGTTTAGCTATGTATATACTGTGTATAAGTTTACTGTAATTTTTTACGCTTTTACTTTTATTCTTTCATTTCCTGCATTACCAAAAACAAATAAACAAAACCAAATACTAATAATTAAAAAAGAAGAGATTTTGCCCAAACATTGGTGAGGTGGCAGTTGGCATTGATGACCTCTGGTCTTTTCGCTGTCTCCTCGCCAAGTGATTGCATAGAAACTTGGAATAGTTTAATTATTCACCTGTAGTCCTTGTGACTTGTGTTGTAATAATATCTCTGATGTTGCATTGATTTATATTTATTACCTTCGTACAATGCTTAGCCAGGCTTGTTATTATTTCTCTGTGGTTACTTGGCAAATAAAGAAATCTGATCTGATCTGCATTTTCTACCATTTGTTTTTGATGATCGCTGTGAACTAGCAGTTATTTTACTAAACCATCACTGTAGCAATCGATTTTATAAAGCATAACCTTTTTCTATCGAAAAAACTTTATTTCAACAGAATATAGTCAATAATTTGGATGATACTGTGTTTTGTTTTATACATCAAGCGATGAAAGGATTCATATGCAGTAACATTATTTTATAATTTATGTAAAATCAATAATCATTGTCTTCATAACATAACACAGTACTCGTCAAAAATTAAAAATTTAAAACCATACAGTCTGTTTTACCGGTAATCGGGATTATCAGAGGTGCCTTATTCAAACAGAATAAGTCGAGGCAACCCAGATGATCCCGATTACGGGTGAAACTGACTCTAAGGTTTTAAATTTTTAATTTTTGACGTATACTCTGTTATGTTATGATAATCGCTCTGGCCTACGCTGTCGAGCACTTTTTTGAATCGATTGAATTCAAACTCCACTCATCATAATCATTGTCTTCGATATCGTGCGCTAAAATATTCACTTAATTTGATTTTTAATGTACGGTGGTAGTAAGTACACTTGTTTTACGCAACCGTGACCTGCGACAAAATTGAAATCCATTTATTGCTATGATGAAAAATGAGGTTAGGTGCTCAACTGCGCCTTGTGCTTTCCGTTCTAAGCCTCTGTGATGGTTAGTATTAAACACTAGGTGACTTCAAAATATCTTTAAAAATGAAGAACAATCACATAGAGCTTGGATCAAACTGTACTCATTGCTTAATTTATAATAATGACAATATGGAATAGAGTAAACGTGGTTTTTATGTTTCTGTTTTAATGCTTTTGAGCAAGGGATATTATCACACTATCACGGACCATCAGAAATTTATAAGTTGTTTCGTTATAATGGCAATGCTTTTTAGTTGTTTGATTATGCTCCGTTGTTTCGAGTCTATTTGAATTTGAAACAGTTATCAATACTTTTAGTTCTCCGTCAATTTTTTTCTTAGCTTAGTCGTCATATCGTTTGACAATATATTTTTTCATTGAAAAAGATCAATGCACGCCAAACCCAAATTCATATGCACCTTTAGCGAATCAATACCATTTACGACTGGGCACTGGCAGTACATTTTGGAACCGTCTTTCATCGCAAATATTTTGTGTTGTACATCTCCTGTAATAGCTAATTGGTCGAAGTTGACGCGTGCTTCTGTAACGGGAGTTTTGCAGTGCAACTCTGGATTGAGAAAATCGAACTAAAACAGCTCGCCACTGCCTCGCTTTTTGAAAAGCTGCTTCGTACTCTTACTCAGGTACAGTAATGCAAAAAAGGACTCACCTACTCATTGGTAAAACAGCGAGAATTTGATTTTTCAGCTGCATGTTGAATGCAATTTCAGGGTTGTAAATACTGATTTCACATTTTAAGGCTAGTGAGACGATGACAATGATTTTCTAATCTCTACTGATTTTTAGGTCAACAGTCCAGCAATTGCATATTTGTTGGAAACGAGACCCGAGTAACTTATCCAGGGTGGCCCTTTCAACTAGCTTGTGATAGAATGTTTCCTTACTTCGATTCTTTTTTTATTCAGGTAAATAAAAAAAAAATTCTCAAAACCAGCGGGCGGAACGTGTGCTGCTGAAACGGTAGACTCGAGTTTGATTTCCAGGTCAAACCAAACAGTATAAAGAGTGGGTTTCATCCTTGACGTTCGACATGATAAGAGAGAGTGTGTTACCCTGTGTGGTAAACAGGAGGACAGGTGGCAGCGTGACTCGAAGACCGAAAGGTCCCTTCGCTGTCTCTTGGCCAAGACATCTTGGTGAACCACGATGCACTGTAATTAATGCACAATTATTCCAAAATACCACTGTGGTCCATCACCTAGGTTACATCTGCAACTCGCAGTGAGCACACAACCCTTTTCCATCCTTTCTGATTTCTTGCTGCAGTCATTATTTTCTCCAGTGTCATGCCCGCCGATCTTTGATGTTTTGAAACGGCATGACTATTAGTTTTCCTTTTGATTTTGTTGCACCAGTTTTACCAATTAGTATCCTTGCCTGATTTTCTTTTCCTCGTTTCTGGTGGGCCAAAAACCTGCATTTTCCTTTTCCAATCATTTTCGCCAAACAAGGCTTTTAGAAGCTCTTATTCCTCATTCATTCGTCATTTTCTGTTGCCAACTTATTTTCATCATTAAATTTATAAATTGTAACATTTATTAATGAATTGTTTTTGTTTTCAGTGCTACGTGTCATCAAATGGCTCAATTCCTGTGCTTTCAACCAATGAATTTTATCTGAATTCCTCTGAAACTTTCAACGTGGTTTTGGTGAGCATGTTGCCCGTTGGGGTATTCAAAATTTGTTGCATGACATAAACGGTTAAAACTAATTTTTTACAAAAAGAAGCAGTAGAAATCGTTTGGATTGACATTGCCTGCTATTTGCCCTGAAAGATGTTAAATATGGACGTACATTTTAGTTTGGATTTGAGTCGTAATTTCTGCGGAATTGAGTTGCGATCACAAGCAAATCGAATTTAATAATTTGACACTAATCGTAGGAATTTGTAGGCAGGTCTTTTTCAAAACCTCAGCGTTTAATCGTTCGTGCTTGAATATCGAAATCGCATACACTCGAAATGTGGACAGATGATTGCTGTCCAACTGGGACGCTGAGGCTATGTCCCCGCCTCATAAAAGTCCTAGACCTTGTGCACTATTAGTCGTTGGAATCTATGACGGTTTTGTTGCAGACTCTATTCGTTTAGCCAAGCTTAACTCATTCAAAAACAATTAATCCCGCTGTAAAACCCCAAATCGTGTAACGAGTTGACGGATCTGTCTCTGCGTCATTGCGCCTTGGCTACAGCTTTAGACACAGAAATGTCTCAGCAATGGGAGATGTTTGCAACACTACTGCGTCCTATTTAGCGAGCTTGAGATTGGAATCTCAGATCTCTCGCTCTAGAGACGAACGCGTTTCCGCTCGACTAACTGTTCTGATTTAGATAACTAATCTTGACTTGATTCTTTCAGGTCCACACTAACGGAACATGTTGGAGTAAAGAAGTTTTTGTGGAAATCCGATCTCTTTCTAGCGCCTCCGCTTTTGACAGCATAAACTACGATGTTCAACGAAATAATAATGTGATTTATGTGAGAAAAGAAATGGACGATTCATTGACCCTCAATTGTTTACCACGTTAGTATAGTTGTGCGTGATATAAGATATCAAGTTTTAATGCTTTAACTGAACCTCCGTATTCGGGAGGAAATTTTAGACGAACCATTCCTGTTCAATTGCTTTCAATGGAATTTTTCAAACAATCGTCTCTCAGCTGAATCACCCTAGATTTTTTGTGGACAAAATCTTTTTACGTTCAACACCAATCAAGTTTGATAAAAATCATGATTTTTTTCAATTTTTATTGTTTAAGTCAAATTTTTTTGATTTTTAAGTTTTATTGAAGTTTTTTTCGGAAGGGCGGAGTGTGGTAAATATTTTCTGTACCGAGTGATGTTTCAAATATATTTGAAACATATTGGTTGCATAAAATCTAATTCAAACAAATTTTGAATTTATACTAGTCCATATACAAAATACGTTACTAGTAGCATTTTTTCCTCAATGAGTTTGGCGCATTTAAATAATCTGCCTTAAGACTACTAAGTTAATTTTAGAAAAATAACTATTAGGGGATAAAAAGTTGCTTTCTAACCAAACAGTTAAAAAAAATTGCAATTTTAACATTAAAATTTCATAAATTTTAAACTACTGTATCTTTACTAGTTGATTTAAATCTTAATTTTTATTTCTTGGTTTAAATTGACAAACAACTCTTTGTTTCATCTCCACCCAACCGCTTCGTTCCAAAGCTGGGTATTGAACCGAGCTTGAATGTCGTCATCCACACGGTTTGTCCTCTCAGCTGCAAATTGCTGCTTGATTTCACATGGAACATCCTAGCACCTTAAAGCCCGAATGCTTTTTTTGACGAATATCAAAAGTGCTTTATATTTATAACAAATATCGTTGCGATGTGTTGCATAATAATCCCCTAGCTAGATTCGCGATACTACAGTATTACTGTACTTACTATTATAATTGGAACGACCTACGCTCGCGTCGCGTGTTCCTCCGTTTTTACTCGGCCATTTTCCAACTAACGAGTGCGAAATTTCATACTTTTGCTTATAACTCGAGAACGGTTGGGTCTAGCTGCATGAAATTTTGACAGTAGTTTGAGATTAATGAGTTGTATGTTTGTACCAAATTTCGAGGCAATAGGTCACGTGACTTCGGTTTTAGAACCCGAAACCCGCCCCGCAAGTTTGGCGTAAAAAGCGGTCTCAGTCAAAAACGGCTTAAGTACGGCAAAAAATATTTCATAGGGTTATATGTCTCAAGATACCCTTTCATCCCAACCAAACCACTTTTGGCCGCGATGAGGTAGGTTCATTTCTTTTTTTTTCCTTTTTTTTCTTCCTAAATTTTGTACGCTCTTCTCCTAAACCACAAAGCATGGAAATCTAATTTTTGCGTAAAGTTGTTGAGCTGCGAATGCAATTTTTTCTCCCGAAATTTTTTAGGGCAACTCCCCCGGGAACTTCCCCAAAATGGGACTCCAAAAAAACAGTTTTTTGAACGACTCAAGCTAGAGTTCTACTTTTTTTGATATCAGTAGATATTTAACAGACAAATATTTTGACATAGTTTGGGGGTACCACCCCCCCGGGGACCCCCCCAAATGGACCCTCCAAAAATCAATTTTTTGAACGGCTCAACTTAGAGTGTCACTGTTTTATGATATCAGTAGATATTTAACAGACAAGTATTTTGACGTAGTTTGGGGGTGCCACCCCCCGGGGACCCCCCCAAATGGACCCCCAAAAATCAATTTTTAAACCGCTCAAGCTAGGGTGCCAGTGTTTTATGATATCAGTAGATATTTAACAGACAAATATTTTGACTCCACTTTTCTGGAGGTTCCATAATCAGATATTTTTGAATGATTGCTGATTTTACGGTAGACAAAAAGTACTTTTGTGCGTCACAGCATTAGCTATGCGTTGTTCGTTCGCTGGGTTTGCTGGCAAACTCCCATCTAGTTTATTTCAGTGGCTGTTTTTTTCTTAATCGGCATGCTATTTCGTGCAGCATAGCAACACGCTAAAGTCTTGTAGCTCGGCTTAAGGAGGTTTGAAATAATTTTTTGCGTTGTTCGCTCAATGCTTCGTTGATTTTGCCTTTTTTCGCATCTACGTTGAAAAAGATAGACAAATTGGTCAATCCATTGAATCATACTGCCGACTTTTGAAAAAACAACTTTGAAACAGTCGAATATACTGCGGAAAAGAGCGTTAAGTAGTCTTTACGGGGTACAATTTTTTTTGGAAATAATTTTTGCTTAATCGTTCCAATATTTCGGCGCACCGTTTTAATGGCGAACTCTGAAGTTATTGTACAATTTTTTCAGCGTCGAATGTTGATGGCGAATCACAGTATTTACTCGCACTACCGCCTGTCTATAACGCCACTTGGTGGCGAACTCAGAGATATAACAACGGGACTTTATCACGTCAGAAAAATTTTCTTTGGGAGCCCCGGATGATAAATTATACAGAATTAGTTCTATTCAAACGTGGTCGAGTTCAACTGGTTCCCCGCTTTGATGGTCCCCAAAGCATTCAGGTTGGTTTTCCAAATCGTTTGCTCGCTCAGGAATATTCCGGTTGTGGCTTAGCGTAAACCTGCAATGAAGTGACCTCTTTTTTGAAGACGCAGGAGCTGATTCGGTCTTACTAATGGTTGTTGCTGGATTGGCCAAGTTACTCTACTCTGCCAATACTTAACGGCATCGTAGCCGGTAGCAGGGCCGGATTTATCCTGTGGCACAATGGCCATGTGCCAGGAGCCCCGCGCATAGATGATAAGACCTTTTTATTTTTCGGTCTTCAACTTCATTTGGAGGCAAAAGAGTGAAAAGTGCCAAGGGAGCCGGCCCTGGCCGATGGGGCAAAGGTGTTTTTACGACGACCCAGGTCGCATAATCTGGGTTCAACCCGCACCCAGGTCACGTTGTTGTGTCCTGGTATAAGACGGTTTGCGATGATTATTTCTGCTTGGTGGCTTCAAACAAGCAACAAATTTATGGGACAAGAAGTCTAAGAAATCCACAGAAACTTTGGATCACTGGAAACTGCGGAGCTAGCTGTTGCGAAATGTGCGAATCACCCAGTAGGTAACATCTGTCGCTTTCTGTGACAAGAGTGTAAATATGCTCAACACCTTGAATATTTTACAGTGACTTTGTGCAACGCGAATGCTACACCAACTTACATTAGGTTCAACAAGGCGAAGTAAAGCCTAAAAACAACGTTTGTAATTCATATCGGACCCAAATTGCGTTCTAAAATATTTGCTATAATTTTCTAGAATTGAGCTTGTTTCACATTTGATTAGATTTGTCCTATCATTCCACCTCCATTGTTATGTCATAATATTACAACTTTTAGTTTAATAGAATTATTATTGCAAAGTCGTTTGTGCAGAACCCGTCAGTTAACTTTTTCTTTCCTGCCGTGTATAGTTGCGAATTACAATACAACGGAGAAACAGCCTTCGTTGTTCATCAGTCCGTGTGCGTTGCAAGTAAGTCAGTACCTTCTGTTTCAATGGCGGCTAGTTATGAATTATGTTTCTATTTCAGGTATGAACTAGCTGCTTAGTTTTGAGCAATGATTAGGGTGCGCTTTCAATAAATTGTAAGAATAGTCTTAAGTTTAACTGGGTTTTGTGGGCGCAAATATTCAAAAAATTTGCAAATCGCTAATCTAAAACATAGAAAAGGTTGGGATTTGCCAAAAATGTTGTCGGGCTAGCTACCAGAATTCTCACAAACTGTGATTTGCAGATCGGCATTCGGACATTTATGCACCAACTGTTGTTTGTGGCAAAAATCATGTTTTTGTGGAAGGAAAATCCGGTACCGTTCAGTGCAACGTTTTGACTAGCAACGTCGTGGTTAAACCCGGTCAACTGGTGGTGCGATGGAGGAAGGTTCGTGCTTTTATTTCTTAACCAAAGAAGCCATCCATGATTGGTACTCTGGGGCAGCAAGGTGCTACCAAAGAAAAAACATAACCTAGGTCGTGAGTGTAAAAAGTCTCAAAATTGTGTTTTTGTTACATGCTGACGTGTTGATAAATCTGCCTAAGAAACGTAGGCTATATACCAGCGTGATCCAAATCGTGTTTATCGCATGCGTCCCTTGGATACTTCATGGCAACACCTTTAAAATAAGTCATAGAATTATAGACATGCACGACAGTTGTAACAGTACAGTAAGGTGCAGACACTAGACAATGTCGCAACCGAAGGAAACTAAGTGGGCTGAAGCCTTCCCGTTTGTCAAGCCTCTTATAAAACTTTTCTCAAATATACAAGCTTTTGAACTTGACGAAGTTGGGGAAAAATGGGCTTTGCAATTCAATGCTTTTTAAAGGCTTCCGAATCTTAGCAATTTACAAGGTGCAGTCAAAAAATAATATCTTTCTGGTTACTGGAGACAAAGTTGTACATGCTATGTGCAGGGCCGGATTTATAATGCGCAGGGCCCTTGTCACTTTCTCCTTTTTGGAGAGATGAAGCCTTGAAGCTCCTCAAAAAAAAGTCTTGCACTTCATAGCAACTTGCTTAACTTATTAGTAAGAACATTTTTGAAATAATTCTTTCATGCCCCAAACAGCTTGTTTTATTCGTCAAGAAAATAAGAAAAACTTGCATGTTAAAATGTTAAAAGTAATTGCGCGAGGCTGAATTGCTAATGGCACCGTTTTTGCGGCTACTGAGATTGCAAAATGCAACCTTTCTTCTATTATCTTGGCTTCTACAACTCGTTACTCATTATCTAATTTAAAATACCAATGTTGTGCGGCCAGTTGGCTGAAAATATCGGAAAAATTCGCCTTCATTTTAACTTGAAGCATTTATTACTGCAGTTTTTTTCCATAACTTTCATACAAGATCTCACGCAGAAACACAGTTTTACAACAAAGCAGCCGACTCTTCATATTGTTAATGACTTTGCTTATGCATTTCATTGAAATTGTATTGAGCCTGGTCCTAATTTCCAGTTTGCATCTATCTTTATTACCGGCGCGCAACCAGGATTTTGCTAAGGGGTAGGGGGTCTTGAACGCAAAGTAAAAGTGTGTCTAGGCCTCACAGCTGGGGGTTTGGGGAATGATCCCCCAGCCGCTAGGCGATTTTTGTGATACGATTTTTCGGAAAAATTGCCATTAGATGACATTTAACGCGTTAGTAGAGTCATTTGAAAAATTTAAATTGCTGAGATTTGGAACTTTTTTGACTGATTATTACTGAATTACACAACAGCCCTGTTCACCTCCCTCCCTCCCCTTTACATACTGATCAAATTCAAAACTGGTTTAAAAGCATTCATTTTATGGTTGAAGTTTCTGAAGGACTTGGCTTCAACCGCCTTTGTCCCTCTCCCTGATTGCGCCACTGTCTCAAACACCATATCATTCATAAAAGCCATATTGTGTAGTCCTACGCACATTTGCAATATGCCACAAAATGACCTAAGAGCCGCATTTCGCATTCAAACACCACAGCACAAGTAGAAACGCTGCTTAATCAAAAATTACCAAGTTCGTTGCGAGCCTCGCGACGATAGACGGTTTATGAGTAGAAACAAATAATTAGGAACGGTTGACTTTATTTTTGAATAACACAGGAATTTTTGAATAATTTATTTTTGAATTATCTTGATTAGGAACGGTTGACTTTATTTGAATAAAAATTTTGTTTGTAAGAAATGTAGAAGCGTGGTAATGAACTTCAAGGGACCAGATGAAATACTGTGTGATGGTGCGGAAACTCTAAGCAAGTTCTCCCATTTAGGTGACAGATTGAATGCAAATGGTGGGTGCGAAACAGTGGTAACAGCTAGAACAAGAATTGGTTGGATAAAGTTTAGGGAATGCAGCGAAATGCTCAAAGGTAGAAGGTTTTCATTAAAGATGAAAGGGAAGGTTTGTAAAAGCTGTGTAAGATCAGCTATGTTGTATGGAAGTGAAGCATGGTGCTTGAGAGAAAAAGAAATGGCAATTTTGAGAAAAACAGAAAGAGCGATGATTCGAGCAATGTGTGGGGTGAAGCTATTAGATCGAAGAAACAGCGAGGAGTTAATGTACATCTTGAGCATAAAGGAGTCTTTAGACAGGATGGCTAAAGCAAGGAGTGTGTGGTGGTACAGTCATGTTTTGAGGAAAGAAGATGAGAATGTGATTGTGAAGGCTTTGAAATTTGAAGTGAGCGGTAGTAGAGGAAGAGAAAGACCGAAACCAACGTGGAAAAAGCAGGTAGAGAATGAGATGAAGAAAAATGGACTGGTGAAAGAGGATGCATATATCGAACAAAATGTCGAGGCGTGGTAAGGACAATGACCATACGAAATCCGGCCAACTCCGTCGACGGGGACAATACCGGATCCAACATTTAATGATGACAACTACACTGGTTTGAAAAATCTTCAAGCGAGCTTATGAAAAGAGATGCGGTTTTGGTTTTAAAGAATGTCTTCTGTGGCTTCCATGTGCTTTTTACGATATGTTGTATTTTTGTTTTCTTGTCAGCTAAAGAGCAATATCAATAGGTTGCTATTTATTTTTCTTGTCGGCAGTAACGAAAACTGAAGAGCAACCTTACTTTTTTAACCATTGAGCAGCAGGCTCATCTTAGCACGTGACTAGAATCGTGAGGCGTCATGATGGTGTCTTTTTGAATGTTTTAAATTTTTTTTAGTAGCCACAAGAAATTCAATTTTTGTTGCAAGTAAATCTCTGGCGTGGTGCCAGAGTACCATAACCTCAGTTGAACATATAGTTAATGTGAAAGGCATAAATTATATATACTTAAATTTCAGTACGTAATTATGCCTCAATATTTCAGCCAAATTTCAGCACATAGCATGCCTAATTGCGCCCCTAGCAACAAGAAAGCAATACTTTTTACCCTCTTCTAGTAGCGTTTCAAATGACTTAAAGGAAACTCGCAAAATTTCACTCAAATGGCGATAAAATGATTATTTTTTCAAAAAATTGCCCTTCAGTTAACATATTTTCCATTGAGGCCAACCCGGCCCACTTGCAGCAGAACCCAAAAAGGATGCTCTATGTGTTGTTGAGACGGACTCGAGGGCGCCTCGCTCATATATATGCATAATTGATTGAACTGTATTACATTTTTGTTTTTTATTGTGCTGGTTGCTATGTCACAGAATAGTTTGGTCACACCACTGGGCTTTATATTCTTAAAAATTACAACTACATTTTTTGCAGCAAAACAGCATCGATGCGGAATGCGTGTACCGTTATGAAGGCAGCGATGATACAAACCCAAGCGGTGCAAAATACAACTGTTCAGTGTAAGTTTTCGACCCTTTATATGTTCGAAATAAATTCTAATTGCCAAGATTAACATGGGTTGATCCATACTTGTTCTCCACTCACGAAGAAGCGACGGTGGCGCTTTTATTTTAATCGAATCGTCATCACCGGCGTAGGAGTTGACCATATTCCAAGCTTTCCGATTGACGTTTGACTTCTTCCCTTGTGATTAATTTAGTTTCTTTTTTGGAAAAGCAACAACAAATTAATATAATAGATGACACAAAGATGAATAGATTTCAGCCTTAATGCTCTTCGCCACAGTTTCCATGAGAAGTCTAAACAGGTGACTTATAAATTTGCTGCTTATTCGACTACCAAGCAGAGGTAATCATCGTAAAGTGTCTTATCCAAGTGTGCAACAACGTAACCAGGGTGCAGGTTGAATCTAACGTAGCCAGATATTCTTGAAATGAAAATGTCAGCTAAACTGATTACTGCATTTCTGGTGTCCTATTTCAAAATTCACCTTTGGTCCTAGCCTTTAATTGTCCAAATCGTTTCCTTACCGTATTGATTGGCAGGCGAAACGTCAGCAATACAAACCGCCTAATACCATTGGTGTGTTAGTTTGACTGCTGCTTCTCGCCTGGAGAAGTTCAAGTTTGATTATTATTTGTCGCTGTAAGATGCAATAACTGACACACTACATATAAATAGTTTACAAAAGCAAAACAAATTTTTTTTTTTTTCATGACCGGAGACTGGAAGGGGCCTGTTGCGGTCATCTTGTCAAACAGCCCCCTATTGTGCACCTTTTTGCTCTTAAGAGCGTCAGGTCTACGAGTATTTGAAGTTATTGCTTAGAGAGAGAGATGAGGCAATTCTATTAAAAATTCTAGTAAAATGTTGTTAAAAAGAACTGCTTAGAATCAGATTTAAACTTCGAAAGGAGGAAATTTTGATGTTTGGGAAATAGAGTTCCAGGTTTTAATACCCTGATATAAGAAAGATTGTTGCAGCTTTTTACTTTTCAAAAATGGGATAGTAAACATGGGAGAAGTGGAACAGCGGGTAGGGCGGGAATGTCTGACATTGGATTTTCTGAAGTGTTGGTTTAGGTTATATGGATGTTGTTAATGGTATAAATTTTACAATATTTTACACTTTTATAATGGTAAAGTTTGTTCAGTTTCAAGACCTTCAGATTGGTATATGAAGGGTTTGCACTGGAATTCCATTTTGTTTGGGTAACAATTTTGACGGCTTTGTTTTGGAGAATAAAAATTTTGCGGAGATAAGATTTGTAGGTAGAACCCCATATGGGAATCGCATCGAGAAGATGAGGATAAATTAATGCAGGATAAAGTTGCAATAGAATTTGGTTGGGGAAACAGCGTTTAAGTTTATTAAGTAAGTATACCTACTGCGCAGGCGATTTTACGCTCAACAAATTTGAGACGAATGTGAAAATTTAAGGTTTTCGTCACAATCCATAGTCTCAAGTACTTGACATTGCTATTTACAGCTATTGGAAGACCATCACATGATATTTTTGTTTTTTGCGAGGCAGTTTTAGTTCCTGGAGTTATAACTAATGCACTAGATTTTGCAGCGTTAATTGTGAGCTTATTAGCTTTCATCCAAAGATTAGCTATTTCGATCTCGCTGTTCATTAAGCTTTCTAAATCTTTTTTTTTTTGAAGCTTTGACATATAAACAAGTGTCATCTGGTCAGGCTTGGAAAAATTATAATTGTAATTGACAAAATTGTAATTAATTACACGATTTTGTTGTAATTGTAATTGAAGGTTTTCAAAAGTCGATAATTGTAATTGTAGTTATAATTGAAAATCTTTCTGCTTCTTTTTAATTACAATTATTCTATTATTCACTAAGATAGATGATAACAAAATGTGTTTAAATAATATCTATTTTCTTCCGGTTGCAAATCGATATCGACATTTTCTACCGGTTGCAATCACATCTGACGTCACAAACCGAACATCACGCTAGGTTAGGGATAATTAGAGTTAGTTTTAGAAATAGAGTTAATCATACGTATTCATAACCTAAACTTAGCACCTATTCTAATCATAATTAGCACTAGCTCTAAAGACAAAAAATATTAACATAGAATTGGCCTATGACGTCAGATGTGACTGCAACCGATGGTAACTAACCATTTGTGACCATAGGCGTAGCCAGGATTTTTGATTGGGGGTAGCCCAAACCACAAATTACATGCATTGACGTCATCAGAAGTTTTCAAAAGAGGAACTTTTTGTAGGGCAAAGATAAAGTAGAATGGAAGATCTAAAGCCTTGCCTGTTGCTGGCAATTACAAACGATTTTGTTAAAGGTAGAGGTAAACTAATAGTTAAAAGGTGCAATTATCTAACTTGGGAGACGTGTTGAGTAAACTGATGTAGCTCAAGCGTATCAAGCGTAAGCTGATGTAGCTCTAACGTGGGTCTGGGGGCGTAGTTTCCAGCCGCTGGAGACTGTAGGGGTCTGGGGACGAGCTCCCCAGACGCTGAGCGATGTTTGTAATTTTGTAAAATAAAAAGCTATTTTAATGCCATTGTATCACATTTCGCACGCGTTTAGAGCCATTTGAAAGAACTAGATTTTTAACATTTGAACGCCAATTGAAAAAACTAAATTGTTCAATCCGCCGTTTACTTGCAATTTAAGTCCAAAACACGTAAAAATCTTGCAATTCGTTGTTGAATTTTAATTGTAAGTGATTTATTTGCCCAGATAGGGAGAAGTAAGAAACATTGCCTCCTGCAATATTTTAGTGGTAAATAATAATCCACTTGAAAATTTGCCTTTAGAGATTTTTGTTTTGTCATGAAATTAACCAGTTATCGGAGTACATGTACGGCCAGGGAGCCCAGGACCCCTCAATTCCAATTCAACATTTTATTCAATGAGCATTTCTAGGTAATTTTTTTAATAAAGTATTTCGTGCGTAAAAACTGACGAGGTGGAGATGAATTGTTATTGAAAAATGTACATTAGATGGTTACGCTTACTAACCATGTTATTCCCGAGCCGAATTTACATTGCACGTTGCCTCTGGTACTTTGGGGATTTTGGTAACATCTTCCTGCCAAATATAGGTGATGACCAAAAAAAAGTGTTACCATCTAAGCGCGGTGCCCTGGCACTGAGCCGCTTGGTAAATTCAGCTCTGGTTATTGCATTACGTTCATAGAAAGGTTAGATGAGGGCCTGAGGTAGCAAGTTTCAGGACAAAACGCCTTAAATTCACCCGGGTTGTGCATTTCGATTGGTTGGCAAAATCGAATTGATGGGGCCCGGGCCTCTTGGTTGTCAATATTGTTGGTAATTACTGTTGTAAGTTTGTTCTGTGGTACGGAAAGATGCTAAAAGAAACTGAAAATGAAGAAACAATAGCTTTTTTGTCACATTTTTATCATTGGTGGCATTTCAATTGGGCGGGGGGCGCTCTGGGCCCCCCTGCTGGCTACGCATATGATTGTAACTTCAATGCTATTTGTGATATTAAAAATTTGTGTGTTTTTTGCATGTTTGCCCTTGTGTGTATGTGAACGCGACACTAATGGTTCTAGTTTGCATGATCACGCTAAATATGTAATATTATTGGTCAAAGTTAAAATAGTGTTAAATAGCTGTAGTAACTTGAAGTTGTAACGTACACAATTTCAACTTTTTTACAATTTTTCATTGTGTTAAAACTTATTTTCTTTTGCGTAAATAATTGCGGTATGATACCTTGGATTAGCTAAAACCATAATGTTGATGGAAAGGTTATGAATTCAATAACATACTTGACAATTGCTTACGAACGAAATTATGTATTGCAAAACATTAAAGTTGAACAAAAATTGGTGGAAGAACAAGATTAGGGAGAAATGTGGCTTTAATAGGTTTGGTATAGAAATACAAAACAAATCCACCGTGTTGACATAAGCAAAACTGCGAGGCTTCTTGTGTAAGTGAATTGGTCGCAATGTTTTAAGAATTTTTTCATTGCAATTGTAATTGTAATTGAAAATTTTAGGTTGTAATTGTAATTAAAGAAAAAACAAGTAATTTTTCCAACCCTGATCTGCATATAGCACAGGAGTAAAATCAAAAGTGTTGAAGATATTGTTGACATGAATGGAGAAAAGTATAGGACCTAGGTTTGATTCCTGAGAAACACCAAATTGTATTGTTTTAGTTGTGGAATAGCTCCCATTAATATACACAAACTGTTTACGTCCAGTGAGGTAAGATTTGAGCAAGGTATATATCACACCACGAACACCATAATGATGTATTTTTTGTAGGAGTATATCATGCGAAACCGTATCAAACGCCTTCCATAAATCCAAAAATATTAATCCAGTGATTTTTTTATTATTCATATGATTGTTTATTTTGCTCAATATATCCAGCATAGCATGTGTAGTGGATAAGTTTTGTCGAAAACCATATTGGTATGGGTGAATGAGTTTATTTTTCTCGAGATATTTTGGAAGACGGGTATGAACAAGACGTAAAAAAATGATAAATTTGAATATTCTTGGTGTACACTATCAAAAAATTATTTCAAAGTTGGATCTACTGCAGTTGCCAAAGAAAATGTTACGAACATAAATCGGTATTGCGTTTGAATGGTTTACCCATATACCTTTTACCAGTGGTTCTCAATCTTTTATAAACCATATGATCCACTTCCAACATTTGCAACTTCCCGTTTGAAAAAAAACAGTTTTCTTAATACTTTGTAACATGATCTCTATAAATGAAGCAAGAAAACGTCTTACTTGTTTTACATGCCAAAGTGCGGGCTAAATTAAGGTAAAAGCCCTAAGAAAGCAAAAAAATATGTGTGTAGTGCTTTTTGAATTAAAAACCGAGCAGCTTGGGCTCGAGTGTACACTCCACCTCCTGGAACCCTTTTTCCGTGGCCACCTTGCCTTGCACTGTCCCAGCAGTGTCCTGTATATACTGAAGTGCGTTAATTTGTAGGTTAATGATTGTCACAGCAGCTGTCATTGGCTTCTGCATTGCTACAAGATATTTAAGAAAAATGCAGAAATTGCTGCTACAAAGTTTCTGGAATTTGCATTCACCAATTTTTTAGGATCCTCCAGTCAAGCTGCCACTTATCCACCTACTCCGTGTCTAATTTTAAAAGCTTTTCTAATTTAAAGTCTAAAATTTGACCGGACATGCAATCGAACTCGAGTTAACTAGTCCAACTGCCTTCCAGCTATTTGATCATTTTTTATGCCTATGTTTTAACAGAGAAGATTTCTCCAATGTTCTTGCATGCTTTTCACACGTGCCCTCAGACATTGAAATCCATGACGATATTAGGCGGAAACGGTTTGTGGTTACTTTTAGCATAAAGTAAGTTTATCTTTTTCTATGCAAATGGTGTTATATTCTGCTTCATTTATTTTTCAGTGATGATTCATGCAATACTAAGTTGCCTTGGCCAGGAGACAGCGAACGGACCTTTGCAGTCTTAGGGTCAGCTGCCACCTCTGTATTGCTCATTTTGACTCCATCGAGTCCACACTGTCCTTTTTTTCCTTGAACGTCAAACAAAAAATTGATTTTTCCTGACTGGGAATCGAACTTGGGTTTCAGAACCAGTCACTTTATCCATTAAAGCTCTGAGCAGTTAAATCCGATTGGTATTTACTCCTAATTTTTTTTGTTACAAAACATTGTTTGTGAGTGTCACCTCATTTAGAAGTTTTAAATCTTGATCCTGAACGAGTTTATGGGCCTATCTCCGCGTCATTGCGTCTGGGCAACACTGCTTCTTTCAAAGAAATGTTGCAGCTGTGGCGAGCCGCTGGCGACACTTTGTCCAACTTGACTGAGCCAAAATTTGAACCTCAGACCTCCTGCTCCAGAGATGAACTCGTAACCGCTCAACTAACTGGCCGATTGATGTGGATTTGTCAAAACTAAAGGATTGAATTTGTTTTGTGGACAGCGATGCGCACAGGGATGATGCTGGGAAATATTACGTCGAAGTGCGATATCAAAATGGAAGAAGTGAGGAATTTCAATTTTCGATCGAAGTCATGCACAGCGACTTTGCTCCGGCTACCATCGCGCTAATGGTCGTGGCTTCGGTTCTCGGTGTGGGATTTATCGTGGTTGTCATTTTTTTATATCGCAGAAGGAATTAGCTTACGTAGTTGCTATGACGCCTTAATTGAACACAACACAATTATTGTGTTTTACAGCAGATTACAACGGTTCTACAACATTAAAAAATTAAAATTTTATAAAACTCAACATTTTGTTCTGCTTCACCCGAAAAATGGGAGAGATCATCAGGAGTAAATCTTATTAATTTTGTGTTTCTGTAATTTTATATCGCATTAGAAATTTTTTTGTGTTGTGCAGATAGTTTTGTGACATTTTTTTGTATTTCTCTACCTCCTTTGAACTAAGATAATGCTCTTGTACCAGAATGGTTTAACAAATACTTACGCGAATGAGCCAGTCTTGCCACGAAAAGCAACATCTGTGCGGTTAAGCAATGATCTTTAATTCTTTGTGTTTCACTCTTGCAAACGTTGGAATTTTTTCTCATTGTTGCTGTTTGGGGCTATTCGGTTGTTGTTTTTTTTAGTTTCCGACTCTGCAACCCTGCAGCTATCGAAAAAGCATTTGTAAAACTGCGTTTTGTTATTTTATTTTTCACCGTTGGGCTTCCTGCGGTCGCTTTCACTGACTAAATGAAACTTCATTCGTGTGAAGATGAAATTGACTGTGAGTCAAGAGATGTGGAAGCGGCTTTCACCATTTGTGCTGCTTACAAAAATTTCAAGAGCTGTTTAATCTGATGTTTTTACATGCATTAACTTGTAATATTGAACTACATCTGTTAAAAATGGCTCACCGTCATCATCATCTTGATTCTTGGGTACATAAATTGAGCAAAATTGGAAAGTTTAGTTTGCCATGTAGCGGTTCCAGATGTTCCGTATACCCGAAAGGTTGAAATGTTTTTTTGCTTATGCAGATCGATTAAAAGACGAATTTTATAATTAGTCGTACTAAAAAAAATGAACCATGTCTTTCGCGTAAGACTAATTAACGTTGATGTTCTTAGCCAAATGAAATAATATTGCCACACAATCTGTTCGAAGTAAGAAACGATTCATTATTTTGCGGTTTTAGCCAGGACGTACTAGAGGGAGGTTCAGGGGGTGCATCGTACCTGGCCCGGAAGATCCCAAAAGTACACGCGTTATGTGTTCTGTAAAACTTCTCAATAAGGTAGTGATACTCATAGTTATTTATTTTGACTTTCACCTGCACTCGTACGATATGAAATGTTGAAGTGGCTCAGCTTAATTTGAATAATTTCATATAGGTTAATATGCAAGTGTTTATTTGAAATTATACTTTTGCAGTATATATTGTTAGTGCAAAATCGGAGTTAAATTGCAGCTTATCTCTTTTTGTGCAGTTTTCTGAGTAAAAAATATATACACCATGTTAACTTTTGTCCCAACCGATTTGGAAGTCGAACGCAGGCGCGCAACGGAAAGTTTGCTAAAGGATTGAGCAGATGGATCCAGAGTTAAAGTCTCTGTAAAAACGAATGCATCCAACAACTGTGTTTGCAGTTTAGGTAAACGGAGACCTCAAGCAGATCATCGATGGGCTCTCTGAGAGCAATTCTTAGCCATGTGGGTCATGGGGACCAGTGATGGGCACAGCGGCGCTACTAGCGCCGCTACTTTTTCAATAGCGGTAGCGCCGCTGTTTTTTCAGTCAAAAAAGCGGCAGCGCTGTTTGTTAAGAAAATTTTCTGCCGCTACTGCAAATAAACTTCTTCCAAGACTTTTTTCGATTTAAATTTTTACGCGTTACCGTTTGGAGTCTTCGCAAATTTTTTCACTCTGCTCTTGCTACTACATTATTTTAGTTGAGTAGAACAAACAATGCTATCTTCGTGACGTTTTGTCGTTGTTTAATAAAGGCGAGTTTTATCGTACATGGTCCTATTTTTTCTTTTTTCTTCATTGCCCGCTTTTCCGTGAGGGTTGCGGGGGCAGTAGCTCAAGATTGAGCCGCCACACCTCACGGTCTTCCATCACCTCCATCATTTTGCTTGGGCGAAGTCCCAAGCGATTCCATCCAAGATCCTCAATGTAATCGGTCCATCTTGTTCTAGGTCGTCCGACTGGTCTTCTCCCATTTGCTTTGGCATGTAAAGCTTGTTTGGGGAGTCTTTCCTGAGGCATTCTGCTTCCATGGCTAAACCATCTAAGCTGAGATCTTTTAATTCGGAGAAGTAACGGCTCGATGTTAAGAGATTTTCGAATTTCAGAGCTACGCACCTTGTTAAACAGTGTAACCCCTTCGATTCTTCGTAAAAACCTCATTTCAGACGCTTGCACTTGTGATCGCATTCTTTCGGTCATTACCCAAGATTCATGACCATAAGTGAGAATGGGGACAAAAACTGCTTTGAAAATTGAGAGCTTTGCCTTTTTCGACAATTCTCATTTCATGACAACCGAGTGGTGCAAAGCTCGCATTACTGCACTAGCCTTGCCTATTCGGGTATCGAGTTCTTCGTCTTGCCTTCCGTCACTCGTAAATGCAACCCCAAGATACTTGAACTTCTCTACCTGTTTCAGTGTCGCTCCATTCACTTGTAACCCGCACTGATCAGAGTTTATTAAAAGATGAAGTACCTCAGTTTTGGCCGAGCTTATTTTCATTCCGGCGGTGTTGCATGCATCTGCAAAGCTGTTTAATGCGCGCTGGAGGCCAGATTCTGTGGAAGAAAGCAGAACCAAATCATCTGCGAATAGCAGACAACTAATTTTGCAATTTCCAATCGTGGCACACTCATCAGCTTGGCTGCATTTGTCGATCCAATTCATATAAACAATGAAAAGGAGAGGTGACAAAACGCACCCTTGCCGGATTCCAACGCCGACATGGAACGTTTGAGGCCATGTTTTGGTTGAAAATCACACACAGGAGAAGAAAGAAGAAATTTCGACGACTTCGCATTTAGGGATCAGTAAAATAATATAGCCACAAGGTTATCGGGCATACATGAAATCAGTCGTAAATATACTACTACTTTATTTATTAAAATCGATTTCACCCCAGCGGGGCATCATCAGTTAGATCTTATTCAAATGATTCTATTTGAATAAGATCTAACCGATGATGTCCCGCTGGGGTGAAATCGATTTTAATAAATAAAGTAGTAGTATATTTACGACTGATTTCGTATATGCCCGATAAGCTTGTGGTTATATTATTTTACTGATCCCTAAATGCGAAGTCGTCGAAATTTCGTATATATTTACGACTGATTTCGTAAATGCCCGATAAGCTTGTGGCTATATTATTTTACCGACATGGAACGGCTTTGATTGCTTGCCATTTACCCGAACACAAACCTCCGGTCTGCAGTAAAATGACTTATTAGCGCGTAACAATTGACTATTAACGCCATACTCCCGCAAAACCTTCCAAAGTTTATCCCGAGGAACTCGGTCATATGCTTTTTCAAGATCGACAAAGCATGCAAAGAG
Organism: Trididemnum nubilum; assembly: GCA_963965965.1. Classification (NCBI taxonomy): domain Eukaryota; kingdom Metazoa; phylum Chordata; class Ascidiacea; order Aplousobranchia; family Didemnidae; genus Trididemnum; species Trididemnum nubilum. Next base: position 37,648,724 of record OZ014483.1, on the reverse strand, counting down.
ATCTTTGCCATACTCCCAAGATTTTTCGAAGATCTGTAGTTTGTACATTGCTTGCGATCTCCTTTGTTGAATATCGGAATAATCACACCTGTTTGCCAATCTGTGGGAGTTTTGCCAAGCTTCCACGCTACTTGACACACTTGCGTTAACCAGAGAATTCCTCCAGTCAGCGCTTTCAACATCTCAGGTCTGATTTCATCTTCACCAGCAGCTTTTCCAGATTTTATCCCTTTAATTGCCGTTGCCACTTCTGCTGCAGTAAAAACTTCGTCTTCCCCTAGATGTGTCACTTCGTGTGTGTCACAAGTCGATGCCTTTGCAGGATTCAAAAATCTTCAAAGTATTTTCTCCATCGTGATAGAATTTCATTCTCATTCGTTAGAATGTTAGCGTCAGAATCCTTGATGGCGTACGTGATACTCGATCTTTTGCCACGTAAACGGCGGATGGTCTGCCAAAATACTTTGCCGGAAAATAGTTGGAATCCAACCGACGACCAAACTGTTCCCATGACTTCTCCTTGGATTTCTTTACTGCCGAAGTTGCCGCTTTTCGCGCCTCAGTGTACCGGGATTGCAAATCAGAGGACGATCTGTCCTGTAGCCAGGCCTTGAACGCATCTTTCTTTGCTCGAATTGCTTCTTTTTAACCCCTTGGTTCCACCAAGGTGTTCTTTTTTCACTATCGCCAGTAGTATGTAATATGAGGGTTCTGGGACACTTTCAGGTCACGTGATAAATGTTGGGGAATTTTTTTGTTATCACGTGACCAAATGTAATATGAGGGTTCTGAGACACTTTTGGTTTGGGGGTACTTTCAGGTTCTGGGACTTTGGTTATGCTTATTTTTTGAACGGCGGTTCTGAGACTTGATCACGAATATATGCAATATGAGGTTTCTGAGACACTTCTAGTTATAGAGGTTCTGAGACTCAGGTAAACGCAATGAAAACTGTGCATTTGCTTGAGCAAATGCGTTTGGCACATACGCACATAATGCTCGAGCGCACATACAAGTCTGTCACGCTAAAAAAAGTGTCACGGTGAAAATGAAATCGCGATGAGAAAATTTATTTCTTGTCTGAACTTTCATTCAAAATCAAATCGCGCGAGAAAATTTATTTCTCGTCTAAACTTTTTCTCGCGCTCAGCAACTATCGCGCGATGAAATCAGCTGTTTTTGCTTCAGACAAAAAGACGCAACGTAAGTGGAGATAGTGTCGACTTACCAACAGTCACAAGATAGCGCGGTTGAGAAGCTTAATGACTTTTTTCATGATATTGTGATCAATCAGCGGTAACAATGTTTGCCGGAGCCATGATTATTGATGCTAAGGAAAGTTTTTATAATTTTTCTAAATCTTTAAGCGGAACCCAACTATTAGTCTTGTAACCAGACCACTTGACTAACGCCATTTTCTTTTTGTTATCTTTTCGAATTACTTTTTCGATTCTGAACTTATTTTGATTTGTTTTTAGTAGTTCTTGTTCATAAAAAGATCCAGTAATTAATTCACCCTGAAGATCTGTGATTTCATATGTATGCGGATTTGCATTTAAAACTTTTGAAATTAAAAAGATTTCTTCAGTCCAGTTTGGAGTGTAGCCTTTATCAAACAGTTTTCGTTTGTACTTTGATATTCTTACTTTGTCACCAACTTCAAATTTTGGTTTTGTTGCTATAGGTTTGATATGACCAAATAAATTATAGTAAACTATCCCTTCATTTTTCTTTTTGCTGGCATCTATTGGACTCATTTTGATAGATCTGTGTTTTTGGTTATTATATTCGTCAAATATTTCAGGAAGCATGTTTAAGTAATGAGTTGAGCTTTGTTGTGTGAATCTTTTCCACGTTTTGTTTTTGATAGTGCGATTCCAACGCTCAACAACTGAACTTTTTTCTTCATTTTCAGTTGAATATAATGTAATTTTATGTAGATCTAACAATTTTTTCATATTCTTATTGTAAAATTCTTTTCCTTTATCAGTCCAAATAAATTTTGGTATTCTACCTCCATTCAAAATGTTTTTAAAAGCAGCAGCAACAGTTTCACCAGTTTTGTTTTTCAAAGGGACTATCCATCCAAATTTAGAAAAAACATCAATTACCATAAGTAAATATTTGTAACCTTTATTCCATTTACTAAATTGTTGCATTTCTACCAAATCTGCTGCCCAAATTTCATCGATTGACTTGCTTATTACTCGGCGCCGTGGAAACTTTTTTTTGACTGGTTTGTGGAGCTCATCAGCTAATTGTTTTTGCCACGACGCCGTCTCTCGTTTTTTGCACCTAATCCTAGTTTGTATTTTGTTCCAATTGCTGCTTGAACTAACTTTTTATCAACAGATTCTCGAATACCTTTGATTTTGGTTTGCGATAAACTGTCTAACATATCTTTATCACATTTTAGTTTACCTTTTTTATTGTCATTATCACGGTAACAAATATCATGTTTCATTGCAATAGCATCTATTTGATTGTAAGGTTCTTGCCCAAGTAAAGGTTGGTCGTTTGAATCAAGTTGTTTATCCAAAGGATTATATGGCCCAGTGTACTTGTGACTTGGAAGAGTGAACCCACCTTTTGGTTTTGGTAATTTTCCTATCGCAGCATGATTGATTGATTGATTGATTGGTGCATCTTTATCCTCCTATCACGAGAAAGCGACGGTGCGCTATGCTTTGGACGAATCCGCACCCGCTTAGGAGTTGACCATTTTCCAAGCTTTCCTGTTGACGTTTTTGACTTCTTCCCACGTAAATTTGCTGCTTGTTCGAAGCCACCAAGCAGAGATAATTATCGTAAAGCGTCTTATCCAAGGACGCAACAACGTGACCAGGGTGCGGGTTGAACTCATGACCCTGCGATCAGAGTCGTCGTAAAAACGACGCCTTTACCCATTCGGCCACGCTGCCGACTGAAGGATGAAGGTCTAACAAGCATGAAGGTCTAACAAGCCTCCTTTTTTGTTGGTTTTAATGAAACTATGCTTTGTAATACCACAACTAGCACAAATGCAACGTAACATCAGGCGACCATTTCCTTTTGCTTTTATAATTTCATCAGAACCTGGAACACATTTAGTTTTTTTCTTTTCTGTAACACAATAAGTTTCCATCTTTAATATATGATACATAAAACTTCATAAACATTTCATTAAAAAGTGTAGGTTTTTCATGAAAATCTAACAATAGTTCGTTTGTTGTTCTCCCCTTATTTCTCTCTGTTATATAATACACACAGTAGTAACCACAAAGAATTGAGTTAATATTTTGAATTTGCGCATCATTGTAAATAATGTTTTTGTTTGTAGTCTTCATATATTTAACAACTTCATTTGGGGGTACAAGTCCAAAGCTGTCGAAGTATTCTACTTTATCTGATTTTTCTTCGTTGTAAACACAAACCCAATGAGTTCCACTACCCGCAAAATAATCTTGTAAGTTTACGACAGCGGACTCATTTTTATTCATTGCTTTTGGTAACATATCTTTGCTAAATGTTCCTCGATAAGGGTGCGTTTAGACTGGACGCGAAGCAACGCGAAGCGACGCAAAGCAACCAAAATTTGACGTCATCGACAGCTCGCGAAAGGTTGCGACCGCTCGCAACCTTCGCGAGCAGTTGCGCAACAGCGCTTGCTTGCAGGCTGTAGTAAGATAACCAACTAATTCACTGATTTGATTTTTACGATCGCAGTTTGCTAGAAAATAATATAAATAGTTCATTTGTATGGTTTAGCGCCTATTTATCAGTCCAAAGAGTAGGCCTAGGTTGTTGGCAAAGTTAGATTCGCGATAGCCCTAGGCTAGCCAAGTTAATTTGGATCTAGACAGCTAAGGCTGTAAATCCTAGAGTGATTTTTCTTAGCTATGCTGGATCTCAAAGCTTCATTATAATGAATGCAGCAAAGCAGTAGGCCTAGCCCCACGACATCTAGCTTTTAAACCAAAACTTTTTATTCTGTGCAGCATAGCAGAAGACCAGTCCAGTAGTTCTTTTGGCTGAGCAGCTTTTGCTTTTTTGTCTTAAAGTAAACTTAAACTAACATGATGTTTTTTTTTCAGAATATAAAATAACCCACCAACAGGCTAGTTTTGAGTGTGTTGATAGTGTTTTTACCCATTGTTTGTTAGCTTGTTGTTTTAAAAGTAACCACAATTGAACAAATCCTTGAATACTGGAAAACTCGCAAAACTTTTTTCACTGCCTTTTTGCCCAAGCAAACTTGGTGAAAAGAACTGTATTTAGAATTGGTTTCAAGCTACACTGCTACATACAAGAGCTAGATAGATACAAAATATCGAAAAATTCCTATGAACTTTTGGATTGGCCTAATTAGTAGTCACTTCTTTGAATAGCTACAAACATGGAATTTTTTCTTCTGAATGTCCTCTTAAAAGTCTTCTTGTTTCCCAAGTTTTATAATTATGAATATTGTAGTCTGGTAGAGATTTTTCACTCCAGTCCTAATTGATGAAAATAGAAATGTCAAGTGTGTTAAATATTCATTTACTGTGTCTTTGTGTAATATCTGAATTTAGTTGTTTGTGAATTTCAAAACATTTTTACTGTCTCTTAAAATTTTTACTGCTTTACATGGTGAATAAAGTGACAAAGTAAACAACTTTAAGTCTGAAGTTCAATCATTGCAATTGCAGTCAGTGTATTTAGACGAACTAGAAGGCCAATATATATCTAACCAGTAGAAAGTGAGTTCTGTTTTTTTGATGAGGTTACTATTATTGGTAGAGAAGTACCCACCAAGCAAGTTCATTACTATTGTTCCATTCTCTAAACTAAACAAAAAACTTGATACAGCATGTATAATAAAAATAATTGGACTGGGGAAGGAAGCGTCAGTTACATAAAAATGTGAGAACTAACAACACTTTTATTCAGATGCTTGAGTAACAATTTTCAAATAAAAAAATCTAAATGTTTTTTTTTATCAGGGGCATAACCAAAAACATGCTTAGAGGGGCTTGACCTTGCTGCTATAACTTTGTCTGTATCTTACAAACGGTGGTTTAAAGCGAAGCTCTTTGAGGTAAATGCAACCGTCGCAACGTAGCCTACTGGTACCGCAAGAAAATGCAAACTAATAAAATGCTCTCGATAGCATTTAACTTCGCACTAAACATCGATAAGCGCTCCGCTAGCGAATAAAACACCAAACTTAGTTTTAGAGGCTGACTTTTCCTCAAAGCAACTGCTGGTATCAGGTATCACTGTGCTAAATTCTTGTCCTTCGATGATAGTGTCAAATCATGCAAAAACTGCTATGTTTTTTTGCTTTCTCCAGCAAATCAACACAGCAATCCATTGCACAATAAGCAAAAAATCCACTACATAAGTGATGGCAAATCCAGCTTTCAGTTTCACTCATAGAGTTAACATTGGGAGTCTTCATAAACAGCACTAAACAACACATGCAAACAACTGTTTAAGCTTACTACAGGTATCATAACATGCTTGCCTGAAAAAGAAAAATCACATCAAAAAAACAACATAGTTAATGATTTAAATGAACCTGTAGACTAGCCTATTGGTTTACACTCTACAAGATACCGGTAGATCTACCACTACCATAATGAGACATGGATGGTGAAAGCATTTAAGGATTTGTTAACTGAGTAAACACCTAAAGAGAACTTTTGACATATGCTTCCAGCTATTTTGCGTTTCTGCATTAAAACCAAGAACTGTCATCGTCAAAACAGATTAGGGCAAGTTTTCAGTGGAAGGATCTAAACAAATCATTGATAGCTAGTAAATAGGCCAAGTACTACTACGTTTTTGAAGAAATGACTTGTCTTTTCATTTCCAAATTCGATCTACCGTACTTCGTTTTTCACTTAAACTTTACAATTTTTTTTCTCAAGATTGTTTTGTTACCTGAGCTATTACTCTAGACTCTTCTTCACGGTTATTGCGTGATAACATAATATACCGGTAAACTCAATCTTCGTTTTACCGGTAATTCCAGCGCGCTATGACGAAACAGAACCTGTGATTACTATAATAGCGCTTCAATAATAAACTACACAAAGCTTTCTGCTCATTGAATACATTTTAAAAGTAAGTTGTTAAAATTAGCCTATGAAGCGATTAGTCGCGAAGATTAGCAACCACTCGCGAAGACTCGCGAAGATTGGCAACCTTTGCGAGTGACGTAATCGACCACTCGCGAAGGTCGCCAGCCTTCGCTTCGCGTTGCTTCGCGTCCAGTCTAAACGCACCTTAATTGTCACACTTAATCATGATTTTATCAATGTCTAAGTTTGTTAATGGTTTCATTTATTTACTGCTTTATTAGTTGCTCCTTGGATGGCCCCGGAAGCAGCTGCTAATCCCAAAGTTGGCAAAACCTTTTTAGCTAAAAACGGTAACACTAGTTTTCCTAAATTAAGTAAGCTGCTTAAGAAACCACCTTGTTTTTGCAATTGCGTTTTACTAAAGTTTATTTGAATACCGTGTCCAGACGCTTTCGCTTTGTTAATTCTATTTATCTGTCGACTCGTCAGTTGCAAACTAACGTTGCCTTTAGTCTGTAAACTTGCATTTGTTAGTCTAACACTTACGCTAGTTTTGTTTTTATATGCATTTGCAATTTTTTTCTTTTCATTTTGTGTCAAGTTCAATGAGTAATCGTGGTACATTTTATATTAGACTTTATAAAATCAAACCCAAGATCGGAACATTTTTGAAAGGAGAATTTTTTCCTAGTATTAAACCTTTTCCGAGAATCTGAGGTTCGTCGAAGCGATAAGACCTACCTTGTCTTTTTGTTCCAGGCAACATAAGCCCTTTACCCTTTGATCCAGGTAACACAAGACCTTTTCCTCCTAACAAACTGGGTAGCAAGCTACCTGCTAAACCTGCTAAAAGAGTTCCAATAAAACCACCCTGTTTTGAAATTTGTAGTTTTGATAGCTTCAAAGTAACACCCGAACCTTTTGCTTTAGCATCATTTATTTTGTTAACTTGCGTCTTTGTTAAACCAAGAAAGTCTGATCCTTGTAACTGGTGGTTATTAAATGTGAGCGTAAGCCCAATTTTGTTTTGAAAAGCTTGTTTTATTTTTTCTTTTTGAAATTGTGATAAATTTAATCCGATTTTAACATACATTTTTATTTATACTCAGATAATTATATTCATTCGACCTGAAAGTCCTTCTAACTGAAGGTATCTATCAGAAAGTACGACTGCATAAACATAGAAAGCTTGGTCAGCGTTATTTGCAATATTTCTAAAGTTACTACCAAGACTAAACCTTATTTCAATATCTGCCGAGCTGTTTTTAAGTCGTTCATTGTGTTTACTAACATCAAAATGATGAATTGGATACAAACTAGCCCAGTCTTCAGCTGATAATTGACAGCCTGTGTCGGCATCTTGGTATTTGTTTACAGCCTCTAGAAAACTCATGTATAAGCGCGAATAATTTCTATTTTGTGGAGTAAAATTACATTCAAATTCTCGTTCAGGATATTGAATGCTGTTTATTCTGCAACTAATACGTCTTAAGTTTGCATTGTCAAAAATCATATTATTTAGCTGCTGGTTGTTATCTCGTTCACTCGATTGAAATGCAACAAACACATGCCTAGGAAGTTCTGTTCCCGACTGGGTTGTTATTCTCCAAGTCATGCTTGTTTCTGTTGACTGAAACATTGTTCGATACACTCTCATTTGTTCAAAGTAGAGCTGTTTTATATGTCCTTTTACCAACATAGCATCTATTTCCGATTCAACTCTTAAACTTGGTTTCACTTTAGGCATCCACAAAGAGATATGACTTATGTTAAACTTACCAGCAGCTACACCATTTGCACGTAAAATATAGTTATTAGATGTTTCTCTATCCACGACTATACTGTGTTTAACACCCCTAAAAACCTTATCGATATCACGACAAAATCCAAATATTTGGGAAAGAGGAAGCATTAAAGTAATTTGCTTATTTCCCGTAGTAATTTTCTGTCTTGCGGTGAAACCAATATTTGCTTGTAGATTGTTGTTGTATATTTCTACAATTGCTCTAATACCATCACGTACAGCATTTGCATTTGCATCATCAGCTACACCACCAAAATTTTGTTTAAGAGATGGGGAACCAGTTCCAGTGTCTTTAAACCACAGCATGTTAGAGGCGGTTGATCTTGAATAATCGTCACTAAAGCTAACTAAATTGAGTATTGTTGATGCTTGAGGTAGATAAAGGTTTATGTTTTCTATAGTTTGGTTAATTAATTGATATTGCGCAGTTTGAAATAAAGACCAACCGTTATTTACCAATGAAATTACGTCATTGTTATTGTAATTAGCATTCGCATTAGTTTGAAGTTTTCCTCTGATTTCTAGGTATGCTTTATGCGGTAGAAGAAAAACATCTTCATCTTTTGTTTCAATAATGTGCTGACCATATTTGTTCATGTTATTGGAGTCTCTTGGAAGATATTCAACATATTCGAACTCAGTCATTGAATTGTCTACTAAGTTAGTTTCTTTAATTTGCAAACATGGATTCGTTAGTTCTGTCATTTTATAATTAAGATATATAATTTTTAAATCCTGATCCAGCAATTAAATTACTTAAGATAGCTCTTGATTTGTCGTTGAGATTTTCTAATGCTCTGTCATTGATAATACGCTTTTTTATTGGTATATTTTCTAAGACTGGTTCCAATGTCTTTTTTGTGGGTTCTTCTAAGGCTTTATTCAGTAAAGGTGCAGCTAGTTTTTTAATCTCAGTCTTCACACCAGTAGGAATTCTGTTAAGTATCTTAGAACCAGTGCTGATTACGTTCCTTACCTTGTCGTAAACATTTTTAAGCAAACTTCCACCTATGATTTTCTTTTTATGAAATCTAGTTTCTCTTTGTGATAACATTTATAGTTAAACTACATAATCTCTCTCAGGTGAACGTAGTAAGCCACTCGTTCATTATTCATATTTACAAAATTGTTATCTTGATCTTTTATAGAGAATCGGATACTATCAATTTGACTTAAATTTTTGATTGGAACGTAAATGTTTTGCTTAGGTTCAACTTGAATCAAATATCCCGGTGGTACGTTTGGACTAAGAGTATAAAGTAAGTCACTAGACGCTCCGTTTATGTAACTTCCATCAATTAAGCTGCAATGAATCTGAAGGCTGTTGATATTTGTAATATTTACAGGATTTTGACTATTATGAATTCCATTTACACCCAAAAATGCCGAACCAAATCCTAAAACGTCACCTATTGAATTTGGAATTCGAAAATCAACTATGTAATCATTTTTAAGTTCAATTCTTGATTTTAATGTATTAAAATTTGGTGTTATAGTTATATTATTTTTGTCATCACGTCTCTGTTCCATCAAGTACTTGATTTCATTATTGAGATCTTCAATATTATAGCTCCCTGGAGGAATTGATAATAATCGTGCAGCTACTCCATCTGGTGAATAAAAAAATTTATTATTGCTGCTCGTTATGTTATGCCAAGAGTACCATATTTGAGCATTGATTAAGGACATCTCGTAACTTTTTTTAATGTCTAGTTGCAACGGTGGATTAAAGCTAGTTATAAAATCTTCTGATTTTCCTTGTCCTTTCCTAGAGTCAAAGAAAAGTGGTATTGATGTCATTTTAATATATTGTCAAATAATTTTTGGTGGTCGCAGTGTGAAATGCATTTGTTCAATTTTAGTTTTTTCAAAATGTTTGCAATTTCTTGATCCAAACGTTTGTTATTATTGCCGGCTTGTTTGGCTGCTACTAGTAAATTAAGTCTTTCACAAAGTTTGTTGGGATCTTTAAGCCCTCTTCCAAAGGTAAGTTCCATTCCTCCTAATAATTTATTTAATTTTTCTCTGTACTTTTTAAAAGTTTTTATTTGCTCATCAATCACTTCTGTATCAGCATCGCATCTTCTTCGTAAACCACCTAATCTTTGATTGATTAATCTAGCTCTGTCTTTTAATGCGTTTATGTAATCTGGCCCGCGTTTTACAAGCTCAACAATATCAGTCTCAAAATTGTTTTGTGTAAGCAATTCTTTTTCTTCGTTATCGAAAGCACTCTCAAAGTGCACAGTATAAATTGATCGAGGTTTATCTTCAATGGCAAGCTGTTGCTGTATGTGTTGAATTAGTTGGTCTTGCCTTTTATCAGTTTTTTTCTGAGTTTCTTCAAACGTTTTAGTAATGGGACGAAATATTTCAGAGGCAGACTTTTGCAGCTGTTGTTTGGCTACAATTTCTTTTTGCAGTTTTTGTTTCAAAAGCTTTCGGTTATTAATATAATCCTTTACAAGTTTATTTCTGTTTTTCAACTCTTCTTCATTTACAAATGGCATGTTTACTATATAGTATATAAAGCTTAAGCCCAAAAATGGTCAAAGCATTTTCTGTAACGAAGGGGTAGGTGTTTGGCTGTTTTGTCCAACACCATAAAATTGTAAGGATCTTTGGTTGCTTCACGGTAAATCGACTCCATTTCTTCTTTTGTTATACCTTTAGCATGATCATCAGTAATGTGTCTGATATCTTTGTTGTCTAAGTTCCTGAAAAAAACAAAACAGTTAGTGTTTCTTCTTATGTACTTCGGAGTGTTGAAGTATGACTGAGTGAGGTAAATACAGTTGCAATTTCTGTTTCTAGATAAAGAAAAGTATTCCATCAGTTTTTTCATGTTGTCTAGCTTAATGTCGTCAAAAACTATTACTTTCTGTTGAGGGTCAAGCTCTTCTACTGGAGGCAAGTCTTCAGGGCTTAGCACTTCAATACCTTGCTCTTTTAAAAATCGATACTTATCTTGCTCAGGATTAACAGTATAAACACAACAAAGGTCGTAATTCATCCACTTGAGAATCATGTTTAAAAGCAAATTTGTTTTTCCTGACCCTGTCGATCCTACTATCATGTAATGACAATCTGGTAGAAGATAATGATGTTTGATTTGCTTGTTGTCCCCACTTAAATATTTATCAAAGTTTATTATATTCATTTATAATAAAGAAGGACAAAATGAATATTTCAAAATTTGGAACAAGTGGAAGTCAATCTTCAAGTACTGTTAAGGTTGTAGGTATTGAACACAAAGTTTCCAAGTCAGGAGATATAATGTATGGTAATTTAAACTTAAACAACCACAAAATTACAAACTTAGCCAATCCTGTAACAGAATCAGATAGTGTAAACAAAGGATTCTTGGATAATGCAATTAGCAACATTGTCCACTTTGCCGAAAGCTCTGAGTTTGGTTCGAGGTTGGCTACTTTAGATATAAACAACGATGGTCAAAATGTTGTATCGCCCACTCAAATTCAAATTCAGAGGTCTCAAATATATGGTGTGGAAGTACTTGGTCGTTTACCAAACAGGGTCTTTCGTATAGAAAATATTCCACCTAACGACGCATCAATTGAATTAGGTGAATCATTGATTCTAAGAGGACTTGTTGATCCCAGTCTACCTTCTGATGCGGCAACTAAACAATTTGTTGAAAATTTAGTTACAAATGTGAGAGATAATATTAACTTACAAGGATTACACACCATCATAAATTTACGAGATCCCACAGCACCAGGTGAAGCAGCAAACAAAAATTATGTTGACCAAATAACGCAACACATTCAAACCGAAGACGATAATGTAACCATTTCACGAAACTTAAATATGAAAAATCATACCATTTTCAACGTAGGTAGACCTTCCGAACCTACCAGTGCAATAAATAAACGTTATTTTAAACGAAATATATATCGTCCAAAATTTCAAATATTTTTGGGTGTTAGTAATACTCCTTCTTCGACACCTGGTTCGAGGCCAATTCCATCAAGTGCTATTCATTCAGTTCGTACTAATACAGATCACAATTTGCATTTCGTGAGTGCACCTCTTGTCGCTGGAAACGATTTTCTGTCTTTGCAATCCGATAGTATTCATTTGAGAGATGAGGTAACCAGCAGTTACATCGAAATAAGCGTAAGCGGACATGTGAAAGTTACCCGTTATGACGATGAAGACAAATTACATATTGATATAATCCGTGTTAGTCAAGAAGAAACAGATAAAATATGTGAAACAAGAGTAACACCCCCATTCGATTGCTTTAATTTTAACTGCATTGTTTTTCCTAATCCTTCTCGAGATGTGTTTCGCATACAATACAACTATGTTTCTTCAAATTCTTCGGTATCAATGAATATGAGCAGCGTCGTAATTAAAGTTAAACAGCTTGAAGTGGGTGATCAACCAGAAGCGTAATTGTATATCGTAAAATAAACAATGGACTTTAACCACATTAGTAGAAAATTGACTCAAGAACAAGTGAATGAATTGACAAAACTGTATCACACTTATCACAAACAGTATTGGTGTTATAAGAAAATGTTTAAAAAATTTAAAAGAATGGACTTAGCTCTAAAGCTGTCATCTGTTGTTTTTACTACAACTGGGGCCGTGGTTGGTTCTGTTACATTAAATCCGATTTTCTTGGCGTGTGTTAGTGGTATAGGTGTTCTTTTACAGACAATAACGACGCAGAAAAATTTTTCCAAAAAAACTGAGTCTTGTAGATATGCTTATCAATCGTATCAGAAATTACTCAACAAGTTAAAATTGTTTTTAAGATCTGGTGATATTGACGAGTTTTTCGAAAGAGAACTTGCTATGGTTGATGACCAAGTTGCTGATATATGTCCACCAATTTCTGAAAGCTATGAAAAATTACATGCTAAACGATTTGTTTCCACATGATTTCATATTTTTTACGTAATGCATCACTAATTTTGTATGAAGGTTGTTTGGGAATGTCTAAATCTTCTAAGATTTTGCTTATAAAAAATTCTAACTAAGGAAACCTTTTGCTAGTGATAATTTTTAATCTACTTTCCACAATTACCCAAATGTCCATGAATGCTCGTGTTTCGTTTGGAGACAATCTAAGTTGCTCTATTTTACTTTTAACATAAGCAGTTCTACTGTAAACTGATTAACGTAAGACAACATTACGTGGATTATAATCAATCCAGCCATGTATAATGTAAGGGTGATGAACTACACCACAGTTAATGCAAGTTCTGTTTCCAGTAATATTTTTTATGTCAGGATTTTCACAACAATTTTCATCCATGTTTTATAAACTAAAAGCTTTATTCTTAAAACGTTTTTTACTTAAAGATAGATAATGACCGTATGCATAACTATCAATTCCATTAGAAAGAATATATCGTTTATCATCAAAACAAGAAAGAGATTTTTTGTTGATTTCTTGCGAATAAATTTCGTGATTTTCGATTTTAATTATTTTCATTATATGGAACATATGACTTCTGTTAAACAGCGTGTTTTTGTAATCTTCATGTCTGATTACATTTTTTACAATGTTTTTTTTTATACCTTTTGCTGTTTTGCTTCCTTTTTCATCGTTTTTAACATAACTATACATTTTAGACCTAAGTCCAACAAATTCTACGATTGGTACACCTGCGGTTTCATCTTTCATTTTGCCTACTACTTTTTTGTTTGTGGAATCATAAAACTCTGAGCAGTTGCAATAGTTGCTAAAGTCAAACAGGTGTTTGTCTGACCAGAATTCTTTGTATACATCTTGAGTTTTGATATCGTATGTCAATGAATCAGTATCTGTAAACAACAGTTGTGCATTGTTACCATATCTTTTTTTAATGTAATTGTAATGCATATTGTACATAAGAGTTTTCGATAAATCCAAAATTGTCATTCCAACAAAAGCTGGACGATTTAGGGTTAATGACTCTTTGATTTTATGCACAGCGACAAGATTTTCATTAAATATTTTGCTACTGACAAACGACGGTTTTGAGCTGTGTTTTAAAAGTTTTTTAGGATCGGTAATTAGAGACACATTAACACGCTTGCGTAGATTTTCAATTGTTTTTCCAAAAACAGAGTTATTCATAAGCTTGAAGAAGTCTTTTTCAAAGTCTGACTTTGCTACTTTTCGCTTCTCCGTATTAAAATCGATATACTTTTTTAACCAAGGTGATTGATTAAATTCCAAAACACGGTGTACTTTTGTAACTTTTAAACCTAGTTCAATGTACTGTTTTAAATTTTTGTAATGAAGAACGTAGTTTTTCTTGGGTTGTAAATTGGGTATTAATTTTGTTACTCCTTCAACTTTTAAATTAAATTGTTTGCAATAATCTGAAAGCATATGATTTCGAATTTCCATTTTTTCTGGAGCTAGTGGAAAATCATTATTCATATCATGAAGTTCTTCAGGATATTCTAAGTCAACTTCAAGTATTAATCCTTTGCCCTCAGGTAACTTGGCCAAGTTAAATTCTTTGTTTGATATCCATCTGAAACCATTAATAGGTAAATCTTGAGTCATAGACCACCCGTAAAGATTATTTGCATCTACGTAAACCAAGAAATTTGACGGTTCCTCTGGATTGTAGTTGTTGATGTATTTGTTGTTAGCTTTAGCATATCTTTTGCAAATATATGAAACACCACCCCTAATTCCTTTTTCAATGAAAAGAAATTGATCGATATCCGATATTAGTTCCAGCTTGACATTAGTCATTTTAAGCATTGCATCCCATGACAAACCAGGAGATGTAAAATAATGACACGGATCTAGGTCGTAGAATTTTAAACAAGTTTTTCAAAACATTTCAAATACGTCTGCTGGAAGCAAAACGTCAGACTTAAGATACAAGTCGTGATATTCTCCCACGGATTCCAAATTAAAAGTATTCCATACATTTTGTGCATGTTTGTAATCTTCATTAGTGATATGCTCGTTGTTTAGAATGCTATAAAATTCTTCTCTTGGTGGTAAGTGTTTTTCACTGAATTTATCAAAATGATCCATGTAATCATAAGGGTAAACACCTTTTCGTTTCATAAGTTCTAGCTTTTCGTTTTGAAATTCCTGTAATGTGTACTTCATGTCACAAGGTGAAATATTTTTAACTAAGGACTCCAGAGAACTACTCATAAATTGAAAGCTGTCAATAAACTTTAAATGCTTACCTAAAAAAAATGCCCTATATTTTTCCATGTTATTTGGTATTACACTAATTTCTTGGTCAAATTTTCCTATTTCTTGCATGATAAAATGTGAATCATATCCTTTTAGATTATGAAAAATTACTGGTATCTTATTTGTCAGTCTAAAGCTTCGATTACAATTGTTATGAGCAGCTCCTCTGTATTTTCCTGTGACATGACAATGATCTCTTACCTTATAATCTTTTTTAGTAAAACCGTTTTTACAAATGTGGCACACAGTGGCTAATTTAAAATGTTCTTCATCTTTATTTGTTAATGTCATAGGTTGATTAAAATGATTCTTTTTTGTTTCTTCACAATAGTCTACCTCATTGAGCGTAACCTCTAAAAATTTATATGCTGCATTTTCTCCTCTATAAACTTGAATCGGTTTAGTAAACTTATCGTCATAGCAACAAACTAACTTATACGCATAGCCGCAATCGACGTGCTTTTGATATCTTTCTGAATACGATTTGTTATCGTTTGGCTGACAGCTATCAATCTTTTGAGTTATTGCTTCAAAATCAGCATATATGACAAAAGGAACCTGTAGCTGATTGTGAAAGTTTTCAAATTTAACTGAACTTCCCTTTTTAGGCATTTTAATTGCTTGTTTCCCATTAGTGATAATACAATTTTCTAAATGTTTGAGAAGAAATTCATCAGTGCTAAAACATTGAAGACAGAATCTGCAAAAATGCTTTCTATTTTTATGTTTGCTTTGATTAAACATAAATCTGTTAAAATCTTTTATCCATACGTAATGTTGCTTTTCGTCTTGTGTTATCAGCAATAAATCCAAAGTTGTTTCATCATCATTTTTAGAAACATATAAAGGATAAGGTTGTTTGTTTTCATATTCAAATACATTTATGCTAATGTTATTTAGTTGCTCGACTTTTGAGATTTGTTTAATAAAAACTGGAAATGTTATACCATTATAATTCACTGTATTTACATATTTTTTGTAGTGACTTGTTCTTTCAGGATGATTTTTTACTTGGCTGCTGTAAAGTTTAGCTAAATGACACCATCTAAAGCATTCATTATCATTTTCATTTTTGATATTAACCAATCCTTTTTTAGGATTTTTAAGTTCTTTTGGTAATTCTACATAAGAACTTCCATTTAGAGGTGAATATTTAACAAGGTTAACAAAATGACCTTTTATGTGGTCAAGCATCCAACCGGAACCTTGACTAAGCCATTTTCCAATTTTATCTAAGATTTGAGTTGCAGACGTTTTTAGCATTTCATCAATATTTTTATTGTTTAAAATAATAATTGCTTTACTATTAAAAAAGGCTTCTCTAGTTATTTTTTCATCACTTTTATCAAATTTAAAAAATATAACATTTAAAGTAACTGTAGCTTTCATTTCTTTCATTTTGCTCAGATCTAAGCTTAATTTATCTTCAACAAAATTTTTAGTAACATGAAACTGTTTTAAAGGATCTATTTCAACAATGCTTACTTCACTGCACTATCTTGATGTCCTTCATGGTCGACTCCTGGGAAGCCTTGTCAACTTCCACTGGCAGTTAGGTGGCTATAACAACCACCAACCCTGCAGCTCCAATGATATTTCACATTGTAGCTCAAGTCATATAAGCACAGAGCTGGACAGCGCTGTTTCGAGCTTTTAGCTCTCATCGGCAGGCCTCAGCTATCTTTTCAAAGGTATTCCCAGCTGAACAAACATCTTGGCCTAACTGGCAAACCTTATTGGCTTGCACAGAGGCAGATGCTTTAGTAGGGAATAAACGATTTTTTCACTTATGGTACTTTAGAAACAAGTGAAAAAGTCGCTGGATCCTTGAAGTAAGGACAGCCATAGACTATCCCTACTACAAGGATTCCCCTCTGCGTGACCACGGAAATCAAAACTGCACTATCTTGATGTCCTTCATGGTCGACTCCTGGGAAGCCTTGTCAACTTCCACTGGATAGCTGAGGGATAAAGCTCGAAACGTTGAAAAGATAGCTGAGGGCTGCCGATGAGAGCTAAAAGCTCGAAACAGCGCTGTCCAGCTCTGTGCTTATATGACTTGAGCTACAATGTGAAATATCATTGGAGCTGCAGGGTTGGTGGTTGTTATAGCCACCTAACTGCCAGTGGAAGTTGACAAGGCTTCCCAGGAGTCGACCATGAAGGACATCAAGATAGTGCAGTTTTGATTTCCGTGGTCACGCAGAGGGGAATCCTTGTAGTAGGGATAGTCTATGGCTGTCCTTACTTCAAGGATCCAGCGACTTTTTCACTTGTTTCTAAAGTACCACAAGTGAAAAAATCGTTTATTCCCTACTAAAGCATCTGCCTCTGTGCAAGCCAATAAGGTTTGCCAGTTAGGCCAAGATGTTTGTTCAGCTGGGAATACCTTTGAAAAGATAGCTGAGGGCTGCCGATGAGAGCTAAAAGCTCGAAACAGCGCTGTCCAGCTCTGTGCTTAAATGCTTACTTCATACGATTTTGTAAAGCCTTTGAAAGCCGTTTTTTGTAATTTAATTTTTTTGGGAAAAAGATTTAGTATTTTTCGAACACTTTCAGTCACTTTTGTTTTAATAGTTGGTGGTGTATATGATAGCAACCAGTCAGCAAAGTTGTTGAGGTGTTTTTCAGCTAAATTTCGAGTTAGTGTCTTCAATTTTGGAATAATTTGCGTATATGGAATTGGTTCCAAAACTGGAACCTTGACATTCGGAACAGGCTTATTGAGAATGCTACTCATTTTTATATTATAAGTTTTTAATCTTTAAGTAATTTTTTATATTAAAAAGAAAAAAAAAATTATGGAGACAATGAATCTGATATACTTTTAGAAAAGACTAATTAAAAAGAATCTAAGTTTCAATAATTTTTTGAATTAAATCTTTTAATATTGAAAATTTTTAGAATATTGACATTTGGAACAGGCTATAATTTTTTATCTGAGAAAGAAATAAAATGAAAAACAAACTAATACTTGAGAATTGTGAATATTATTTTCATCCAAAATTTAAAGGATATGCTGCAAGCTTAGATGGTTATGTAGTCCATGCTGTAAATCAAGAAGTAACACCAGGGGTGATGGATCATAATGGATATATGCAAATAACCGTCGATGAACATTGGCGTAATATTTATGTTCATGATTTTGTTTGGGAATGTTTTCATGGTTCGTTAAAATATGGAGATGAAGTAAAACATATCAACAAACAGCGTGATGATAATAGATTAGAAAACTTAAAACTTCGAAGTTCTAAAGAGATAGAAATAAAAGTCAGTACAAGTGGAAAAGTAACCTATGTGTAAATATCTATGTGTGTTAAATATAAAGGATGTTTTGCGGATTTCAACCAACAAATTTATCAACTCCAGAAAATGTTGAAGATATTAAACTAAAGTGGAATAAACGTGTATTATCATATTGTATTGCAAATTTAACACCTAAACTAACTGAAGAATCAATAAATAGACAAATTGATGCTGCTTTTAAGGTCTGGAAAAAAAGTTGTGCATTAAAATTTAAAAAAGTAAATCCAAATGAATCATGTGATATCAAAATAACTTTTTGTAAAAAAGAACACGGAGATGGATGTCCATTTGATGGTAAGGGAGGAGTTTTAGCTCATGGTTTTTACCCAGGAGAAGGAATAGGAGGTGATTTACATTTTGATATGGAGGAAATGTGGGTCGAAGAAAAAACACCTCCAGGATATAATTTATTTGTGGTGACTGTACATGAAATTGGTCGTTGTTTAGGATTAACCCATTCAAAAAATTTTGATTCAGTTGTGTACCCTTCGTATAAACATGAATTATCTAAATTATCGAGTAATATTTTATCAAAAGAAGATAAAGAACGAATTCAAAATGCATATGGCAAACCAAAAGCTAAGGTATTTGATAATAATGGGATTATTATCAAGGTTAAAGCAATAGAAAATAATAAAATAAAATTAATTATTGAAAAGAAATAAAGCATTCAGAGTGCTTTTTGAAAGAAAAGATAAAAATGTTTCAAGAATGTCGTGGAAAAAACCACTGAGCTTCTCGTAAACATTGTTACGGCTATTGATAAAGATTACAAACATTGTTACTGCTGATTGATCACAATATCATGAAAAAAGTCAGTAAGCTTCTCAACCGCGCTATCTTGTGACTGTTGGTAAGTCGACACTATCTCCACTTACGTTGCGTCTTTTTGTCTGAAGCAAAAACAGCTGATTTCATCGCGCGATAGTTGCTGAGCGCGAGAAAAAGTTTAGACGAGAAATAAATTTTCTCGCGCGATTTGATTTTGAATGAAAGTTCAGACAAGAAATAAATTTTCTCATCGCGATTTCATTTTCACCGTGACACTTTTTTTAGCGTGACAGACTTGTATGTGCGCTCGAGCATTATGTGCGTATGTGCCAAACGCATTTGCTCAAGCAAATGCACAGTTTTCATTGCGTTTACCTGAGTCTCAGAACCTCTATAACTAGAAGTGTCTCAGAAACCTCATATTGCATACATTCGTGATCAAGTCTCAGAACCGCCGTTCAAAAAATAAGCATAACCAAAGTCCCAGAACCTGAAAGTACCCCCGAACCAAAAGTGTCCCAGAACCTGAAAGTACCCCCAAACCAAAAGTGTCTCAGAACCCTCATATTACATTTGGTCACATGATAACAAAAAAATTCCCCAACATTTATCACGTGACCTGAAAGTGTCCCAGAACCCTCATATTACATACTACTATCGCCCGCCGCTCTAAGCCGTTTTCGCCCACAACTTTCAGCAGCTGATGAACTGATTGCTGATCTGAACAGCAGCCATTCCCTCTCGATGTCCTCGGATACTTCAGGAAGTTGTCTGAACTTAGATGATATACTGGATGCAAACTGTTTTCTTACTTCTTTGTCCTCCAAAGCCTCCCATTTGATCCAGTAAGTCACAGACGACCTGTTGGATCTCTTGTTTGGCCAAAGTTTCGAAAGTTGTAAGGAACATACTACCAGATGGTGATCAGTTGACAATTCAGCACCTCGCTTCACTCAAACGTCCAACACATCAGAAAACAAATCTGACGAAAGTATGCAAAAATCTATCAAAGAATTTTGATCCATACTAGGTCGATACCATGTATACTTGTGAACCTCTCTGTGCTGGAAAAAGGTATTCATGATGCGGAGTCCGTTGCTACAGCAGAGCTGCAATAAATACCTTCCGTTCTCATTCAGTCCAGAGACTCCATGTTTTCCGATCACACCCTTCCACGTATCTGTGTCTGTTCCAACATGTGCGTTAAAATCCCCCATAAGGACTGTAGATTCAGTAGCTGATGTTGCTGTATTCGCTTACCTGCGTTTCTGAATTTTTAATGGCAACCCTGTTGCTATTAGTTCTCGAATAGTGTACGAAAATGTGTTCTTTTGCAAAAAGCAAGACAACTGATGTTTGCTGTTAATGATTTTGGATTGTTGGTTCTTCGGTTTATGACGTATAAATGACTGCTTTTGATGTTGCTGCTAGCTGATGCTGCTTAATATTGTGAAATGTTTGTTAATAACCTGAGTTACTTAATGGAACATAGTGCTTGCCTTACCTTTGTTTGACTTGTTTGATGCTGATTATTCGTAGCTGAAATCTTGGAGTTGCAGTTGATCTTTTTGAGACATGGTAGTAGTCTTTACCGTAATTGACTCATGGACTGCTGCAGTATTGTGCTATATGCCTTCAATGATACGATTTATTGCGTATTAAGTTGTGTGTTAGTGATACTTAAGTAGAACCTTGCTTACCGGTACCGTTTGCAGATGTCTTTTGGGAACCTGTCAAAGTGTCAAGCTCATCTTCAGTTTCTTCTGTTTCTGACATAGGGCCAGCAACAGTTGGTAAGATAAATTGTTATAATTGATGTACGCTGATGTAAGAATGGGAAGCCTAAATAGTTGTCACTGAATTAAAATGCATTTATTGCCTTATGGTGCCTTATTTAGTGATGCAGCTGTCCCAAACTGCTGCATTTTATGTTGACTGTATTTTAGTAATAATTTACTACTTGCTGGTTAATTGCAAAACTGTTATTTTACCGCAACTGGAAGTAATTCTGCAACTTTATGACGTATTGTAATAACCAAGTTCTAGACCTTAGTTTGCATGTTTTAACTGTTTTAGATTGCCTGCTACGTTTCTCCCTTCAGTGATAATTAATTCCTTGGACCAGAGTTTGCTTTGACTGCAGTGGGGTTATAAAGCAGGTATAAGTCAATTATTGTTTATTGTTTTAAGCTACTTGAGACACCAGTGCTACGCTATATCTTTGATCTAATTCATTAGCTTTTCTAAGTTTGGATAATGTTAATTTGTCTAATTCTGATGCTAATTTGTGTATTCATGACTCATGCCTCGGACTACTTTGCTCTTTAGTTGACCTTCTAGTTATTGTGTTTGATGTTTTGCATATTGTTTGAGCTTTTGTTTATGTTTGTAACTGTTTTTCAGTTACCGTCACCAAATTAGCTTTGAAAGGTGTCGCGTGAGCTAACCACCACCCCACTGAACAAGAGATTCAGTTAAAGCTGATACTCGTAGAAGAGCATCATTTACTTCATCCACAAAAGCCCGATATTCACTCGTGGCATTGGGGGCATATACCTGCAATAGGCACAATGACCGATCCAATACCTTGAACTTCAACATACAGACCCGTAATCCCAAAGGAATCCAATCTGACACACAGTCTGGCAAACGGGGGCTTGTGAGAATCCCCACACCCGCTTGTGCAAACATACTAGGATCAGCACCAGAATAGAAGAGTTTCCATCCGCCATCCAGATCCACAGTTCCAGAGCCACGTCGTTTGGTTGAAGAAACTCCGATAATATTGAGACGATACCGCTTCGCTTCCTCAACCAGTTCTAGCTCTTTTCCTGTGAGGGTGAGGATATTCCAATTGCCCAACAGCAGTTGGTGATGGTTGACCCGTGAGTGTGCGACATTATCTCGAGTACGAATACTCTGCGCTGCCTCCATTCGCCTCTCCAAACGTGTAGCGGGCATTTTGGTGGAGCTGCCACTAGGGCTGGCTGGTGGAGATTGTCGCTTATTTTTCGAACGAGCCCCTCTGCCTAAGACTCGAACGCCATAGGGGTTTCGCTGAATGACAACCTGGGAGTCCCTAGGCGCTCCCCTGCTGGACGAGGTTCCACTTGTGAAGGTGGCCCCATTAACGTCGTTCACGTAATTTTCATTATTTGTGCTCATCATGATTTGTTTTGCAGTTTAATCTAACTGCGGAGAGGTTTTATATCAGAGTTGTCCTTCTCCTAGGTTATATGCTTACCACAGCTGATGGGCATAACCAACCCAGGTTTTAAGTTTTCCAACTATTTTGATTTCAACTATACTTCGTCTCGCTTCTACCATCAGACCTATCTGGCATGGGTAACCCTATCAGGAGAATTGAATCTCCAGCCAGTACAGCTCTGCAGGTCATTGAGGCACATAGACTTTTCCACCTCGTTACGGTGATAGTTCATGGAAAAGCTATGCATTGCAGGTCTAATTGCTGAGCTATGTTATTCTATGCCTACTGTGCCATAATAAGCCAACTATATGTCATACTATGCCTACTAAGCTACGGTACCCACTTTGGCCTACTATGCCTGTTGTGCCATAATAAGCCTACTGTATGCCATACTATGCCTACCAGGGTGCCATGTTATGCCTACAACGTCATACTAAAGCTGCTGCACCTACTGTGGCACACTCTGCTTACTAATACTATGCCTATTTTTCATAAGCCTCCTGTATGTCATGATCTGCCTACTAAGGTGTAATGCTATCCCTACTATAATATACTACGCTGCAGTGCCTACAGTGGGATACTGTGCAATAATAAGCCATCTATGCCTACTGTGCCATAGTAAGCTACAGTGCCTACTGTGACATGCTATGCTTACTAGGATGCTATAACAAGTCTACTTCATGTTACACTATGCCTACAATGCCATACTAAGCCTATTATGACATAGTACTCCTACTTACCTATGGTGCCAAAAGCCCACTACAGTATATTGTTGTGGTAGCGCATATTTATCCTCCAGTCACCAGACAGCATCAGACGCTAACTTATTGGACGATCCGCACATTTTTTATTGCAGTGACTACTTCGTGATTGGAGAAATCCGCGTCTGCTTGAGGAGTTTCCGATGATCCAACGTTCCTGTAGATTTCTTCAAATTCTTGCCCACCGAATTTGCTGCTTGTTCGAAGCCACCAACCAGAGATAATTATCGTAAAACGTCTTATCCAAGGACGCAACGGCGTGACCAGGGTGCGGGTTGAACCCAGATCATTCAATTAAGGTCGTCGTAAACAATTTGCCTTTACCCATTTGGCCAAGCTACCAACTATACTACACTTGAATGCTATAGGCCTCCTATGTCTACAATGTCATACTACGCCTACTATGACATACTAAGCTGTAGCGCCCACTGTTGGATACTATGCCTACTGTGCCGTAATAAGCCAACTATATGTCGTATTCTGATGTTGTACTATGCCTACACAGCTACAATGCCCACTGTGGCATACTATACCTACTGTGCCATAATCAGCATACTATGTCTATTGTGCCATAATTAGCCTACAATATAGCATAACTATACCCATTGTACCATAATAAGCCTATGATACCTACAATGTCATACTAGCCTGTAGCGCCTACTATGGTTTTTAATACTATGCGTACTGTTCCATAACAAGCCCCCTATATGCCATACTCTGCCTAATAAGGTGCCCTGCTATCCCAACTAACAGAGGTGGAGTCGAGGACACAAGGCTCAAGGCCAAGGACACAAAAAAAATCCGAGGCCAAGGCAAAGGACAGCCTTTCCGAGGACAGACCCTCTCGAGGCCAAGGACAGGAATGCTCGAGGCCAAGGCCAAGGACTTCAAAATGTGTCCTCGAGGACTCCACCTCTGCCAACTAGGTATACTAACCTCCAGTGCCTACTGTGCCATATTAAGCCAACTATGCCACAGAGCCTACTGTGACATGCTATGCCTACTAGGGTGCTATAATAAGCCTACTTCATGTCATACTATGCCTAAAATGCCATACTAAGCCTCCTATGACATACTACGCCTACTGTGGTATACTATGCCTAATGTGCCAGAAGGCTACTACTGTATATGCCGCACTATACTCGCATGCTATACTACGTCTACCATGCCACACTACGTCTACTATGACATACTAAGCTGCAGTGCCCACTGTGCCATAATAAGCCAACCATATGCCATACTATGCCTACAAAGCTACAGCGCGCATTGAGGCATACTATGCTTACTGTGCCATAATCAGCATACTATGTCTATTGTGCCATAATTAGCCTACAATATAGCATAACTATACCTATTGTACCATAATAAGCCTACAATATCTACAATGTCATACTAGCCTGTAGCGCCTACTATGGTTTTTAATACTATGCGTACTGTTCCATAACAAGCCCCCTATATGCCATACTCTGCCTCCTAAGGTGCCCTGCTATACCTACTATGATATGCTAACCTCCAGTGCCATATACAGCCAACTATGCCACAGAGCCTACTGTGACATGCTATGCCTACTAGGGTGCTATAATAAGCCTACTTCATGTCATACTATGCCTAAAATGCCATACTAAGCCTCCTATGACATACTACGCCTACTGTGGTATGCTATGCCTAATGTGCCACAAGGCTACTACTATACATGCCATACTATACCGCATGCTGTACTATGTCTACAATGCCATACTACGTCTACTATGACATACTAAGCTGCAGTGCCTACTGTGCCATAATAAGCCAACCATATGCCATACTATGCCTACAAAGCTACAATGCTCACTGTGGCATACTATGCCATAATCAGCATACTATGTCTATTTTGCCAAAATTAGCCTACAATATGGCATATTTTACCTATTGTGCCATAATAAGCCTACTATATACCATTCTATGCCTACAATGTCATACTAGCCTGTAGCGCATACGTGGCATATTATCCTTACTAATACTATGCTCACTGTTCCATAACAAGTCGATTATATGCCATACTCTGCCAAACTAGGGTGTCATGTGATCCCTACTGTGACATACTAACCTCCAGTGCCTACTGGTCTATATTAAGCCAACTATGCCATACGCCTAGTGTGACACTATACTATGCCTACTGTGCAATAACAAGCCTACTATATGGGTGTCACGCTACGCGTACAGGCGTGTCATGCTAAACCTATTAGAGTGTCATGCTAAACCTATTAGAGTGTCATGCTATGCCTACAAGGATGTCGCGCTAAACCTATTAGGGTATCACGCTATGCTTACACTGCTGTGCTAAGCTGCGGCACCCACTGTGGCATGCTATATGCCATACTAAGTCTACACTGCCATACTATGCCTATCGTGCCATACTAAGCCTACTACTTGCTATACCATAAACAAAACCATAATTATTCACCTATACAGGAAAAACAAATCCACTCTGGAAACCAGCCTTGCAATTCATAGACTGGAGTCGCGGGGAAGTTGGATTTTGCACTTTTTAGCAGAAACTAGAGTGCCATTGTCTAAATATCGGATTGGAGTGCTATCCTAACGTTAACATTGATCCATCAATGTTCTTAGCCAACCGCTAATATTTTCAATCAATTTTTCCACCCAATGCCAACATGCAATAATCAACCTTCTTATACCAATGCTTAAATTCATTAATTAATTTTCCTAGTCAACTTCTAACATTTTTATAATCAATTTTCCTAGTCAAGTGTTAACAATTGTCAATCAATTTTCCAAGCCTAATGCTAGCGTTCATCAATTAATTTTCCAGTTAAGAGCTAATAGTTGTCAATCAAATTTCCTAGCCTAATTCTAATATTTAACATCAATTTACTCAGTCTAATGCCAACAGCCAATAATCTACCTTTTATGCCAATGCTTACAATTAATTTGTCTTGTCTAATGCTGACATTTATCAGTTAATTTTCCTACACCACAGCTAACTTTATCACTCAATTTTCCTAGTCTAATAATGGTAATATTAATCAGTTTTCCTACTCTAATGTAATATTATCAATCAATTTTCCAAGCTTAATGCTTACATTTATCAATGAATTTTCTAGTCTAATACTAACATTCATCAATCAATTATATCCTAGTTTAATGCTAACCTTTATCCGTCAATTTTCCTAGACTAGCATAATGCTACGGTAACATTTATCAATCAATTTTCCTAGTCTACTGCTAACATTTATCTAATACTTTTCCAAGTCTAATTCCAACATCCCATAATTAATCTTCCTATACCAATGCTTACATTCATCAATCAATTTTCCTAGTCTAATGCTAACCTCTATCTATCAATTTCCTAGCCTAATATCCATTCAGTTTGCTAGCCTAATATCCATCAGTTTTTCTAGCCTAATGCTGACATTTATCAATCATTTTCCTAGTCTGATTTGATTTCATTTTATTCAAAAATGTGAAGATGTAAATATAAGCGTATACTGTTGCAGCCAGACTAATGCGTGCTAATGCTACGTGCAACTTGACTACACTTACGTTAACACAGGACGTAGCTTACATTTTAATTATGGTATTTCGTAATAACGTAGCTTTCATTTTAATTTAACACAGGACGTAGCTTACATTTTAATTTCGTAATTATGGTATTTCGTAAGTACACAAACGACAATGAAAATAACACACACAAAGTTATTAGTGAAATCCCAAAGCACGATCGAATTACTTTGAGCCAGGCCCGGCGCCAAGGGGGGCATTCCGGGGCCGTGCCCCCAAATGACTACTTGTGCCCCCCCGAACGAGGACTGTGCCCCAAAGAAATTAACAGCTCGATGCTACTGGAGTGCAAATCGAGGCCTAAGATTCCCAAATTGGTAGCAATCAACTCTACAAATTGTTTCAAAAATATGTTCTTTAATAATAGAAGACTTTCTAAGTTCTTTAATAGAAGACCCTTGATGTCACTTTCCAGATAACGTGTTCGAGCACTTTTTTTTCTCAGACTGGGTGTATAAAACGAGGGGGACATTAGTCTTTTGGCCCCACCGCAAAGCATAATATACGGTCCAAGTTCTTTAGGTTGCATTTTCAGGCGTAAAAGCAACTGAAGAGCGAAAAAAATTTTTTCACATTGCGTGGTAAAATTTCAGCCGAAAAACTGGTGAGATCGATTAAGACAAAAAGTTATTGGCGCTTTAGTTCCCAAACCAGGAGAAAATAGTAAAGAATCGAATCAGAAGCGCGCGTTTTCGCGAGCTCAGAATCAGCCTAGGACCCGTTTTCCAAATAGAGAGAGAGCTCTGAAGTTGTCAGATGCATCTCGAAGTTTGTCTCCTACTTTTTCTGAACCAAAATTCAACAAATAATGTGGTCTGGTAGCGGGCCAAATTAAACTCTGTGTGTAAATTAACATACAAATCAATGCGTTGGTAAAGTTTATCAGTTGTGTCATCGTTTTGAGAAAATTGCAAGCTACTGAAACTTCAAATAGAACAAGAGCAATCATTTTATATGAAAGCAAGTAGTAAGTACTAATGCTACTTCACAGTCGGTTTCTGACACTTTCTTCTTACTCGTACAGAATGCACATACACACTAGACAGTTAATTTTGATGCAGGTGTTCTTCGTTATTGTCAAGAGATACTGTTTAAAACAGTGCCGTCGCTATGGGAAGGCCGTGCTTCCCCTAACGACAGCTTGTGCCCCCCCATTTTGGTTTACTCAGAATACGTTTTCGGAACATCACGTAACGACAAGACTACAGGCAACAATGGAAAAAGGAATAATAACGTTCACACTAACTCTCGCTCGAAGTTTTCTCCATTCTTTGCAAAATTGCTGGCCACCTTCTGCTGTACATAAATGTGAGGCAATAATCTGTCTTATTTACCCGCCTTTACGGATGTATCGCGGAATAGGGGTGTAAGCCTATAGTATCGTTATCGGTGCATTGTTAATGATTACATCCTGAAACAATACGTGAAAACATTTTTTAAAAGACTAATTGTTTTAGCTTTTTTAGTGAACACTCAAATTTTCTTTTAGGTTGCAGTCAGTTGCGCAACCAGGGGAAGGGGACTAAGGGGGCTTCCGCCCCCTTTAGCCAAGTTACTTAGAAAATTTTACCACAAAACACAAGCATTTAAACATGTTTTGGACTTGATCTTAAGTAAAAGAAAGGCTGAAGGGGTTAAGCAATTTAATTATTTTAATGAATTCTAATTTTAGCAATTTATTGCAATTATTCATATGGGTCCAAAAACGTAAAAAAAGTGATTGAAATGGGGTTAAAATTGCTTTTTTTTTCCGCAAAATCACGAAAATTGATCAGCGGCTGGGGGCTTTGCCGCCAGACCCCCTCTGTGGTACGCTTGAGTTGCATCAGTTTGTTCAGCACGAGGCCTAAATTATACAATTTTGGTGGAAAACATTTTTTTTTGGATTTAAGCCCCCTTCCTCTTAGCAACATCCTGGTTGCGCTTGTGATCGCATTTACTGCTACAGACGGACTTTTCAAGCGATTACCGTATTTGACGGCATATAGGACGCACGGGCATGTAAGACGCACTCCATTTTAGCACGTCAGCTTCAGGAGAAAAAGTTTTTAGTGTATTTAAGCATATATTGTTGAAAATAGTCTAGCAGAACATACTAAAGCAGAAGCATAGCTGCATAAGAGCAATTTAGGTTTCATTTTAACTAATTCTAATTTATTTTTAGTTGTTTTCATTTTGCTTTCGGTAAATTGCTTTTATTTTTACTAATTCATTTTTAAAACACCGGTAATAATACAATAATACTAGCAATAATATAAGGAAGCACGCATGAAGTTTAGGGTAGGTGGAAGTTCTACGCGTAAGCTGGGTTAGTGAGCGTCGCAGAGAAGATTAGCCTGGACCTAGTGGAGTTCTCGAACTTTACCTACGTCATGTAAGACGCAGGGCTATTTTTTGAGCCAAAATTTTGAAAGAAAAGTGCGTCCTACATGTCGTCAAATACGGTAAATGGGCTGCATACAAAACGAGCCAAGAAACGCTGCTCGCCTTATGTGTGTCTTTTTTTCAGACATGAATACGAAATTTTTAAAATAGCGCATAATTTGTAGCAGTAAAATATCAGTTTTTATGTGCAAAAGTTCTGTCTTTTTTGGTGCCCCCGCCACTTAGTTTGCTCTGGCGACGGCACTGGTTTGAAATCGGGTTTGTTGAAGAAATGAGAACTAATTGTGGTAATAAAGAGGTGCCCCAAACTTTTTTCCACAATTCCGAATTCCTCTTATTTTCAAAAATACGTTTTCATCCGTTTGACTAGTACCATTGGTGGGCAAGTTAATGCAAAACGTTTGCTTCGTTAACCACTAGTCCGTTAAAAAACTTCACACCTCCGTTAACATTAATCCGTTATTTTCAGCTGTAATTAACGGAAGTAATACCAGAGGTGGAGTCCTCGAGGACGTCCTTGGCCTCAAGGACACATTTTCAAGTCCTTGGCCTGGAAGCCTCAAGTCTTCGAAAATTGCCCTGTCCTCGGCTCGAGGACAGCACTATTTTTTGAATGGTTAAAATTTTGTGGATCGGCTGAAAAATGCTTTTCTAGACCGTTTTTTTTTTTGAGATCGACTGAAAAAAAATTTTTAAGATTTTTTTCTTCGGAAAACACTTGCATTTGTGTCCTTGGTCTTTGGCTTTGGTCTCGAGCATTCCTGTCCTTGGCCTTGGCCTCGGATTTTTTGTGTCCTTGGCCTTGAGCCTTGTGTCCTCGACTCCACCTCTGGTTAATACAGTCCGTTAATTCGTTAATATTTTGCGTGCAATTTACATTTCTTTTTATTTACTCGCTTCTAGAACACGTATTGACGCTGTTGAGCTGATTGTAAGGAGATATTTATTGCTATGGTGGTCTTTTTGTGTTCTGGAACATTTTACAGTCAAATCTAATTTCAAGATAAAAATAAGTTCAAATGCACTAACGAAGCTGCGATTGGAACACCTTTGGAAATTGCGAACAGCGATAATTAATGGACCGATGAGGCTGCAGCTTATTAGTTGCCACAAAAAATAGCTCTTTTCTTCGATAAAACTCGTGCTAATACGCACTAAGTGATACCAGTGCAAACTGGTTTGTACCGTACGGTGAATGAATAATGGTGCTAAATGTTAACATAAAACTTTTTAACGGATTAACAAGTTAATGAAAAAGTTAGCTTCGTTATTAACGAATAAACGATTAACGGGCTTGTGCCCACCTATGACTGATACTATTGGCAACCCTGCTTTTCGCAATTTTGTAAAATCACAAAAGGCGTACTGTACTGTAGATCAGTGCTGATAGCCTAGGATTAAAGGTTCCAGTGACAATAGCCAAGTTTTCAGATTTGGTGATAACTGTAGGCTACTCACTGCTGCAAGTTAATAATCTCGTTTCTCACTTTGCAAGAGTTTTTGCAAAAATATGCCTTGTGCAATGTCACAAAATTGCGAATGCAGGGTTGACAATCCTACGGAGTCAAACGAATTATATCGTATTTTCGCAAATATAGGAAATTGTGGAAAAACGTTTGGAGCACCTCTTTGTTGCCTCAAATAGTTCTCATTTCTTCAATAAAACCGATTTCGAGCAGTGTCTCTTTAACCCTATTCGGCCCAGGGGGATCGATCAGCTCCCCCCCTTTCTTTATTTCAAAAGTTTGTTATGAAGCAATCAAGCCACAGTATTGAAATTTCTTGACTTTTCCTAAAATTTACTGTTTCAACTTTCATTTGTAAAATTATTGTTGTATGAAAACTAGATTCGGAGTTATTGAACGTTTCTCAAGGTCGAACCGGCGTGAAAAATTAATTTAATCCTGTTAGTCCCAATTGTTCTGTCGTGATTAATAATTTCAAGCATTTTCGTACACTGATAACGCAAATAAGAATGTAATTCCAGTGACCTCTTGAGCGGCTTTTAGTCTATAAGCTGAAAGTTGTAACGTGTCGTTTCGTTCCACCTCTCGGGGGGCTACTTTTTAAAAATAGATTTGAGAAATATACAGTCACACCAACTTCCAACAAAAAGTTCTCCACTCGAAACCCCGCAGTATTTTTGTAATGTCATCTTGAATATGGCAAAGCGGATGAATATATTAACGGAAAATTACTGCGCCGACGTGCACTAGACCGTGACGCATCCAATCGGAACGCGCCTTTAATGCGCGACTTTGGGGATTTCCCTCTTCAGCTGTTTTCGTCAACCATAAGTTTCTTCCAGAACCAGCACAGTACGTAGCAGCGGAGTTTGAGAATGAAATAACCAGAAGTGTAATCGGGCAAACAAGATTGAAAGTGAACGCACATACAACGCTTATCTGATTGCAAAATGTACTAGAATGCTCTGATATGAATTCCAGCATTGTTTCAGTGTGAAGTTATGGTATTAACTCTAGGCTATATCGGTACCATTTAATTAACTCTTGTAATTACTGGTGCAAGGTAAAAAAAAGTTAGTACCGTACCGATAGTTGTGGCTGGCTGACGAAATTAACTCTACCAGAAGATTTCAAAGGTCATTTCACCGCATATTTTAAGGCAAGAATGTTCCTACTATTAAAGGCAGTGTTACGCTCAAATACGATTTGATGGATGCAGTACGTATTCCGCCTTTAGGGTTTTCCCCATCTCTGCTAGATGTTGCTCAGCTCGCTCTGAAATCATTGTCGCGCAACTGTTTGTACTGTTACGTCATACTGGTTAGTTGGCCGCTCTTGCTGCATACTGTCGCGTATTCTTTCGCAGTAGTACAGCGCAGAGTGCAGACACGTTATTTTAGTGTATTGATTTGCTAGCCTGTTGTTAGAGCATTTTCTGTGAAGTCTTAGTTTGGGATTTAGCCTGTTTGTAGCGGGTGTATTTGTTAGGTAGGCTACCGTTTCTTTTGCTGATACCTGTTCCTGTGATTCAGTTTTTAGCGTGTCTGAACCCGCCCTTAAGATTTGAGATTGAGTTAGTGCAGTTAGGGGCTGTTCATAAAAGACGTCTGCACAAAATTGCAAAAAATTGACCCCCCTCCCCCCATGTCCGCAAAATGTCCGCAATGACTAAACCCCCCCTCCCCCTTGTCCATGCGGACACAAAAATGCGTTAATTAGACACTGACACACACAAAGTTTTAATACAAAGTTTAATCATATAATAAGTTTAATTACAAAGTTTAATTATATACTAAGTTTTAATTCAAAGTTTACACAGAGCAAGCACAGCGCAAGGTGACGTAAAACGTACAGTCATGTGATTTGTTTTGTGTGCGCTTCGCGCCCTTAAATCACATGACTGTACGTTTTATGCGTGGTTCACACCGGCCCGGAAAACCGAAAACGGAATAAAACAATCTGCAATTTTCCGTCGCGGAAAAAGTTGAAATATGGACGTCCGCATTCCAGAAACCCCCCCTCCCCCCTTGTCCGCAAATGTCCGCAAATCTATTACCCCCCTCCCCCCCTGAGTGCGGACGTCTTTTATGAACAGCCCCTTAGTATTTGAGGACATGCGTTGTAGTTTATTGATGGTATTGCACGGTAAGTGTGTTTCGTTTGTTATGACTGAACCTTATTACTGGTTTCCTGCTAAGTTATCCATCTAAGCACGTTAGACCAGCTGTATGCGGTCACTGGCTCAGTGCCTATTAACTAGCCTATGGCAGTTGTGATTAGCCTACCGGCTCAATGTTACTTACGAGCTATTTGGATATATTTTTTACTGCAAAGTACTATGCGTTACCGATTAAGTTTTACTTTGTGATGTAGCCTACAGGCTACGGTTCTTTGATTTACTTGCCCATAGTTGGTGGCCGCTAATATTTATTCGTTATATGGTAGAGGGGCTTACATGCTGCCCCTTAGTCTTGGCAGTCGTCTGTGTTTACTGAATTTCAAGATATCTTCTGATTTAGCTGTCACGTTCTTCGTTGGGTCGTTGTCCAGTGTTGGTTATAATTTCTGCACTACCGTGGTTAGCATAGGTGGGCAAGTTAATGCAAAACGTTAGCTTCGTTAACCACTAGTCCGTTAACAAACTTCACACCTCCGCTAACGTTAATCCGTTATTTTCAGCTTTAATTAACGAAAGTTAATAAAGTCCGTTTATCCGTTAAAATTTTGCATGTAATTTGCATTTCGTTTTATTCACTCGCTTCTAGAACTCATATTGACGCTGTTGAGCTGATTGTAAGGAAATATTTATTGCTTTGGTGGTCTTTTTGTGCTTTGAAAGTTACATTTTACAGTCTAATCTAATTTCAAGATAAAAACAAGTTCAAATGCACAACGAAGCTGTAAGATATTAACGATAAAAACCTTAACGGAAGTTAACAGAACTTAACGGAAGTTAATTTAGTCCGTTAACAGCACTTAACGGAAGTTAATTTAGTCCGTTAACATGAAAAAACTTTTTAACGGATTAACGAGTTAGTGAAAAAGTTAGCTTCGTTATTAACGATTAACGGACTTGTGCCCACCTATGGTGGTTAGTCTGTTTAGCTTTCCCGTAGTGCCGTTGGTAACTACCACTAGCTCTTTGGTACCTGTGCTACCTACAGTAGTAGGTGGGTTATATGCTTGTGTTTCGCATTATTGTTGCAAGCCGGTTATGGTGTAGTTATCTTGCACTTTCTGTTTATAAGGAAACGCTAAAGTTACCTATAGCGTATCTGCAGTTAGTTAGGCTTAATCTAGGTGTTTTAGGTTAGGGTTCAATGCTGTGGTTAACTGATGTGTTGCATGTTGGATCAATAGAATTCGTTGTTCAAGTCAAGAATTTTTGGTACATCTCACGTCAGGCGCTGATAGGGCAGCTATTACTTGTTCTACTAGGATCGACGTGGACAGCAACCAGCTGTCATTCTACGTTTGGAGAACGCTTGCTTCACGTCACGTGTCCGTTAGGTTTTCTGAACGTACCAGGCAGCTTGGCTAATAAACAGCGAAATTTGAATTTAATCTATTGCAACTCGAGTATAACGGTAGTCCATGTACAATTTAAGTTTTCTGAAGAAGATTCAAATAAAGCTGCCATTGTACCTGGTGCTAGTGGACAGCAATTACGATGTATCGACAAGTCTGTAGCTGACCAATTTAATGGAAAGAAGGTCATTAAACATCAACAGTTCTGTTTCAGCAACTGCAAAGGTATCATCATCATCATATTTATTTATTTACCAAGTGACGTCATATCACAAGAAAAAACTGCAACTTCCTCTAGGTCTACCACCAAAACATCGAAATATGCAATTCCTTTAAAACCAACACACAAACTTGCAGAGTCAAAGCGATATTTAGTCACTTGGTGAGGAGACAGCGAAGGACCGAAAGGTCATCTAAGTCTACTGCCACCTCACCAAGTTAAGGTTAAAAAACAGCTTCTAGATTTTCTCAGTCTGCTACTTTCTATGATAAAAAATTTTACGCAAAATTAAAACAAAGTGTTGCAAGGATATGTGCACTTTGTACAGTGTATACACAAAACTCACAGTCAACATGTAAAGAAAATGCAAGGCAACATTAGAATTGTTCTAACTCTAAGCATACAAAACAAAAATACTGTAACTACAGATTGGATAGAAAATAAAATCAATACAGTTCACAATGCTTATTTATGTTTTATAGAATATAAAGTGGACAATTGGAGGGAAAAAAACCTCCTTGCTTTGTTTTGTATTGTTTGCCATTATGTCATTAGTACTGATACAATTTCCAATACCAGTGTATATCAACCTCAGTCAGTTGATTCTATTTGAATAAGTCTGCTATGTAACTTCTGAATTATATAAATATATTGATACGATCTTATTTGAATAAGATCGTATCAATAAGTGGTAGGCCTAGTGCTAGGCCTAGAAATAGTTGGTGGTAGAATCTTTTTAACTTTTGGTTCAAGCCTTCCCACTCTTTGGTCAAATCCAACTTTTTCTTGAAGATTTTATTGCAGTGAAGCCAGATGGTGTTCAGCAGGGTTTAGTTGGCAAAATAATTTTCCGTTTTTGAGGAGAAAGGTTTTAGGCTTTGTGCCATGAAATTGACAACTGCCAGTAAAGATTTGCTAGAAATGCACTTTGCAGATCTCAGTTCAAAACCATTTTTCCCAATACTTGTTGAATTTATGTTGTCCGGGCCAGTTGTGGCAATGGTTTGGGAAGGAAAAGG
This sequence comes from Trididemnum nubilum, assembly GCA_963965965.1. Lineage (NCBI taxonomy): Eukaryota > Metazoa > Chordata > Ascidiacea > Aplousobranchia > Didemnidae > Trididemnum > Trididemnum nubilum. The sequence continues at coordinate 37,613,459 of OZ014483.1, read as the reverse complement.
AGCAGTTAAAACTGATGCTAAAATGCTTGGAGAGACTAACCCTGCTGATTCTCTTCCTGGAACATTTCGAGGAGATTATTGTATTGACATTGGGAGAAACATATGTGATGGATCTGGCTCTGTGGAAACAGCAGAGAAAGAAATAGCTTTATGGTTTAAAGAAGGTGAACTTTACAATTATTGCTGTGCTAACAACTCTTGGGTGTATGAATAAGAAGGCTATTTCAACCTGGCATTCAGCACTCTTTTGATGTTTTGTGCCTACATAGCAGGATCTGACATTTGTAGTTTTTGTGTTTTTGTGTACGTAGTAGGATCTGACTTTTTTTTTTTTCTGTAGGCTACCTTTCTGTATAAATTTATAATTACCAGTATATTGAAAGATACTTTTCACCTGTTTTTATTTTAAATTCAAAACAACTTTTTCTGCATATTTTGTGGCTGATTCTAAATTTGCAATTTTGTCTAACTAGTGTAGAATCTTTCATTGGTTTGACTGCTTGATAATGCCAGTTAAATGTCCATGTGAAATATGTTTAAGACCTTGTAAAAGGAACCAGCGTGCTATTCAGTGTGATATGTGTGATAGATGGATTCACCTCAGATGCACAGTCATTAGTCCCCTTAAATTTCACACTCTTTGTTCTTCTGCTGAACCATGCCTCTGCCAAAATTGTTACAGTGAATTGTTTCCTTTTCATAGCATAGATGATAAGCAATTGTTAAATGAAATGAGAAATGATGACAAACTAAACTTTGATATTAATCACACAAATAATTCGTTTTTCCCAGCTAAATGCTTACAGGCAGACAACAAGATAAAAAGCTTACTAAATGATTTAAATTCTGGTTTGGTTGACACAAAATACTGCTCACAGGCCGAAGCCAATATTATTAACAAAAAGTGTAAATTTTCCTTGCTTTGCGTGAATTTAAGAAGCTTAAATCCAAATTTTGATAAATTGAATGAACTTTTAACAAATTATGATATCTCACCTGACATTATTGCTGTAAGTGAAACCAAACTTAAATTGTTACAGGTATACAGTGCAAAGTTAAGTGGGTACCATTTTCACCACAAAGGCACAACTACAAGATGGGGAGGAGTAGGATTGTTTATTAAGGAGTCTTTATCAATTTCAATTTGCAAGGAGTTTGATTTAAACATTCCTAACTGTGAAGATATGTGGATTCAACTAGATTTAGGGAATAACAAAAAATGTATAGTGGGAGTAATTTACAGACACCCTAAACAGAAATTATCTGAGTTTTGCAAGAGTTTTGAATCAACCATTGAAAAATTGAATAGTAGAAAATTGATGTATTATATTGGAGGAGACTTCAACGCAGATTTGTTGAAAAGTAACTCTGATATCAATCTTAAAGATTTCATGAATTTAACATATAGCTTAGGCTGCATTCCCTTAATTACACACCCGACAAGAATAACCACTACAAGCTCAACTCTTTTAGATCATGTTTATACAAACAATGTAGTGGATGAACACAAAAGTTTTATTCTGGTGGAAGATGTAAGTGATCACCTACCAGTAATGGTGTGTTCTAATTTAAGCCTGCCTAAGCGTGAAAAATCAACTGTCACCCTAATTCGTGATACAAAAAATTTTGAAGTAGAAAAATTTCTTGACAAATTAACTGAAGGAATGGATCTATTAGGTGATATCAAAGAGGAATGCATTGACAACTACACTGAAAAGTTTATTGACATTTTTCATAAGACATTAAACATACATGCACCATTAAGATAACAAAGCAGAAAGGAAACAAAACTAAAAAACAAACCATGGTTATCCAAAGGAATCCTTATATCAATCCAGCAAAAAAATTTATTGTACAAAAGAGCCCTTAAATTAAATGATAGTAATACATGGACACAATACAAAGTCTATAGAAATAAACTGACTCATATTAAGGAATATGCAAAACGACTTTACATTAAAAATTTAGTGAATGATAATAAGCATGACACCTCGTCGCTTTGGAAAATTATAAATAAAATTATTCACTTGAAAAATATGAAGAAAAATAACATTCCTAATAAAATGTATGCTTCCAAAAGTGAAAGTGCACAAGGTTTACAGGCCATCAGTAACTTGTTCAATAAATATTTCATAGAGATAGGAGTCAACCTTGCATCTACAATCGAAACATCAGCTATAATTGATGGCAAATTTAATGCCACATCTTTGATTCAGAGTAGTTGCAATTCGTTTTTTCTAGAACCAATAGTTGAAGAAGAAGTAGTAAATTACATCAGAGCTATGAATCCATCAAAAAGTACAGGAAGACATGGAATTCCTGCAAAGTATATAAAAATGTCAGGCTCTGTTATAGCTCCAGTTCTAACTAACATTTTTAATGCATGCATATCTACAGGATATTTTCCAAAAGTGTTAAAAACCGCTGAAGTTGTTCCAATTTTCAAAAAAGGCGAAAGAGAGTTATGCAGTAATTATCGCCCTATTTCTATTTTAAATCCTTTTGCCAAACTACTTGAAATGTGTCTGCTTGATCAACTAAACAATTATTTTGTGAGCAATAATTTGATTAGTCCAAACCAGTATGGTTTCAAGAAAAATTGCTCAACAAATGAAGCTGTTTTAGATATTTACAATAAGCTACTTGACAATATGGATAAAAAGCTCATTACATGTTCTATTTTCTTAGATTTAAGAAAAGCATATGATACCATCAATCACACGATACTGATCAAGAAACTAGAAAAGTATGGAATTAGAGGATTACCATTACAGTTACTAGCAAGTTACCTGACGGACTGTCAACAGTATACAATTGTAAATAAATATAAATCAAAGTCAGGAGATGTTGTTTGCGGTATTCCTCAGGGATCAACTATAGGTCCATTGTTATTTAATATTTATATCAATGATCTTCCACTTGCCTCCAATTCCACAATTCATCTTTTTGCAGATGATACAAACCTTACTCTCTCCCATTCTAATGTTTCAACACTGCAACAAAATATTAATGATGAATTAGTCAATGTAAGCAATTGGTTCAAGTTGAATAAATTATCAATCAACTTTAATAAAACTGAGTTTATGGTAGTGACAACAAAACAAAATAAACCTGAACTCAAAGTACCAATAGATAATAATCCAATCAAGCAATCACATCACATAAAGTATCTGGGTGTTCTCATAGACGACAATCTAAACTGGAAACAACAAATCAAGGAACAATGTTCAAAGGTAGCAAGGAGATCTTGGGCCTTCAATCAATTAAAACACTTTGTAGATGAGCAAACCTTAAGATCTGTTTACCACTGCCTCATATACTCTCATCTACAATACTGCATAAGTAGTTGGGGGACTGCTTCAAAATCAACATTAGCACCTCTCTTTATTCTGCAAAAAAGAAGCATCAGATTGTTAACTGGAAGTGGATATCGTGAGCATACTAATCCTTTGTTCTATCGAGCTAAATGCTTAAAACTCAAGGATATTTACTCTCTGGAAACTGCAAAGCTAATGTACAAAATTCACAATAATGTATTATCTTTTGCAAATTCAGATAAGTTTAACCTAATAAAAAACTGCTATACACATAAGACAAGATTGAGCCAAAAACACAACTTCTTTCTTCCAAGAACTAGAACAAGATTAGGGCAAAAGTCTCTATCATTTGCAGGAATTAAAGTTTGGAATGAAATTCCTGGCAGTATAAAAGAAGTTTCATTCTACAGATTTAAAAAAGCTGTTAAAGCTCATTTTTTATCAACCTATGAAACCGATGAAAGCTAGAATAACAGCTTTCTATCAGCAATGCAGTAGTAATTATAGGAAACATAGTTGCATATTTATGCTTGAGTTCAACAATAACCTATTCTATTGCTTGAATGGCATGAGATGGTGCATTCATCTATCACACGTTTATACTATTCGTCATCTCTCATTTTGGTGTGGCCTTGAATTATAAGTAATTTTGCAGTAACTGACTGAGGTTGATATATACTGGTATTGGAAATTGTACCAGTACTAATGACATAATGGCAAACAATACAAAACAAAGCAAGGTGGTTTTTTTTCACTCCAATTGTCCACTTTATATTCTATAAAACATAAATAAGCATTGTGAACTGTATTGATTTTATTTTCTATCCAATCTGTAGTTACAGTATTTTTGTTTTGTATGCTTAGAGTTAGAACAATTCTAATGTTGCCTTGCATTTTCTTTACATGTTGACTATGAGTTTTGTGTATACACTGTACAAAGTTACATATCTTTGCAACACTTTGTTTTAATTTTGCGTAAAATTTTTTATCATAGAAAGTAGCAGACTGAGAAAATCTAGAAGCTGTTTTTTAACCTTAACTTGGTGAGGTGGCAGTAGACTTAGATGACCTTTCGGTCCTTCGCTGTCTCCTCACCAAGTGACTAAATATCGCTTTGACTCTGCAAGTTTGTGTGTTGGTTTTAAAGGAATTGCATATTTCGATGCTTTGGTGATAGACCTAGAGGAAGTTGCAGTTTTTTCTTGTGATATGACGTCACTTGGTAAATAAATAAATATGATGATGATGATGATGATGAGTTACTGCAAAATTACTAATAATTCAAGGGCACACCAAAATGAGAGATGACGTATTGTATAAATGTGTGATAGATGAATGCAACAATCTCATGCCATTCAAGCAATAGAATAGGTTATTGTTGAACTCAAGCATAAATATGCAACTATGTTTCCTGTAATTACTACTGCATTGGTAATAGAAAGCTGTTATTCTTGCTTTTATGGGTTTCATAGGTTGATAAAAAATGAGCTTTAACAGCTTTTTTAAATCTGTAGAATGAAACTTCTTTTATACTGCTAGGAATTTCATTCCAAACTTTAATTCCTGCGAATGATAGAGACTTTTGCCCTAATCTTGTTCTAGTTCTTGGAAGAAAGAAGTTGTGTTTTTGGCTCAATCTTGTCTTATGTATAGCAGTTTTTTATTAGGTTAAACTTATCTGAATTTGCAAAAGATAATACATTATTGTGAATTTTGTACATTAGCTTTGCAGTTTCCAGAGAGTAAATATCCTTGAGTTTTAAGCATTTAGCTCGATAGAACAAAGGATTAGTATGCTCACGATATCCACTTCCAGTTAACAATCTGATGCTTCTTTTTTGCAGAATAAAGAGAGGTGCTAATGTTGATTTTGAAGCAGTCCCCCAACTACTTATGCAGTATTGTAGATGAGAGTATATGAGGCAGTGGTAAACAGATCTTAAGGTTTGCTCATCTACAAAGTGTTTTAATTGATTGAAGGCCCAAGATCTCCTTGCTACCTTTGAACATTGTTCCTTGATTTGTTGTTTCCAGTTTAGATTGTCGTCTATGAGAACACCCAGATACTTTATGTGATGTGATTGCTTGATTGGATTATTATCTATTGGTACTTTGAGTTCAGGTTTATTTTGTTTTGTTGTCACTACCATAAACTCAGTTTTATTAAAGTTGATTGATAATTTATTCAACTTGAACCAATTGCTTACATTGACTAATTCATCATTAATATTTTGTTGCAGTGTTGAAACATTAGAATGGGAGAGAGTAAGGTTTGTATCATCTGCAAAAAGATGAATTGTGGAATTGGAGGCAAGTGGAAGATCATTGATATAAATATTAAATAACAATGGACCTATAGTTGATCCCTGAGGAATACCGCAAACAACATCTCCTGACTTTGATTTATATTTATTTACAATTGTATACTGTTGACAGTCCGTCAGGTAACTTGCTAGTAACTGTAATGGTAATCCTCTAATTCCATACTTTTCTAGTTTCTTGATCAGTATCGTGTGATTGATGGTATCATATGCTTTTCTTAAATCTAAGAAAATAGAACATGTAATGAGCTTTTTATCCATATTGTCAAGTAGCTTATTGTAAATATCTAAAACAGCTTCATTTGTTGAGCAATTTTTCTTGAAACCATACTGGTTTGGACTAATCAAATTATTGCTCGCAAAATAATTGTTTAGTTGATCAAGCAGACACATTTCAAGTAGTTTGGCAAAAGGATTTAAAATAGAAATAGGGCGATAATTACTGCATAACTCTCTTTCGCCTTTTTTGAAAATTGGAACAACTTCAGCGGTTTTTAACACTTTTGGAAAATATCCTGTAGATATGCATGCATTAAAAATGTTAGTTAGAACTGGAGCTATAAGAGAGCCTGACATTTTTATATACTTTGCAGCATAGGTGGGCAAGTTAATGCAAAACGTTTGCTTCGTTAACCGCTAGTCCGTTAACAAACTTCACACCTCTGTTAACATTAATCCGTTATTTTTAGCTTTAATTAACGGAAGTAAATAAAGTCCGTTATTTCGTTAACAATTTGTGCATAACTTACGTTTCTTATAATTCACTCGCTTCTAGAACACGTATTGACGCTGTTGAGCTGATTGTAAGGAAATATTTATTGAATTATTGCTTTGGTGGTTTTTTTGTGTTTCGGAAATTACATTTTACAGTCTAATCTTATTTCAAGATAAAATAAGTTCAAATAATGCACTAACGAAGCTGCGATCGGAAAACCTTCGGAAATTGTGAACAGCGATAATTAGACTTATGAGACTGCAGGTTATTATTTGCCACAAAAAAGAGGTCTTTTCTTCTCTCTCTTCTATAAAACTCGTGCTAATACGCACCAAGTTTTACCAGTGCAAACTGGTTTGTACCGGTACGATAAATAAATGATGCAGGATATTAATGATAAAAACCTTAACTGAAGTTAACAGAGCTTAACGGAAGTTAATTTAGTCCGTTAACATGAAAAAACTTTTTAACGGATTAACGAGTTAATGAAAAAGTTAGCTTCGTTATTAACGGATTAACGATTAACGGACTTGTGCCCACCTATGCTTTGCAGGAATTCCATGTCTTCCTGTACTTTTTGATGGATTAATAGGTAGGTAGCCAAATAAAAGTAACACGTGAACTAAAGGGCTAAAGTTCACATCAAATAGCGTTTTATGTTATTTGCCAAACACAGAATGTGGTACTTGTAAGTGTTAATACGTACCTGTATATAAACTGTAGGGCAGGCTACTGCACATAGCTAATGCTTATTAGTGGTGATATGAACACGTAAGTTACCACAGTATATTCAATGGTAGACACTTGATACTTTTAAAATTATTGCTGTGATAATTTTAATGAAGAGCTTTTTCATTGCTTTATGGGGGATCAAAGCAACTGATAAATTTTAAATGTGAAATCAAGTGGAATCTTTATTTATAGGCACTTGATACAATTTTCAAAAAGCACTTTTGGTACTTGTATAAAAAATTCCTGTATTTTTTTTGCAAAAGTATACTATAAAAACACATGTTTGATTGTAGCCCAATCTCCAAGAGGGGATCACTTGCCCTGCCAAAAAATTGCAAGGAACCCCCTACCAACATAACATTACCAGATTATCCCTTGACTACATCTCCATTATACCAACAACACAGTTTCATTTTACAGTATATATGCAAAACTTTTGATGAAGCTGGGTGCCATAGATAGTTAATATCCTTTGTGGTCCCACTTTTACATACCACTTCAAAGCATCTGTCTGTGTTAGTTGAGTGATGTGAAATTATGCAAATGTGTCAGGTTTCTCAAAATCAGGCAAGAATTTTCTCATTGTGCTTTGCATTCCTTTTGCAGAGCAATTTCTTGCTCTAGTGATTCTGTTTTTCTAGCTTAATTGAACCAGGGCTTGGATGTTTCGCTGAAGGGCATGTGTTTACCAGGTAACCATCAAACTATGCTGAAGGCTGCATTTGAACTTTAATTTAATTTTATACTCTAATATCATAATTAGTTTTGCTCTCTAGATCCAGTGATCAAGCTTCCAATTGCAATGGTGTTGAGAAACTTTACGCCATATTTCGTCAAAAGTGATAGAAAAGAAGTTCATTTCCCAACACTAAATCTTTCGAAAGGAAAAGATGAAGGAGTTAGATGATGAAATGAAATATCTATATCATTTATTTGTACATAAGTTATGGTTATGGTGTTTGAACTTGTCTTACTGTTACGTGGCAATTTGGAAAGTGTGTAAATACAGAAAACTATCAAATGCACTGGACACTACTTGAAGTATCGTACATAAACGCAGGACAATATTATCCTGTTTAAACATGCTGCAAATATGATGCAGCTTATAGCTGGCGCCAAACTTGCAATTTTTAAGCCCGCAATTTGGCAAACTTTCCTCCATTATTGGCAGGGATGTGAAACACGATGAGATGCTATTGTTTAAGTGCAGTTTTATAGTTACATTGGTGGCAATTTAGTGCAGGACTTTTGCATAAAACGATGATCTAAAGGACAATTTAGTGGCTAGCATAATGCAGTTTAGTAAATAAACTACGAATTAGGGAAATTCCCTGCATACGCACGCGTTTTAACAGTCGCGTCAGAGTGACGTAGGCAGTATTGCAATGACGAATCTATTTTTCAAGCGCTACAATTGGACGCGTTATCTGAACCGTAACCAACTTCTGCCTTGCGTCGCTCTGACGTCACTTGTTTTGTATTCATCCGCTTTGCACATTCAAGGTCGATTTTTAAAAATACTGCGGGGTTTCGAGTGGAGAACTTTTTTCTGAAAGTTGGTGAGACAGTATATGTTGCAAATATACTTTCAAAAAGTTGCCCCCCGAGAGGTAGAACGAACTATTTTTCTAGAGCCCGTAGAATTTTCAACTTACAGCCTAACTCAGGCACAAAAACCGCTCAAAAATGAAAAGCACTAAACCTGGTTTCACGATGAGAAAACTCGCTTACACATTAGGGTGGAGTAAAAAAAATTTTTTTTGGAAATTCAAAAAAGTGTAGTTTGGAAATCCTGGCAAATGGTCTAAAAATAGAAAAAAAAATCGACTTGAGCCAGTTGCCACCTACCATGGGCTGGCTACCTCCCCAAAAATTGGTCGCGGGGGTAAAATGGCCATAAAATCATGTTACTTGATAAGCGCTAGTCGTAGAGACCTGATTTATAGCTCAAAAGTTGCAGAATCATCATGTTTCTATGAGTGCTAAGAGGACTTTTTTGTCTATTTCAATCATAAAAAAAGTTACAGTCAAGAAACCGGTTTTTCATGCTAAAATTGCATCATAGAGAATTGTGATTCACTACTAGTTAACATGAACTCTTGCAATTCGTAACTTGCTAAGAAATTTGATTTTAGGGGTATGTCGTACAACATATTACTGTAGTAATGCGAAGTGCACAACAAAAGTGAGTGCGAGGATGGCAAACATAGATGTGTTATCAACAGTCAACACAACATAAACACATTTTACGAAAATTGCATTTTAGTGTCAAACTTTTTTAACAATTTGTGAGATCTAATTTTTTGGCGAATAAGTCCGTCTCTTCTTTCAAATCCAGTGACTTGTGCTGATGCTTCCGTTACCAATTTGACATGTCTTTCGACAGTTTGATTGTGGCATGGATGGTGTAAAATTAAGGGTTTCATTCGACAGTCTTCAATTTCAGAATCGGACAAATGTCTAATAGCTGGAGGTTGTTACTGACAAATTTCCAAATCAGCCAACTCATAGTATGTGTCTGCTTCCAAGTTTAGAGTAGGAAGGTGAAATAAACGAACTGAGGTGTCGTTCTTGCGAAGTTAAAGAACGTGATTCACGCCCTTGTCTCGAACAGCTTGATTGTCATCTCCTAACATTGCGATCAAAATGCTTTCTGGATGGCCAAAATATCCATTTCTTTGAACAACATTTTGAGGTACTTGTCGAAGATCTTGATTTGTCAGATTGTTAATTCTTTTGATCAAGTTGAAAAAAACTTTAGAACCATGTGTTAGTTGGTTGTATAACTTGATTTCAAACCAAGTGGGAAAATAAACAGTTAAACAAAAGTTAACTAAAATTTCCAAGTTCTGAGGTGGTTCATCAAGTGACACGTAATACCGCAAAATTCTACAACCCAAAGTCAACCATCTTGAATGCACCACTGGGCCAACTTCCAAATATTGTAGATCATCATCACAATTACCAGTTATAATTGCCAAACAGATTTTGTAAGCGTAGTATTGATCTGTACTCAGGTCATCAATGACATAAGGTGGAAGTTTTGGAAAAGAAGAAATAGGGACGAACACTTGCTTAAACTGAGTAACTGGCCAACTTGATACAGGACCCTGTATTTTTTTACCTATTGGTCCGGCAAATGTATCTGGACCACTTGTTGCCCCATCCAAAGCAGCAAACACATGTCGCAAGGGAAGTTCATTTGTGTGTAGTAAACACCCAACCCACTGAAGAGGTCTGTGTAATAATTCTTTTAAACTTCGAATGTATCCATTGTGTTTGCCGGTCATAGAAGCAGTACCGTCAGTGCCAACTATTGCAAGCTTGCCTTCCAATTCCGTACCACTGAAAGAATCAAACAACTTTTGGGCAATTGTTCTACCTTTGCCATCTTCAGGAGAAAAGTGAGTAAGGTAATAACTTCCTGGCTCACCAACTACTGTATAATGTTCTTCCAGTCGAACAGACCGATAATGCTTCTCATTTGGACCTTGTGCAACAATTTGGGTTGCATCTTTGCGGCCATCCAAATACACTGCGTTCACCAATCCAAAGTTTTGTTGCTCTTTGCTCCGGATTTCGTTTCGGCATCTTTCACGCTCTCTTCGTAGTTTACTACGATCAATGATGCGTGTTTTATCATCTTCAGTAACTAAACCAACATCCACTAGGACACTGTTAGCAACTGCAGCAGCTGCTCTATCCGATAGCTGGTAGCGTTCACAAATTCTGGCAAGGTTTGGCCATTTTTTGCGATTTTGAATGGATGGATTTGGCATTTCCGCTAAGAACTGAGAAACTGCAGATGATTGTGATGTGTCTGTGCTTGTTGATGCCAAAGATTCGGACTCCGAGACATAATCCGGAGTTGACAGAGCAATAATTTCATTTTGGCATTGTGAACTTGGGGCATTGACATGCGATTCTGAACGTCGTATAAAGTTTTGGTCAGATGAGGTCAAAGGCAAAGCTACATCTAAACATTTTCCAATACGCCGACTCTTTTAATCTTCATAAAATACAAAATCTTCATCAGTCATTCGCAACTTGTGGTCTTTTTCCAAACGTCTTCGTTGTTCATTGTCATTGCAAAACACGTCGAACAACTTATCTATATCTGACAAGAACTCCGCTTCTTTTTTCAAAACAGATGCTCCACGTTTTTTCTTGGGATACCGATCAAGTTTGCTGAAAGCTACCACCAGTGCTTGTACTTTTTTAGATATAGTTAAGTAATGTAATGGATAAACATTACACCACACCCATCTGTCATGTATTTCTTTAGCAACATCATTTGCAACGTCCACAGTTCTAAAATTTTCGAATTGGATGATCCTCTCTAACACTTGACATTTGGTGGGTAGTATACCGGATGGAAAGCTTTTACTTCCAGTGAAAGTGTATCCACTATGCAAAACTTTGACGTTGCTTGCACTTCGCCTGGTTGTCATAGCTATAAACTACGGTGGTTATCAAGTTATTTCATTAATAGCACTAAGCACCTAATTACTTATCTACAAAGAAAAAAATCTTTAAAAATTTGTAAGGATTAAGTAGACGTAAGCCTACGTCTACCTAATCCTTAAAAAAAGCTATGTTACACCTGCCAAAACTAGTTTTTTGACTGTAACTTTTTTATGATTAAAATAGACAAAAAAGTTCTCTTAGCACTCATAGAAACATGATGATTCTGCAACTTTTGAGCTATAAATCAGGTCTCTACGACTAGCGCTTATCAAGTAACATGATTTTATGGCCATTTTACCCCCGCGACCAATTTTTGAGGAGGTAGCCAGCCCATGGTAGGTGGCAACTGGCTCAAGTCGATTTTTTTTCTATTTTTAGACCATTTGCCAGGATTTCCAAACTACACTTTTTTGAATTTCCAAAAAAAATTTTTTTCACTCCACCCTATTACACATGGCTGAAGTTTCATTACTGATTGTGAGAACCGCTATGTGTAAACGCAGCTTAAGTTAATGCCTTGGGGCACTCCAAATCGATTGGTGACTACTTCGGATTGCATATCTTGATGGGCAAGATATTGTTGTCTTCCAAGTCAAAAAGAGTTCATAAGTTTGTGCGCAATTCCTCGGATACCATACTGTTTAAGTTTACCTAATAATGAGGTATGACAAACAGTATCAAAAGCTTTTTGAAAATGTTATAGTATTGCGCAAATGAAATTGTTATCATTGATTTGGTCATAAGAGGCGGTCAGAACATTTAGAATTGCATGGGTTGTAGACATATTGTTTTGAAAATCGTTCTGAGATTCAATTAGTAAAGAATGCTTTTGAAAAAAATTAGTTCGTCGCTTGTGAATTAACTTTTCGAAGATTTTCGAAAAACAGGTTAAAATTGATTTGGGGCGGTAGTTGGTTAAGTTATCAGTTTTTCCTGACTCAAACAAAGGAATTACTCGCGCTATTTTACAACTATGCGGAAATATTCCAATACGAAAGGCATTGTCAATAAAATAACATATTGCAGGCGCAAGATTACTGGAAGCCACCCGCAAAAAATAAGACGATATATTGTCATGACTCACTGATTTATGTAACTTTAAAGAATTAATGACATTTATTACCTCGTTTATTCTTAGTAGTTTCAGATAAATTTTCGAATTTATTCTATTTCGAAGAAATCGTGTATATGTTTTAGAATCACTAAATTTATCAGCTAATTGTTTTCCCATTGTTGAAAAAAAATTGTTGAATTTGCGCAACATTATTTGGTGATCGGTTACTTTACTGCCGTTCAGTTCAATAGCAGAAGGTTAAAGCAGAAGATTTTGTTGAATTACCTGGGAGTAAAGTACGTAGCACTTTTCATGTCTTTCGCGGATTGTCTGTATTTCCTTCTAATTTAAAGCAAAGAGCCAAAACATGAGCGAATATATTTTTACTGAACGTTTCAAGACATTACTAGTCTCATGATGTGAGATGAGACTAGTGGTCAGTGATGGAGTACTCGAGTACAGTACTCGTACTTGAGTACTGTACTTGTACTCGAGTACCATTTTTTGAGTACTCATACTCGGAACCCCAAGTACTCGGTTGGTACTCATACTCGAAGGTCAATGTACTCGGTACTCGATCAAAAAAAGAGCCAAGTACACGAGTACATTTGGTCTTTGCTAAAAGTAATAAACAAAATGATTTTTGATAGTAAACTGCAGCCAATAAAACCCGCTAATTTATTGAGTTGCTTTTGGTTGAATCCGTGCAGACCGCAGCTGAACAAACAGCTTTTTAATGGTGAGAAACGAGCGAAATCAACCGTTGGAATGTGGTAAAGTGATTGGGTCGACAGCGCATAGTATTGTTTGACAACAAACGACTTTCTCCTGCAGAAAACGTGTGAAAGCTGCCGCAAATTTTAACTTATTTAGCAATTAAAGTTACATACTACCGAAATCGAGCCATGCGTGTTACGAAGATGGCATCAGTTGGGTTAGCATTTTACGGTTTCACCTCAAATGTTGATAGAATATTTTCTACAGTAGATGTATTACTGTAATCTCCCAATCCCAAATAATAGTTTTACTGTGGTATTGGAAGGGGTATCCGGAAAAGCATCGAGTTAGATTTGGAGGCAATATTTTCAGTGTTAAATTTAGGTCAGATAGAGATAGTTTAGTTGCATAGTTATTCTGTAGCTGAGTTGCAGCTGTAGGCAAAATTTTACTTTTTTTCTGCAAGAAATTGATAAAATAATAAGTCAAGTCTTGATAACGCATGTAAAATGCGTTTGAAATATTAATATGACTAAGCACTAATTAGGATTATTTTACAAAAATAGGTGTTAGATCTGAAATTAAATAATAGAACTGTAAACAGGTAAATATATAGAATAAAAATACCGCTATAAATTACAGTTGTAGCTGGTAGCTGATATTAAATGGCAGCATTATTTTATTGAGATGGAGTTCTCGAGGACGTCCTTGGCCTCGAGGACACATTTTCAAGTCCTTGGCCTTGGCCTCAAGTCCTCGGAAATTGCTTTGTCCTCGCTCGAGGACAGCACTAATTTTTGAATGGTTAAAATTTTGTAGATAGGCTGAAAAATGTTTTTCTAGACCGTTTTTTTTTTTGGAGATCGACAGAAAAAAAATTTTAAGACCTTTTTTCTTAGGAAAACACTTGCATTTGTGTCCTTGGTCCTAGTCTTTGGCCTCGAGCATTCCTGTCCTTGGCCTTGGCCTCGGATTTTTTTTTTTTGTCCTTGGCCATGGTCTCGAGCCTCGTGTTCTCGACTCCATCTCTGTTATTTTATGCTCACATTACTTAGTCACCTCCTTTGAAATGCAGCATTATTTCGAGAACATTTACTACTACGTCATTTGCAGTTTAGTGTTACAAGTTTTAGATAGTCTTTAATTAAATGCAAAGGAGAGCACAAGTCCATTAATCGTTAATTACGAAGCTAACTTTTTCATTAAATCGTTAATCCGTTAAAAAGTTTTTTTATGTTAAAGGACTAAATTAACTTCCGTTAAGTTCTGTTAACTTCCGTTAAAGTTTTTATCGCTAATATCTTGCACCATTCATTTATCATAATGGTACAAACCAGTTGGCACTGGTAACACATGTTGAGTATTAGCACGAGCTTTATGGAAGAAAGCGAAAAAAGGAACTCTTTTTTTGTGGCAAATAATAAGCTGCAGCTTCATAGGTCTATTAATTATCGCTGTTCGCAATTTCCAAAGATTTTCCAATCGCAGCTTTATTAGTGCATATGAACTTGTTTTTGTCTTGAAATTAGATTAGACTGTAAACGTAACTTCCAAAACACAAAAAGACCACCATAGCAAAAAATTTTTCCTTACAATCAGCTCAACAACGTCAATACGTGCTCTAAAACCGAGTGAACATAAAGAAATGTATATTACACGGAAAATATTAACGAATTAAACGGACTTTATTGACTTCCGTTAATTAAAGCTGAAAAAAACGGATTAACGTTGACGGAAGTGTGAAGTTTGTTAACGGACTAGTGGGTAACGAAGCTAATGTTTTGCATTAACTTGCCCACCTATGATTAAATGTTAATTGAATATAACATTAAATCGCAAAAGCTCTCAAAAAATTGTTGTGGGTAATCATGTTTGGAGTAGAGGACTTTGAAAGCTTATCTGTGATTGAAAGAAGCATACGGTATACGAGGTGTCGCTTTTAAATAACAAAACTGGTGCCATAAAGCAATTTTATTGAAGGAAAAAAGGTCGTTTTATTTTGTTTCCCCTTTGATGTATTCTCCCCTAGCATCAACACAGCGTTTCATTCGGATTTTCACAAAAAAAAAAAAAAAAACACGACAACGCTCTTAACATAAAAAAAAATAAACATTTCCTTGAATTTTGATTTTGCTTTTTTAATTCGTGGTGAGTTTGCAGTTTTCCAATGCATGGACTGTCTCTGGGTCGTACTGGAAAATTGATCCCTCATCGCAGGTACAGTTAGCACACTGTCTAAAAATTTAGGGTTTTCTTCAATTTGTTTTGAAATGTCAGCGCAAACCTCTTGGCGTTTTTCTTTTTGATCGCTAGTTAAAAGCTTTGAAACAACTTGTGCACAGACCTTTGTCATATGCAGATTTTCATGCAGTACCTGCCACATTGTTTCTTTGTTAATGGACATCCTCTCTGCTATCAGTCGAATATTAAAGGCGGTGAATCATCCAGCCAATTCCGGTGGTTTACAAAAGCTAAAATTGAACTATAATTTTTGATATTTTTTGTTTTGATTTTGGGGCTGCGTTTGCAGAGATATTCAACAAACACAAAAAGATGTCCCCCCGAAAAAAGTTTTTGGAAACTCTGAGTTTTGATCTTCCCGCCAAAACCACAGCTCTCTAAACTATTAGGCCTACTGTAATCTTATTAAACTATTAGGCCTAACTATCACTAAACTATTAGGCCTAATAGTTTAGAGATAGTTAGGCCTAATTAGGCCTAAACTATTTAAAAATAAACTATCTCTAAACTATTAGGCCTACCACAGTTCTCTAAACCATCAGGCCTACTGTGGTTTTGGCGGGAAGATCAAAACTCAGAGTTTCCAAAAACTTTTTGCGGGGGACATCTTTTTGTACTTGTTGAATATCTTTGCAATCGCAGTCCCAAAATTAAAACAAAAAATATCAAAAAATATAGTTCAATTTTAGCTACTGTAAACCACTGGAATTGGCTGGATGATTCACCGCCTTTAAGCCGACGATCTTCTCGGACGACTTTTTCAATTTCTCGGATATTGGTAGTGGTTTTTGATATGGTTGGGCGTCGTGAACGTTCATCATCTTCAACTTCAGTCCGGCGTTCATGAAATTTTTTGTGCCATTCAAAAACACGGGTTCTTGACATGCATTCCTTGCCGTAAACTTCCATCAAAGCTTGAATTTTACCAAAAATTTCAAAGTTAATTCCTTGCTCAGTTTTAGAGTTAAACATTTTTCTGCGGCAGTAACAGAACTTCTTGCAACAATGAGCAATTTGCTGCTTCTGCAAGCCAAGGTTTTTTCCGACGCGCAAAAAAACGTACACTTGCTTTCAACGTCAAGGTACCTAGTTTGTTTAAAATATAACAGTAATTTTGCGTGTAACTTGTCAGAAAATTGTCGCCTGCAGTTGTGCGCCTTCTTAATATCCCACTCACAGAAAAAAACGTATTCGTTTATATTTTTGCGACAAATTTTGAGCTGTTACAATTTAAAAATTTCTTTTTCTAAACTTGTAAAAGTACTCGTACTCGAACTTTTTTACGGTACTCGTACTCGAGTACATCTTTCAATATCAGCACTCGTACTCGTACTCGAAGTTTTTTGCGGTACTCGTACTCGGAAGTTGAGTACTCGACTCCATCACTGCTAGTGGTGTCTTTAAACGTTTGGTAAAAATATGTTCGTTTACGTTTTGGCTCTTTGCTGTATATTAAGATTACTTAAACGTTCCAGTCGTTATGCTGCGATGCTTCTAATTCTTTCGCGTAATGTTGTTTTTTTGGCGGTCGATTTTATTTTGGTCAATTTGTTTGAATACTTTTTGTACTCATGTTTATTCGTTTCATTACCTAAAACAAGGGTCGGCAACCCACGGCCCGCCGAGGCATTTTACCCGGCCCGCGACCATTTATTGCCATCAGGCCCGCGACCTTTTTGGAGATTTTGGCAACATCTTCATGCAAAATGAAGGCGAAGACCAAAAAAGTCTCAACATTTGAGCGCAAAGCCCCCAGTATTGTGCCATGTGTTAAATCCGCCGTGATTATTGCATTACATCCATAAAAAAATTTCGTTGCATGCATTCTCTTTTCTCTCGAAGCAATCTTCAAAGTCTCAACATTGAGCCCCCAGCGCTCGAAAATTTTTGCATTTTTTTGCAAAAATAACTTAATTTTAGAGCTATTTCAATAAAAAATAATGCTTTTAAAAAATGGCAAAGCAATTGGTAGTGCAAACACGATTAAACCGGTTGCATAAATGGGTTATGTGAGAAGTGGCTAGTGGTAAAATTTTTTTTTGTTTACATGCTGGTAGATCATAAAATCCTATAGTTCAATAAAACTCACACGGAGTAATCTATTTCGACTATATTTTATAGAGAAAAATAATTGGAGGGGGGCTCGTGGAAAGATATTTGAGAGAGGTGATTAGTAATTAACCAATACTGAATAGATCCCCCCCTGTTCTTGAGTTTATAATATTTTTGTTGATAAAAACTATGTTAAGCATTTGCAATGAGCTACTGTATATTAAATTTGATTGCTTATTTTTGGCCATTTTTCAAAGTTTTTATTGATTTGTGAGTTTTATTTTTGACAAATTAGCCCTCCTGAATATAAGGTTCAAAAGATGCTTTAACTCACGTTTTAGTCCATTCTAGTCCAAAAACCAGTCTCAAAAGTGCTAAAAACGTGGTATTTTTCTTACTCTGGTTGACAGGCCAATGGGTGGAGGGGGGCAAAAGCCCCGCCTCCCCGCCCTCCCTTGGCTGCGCTACTCACACAGAATGAGTAAAAATTACCTGCATCGGACTTTGATATTTCTATTGCCAAAAGTCTATTTTGTTCAAGTGTTCATTTAGTAAACCGTAACTAACAACGTAATAAAACTACGTTCCAGAAGACATTTTACTTGATGTTCTATCAAATCGACACACTTTTTGTGCGAAACCGCACTACTGTATTGCGCAGGCGCGTAGCCAGAAATTCGCAATTGGGGGGCTGTGTTGAGGGGTGGTGGAGCATCCAGCCGCCGGAGGCCAATGGGGGTTTGGGGGCAAAGCCTCCAGCCGCCGGAGGCACGGGGGTCTGGGGGCGGAGCCCCCAGCGCTCGAAAATTTTGTATTTTTTTGCAAAAACAACTTCATTTTAGGATTATTTTGATTAAAAAATAATGCTTTTAAAGCGTGGCTTAGAAATTGGCAGTGCAAACAAGATTAAACTGGTGGCATAAATGGGCTATTTCGGAGGTGGCTATTGGTAAAATGTTAGTTCTCTTGTTTAGATGATGGTAAATTATAAAATCGAATAGTTCAATAAAACTCACACAGAGTAATCTATTTCGTATACAGTTTATACACAAAAATAATTTTGGTGGGGGCTAATGAAAAGAGACTTGAGAGAAATGAGTGGTAATGAACTAATACTGAATAGCCTTCCCCCCTATTCCTTAGTTTATTGTATATTTGTTGATGACCTCTATGTTTAGCATTTTTACACTTGCGATCAAATTTGATTACTTATTTTTTACCATTTTCCAAAGTTTTCATTTATTTGTTGGTTTTATTTTTGACAAATTAGCCCCCTTCCCCTTGAACATATGTTTCAAAAGATGCTTTAAATCACTATTTAGTCCACTCCAGTGCATAAAACAGTCTCCAAAGTGCAAAAACGTAGTGTTTTTCCCATTCTGCATTTTGGTCGACATATCAATAGGAGGGCTGTAGCCCCCCCCCCCCCCCCGCCCCTGGCTACGCTACTGGTATTGCGTGTGGTTTGAGCGAAAATGCGCCATAATTGAACTCCTGTTGTGTTAAACCTTTATCGTTGAAAAGTGCGAGTTGTGAATTTTGCTAGTTTGGCGCTTTCAAATCAATCGGACCTGTAAAAAACTAATTTCTGCTTTGTAAAAAGTTCGCTGTATAAAAATAACTTTTTCCTCCCCCCGCCCTACCCCACCCCCCCAATGGCTTCAGAAATTATATCGCAGTCACCCGGCATATCGAGTATTCACTGATTGCTTTTTTTAATGTTTAATATTAGGCATATGCACGTTATGTTTAGGCTGGTGGGGGGGGGATGCACCCCCCCCCTAAATTCGCCACTGCAACCTACGTACCGACTATCACAGTGGCACCCGTATTCATAAATAACCATACTTCTTTGATTGGCAGGTAGCACATCCTTTTTGGCAGCAGGTAGCATGCATTGGCTTGAGAAAATCAAGCGTGGTGTCACTGCTCCATAGCAACTATAGACTCAATTGGAACCAGAGAGCGATTCAGCCATTGGCCAACATTTTTTGGAATCCAATCAGTGTGCACGCAACTTTTCTGATTCGCGGTTCAAAATCCTAACCACAGCTCGCTCTCAGTTTCACTTGAGCCTGTTGGAAACGGTTTATATTTCACGGAAAAAAACAGATTTCTGCAGGCAAAAGCAGTTCGTATTCACTCTACAACTGTTTCGGTAAGATCAAAGCCTGCTGTCATTGGATAGATTACGTTTCTCCTTACCATTGTGCAATCTCCTTACAGCAGAGTGCATTTCTTCTTACTGCATTTGGCTTTTAAAAAATCCTGCTCACCACATACCAAACCAGGCAGAGATCGTAACTGAAGAGTTCTGTTCGATAAGCTTATTGTGAAAGCAAAATGAAATCGACTTGATTGAAAGTCATATTCAAATAAAATTTTTGCTCAAATACATATTGACAGTGGTTGTTAAATTATGCTAAAATTTAAAAACACTGTGGACGTTTTCTTATCAGTGTACAATAATTAGGGCCCGCAAAAATCAGTAAAGTCAAATTTTTTTTTAGAGCCTTATTGTATCATCAAACGCATACTAACATTGGTATTGGGTGTTCAGGAGTCAGTTTAGGAAGATTTTGAAGGAAATTTTTTGTAATTTTTTGGAAAAAAAGCTTTTCCAATGCCACTGGATCACATTTCGCACGTGTTCAGAGCTTTTAGAAGAACTAGATTTTTAACATTTAAAAGCCATTTGAAAAAATTAAGTTGTTCAATCCTTCTTTTTACTTGCAATTTAGTTCCAAACCACGTTTAAACTCTTACATTTTGGTGTTAAAATTGGTAAGTGATTTGGTCCAGATAAGAGGAAGTTAGATTCATTGCCTCCTGCAATAATTTAACAGTCAAAAATAATCCACTCGAAGATTTTCATCAAGAAAATTTTTGATTTATGATGAAAATGACCAGTTTTGGAGTACCAGTACAACCAGGGGGCCTAAGCCCCTTCAATTTAAATTTAACAATTTAATCAATGAGTATTTCCCTTTGCTAATTTTTTTCATAAGTATTTTTTGTATAAAAGCTGGCGAGTGGAGGTAAATTGTTTTTGGAAAAAGATACAATTGATGGTTACGCCTACTAGCCATGTTTTTGTCACGCCAATCATCCTACTAGCCTGGGCCGGCTTCAAAGGCAAAGCCAGGGGGGAAAACAAGGGCCCTCCCCCCACCCCTAAATCAAAATACTACCAATGACAAAAGTGTCACAAAAAAGACTATTGTTTTTTCAGTTTCTTTTATCGTCTTCGCGTGAAACAGTACACGCGTACAACACCCTAATCAACAATAATATTGATCCAGGAATCGGGCCTCCTCAATTTAATTTTTACCAACGAATTTGAATGGGGCTCCTACAATAATACTTAAATAGCCTCCAATTTAAATGAACCCCCAACAATCATATTAATCCAGGGGTCGGGTCCCCTTTAATTTAATGTTTGCCAACCAATTTAGACGTATAACCCTTGGGAGTGAAATTAAGCTTTTTTATCCTAAAAATTGCTAACTGAGGCCCTCATCTAACCTTTTAATGAACGTAATGCAATATCCAGGAACGAATTTAACATATGGCTCAGTGCCAGGGGCCCCGCACTCGGATAACACTTTGTTCGGTCTTCACCTGTATTTGGCAGAGAATATTTCGAAAAATCCCCTCAGTGCCTTACGTGATTTATATGCAAATCTCCTCGCGCTATTTTCGTTGCATGCATTCTCTTTTCTCTCGAAGCAATCTTTTTCTGTAGTCATTGCAAAGACTTGCGTGGTTTTAGTTTTCAGATAGCAATGCAGCGTACTGTAACTATTGCAGGTAATACTTTAATATAGCGGTACTTACAGTTATCAGTTTTGAGTATAATGTTATTTATGTTTTAGATAATACTGTAAGTTCAATTTAAGTTGGTTTAAGCTTGATATATTGCAAATGTAAAAGAAAACAAGTGTTATTGATAGCTCAGTGCCAAGGGTCCAACTCAATGTAGGCGTAACTATCTATAGTACAGTTTTCAATAACAATTCACCTCCACCTCGCCAGTTTTTATGCAACAAAATACTTTTGAAAAAAATTAGCTACAGTAAGGGGAATGCTCGTTGAACAAATTTTTTAATTGAGAGGGCCTGGGCCCCCTGGCTGTAGCCTATATCTACTCCTGTAACTGGTTGTTTTCATGACAAAACAACAATCTTTAAGGAAAATATTCGACTGGATTGTTATTTACTGCAAAAATATTGCAGGAGGCAATGCACTTTCTTACAAAATTTAACCCCAAAATGCAAGATTTTAAACGTGCTTTGGACTTAAATTCCAAACAAAAGGAGGACTGAACAACTTAATTTTTTCAATTGGCTTTCAAACGTTAAAAATCTAGTATTTTCAAATGGCTTGGAATACGAGCTGAAATGTGATCCAATGGTATTGAAACAGCTTTTTTTCCAAACATTTACAAAAAATCGCCCAGCGCCTGGGGGTGAAGTAGCCTCCGGCGGCTGGGGGCTCCACCGCCACACCCCCGTTAGTGATACGTTTGAATTACAGTTACCAGGGGTGCCGAAACAAAGGAGGATGGGGGATATATCCCCCCAATAGTTTGGCTGTATCCCCCCAATAATTTAAATGGGTGTACAGTACATCTGAGCGAAAATTGGGGAAAAAGTGTTCCATTTTTGATGAAGACCTTTTTTTTTTGGTCTTCACCTGAATTTGGGGAAAAAAGTGTTCTATTTTTAATGAAGACCTTTTTTTTTCGTTTTCACCTAAATTTGGGGAAAAAGTGTTGTATATTTAATGAAGACCTTTTTTTTTGGTCTTCACCTGAATATGGGTAAAAAAAGTGTTGTATATTTAATGAAGACCTTTTTTTTGTCTTCTTATCTTTTTTTTTTGGTCTTTTTTTTTACCTTTAAGCAGCTAAGCATGTGTTAAGCCCTTATTTTTCGAAATTGATAAATTATTATTTAAAAAATGGACGGTATTTTGACGAGCTCAAAATTGCTCGTGTTACACTACTTCACAAAGGAGGTTCCAAATCTGACATGCAAAACTATCGCCCAATATCAGTACTGACTTTGTTTAATAAAATTTTTGAAACAATTATAAAAAAACGCCTATTAAAGTTTTGGAAAAAGTATAACGTGTTTACCGCAACCCACTTTGGATTTAGAGAAAATTATTCGACTACTCTTGCGGTTACCCAGTTTTGTGAATATATCAGAAACGAAACAGACCAAAACAATAATGTATGTGCTATTTTTATGGATTTAGCGAAAGCATTCAACACCGTAAATCACAAAATTCTTCTTTCTAAATTAAAACAATATGGAGTAAGAGGTTTAGCAAACGAAGTTATTCGAGATTATTTAACTAATCGTAAGCAATATGTACCTGCGAATGGTGTTTCTTCTTTGCTAAAAAACATTAACATCGGCATACCACAAGGTAGTGCGCTAGGACCGATCTTATTCCTTATTTACATTAATGATATAGTTGATTGTTTAAATTTTAATGTTACTCTGTATGCTGATGATAGTGTGTTAACTCTGGATCACAAAAATATTAACACCTTACAATCAAATCTAAATATAGAAATTCCAAAAATAAATTCGTGGCTCATAGCAAACCAATTATCTCTAAACGTAAACAAAACTAAGTTTTTGTATTTTGGGAAGCCTAAGCAAAAACTTGAAATAAATATTCATCGTTCCAAAATAAACCAAACTGATAGCACAAAATACTTAGGTGTATACGTGGATGATAAGCTTAAATGTCATAAACATATTGACTTCATTGGATCTAAATTATCAGCAGCAACTGGTGCTTTATATAACTTGCGCAAATACGTTTCACAAACCGTTTTGATTTCGGTGTACTATAATTTAGAATATTCTTGTTTGCAATACTCGGTGATTTGCTGGGGAAGTACGACGAAAACTCTTTTACATAAGTTGCAAGTAAAACAAAACCATATCGTCAGAATCATTTCCCATAAAATGAAAAGAAAAACCAAATTAAAACCATTGTATGAAAAATTAAAATTTCGGAATGTTGAAGGTATATTTAGACTAGAAATTGCTAAACTCATGATGAAACTCAATACTAACGAACTGCCTGATGCACTTACAAAGAAATTCGCTAAAGTAGCCTCTGTACACTCGTATTCCACGCGTAGTTCTAGCTCCAAGGATTATTTCGTAGCTAGATCTTATCATGCCAAAACAAATCAGTCAATACGAACAACAGGTGCAAAACTATGGAATAACCTCCCAAATGAATTAAAAAATAAAGCCGAGAATATTAGTCATAGACTGATGTCTAAACAGCTAAAAGAGCATTTTTTAGAGCAAACGTTGTAAATAAAGCATTCCAATTCTTTCAAATTTTTACTCTGATAAGTTTTTTTGTTGGTAGTTTCAACTAGAATCAACTGTTGATAGCTTTACTGCTTTACATCATTTATTTATACTTCATACCGTTGTGAAATTTATTTCTTGAAAAATGCTAGGTCTTGGTATTAGTATTTTTTGTAATAAGTATCCTTTTTCTTATAGTTAAATTGAAATAATATTTGAATAAAATTTTGTCACGTTAGACTTGAATGTAGAGGAGTCGCAGACTCGGCGACCGGTAAGCTACGCTTGCTATGTGGTCTTTCGCGACTCCTCTGTGAACTAAATGCAGCAATTCGTTTGTAATTTCTTACATTTTTGTTGTCATAGCTATATTCGTAAATTCTGATTTGTGTTTTAGTTCAAAAAATAAACTCTTTCTCTTTCTCTTCTTCACCTGAATTTGGGGAAAAAAGTGTTCGATTTGCATTTTTTTCGGTCTTCACTAAATTTCCAAACCTAAACAAAATCGAGGTCGAGGTTCATTCCCCCCAACGTTGAAAATTTGAAAATAGGGCAAAATTGGGGTAAAATTGCAAATTATCCCCCCCCAATGCTCAACAAAGATCGGCACCACTGACAGTTACACTTCTTTACTCAAACACGTCTCCCAATTTAGACATTGTCGCATTTTGACTATTATTTTAGCCCTCTCCCTTGAACAAATTCTTAGCTACTTGCCAACACCAGGCCACGGCTTCTTGTCTTCCATTCTACAATATCTTTGCCCAGTGGCGGATTTAGGGGGGGGGATGGGGGGGATGCATCCCCCCCCACCAGCCTAAAAGTAACAATTTTGGCCGAAAAATAAGCCTCTATTTCGAATAATTCGGCTCCATTTCGGGATGCATCCCCCCCCACCAGCCTAAACGTAACGAATCCGGCCGAAAAATCACTCTCAATCTTGGTGAAGACCTTTTTTTTTTTTTTTTTTTTATTTTGGAGACCACCTGAATTCGGGCGAAAAAAACGTTTGAATTTCCGATTTCGGCCGAAAAATCACTCTCAATCTTGGTGAAGACCTTTTTTTTATTTTTTGGAGACCACCTGATTTTGGGCGAAAAAAACGTTTGAATTTCCGATTTCGGCCGAAAAATCACTCTCAATTTCGGTGAAGACATCCGAATTTTTGAGGTTTTGTGCTTAAAATCCCCCCCCCACCAAAATTTTCTAGATCCGCCACTGTCTTTGCCCCCACAAGAAATTCTTCTTTCCTAGTATCTGATAACGTCATTGCATGTGATTTGTGGTTTGGGCCACCCCAATCAAAGATCTCGGCTCCGCCTATGGCCGGATTTACATTGCATGGGGCCTCTGGCACTTGTGGAATTTCGCCACATTTTACTGCCTACTATAGGTGAAAACCATATAAGGTCCAACCATCAGAGCGCGGGGCCCTTCGCAGTGTGCCATATGGTAAATCTGCTTCGGATTATTAGGGTACATTACGTTCATAAAAAAGTTAGATGAGAACCTGAGGTAGCAGCGTTTAGAACAAAAACCCTTAATTTTACCCGAGCTATACATTTAAATTGGTTGGCAAAAATTGAATTGAGGGGACCCGGGTCCCTTGGTCGTCAATATTATTAATTACTGTTTTGCGCGTGTACTGCTGTCCGCGAAAATCCTGAAAGAAATTGAAACTGAAGAAACAATAGGCTTTTTTGTCACATTTTTATCATTAGTGGCATTTCAATTCGTGGTCTTCACCAACAATTGGTCTTCACCTACAAGCCAGTGGGGCCCCCCCTGGCACTTTGGAGGTTTTGCAAAACCTTCTTGCCAATTGTAGGTGAAGACCACAAAAAAAGTCTTACCACTTAAGCCCTGGTAGGCCTGCCAAGCCATATGAAAAATCTGCTTCTGGTGATTGCAATACCTTCATGAAAAAGTTACACGAGCGCCTGAAATAGCAACTTTTAGAACAAAAATCCTTAATTTCACCAGGGTTTGGGTTTACACATATAAATTGGTAGTCAAAAATTGAATTGAAGGGGGCCCGGGCCCCCTGGTTGTCAATATTATTGTTAATTACTTTTGCGCGCGTGTACGTTGCATGCGAAAAATGCTAAAAGAAACTGAAACGGAAGAAACAATAGGTTTTTGGTCACATTTTTACCATTGATTGCATTTCAATTGGGGGGAGGGCCTGCCCCCCCCCCCTGACTACGTCTATGCATACTAACACAAGTGCGGTATGTAGCGTCGTCAGGGAGTTGTAAACTTTGTTACGTTACGTAGGCTACTTTCATGGCACGGTACGTTACTACGTTTAGTACGCACATTCAAACAGTGTACAAACGTACCGTACCCGTGCCTTCGCAACAAGCACGTACCGTACAAGCGTACAGTACTTTTTAACAAAAATTAAGGCGTACCGTCCGTACCGTTGCCTACTGCCATCTTTGGCCAAACTTTCGGGACGGTTTCCGGGTCTTGAAACCGAAGTTTCGGGGACAAACATACAACTCATTAACCTCAAACTGCCTTTAGCATTTCATGTACTTGGACCATCCTAACCGTTCTCGCGTTATATGCACTTCGCACTGGTGAATTTAAGAATGTCCGAGTAAAAACAAAGGAACACGCGACACGAGCATCAGCCCTTCCAATGATAAAATAAAGCAGTTTGAAGATAGGGGAAACCCCTCTTTCGATTTCAATGAAAATAATTCCATGTGCATAAAAATTTTAGGAAGTGGTTAGTATTACGGGTTACCAGTGATTTCGTCACAGGGTGATTTCGTCACAGTGATTTCGTCACAAAGTAGTTTCGTCACTGTAGAAATATCGCCACCTGTTAAACCAACGATACAAGAGCACCAACAAATAAGAAGCTCTTGTGCTATTGTGTTTAATATCAGTAACAATAACAACAATATACTGAGATGGAAAATAGATTTTTTTTTTCGAGAAAAACTTTCGGACCGAAAATACGCTGAATCTGCCGCCGGCATTAGGAAGCACAAAGTCCGCGAAAGATCTTTTATCACTCGATCATTCAACTGCAGAGCTCACCACGCAATCACTAATTTCAAAGGCTTTCGGGCCGAAGTCCGCGAAAGATCTTTTATCACTCGATCATTCAACTGCAGAGCTCACCACGCAATCACTAATTTCAAAGGCTTTCGGGCCGAAAATGTGCAAGAACCGTCGTTGGCGACCACCAAGACAATGCGTTAGTTATTCGAACATACTTTGATGTTGCAAAGATTGCAATACAGCGAACAGCGAAACACTGAATACGACTCTGGATTCTGCGCAATTATGCAGAGCAGTTAAGCATGTTGTTATTCAATATTTTATGTAATTGTTGCGCAATCACAATCCCTCTGTTACGTTGCCCAATATAACAGAAGCAAGACTGAAAAATAAGTTTTTGTTGCGGTTACCAAAGTTTACAAGTTTTTTTCTTTTTTTTTTATGGACTGGTTCTTTCACTTTGCTTTTTCGTTAGGTCAATAAAGTCAATTTTTTGATAAAATAAGGTCAATTTTTTGAGATTTTTAGGTCAATAAAAAATCGCCCTAATACTTACGCTTTTGCAGCATCTAAAAGGCGAAAACACAAGGCAAAAAACGTAAATCAAGCCTGAATTTAGACCAACATTTTGTTAATTAAGCCCGAACCCAAGCCGAAAAGCTCGCCCGACTTACAGTACAATCTGATATAGTTATTCTTGACGGTATCCAACTTTAGTGAACTATATTATGACTCAATTTGTTTAATTAAGCAAATTTGTAAGTACTGTTTATAGTCGTTGATAATCAGATAAAGAATTTAAATGTGCTCCTTTTAAATTTTATTTTAATAACTTCAAAAGTTTTGGTGAAGTTTTTGAAGTCCACGATAAGCATTTTGCATCGAAATATCAAATTTGATTGTTTATTTTTAACCGTTTTCTAAACTTTTTACTATTTGCAAAATTTATTTTTGGTCCTTTAGTAAATGCTTCAAAAGTAGCTTCAAATCACTTTAGAGTCCATATCACTGTATGGGGATGTCGTGTGGGGTGACGTCACCTCTCGATAGTGGCGACGACTCCCCACTTTCACCAGACGGCCTATGCTTTTAGTCTAGTGGCCGTCCGGAGCCTAACAACTTCGATTAGAACAGATATAAAATACCACGTGTTGTTACTTTATTGACGGCCGAGCAGCAGAGTTGCTCACCCCGATACTACAAACGGAGAAAGAGAAAGACTCAGCGCGCACGTGATATATATAGTCCGGTTCAGTGTTTCCAGATATGTTTATTCAATTGCTGTCACCGAAATATGGTGGGTTCCAGGGAGAGAGTGGTAACATTGGCTAGGTGAGGAATCAGATGTCCAGTCGCAAGTGTCTCGTAAGTGGGGGGAGAGCCACCGAAGGGAGCGAGACCACCACAACTGCAAAAGACTGCCTCAAAAGTGCGAAAAACTAGTATTTTTCTTATTATGCATTTCGGTCAACAGGCCATTGGAGGGGGGAGGGCTATGCTACTGATTGTCACATACTTGCTATGGTTTCTAACAATCCCAAGGTTAATTTCACTATCATTAAGCGAGTTCCCTTAATCTGTAAGTTGATGAAATAATAATAAGTTCTTTGCAGTGCTGTAAAGCTAAAACATTTTCGAATTACTTGCACTAATTAAAGTCATACCCCCGAATCATTGCGCCTCTTTGACATTTCATTTTTGAAGCCAATAATATAAAAACATATCATTAATGGAGTTTTTACGTTCAAATTAGTTATTGCGCCCACTGTAGTTGAGTCATCGGATGATCTTTCGCGGACTTTGTGCTCCTAAATGTCGGTAAAGAATTCTGCGCATTCTCGGTCAGAATGCAATTCTTGCAAGAAGTCTATTTTCCAACGAAACGTACAATTATAAATAAATTTTAATATTTGTGTCGTGCTTATGATTAAATTAGTTATTGCATGGCTAAGCTATACAGTAGATTATTGTGAAATGTGATATAATGAGAATGTCTCACGTGGTGGTGTTCTTGCCTTTAAATTCATTATTGCGTGGCGATACTTCCACCGATCAGTGGTCGAGTGGATAGAGCGTCTGCTTCTGAAACAGTAGACGCGAGTTCGATTCCCGGTAGGGTCAAACCAGGTTTTCTGTTTGACGTTTAGCGTGAAAACGGACAGTGTAAAACCCCCACCGTTTGTGGTAGACAAGTGGGCAGATTGCGACGCTTTGTGACGAAATCACTGTAACGAAATCACTGTGACGAAATCACCGTGTGACGAGATCACTGGCAACCGTATTACGTTAGTTAATGCTTATAAAGAGAATAAGAGAGCTAGGAGTGAGTGATCATTTGCTCATTTACTCCTTTTTGTTTTTTAAATTATTGTTAGGGTTTGCTTAAATTTTGAGTCTGGATTAACGTTAGGATTAGGCCTAGGGCTAGAGTTTACAGGTTTAGGTTTGGTTTACTGGTTTAGGGTTGGGGTTTGGGCTAGAATAGCGATTTTCTTATTCTTACAGTCTTACCGTACGTAATGTAACTACAGTCTTTGCCAAAGTTTAATGTGTAGTCTGCTACATGAGATGGTTTGTAGTTCATTTACTTATTTTTTGGCAGTGGCTGGTGTTACATAAGAATAAGGAAATTGCTATGCTAACCCTAATCAGCTCACCCAATCGTAATCTTAACCCAAACCATAATCCTAACGTAAATTTTTACCCAAACTCGAAATCTTATCAAACTGTCCAAACCCTAATGTTAATTTAAAAAATAACAAAGGAAGTGGTTATTTTGCCACTGGTGGCAAAATATCGTAGGTACGGGTAGTATTTTGCCTCTCAACTGTTTTACATGAGATTTTGCAGTGGTGTTGATGAAAATTTTCAACACTGTTTCATCATAAGTATTTGTTAAGACATAACAAAAGTTTGTATCGCAAACATCTGATATTATTAGTATTACCTTATAAAAGTCTTCATAGCAATCGTGATATCTTATATGACTAAATAGTGTTGATTTTTTTTTAGAAAGATTGCAAACCCTCATGGAAAAAGGTTGTCTGTTAGGGTTAGGGCTATTTTTGCCTCTAGTGCCAAAATAAAAAATAGGCTCACAGTAATGAGGGCCTAAACCAGTAAACTACTCTTTGGCCTATTATCTCTTTATCTGTTATGGGTGTTGATGATGTAACATGAGCCACTTCCTTATCTTCTTTTCTGTAATAAATTGATCATTTGGGTTGTCATTTCGAACTATTGAGAATTAACTTACCACTAGCAGACTAGGTGCTTATTTGACCAAACTTAAGCCTATTATATTACCACCACCTCCTTGTGCCAATGTCAGATGTGTTAATGTTTGAAATATTCACTTTGTCGTTATTTGCTCTAAAACGAATAAATGAAGCTGGAATCTTAAACGAATCTACACCATAAACCAGTTCTGCAGCCTCCTCAATTCAAGGTTGGAAAACTGTCCTCAAACCTGAAACCTTAGCACATATAATAGCTTAGCTGTTAGGCTACTGTACAGTACGGTACTCGGTAAGAGGCAATTGCAATTGTATCAATACTGTACCATTATCATTAAGGTTATTAGTACCATTATCAGTATGGTACAGTATCGATTGTATCAATCAATAATAGCAATATGTCTGATTTAGAGGCAATTGTATCAATACGGTACTATTACTGCATGTGCCTGAATATCGATACTTAGTGCAGTTGAAGTATCGTAAGCTACCTATGGCAATTACTGATTAGCCTACCAGCACCAGCTACAGTACTGTGTGTTACCAAGCCAGAAGAAAAATAACAGCATATAAACTGTGGTTGCTCACTTATGGTACTTGTGTTTAAGCCTAAAGGTACACTGCTTACTAGAGATAGAGTCAAGGACAATGTTTAAGGCCAAGGACACAAAAAAATCCGAGGTCAAGCACTAACTTTTCAGGGATAGCTTCTCTTGAAGCCAAGGACCAAAGACAAGTTTTAATAAGCCTAACTACCATATAATCTAAAATATTTTCAAAATGTGACTGGTTTAGTATTTTGACATAAAAGTGCTTGAAATTACAGTACTGGTACACTACATTTTGTTAAGATGTTGATTAAGTAAGCAAGAGAGAGATTTAAGTGCAAACACAGCAAAGCATGCAGAACAACCAATCACACAAATACTCGTACATACCAATTTGACCAATAACAATGCTGGTACTTATTCATACCTTTAATTTGTTGAGTTAGAATATGTAGGGTAGTAAATTGGTTAAAAGCAACATTAGTTCGAATCTGAAATTATGAGTCAAATAGCATTAATAGCAGTTAGTAGTGATTTAAGTAAATATGAAAAAGAGATAAATATTGTTTGTTGGACAATTTTTATAATTTTATATTTAGCTACTAAGCTATATTTACATTAGTACTGTATTACTGATTAATAAATATTTAAGGAAGGCTTTATTTCACTGGAAATTTTTATCTAGTTTTTTATTAATTCTGACTCAAATCTAACCCAAACTCAAATGCTTTCTCTAAAACTATTCCCAAATTGAACCCTAACCTAAACCCTAATCTCAACCCCTAAAAAAGCAAACAAAAAAAGCTCGGATAAATATTTCTCATTTTCGTTTTGTTCTCTTGAAAATTTTCGGTGAAATAGTCACCACCAATATTTAACTGCTATGCCATGCTTAAGAGGATTTGTGTTCATAGTCTTCGTTTGCATACCGATATGCAGTTGCACAAGGAAACAGTGGGAGTTACCATACAGTCTTCTAGGCCCACTGCCTCCTCACACTTTTGCGCGATTATACACAGACAATTAAAATACACTACAAACAACAATTGAAAAGTATGGTACTGCCCAAGATCAGTTGATTTTGGACACTGATATATACTATACATAATTACATAATTATCTACCATATTACATAACTAACATAATATGAAAATACTGTTTCAGTATGCTTTCGATCTAAGGGTAATAGCGCATAGTTGTCAGTTCATTAACTAAAGTCTAGTGATTAATCAACATCATATTAGTAATTCATTCATACACACAGTCACAAATATATTATAGGCCTAGCATGATTGTTAGACACAAATCAGGAATGCAGTTTCAGACCTAGGCTAGGTTCCATATCATTATCAATCCATTGATGCAAATGCCAGATAAGGAACACAGAACTCTATCAATGTGCACTTGTGATAAGTCATACCTACCTAGACTTAGTTTAATACTTGTTACGCAATGGCTATTTTGCCTCTAGAGGTTATTTTGTTGGTAGTGACTATTTCACCGAAAATTTTCAACTTAAAGAGAGTAAAACGAGAATGAGAAATATTCATCCGCGCTTTTTTCATTTGCTTTTTTAGGGGTTAAGATTAGGGTTTAGGTTAGGGTTTGGGTTAGGGTTCGATTTGGGAATAGTTTTAGAGTAAGCATTTGAGTTTGTGTTACATTTTACTCAGAATTAATAAAAAACTAGATAAAAATTTCCGGTGAAATAGAGCCTTCCTATTTTGTTTGCCTCTAGAGGTTATTTTGTTTTGCCTCTAGAGGTTATTTCCCCATGTTATTTTGCCATTTGGAAGCAAAATAGTCCAAACGGCTATTTTGCTGCGAGTGCCAAAATAGCCCTAAGCCTAATGCTAACCCAAGCTCTAACCCTAATCCCAACCCTAGCCCTAACCCTGACCCAAACCCTAACCCAAACGGAGGAGAAAGATTATTTTACCTCTAGAGGCAAAATAGCCACTTCCTACTTGTTAATTAAATGTTGTTTCAGTTTTGTCTTGAATGTAGATAATGGTAAACCCTTTAGATCTAATGGCATTTTTTGCCAAATGTTAGATCCAATTTATAAAAATGATTTATTGCCCACTTTTGTTCTTTTTTGTGGAAGACAGTAATTTCAGATTTTGATTAGATGAATGCTGAGTGTTATATTTATGATGAGTTTTTTCAATGTTCGATATGCTTTGAGTGGAGTATACTTGGGGTTTATTCTTATATTTCGGATTTGTAGATTTTTCACCAATTGTAAGTTTAAACACATTATTTATTGGGACTTCCGCGATGCTTTATGTCCAAGTCCATATGTTTTTTTCCGTGAAAAATTATGAATTCGTAAACAAAAATAAAAAACGCTTTCGCTTTGAAACAGCTAAAGGTAGAAACTTGAAATTTAGATCTTAGCTGGAGCACATATGAATCATTCTTAGTGCAAATTTTGGGGGTAATCGGTCTTGTGATACAGGTTTCCGAGCCAAAAAATGAAATGCCAATTGTAGGTTTAAACAGCTCTAGCTCGAAAACTAATGGCACTAGGAGAATAAAACTTTCGAATTTAGAAGCGTCTGGGCAGGCCCTTTCAGCTTTCAAAAATAAACCATTACGATTCCAACAGTGTTCCCACTAAGCTGATTTCTTTCAGCGAATCGCCGATTTGTCCGAGCAAGGGCAGATAATTTTTAGCAGTATAGTAAACATAGCTTTAGAAAATTCGACAAATTTGTGGAAATTTGACATTTGGTATGCTTTAATACTGGATAAGTACAAAATTTAGGGCACATAAACGTCTTCTTAAAGCTTTGGGCACAACTGTTTGAAGAAAATTTGGGCACTCGCCGATTAGACATAAAGTTAGAGGGAACACAGGATTCCAACACTTTTTTTTTTCTTTATTTATTTATTTATTTAAGCAAATCACATTATGGGAACGAAAACTTTGAAACCACCAAAGCTAGAAACTTGAAATTTGGACAGATGATAGGTCTATACAACGATTTGCATCACTGCAATTCTGGAGGCGCTACGTCACATGGTTTAGGGCATATGTACCCTAAACTTGTGACAGTGAAGTTTATTAAGTGATTTTACTCACGCCCACGTGTGTGCTGTCATGGACGAATGGTTAAAGTCGCCAGTGCTTGAAACCTAAGACCTGGGTTCAATACTCTGGTTGGTCATTGCTTTTATCGAACCAACATTAAATCGAATCTAGCATACTAAATATTTTTTTCCATTACGACAAAATCGTTTATACTATTTTTTGACACTACATATGATCAGAGGGTATCAGGTTTCATTCTCTGTAAAGACGTCCCACAAATCAGCTTCTAAAGACCTCAAGCTAGCGCGCCAGTTTCTTTTGCTATCACTACAAAATTTTAACAACAAGAATATTTTGATGTACTTAGGAGGTAGTCACCTATGCTCGTGTGCTGTCGTGGCTGAATGGTTAAATGTGCCAGTGCTTAAACCTAAGACCTGGGTTCAATACTCTTGGTGGTTGGTTTTCGCTTTCATCAAACCAAAATTATATTGAATCTAGCCTATTAATTTTTTTCTCGAATTTGACAAAATCGCTTTAAATAGTTTTTTGTTTGACACTAGGTATGATCAGAGGGTATCAGGTTTCATTCTCTGTGAAGACGCCCTAAACAGCACTTTCTTAACACCATGAGCAAGCGTGCTACTTGTTTTGGGTGCCTGTGGAAATTTTTAGGACAACACTATTTTGACATAATTTGGGGGTACCAACCCCTCAAAAACCCCAAACAGACCCG
This sequence comes from Trididemnum nubilum, assembly GCA_963965965.1. Lineage (NCBI taxonomy): Eukaryota > Metazoa > Chordata > Ascidiacea > Aplousobranchia > Didemnidae > Trididemnum > Trididemnum nubilum. The sequence continues at coordinate 37,578,921 of OZ014483.1, read as the reverse complement.
AACAAATATCAGTTTTTTTGACGCCTTAAGCTATGGTGCTACATTTTTGATATCAAGAGACAATTCAGAGACAAATACCTTGATGGAAGAATGTTGATGAAATGGAACTGGCGGAAGCCAGTGCTTGAAACCTAAGACCTTGGTTCAATTATCTACTTGGTCATCACTTTTATCAAACCAACATTATATCGAATCAATCTTATTAATTTTTTTTCGATTACGACAAAATTGCTTTGAATATTTTTTGTTTGACACTAGGTATGATCAGAGGGTATCAGGTTTCATTCTTTGTGAAGACGTCCCAAAAAACACTTTCTTAACACCATAAGCAAGCGCGCTACTTTTTTAGGTGTCAGAAGAACTTTTTAGGACAGAACTATTTTAACATAATTTGGGGGGACCAACCCCTCAAAACTCTCGAATGTACCCAAACAAATATCAGTGTTTTTGACGACTTAAGCTATGGTACTACATCTTTGATATCAAGAGACAATAAAAAGACAAATACCTTGACATTGTTTGGGGGTACCAACCTCTCGAGGACCCCCCAAGTGGCCACCCCAAACATCAATTTTTTTGAACTGCTTAACATAGGGTGCCAGTATTTTTGATATCAGTCGATATTTAAGAGGAAAATATTTTGATGGGGTTTGGGGGTACCGCCCCCTCGTTGGGGAACAAAATGGACCCCTCAGAAATCATTTTTTTCAACGACTTAATTTAAGGTGCCAGTGTTTTGTGATATCAGTAGATATTTAAGAGGAAAACATTTTTAACGTGGTTTGGGGTACTAATTCCCCTTGAGGACCAAATGGGTCCCCCAAAAATCAATTTTTTGAATGACTTAATTTAAGGTACCAGTGTTTTTTAATATCAAAAGATATTTAAGATACAAATACTTTGACATGGTTTGGGGGTACCACACCCCTCGGGGACCCCAAAAATCAATTTTAAATTGGCTTTGGCTAGGGCACTAGTTTTTTTTGATATCAGCACATTTCTGATAGATGTGTATTTTGACATCGTTTGGGGTATTACCCCCAAGGACCCCCCAAAATGTACCCCCAAAAAATTAATTTTTTGACTGGCTCAAACTAAGGTGCCAGTTTTTTGCGCTATCAACACATACTTAACAGACAAACATTTTGACATAGTTTGGGGGTGCCAACCCCCCCCCTTGGGGACCCCCAAATAGACCCCCCAAACACCAATTTCTTGAACGACCTAATTTTTGGTGCCAGTGTATTTTCATATTTAGAGGCAAACAGTTTGACAGAGTTTGGGGGTACCACCTCGCTGAGGCCCCCTTCCAAATGGACCCCTTAAAACCAATTTTTTGAATGGCTCAAGCTCGAGTGCCAGTGTTTTTTGCTGTCAGTAGATATTTAAGATACAAATATTTTGACGTGTTTTGGAGGTATTGCCCCCCAAAACCTCGGGGATTCTCCCCAAAACCAATCTTTTGAATAACTTCATTTACAGTGCCAGTGTTTTTTGATATCAGCACTAGATATTTTGGAGATGAATATTTTGACATAGTTTGGGGGGCCACCCCCCGGGAACCCCACCAAAGCAGACCCCCAAAAATCAATTGTTTGATTGCCTCAAACTAGGGTATTAGTTTTTTTTTGCTATCAGCCCATATCTAAGACACGAATGTTTTGACATCATTTGGGAATACCTCCTCCAGCAAACCCCCCCAAAATGGACCCTCCAAATATTAGTTTTTTGTTTGGCTCAAACGAGGGCGCCAGTTTTATTTTTTGATATCAACAGATACAACAGACAAATATTTTGACATAGTTTGAGGGTGCCACCCCCCCAGGAAAGCCCCCCAAAGTGGACCCCCAAAAATCAAATTTTTTCATGACCAAACTTACGATGTCTATGTTTTCGATATCAGTAGATATTTCAGAGGCAAACATTTTAACAGTGTTTGGGGGTACCACCACCCCCCCCGACGACCCCCTCAAATGGACCCCTTAAAGATCAATTTCTTTAACAGCTTTTGTTAGAGTTCTAGTTTTTATTTGATATTATGAAATACTGAAAAGACGAACACTTGGACATACTTTGAAAGTGCCATCCTCCGGAAATCTCCAAATGAACCCCACGAAAATCAATTTTTGGACAATTTAACTCATTGACTGCCAACTACGAGTATAATCGTACTGAGGCGTTTGTTCCCTGGTGCCAACTATGAGTATACTCATTTTTTTCTAAATGCCAATGAAAAAAAACTTTGAGTATATACGTGATTTTAATGCATGAAATTGAGCCTTTGGCATATGTAGCACAACACAAAAATTATTTTGAGACTTGTAACACCAATAATAGCCTCCAAAATTAAAAAAGTTGCTCAAGCTTGTCAAACAAAATTTTGGTCGAACAAATGTTTTTTATGCAATGTAGTGCATGCTTATATTGCTTATGAAACATTGCTGCCACTTTGAGTAAAACACCTAAAGTTGCTAAGCAGTTTCATCCCTAGTATTATCTCATTCATCCTGAGATAGATACCTTTTTCGATCCATATGGTACCAAGTCAGTGTTAGTAAACTTAATTTTAGACTGTAAGCTAAATTGGATTTGACGAACTTGGTGAAAACATAATAGTAATTAGAAACATGGAAAAGGATGAAATATCTAAAAAATCATAAAGAACAAAATTTGGGTTACTCAGAGTGATGTAACCTGTTAGGCTACAGTACCAGTATTTGAACAGTAGCGTAGCCTAATCAGGGGTGTGTGTAGCCGAAATTTTCTTCCAAAAAAATCTGGGCAAGTAGGAAATAGGATTACTATCAGAGGTGGAGTCCTTGAGGACACATTTTGAAGTCCTTGGCCTCGAAACCTCAAGTCCTCGAAAATTGCCGTTTCCTTGGCTCAAAGACAGCACTATTTTTTGAATCGTTGAAATCTTGTTGGAAAACGCCAGAAACCTCGTGAAAAATTTGCAAAGAATTTTTTTTGTTTTCCTCAAGTGTAGATCACCTGAAAAAAAATTTGAAGACTTTTTTTGCCTGATAAAGAATTTTGAAGACTTTTTTTGGAGAACACTTGCTCCTGTGTCCTTGGCCTTGTCCTCGAGCCTTGTGTCCTCAACTCCACCTCTGATCACTATTATTCAGTTTATTAGATCTACATCCTGTCAACTGCAGAAAGAGGAAAATGAACTACGCTACTCTGGTATATGGAACTGTGGAAGGCTATTCTGTATTAGTATTGGTGTACTGTAGAGGCCAGTACTGCAACTGGAGGTTGGTAAATATTGCTACCAGCTTACTGGTAGCCTGGTTGGCTTCTTGTTCACCAAGTAAAGAAGCGTTTTAAGAATTTGTCCATTAGCAATTGATTTCAGCTCACTATAGCTGTTGAATCCAAATTCAAATTTTATCTGACTTCTAGCTTTCTAAACTTCCTCCTAGTAACGAGTGACCACTACACGCACTATAGCTAAATAAAAATAGGAAGTGACTATTTCACCGCAAAATTTTCAAGTTAAAGAGAATAAAACGAAAATGAGAAATATTCATCCGCGCTATCTTTATTTGCTTTTTTAGGGGTTAAGATTAGGGTTTAGGTTAAGGTTTGGGTTAGGGTTCGATTTGGGAATAGTTTTAGAGTAAGCATTTGAGTTTGGGTTAGATTTGAGTCAGAATTAATAAAAAACTAGATAAAAATTTCCAGTGAAATAAAGCCTTCCATAAAAATATTATGTGGTAATCGGAAAATTTTTTTCAATACATATATTACCGATGATATCGCAAGTTATTTTGTAAAGCAATATTTGGTCATGTGTAAAAAAATGGTCATTTTCTGCTACGAGTTATCTCGTAGAGTGACGTTTTTTGACAAATTTCTTGATTCAGGTGCCAACTACAAGTATACTTGTAGGTAGTTTTTTTGCGTAATATATGACAAATAAGTTTAGCTGTTGCCAAAAATCAACTTTATAGCTTTGTAGCAGTCATACTTTAGCTCTAATACGTTTGGCAGTTTTGAGCAGTTTTGATACAAGCCGGTCGGCAGTCAATGTTTTAATCTAAGGCTTCATTTTTTTGATATTAGTAGGTATTTAAGTGACAAAAAATTGACGTAGTTTGGGGGTACCTTCCCCCCAAACTCTCCCAAACATCATTGCGTTGAACGGCTTAAGCTATAACTCCAGTTTTCTTGTACATAATATGGGGGTACCACACCCCCAGAAATCCCCATGTAAACCCCACAAAAATCAATTTGTTGAACTAAGGCTCCGTTTTTTTTTTACATCAAAAGCTATTTAAGAGACAAAATGTTTGACATAGTTTTGAGTACTCTCCTCCGGAATCTTCTCAAATGAACCACACAAAATCAATTATTTTGAACGGCTTGAGCTAGGGCGCTAGATTTTTTGGATATCAATAGATATTTAAAAAATAATGTTTTACATGGTTTGGGGGTACCAACCCCCACATAAACCTTACCAAAAATCACTTTTTGAAAGCTAAGTTTACCGATTGATTTTAGTTAGTTGGGTTCATATGCTGAGTTGGCGTAATGATTCAAGGCGCCAGGGTTTGAAATTGTCATGAATGAACTGAGCTGGGTTCAAATACTTAGTCAGACATCGGTTTTACCCAAACCACAAACGATTTAAAATCCACGTTTGTTTTTTTCATGAGAGAAAATCACTTTGTTTGCATTGCATATGATTGAGTTTTGCAGAAATATCGGTAACCTTTAAAGTATGAAGAGGAGAATGATGTTGAAATGGAACTGGCGTGGCGGAAGTCCCGTATTATTTTCCCGCAGGAAAATGAACATCTACTTTTCATTAAGTTTAGTTCGTTGAATGTGGGAGTGGTGTGGCTTCAAAAGGGACTACTAGTATAATATTGGTTAGTATTCTAATGATGCATTTGTGCATTTTTTCCAGTGGTTCCAGGGCAGTTATTGATGCAACTCCCCATGTTAGTTCAAAAATAACTGTTTGGAAGTGTCTATGTTGCCTCTAGAGGCAAATAACATTTTCCCTCTGTTAGGGTTAGGGTTTGAATTAGGGCTATTTTGGCACTGAACTGTGAAGGCAAAAGAGTCATTTGGGCTATTTTGTGTCCAATGCCAAAATAGCCACTGCCTAACTGTTTTAAAAACAAGCAACTAAGGATTTGATACTATTTTGAAGTTTTACGCGTTAGGATCTGCCATAAGGTTGGTTACTTATCTTGAAAATAAAACAAGGCTGTAGTCTGTGAATTTAAACAACTAATGTTAAATTTGGGAATGGTTAATTTTGTTTTGTCTGTGACTTTTATGTGCAAGGATTATTTACAAGTGGCCATTTTGTATTTTTGCTAAAACTATTACTGAAAATATTGAATTTTTGCAAAAATTTTTGCAACAAAATTTTTTTGCAAATTTTTGCTTAAATTTATATGCTTTTTATTTTGTTTCATTTTCGGTTATTTTTGCTTAGGAAGTGGCTATTTTGCGGCTCTTACGGACAGTTTTTAGAATGGCAAAATAGCATTTAGGTCTATTTTGCGTCTAGTGCCAAAATAGCATGGAACTATTTTGCCTCTTGAGGCAAAATAGCCACCGTCTTTTGCTTATGCACAACAATTTTTTGAAATTATATTTCTTGTATTTTACATACTATACATTTTTTTCTTATTGTAGGCCTACTTGCGTTTTTGTTTTAGGAGCTTACATTTTAAGGTTATAGTTTATCATATCATCTTTTTCAAAAAATTTTATTTCCCGAGCCGGACGTCTGCAATCTGCTGCAAACTCTGAAATTTAGTAGTGCACAAGTAGATTTAATAGATTGTCAAATCGCATTTCGACCTGCTAATACTAATAGTGCTTTATCACTCTGAAAGATCATTAGTGCTAATCGTGTTGACAACATTAGATTGTTGAAAACAAATTAATAAAGATCTAAAAGATCTAAAAAATGAAAAACTGTTACGTACTTCATGGCAGTGAACTAATTGTTTGTTTCTGCATTCAAGCTATTTTTTTGGCGTTGCATAGAAATGCGTTAAAAATTAAACTAAAGAAATGTAAAAATTTTATTTGGATAAGACACCCCTGATAATTCTGATTATGAGTGAACAGACTGTAGGGTTTCAAATTTTTTAATTTTGGTGTGTAATATGTTATGAAAAGTAAAAATCACTAAAAACTTTAATTAGTGATAATAAAATACTCTATGAAAAAAATTTGTCTGATTTTACGATTTATGCTGTATTTTGCGCACGAAAAATGTCAAAATTAATCCTTAAAAAATGTAAAAATCACTATCAATAGAAAATTAACAACTATATACACTTTCAAAAATACACTAATAAATGTTTGTTTTTACAGTTTATGCTGTTTTTTGCATTACATTTGAGAAATGTCAAAAATGAATTTAAAAACAAAATTGTGAAAACCATAATTAACAACTAAATAAATTTACAGCTCTAACATATATGCTATGAAAAATAAACTGTTTGTTGTTTTTTTTTAATTTAAGCATGTTTCTTGCGCTGCGTGGGAAATGCAGAAAATTGAAATTAAAAAATGTACTTAATGGTGGACCTTTTTAGATACTTTTACACTAAAATGCTTTTTCCAAGCTTTTTTTACTAGAAGAATACACTAAAAATGTCGGTCGACCAGCATCAGAACATTTCTTTTTTATGATGTAGTTGCTCAATTATTATGTTACCACAAAAGGTATCAATCGTACCTTATCACCAAATAGAATGCACTTTATGATAAACTTATCTGGGACTATTCCTCCTTACTGGTAATTATAGTTGTTATATTTCAGTTTTTTTGTATTTTTCATGCAATGCCAGAAACAGGTATGAATCGTGAAGAAAACAAACAGTTTAGTTTTGGGAGCTTGTATTAATTGTATTGGTTAATTTGTTCAGAACAACTATGATTTTCACATTTTTTCATGATAAATTTTTGTCACTTCTCGTATGCAGTGCAAAGAACAGCATAAATCGTATTTTATAGTTGTTAATTTAATTTTCTATTGACTGTGATTTACGCATTTTCTATGGATTGATTTTTGACGTTTTGCTCACACAACACAATAAAAAACAATGAATCGTAAAAACAAACCATTATTTTATTTTATTATTTTTCATAGCATTTTTTAAAGTCATTAATTAGTTTTCTCCTGATTTTCACATTTTTTATAGATTAATTTTGGATGCTTCTCGAATGCAACACAACAAACAGCATGAACTGTATAAACAAACATTTCATGTATTTTTCGTTCCATATTTTATAGTTGTTAATTTTCTATTGATAGTGATTTTCACATTTTCTGTGGATTAATTTTTGACTTTTCTTGCATGTAACGCAAAGCATAACATAAATTGTAAAAACAAATTTTTTGTAATGTATTTTATAGTCATTGGTTTAAGGTTTTACTGATTTTCTTACTTCTATACATTAATTTTTGACACTTCTTGTACTGCATGCAATGCCAATAAAACAGCATGACTGCAGAAACAAACAATTAGTTTACTTTCATGGTGCACTTGCAGTTTTTAGGTTTTCTAATGCTTGGTTATTTTGCTCGCAATGATCTGTTATCAGCATAATTAAGCACTAATGACCTTTCAGCGTGATAAAAGTGCTAAAATCAGGTCAAAGTGCAATTTAACAACCCATAAAGGCTACTCGCGCACCACAAAATTTCGGACCACAAACAGCAGGTTGCTGACGTCTGGCTTAGGAAATAAAATTTATTGGAAAATAAGAGATGTTTAAGCGAACTATCATCAAAAAAATGTAAGTTTCAAAAACTTCAAAAACAAAAACGAAAGTAGACCAACAATTAGAAAAAAAATGTTAATCACCTCAAAAAAACTATTCTGCATCAGAAAAAGAAAAGGAAAATGTAAAGAAATAAAAGTTATGTGTAATATAAGAAATAAAAGTTGTAGTGCAAAATGGATCGGTGCTTTCAGAAAGAGCTCGATAATATTTCAGAGCAATTAACAAAATAATGAAATACAGACCATAAGATATTTCATTACTTTTTTATAATATAAATAAAAGTTGTATATAAATTTAGGCAAAAATTAGAAAAAAGATTAAAAATTTTGGTTCAGGCAACTAATAGTTCTGGTGACTAATAGTCCTGGTGACTAATAGTTTTGGTGCGTAAAGTCCAGGTGCATAAACATTTCGACACCTAATTGATGGCAAATAATCATGCTGTGCCTACACGTCCGTGTCTAATAGTCAGGGTTTGTAACTACAGTATATTAGATAAAGCTCTGATGCAAATGATTGCAGATTATGAAAACCCTTTTTAAGTAAATTCTGAAGTAAAAATCTTACTTCTTGGTTTTATGTTTATTAAACAAATTATTTTCATGAAATTTAATAAAATTTTCTAACTGAACCAAAAATAGCCTATTACAAAATCAATCTACTTTTCTTAAAAAAATAAATCAAACATTATACTGTATATATTACATAAGAATATGGCCATCAATACAAACCAGTCCCAGATAAGAAAATAGAGATTGAAATGAATATTGATATTCAATTTGATTAATTTGTGTAATAGTTATTTATGTCGGAGAAGTGTATATCAGATATCATATCATATGTTTTAATTATGATAAAATACAGTTGTAAGTAATTAGTTAGTTGCAAACATTACAATCAATTGAAATGAATTAAGAAAACATTGTCGGGGAAATACCGGGTATGTAATGTTAATGCAACTTAAACCTTTATTTTGCTTGAAAGTTTAAATCACTTACAGTACAGCTAATAAGCTTTCTTCAAGTAGGGTACAGTAAAATTTAATTATCAGACTAAAGATCTAATTATACAAATATATACATGTATTATACAATCATACAAGAGCAATTTATACAAGTATCAGACTATCAACCTAACACGCAGTTGTACATCAAAATGCAAGGTAATTTTAATGCAATACACAGCACAAAAACTTTGATTATAAGACAATGCATTGACCAACCAAACGAAAAAAAAGACAAGAATAATGGTAGTAAAAATTGCCAACGTAAGTATTCTAACATTAAAACTAAACTTATATGAAGACTCTCATATTAATGGTAACATTAAATTGTGTTCATTTGATCAGCATTATTAACTCACTTGCTAAATTAGATTGTCAATAAATTTTGCCAATAATACAAATAGTTCAATGAAAACAAAAAAAGAAAGCTAATAACAAGGATTGTTGTTAATAATTGTTAGTTTTTGAGTTTAAGCAAAGCTGAGTATGTAAAAATTAAATTGCAGCCATGTTAAATGCAACTTTGATAAAAGTTGAGTATGATAGTGATGTGCATTTTTTGATTTGCCTTGAAAGCCTTGAATTGAATGTAGAGTGGACCTCAGAAGAGCTAATCGCAACTTTTCGCAGCAAATTGTGATTAGAGTGGATCTTAATTTTCTTAATATGAATCAAGCGCATAACCAGGATTTTGCAGAATGGTAGTGGTAGATTTGGACTCAAAATTTGTCCACATCCCACATATGGTGTCGGAGGTTTACTAGTGGTGCTCCCAGCCTCCAAAGGTCAAGAGGCCTTGGAGCTGACCCCCAACCATTGGGCAATTTTTGTGATTTTTGAAAAATAAAACGCCATTAGGATGACACATTTTGCATGTTTGTTGAGCCATTTAAAAAGACTAAATTGCTAAAACCTGGAAGCCCTTTGACAAAATTTAATAACTTTTTAATGGTATGATTTCTGGCCTAAAGGCTATCAGCACAGAAGCCTAGAGAAGAGCCACAGATCTGTGACTACTAAAAACAAAGAATTTGAAAAAGTCTTCCTTCGATAGGACTTGAACCTGTAACCCTAGAAAATGGTAGTCATATTTGTCGTTATCAAAAAACCTCTGTCGTTGTGTAAGCCATTAGGGTTTGGCCAAGAGGTAGCTTGGGAATACTCTTGGTTTAGATGTTCTGAGGAATGATGATGATAGCTGAAAGCTCGCAACAGTTTTGTCCAGCTCTGGACAAATTCAAATTTGTCAAACTTTTCAAAATTGTACTACTACCCGGAGTTGGGCAGTGCAAATCATAAAAGTTGTGCTGCAAGCGCACGCACAACTACAATGAAAATCTTGAGCTGCAAGCGTTTTTGCAAGCCCAAAAAAATAATTGCATCGCGAACACAACTGGAAGTGCAAGTGTAGCGTTTTGAAAAGTATAATTCTAATTGTCGGGCTGCTCAAATTGCACTAGGCTACAGAACAAAACCAATATATAACAAATTTTGCACACTACCAAACTAGTAATTAAAAGATTATTAATTTCCTTTGAAAAACACAAAGATTTGAAAATGTGCATCGCTTAACCTCTTTGAACAAAGAACGTCTTTATACGTAACAAAAAAATACTTTTAACACCCACACTTTAATGGAACCGGGGTGTTAAAAAATTCCACAGATAAAGTCATCATGTGATGGTAGGCGAACGACTTCGGAGTTTATGGTCACTGTTTTTTAATGGCTTGTCAAGGAAATCCTTTACAAGCTTTGATACATAATTTTGTGCTTTTGGAGCACTTATAGCATCACTCTCTGATGAATGGAGCATGCTAAAAAATCGTCTTGTGTTTTGTTTAAAGAAATTGAACCATCCAAGATTTACTAATAAGAGTTATACCACAGTATGCTGTGGCTATAGCAATGCTGTCACTCCTGTTTGCAATATCTTTCAAGTTTTCCTGCTTAGCAAAAAACTTGTAATCAATAGTTTTTGTTATATCTTGTTTTTGAAAAACAGTAAGAAAGTCTGACTGTTGTGAGTAACACAGTTAATACCTAAAGCAACTACGATTTTTTAGAAACGAGTAGCGTATTTCTGGAAAGACAATCACAAAAATAATTTTCCTGTTTAAAATTTGGTTTTACAACCATTTTTAAAATTACTCGATTGAAATTTCTTTTTGAAAAAATTGGCAAAATATTTTAAAGAGAGACGTTTCAATGAAAGAAGTGAACATCGCTCGCCAATGCTTTATCTATTTCATGGTTTGATACTGATTGTACGGCAGTTTTTGGAACTGCCAGTGACCGAACTAAGTGCTTCATTTTGGAAACTTTAAGCATTGACAAACTGAAACCGGACATAAACGTTGATCAGTCATCGATAACATTGTATCTGTTCAACTCGTGATATTGTTTTTTTCCTCTTTTTTCATTCAGTGCCAGTGCTAGTATCGCAAGAATACTTAGTGTGTAGCAGTCGCACAACAGCTTGTTTACATTAGCAGGTTTTACTCATTTGCAGCACTGTGTTACAAGTTGTACTGAAATGTAGCTACTTTTATTCAAGACTTGTTTTTTGGCATGTTTTACTGCTTTCGATTTTACTTTTTACTGATGGTTTTACTTCTTACTGATTTTAATTTTTACTTTTTACCGATTTTACTTTTTACCAAGTCCGAAGTTTAAAAATTCTACTATTTCAAATAAGGCTTTACTGTTTTTAATCAAATTTCACGGTTGTGAGACAATTGCGATGTTTCAAAAGTATTTTTCATAGACATCAATTTTTTCTCCATCAAGCTGTGGAAAAGCTTCTTCTAAAATTGCTTTTTATCGGTTTGACATGACTCATGAGAATTATTGTTACCAGAGACTTTGATACCAACTTAGTGTTCAGTTTTCATGTCGTTTCGACAATTAAAGATGTCTTTTGTTTTTTCACTGCAAGGTTCTTGCATGTGCGATAAGCACCTAATACAAACAACACTGTTGTCACTCAAATGATAAGACCAAATCGCTATGGTACCTGTGAGCTCAGGCGACTTATTATATACTTGTTTGTTCGTCAGCTGCTGTGGATTGGCTTTTCCTGAAGTTTTACTGTTGCAGCTTAGCAATGGCAGGGCCTACACACCTAGATTGGTAGCCATTACCTGTAGGTGCTAATTATTGATTGATTAATACCTGTTTATCCTCTCTGTTACGATCACGAAAAAGCTACGATGTTGCTTTTCTTGTATGAAGCTGCGCATGTTTTGGATAATAAGAAATTCAACCATTGTCCTAGTTTCTGATAGCCTACACATTTAACTTTCATGTATTTTATGTAAAGTTGCTACAGTAAGCTACTGTAGCCTACTTGTTCAAATTTGCCCAGCAGAATTAATCATTGTAGCCTATTGTGGAGTGTTTTTTCCAAGGACATTAGGCTTACAATATAGCCAGGTTGCAGGTTTAAAGTTGAACCCAGATCGCGCAATTAGGTCATAAAACAGCATCTTTATCCTTGCAATCCATACTGCATACTAAACCAGTAATACTGTATACAGTATATCGGTACAATTATACTGGTAAGATAGGCTACTGTTACTGCATCACAGTCTGACAATGTTACCACTAACTTGATTTTTGATAGTAAATCAGCTGTTTGTTTAGTTTTAGCCTCTGGCCCAAGGTGGCAATGTGATGAATACTAACCAGCCTTAAAAAGTCAACAAATTTGTGCACTGTCAGGTATGGAAATATGTCTTTGTTTTACGGTTATTTTGGTATTCATATAAGGTGCTTTGTATAAATTTTGAAGGCATCTCTTCTTACATAGAGCAAAATAAACAGCTAATCACTTTAAAATCAAAATGTTTTTTACAGTTTAGGCCTAGGGCACATTTTTATCAACTTTCATGAGAAAATTGTAGCATCAGCAGCTTGGCTGTGGAGTACATGACGCAATAGTTAAGAAAAATATTACTGCATCAATATGCTTCATGCAGTGTATGCACCCAGTGCAAAGCGATTAGCCATAGGTGGGCAAGTTAATGCAAAACGTTAGCTTCGTTAACCACTAGTCCGTTAACAAACTTCACACCTCTGTTAACGTTAATCCGTTGCTTTCAGCTTTAATTAACGGAAGCTAACTAAGTCCGTTAATTTGTTAACATTTTGCGTGTAATTTACATTTCTTTTTATTCACTCGCTTCTAGAGCATGTATTGACGCTGTTGAGCTGATTGTAAGGAAATATTTATTGCTGTGGTAGTCTTTTTGTTTGTTGGAAGTTAAGATAGAAATAAGTTCAAATGCACTAACGAAACTGCGATCAGAAAGTCTTTGGAAATTGTGATCTGCGATGATTAATAGACCTATGAGGCTGCAGGTAATTATTTGCCACAAAAAAGAGCTTCTTTCTTCGCTTTCTTCAACAAAACTCGTGCTTATACGCAACAAGTGTTACTAGTGCAAACTGGTTTGTAGTAAGTTCAAATGCACTAACGAAACTGCGATCGGAAAGTTTTTGGAAATTGTGATCTGCGATAATTAATAGACCTATCAGCCTGCAGCTTATTATTTGCCACAAAAAAGAGTTCCTTTTTTCGCTTTCTTCTATAAAACTCGTGCTTATATGCAACAAGTGTTACTAGTGCAAACTGGTTTGTACCAGTACGATAAATGAATGGTGCAAGGTATTAACGATAAAAACGTTAACGGAAGTTAACAGAACTTAATGGAAGTTAATTTAGTCCGTTAACATGAAAAAACTTTTTAACGGATTAACGAGTTAATGAAAAAGTTAGCTTCGTTATTAACGGACATGTGCCCACCTATGCTGATAACCAACACAGTAAACTAGTGCCAAGCACAGCAAGTAGTAGAAATAAAAAGACAAAATTATGTAGGTGCCAACACAACCTGCAATTTCAAACCTATGACCTTCTTAACAAGCATTTGATACCTGGATATAAAATCAAACTTTCAAGGTCTCCATTTAAAACTTTGATGATCCAGATGTAGATGTCAGTGATGCATCAGCTTACAATGCATGGCAACTGAAAGGTCTAATAAAGAAACATTAATTAATCTATTGCTGTAAACAGTATACTGTATACAGTAGCTTTTTGAAACTTGAATCTGAATTATGTGTTAATGTTTTGCGTACTTAATACAGTGGATTTCGGTTAATAAATCCACCTCGGGACAGCCGGTTTTGGATTTAATACGGGGCGGCTTTAATAAACGGCGTTTTCTAAAATGCACAAGACGATTCCGTTCCAAGCAAATTGGATGTAATAAGCGGCTGGATTTATTAACCGTGGATTTATTAACCGAATTCCACTGGAGGTGGGCAAAAGTAATCTACAAGCACAAAATGCAATTATTGCATTCCACAATTGTGGAAGTTTTGTTGCCGATCAATGTCTTTAAAATTTACTGAGGATTAAATGTACTGCACTTTCAAAATCAAACAGTGTGTTGAGTTAATAGCACAATTTAATACTTAAGACTCTGAACTTAATTATTTTTTATTACAGACGTAATATTGTCAAATGTCAAGTTGTTGACCTTCTTCAGCAAATTTGGCTACTTATACTCCTGTTTGCCTAAAATCTGAAATTGCAAAAATGCAGAATTACATCAGAGTAGCATTTTGTGAATTTAGTTGCAAAAGTTAAGTTGCACTTTGACTTGCACAAAAATCTAGTTCCACAATTGCGCAGGTTGCATTGCGCTTCAAGTGCAGCAAAAAGTGTGTTGCAGAAGTTTGGTTGTACATGAGAAATTAACAATTTAAATTGCACTTCTAGTAGTTTAAAAAAATTTTGTGGGCTCATGGCAGAATGTTCTTTGTGCCCACCTTCGTTAGTAGGGGTGCGAACTGAAGCAGAGGTGGGCAAACTGCAATTCATAAGCGTCAGTTGCTCTTGTTAACAGGCCCATGCAGTACAAAACTAAACCTAGGTTTTTTATGGTGTTATTTTTATATCCACAGTTTTGCTGATTAATTATTCTTTTTTTTCAGTTTTTTTCTTCAAGAGATATAAAGAACACCTCATACCAGAGAAAGTGTTTGTGTATGGAAGGATAGCCTAATAATTTTAAATGCAAATGCATTTACAGGTCTAGTCTTGGCTAGTCATTGGAAAATATTTTGTGGTTTGTGGGAATTCTTAAGGTATTTTATAAAAAAGATTTTCTCAAATATTCCCACAAAATTTGCAAAGATTTGAACTTTTTTCAAAAAGTTGCAAGTTGGCTGATTGGAAAATAGATTAATCTTTTTGAATGTTTGACAGTTTGCAATACAGTCGAATCCGGTTAATTGCATAGTCAATTTGTCAAGCCTTTTTATGCGATTAACCGAATTATGCGTTTAAGCGAAAGTGCGAAGTTCACATGATGCGCGACGCTTGTTACGCACAAAAACGTCACACGTCATACCTACAAGCGCATACGGATGCGATCATCTTATTCTTACTCAAAAACGAACGCAATTGTCTAATTCTTACTCAAATAGTAAACAAAAACAAGCCAATGAAGGATTACAAATTTGTTTATTAATTTCAAGCAAAATATTCCGCGATAATTGTTTGTTTAATTTTATTCTGCATGCTATCTTGCATTTGTCTTTTTAAACAAAGAAATGTGTCCATAGCGGCCCCTTCAAATTGTAGCCTTCGCCGAATTTAGTGATTGTTAGTGATTGCAAAATGGCAGCCACGTGTTATTGTTCCTTATCGGTAATTGTCTTCAAAGAACATCAATCACATCGCACATTGCCTTGTTTTCATCTCTAATCGGCGGCGGCTTTCATATTGCGATGTTGGCAATCGGCGAGCTTGTTTTACGCTTTGCTATGGTTTATTTCCGTTAAGACTTTGAAACTGTCCGTTTCTGTCGCATATATTTTGAAATGTTTTACACAGCTATTGAATAAACCCTTTATTTCTATTCGTTTAAGCAGATTATGCAATAAACCGCTATGCGATTAACCAAACTATTTTCTTAACAAATGGTTGGCTATGGTTTGGGATTTATGATCTTCATGCGATAAAGCGGATTATGCGATAATCCGGTATGCAATTAACCGGATTCGACTGTACCAGTATTTTTTGTTTTTGTTTTATATACAATACTAGTTTTATTTTCACTGTTTTAGTTCAATTTTGATATGATGATATGAAGCTACACAGCTTTTGGATTTTTGCATTAATTTATATCACACTTATTAATGCAGAAAGATGTCCTGATGCAGATTCCAAAGGTAAGCAGATGCTGTGTTTTGCTTTGATAGATTTTTGGTCAGCTACACTGGCCATAAAATCATATTATTTTGATTTTAATCAAGTACATTGCAGCTTTTATGCTGGACATTCTGAACTTTTGTTTGAAATATACCGAAAATGTGGTTAGGTTTTATTGTTGGTTGCTAATTCATTGTAGACCAGAACTAAGGCTTCGAGACTATCTGTGTTTAGCTTAACGTATATCTAACATAAAAAGTTTTTATGAAACGTATTTGCTTGTATTATAATGAGATGGTTCAAAATTAAAAAAAATTTTCTGGAGGCTCCTGGCTTTTAATGTTTTGTTACATTTTGATTCTTGCCAATGAGAAATTCACTCATCTTGCTGAAACGGTTTAAAATTTCACTCCGTAACTTGGCACCCCCAATTTTAAATATCACTAGATGTTTCTGATATCATAATCGACCGAAGGTTGAATTCTCTGTGTTTAGCGGTTCAACAGTTAATAGCAATAAAAAAAAAGAAAAAGTGTCCAAATTGCAGTAAATGAATATAGCCATAAAAATAGAGGTTAATAAAGTGTTGAAAAGCCAAAAACCTTTTTTTCATCAATATCAGTACTTATCAAAAATATGCCAGTTAAATGTCGACTACTTCCTCCAGTTTTTGGCCTTGACTTAGCATATTCCTTTTTTCATTCTCATGTTGTGTCCAAAGTTCAACTTTTGGGTTCAGCCCAAAAATTCAGCTTTCGGGGCTCAGCAGAAATGACTGCTTTCACTCAGTTTTTGGTTTCCTATATCACAATCACATGATCTAAGAGTTTTCAAATTGGCATGCATGATATATACTTTTTTTATTCCTATGTTGGGTCCAAAATTCAACTTGCTGAATCAGCCAACAATCAACATAGGCTAATTCAATTTTGATACTCAATCACTCAATGCTCATCTATCAAAAAGGTCAAGTGAGAACAAAAATTCTATGAAGAGTGCATGTTATAAAGTCTCTTTAAGCCTGTAACCAGTTTGCCAGTGTAAGCATCAATTAAACATACTTGGAAAAAGTGTAGCAAATGTCATTAAATGTCATGGAATTTTATTGTGAAAATAGTGGGGGAACCCTACGTTGGTGAAAAGATTGAAAATAATCTTACATTTGGGTGGCTAAAAAGATTAAAATGACCACATACCAATGGCTAAGTTTGTCATAACCAATCTCTCAAACTAATTTTGCACCCTAGTTAGCATCTGAAGTAGGATCAATATCATGCAGAACGTGACTATTAGGTGCAGCTAATTAGGCACTGGACTTCCAGGCGCCAAAGTGAAATTTTATCCTTTTTGTTGTGCTACCTGTGCTGCCAAAAAGAATCTGCTACCTTGCAATCAACTAAGTATCCATGGGTATTGATGAATATATGTGCTGCTGTGATAGTTGCCAGTTGGTATGTAAGTTGTACAACCCCAAGGCTTCGGAAACACATTAAGCAGCATGTTCTAAAAGCAATAAGGCAAAGAGCTACTTTTGCTCAGAAGCAGGAAACTCACTGATCCCAACCAACAAGAACCCAGCTAAATAAAAAATGCAAATCCAAAAGCAAGACTCAATTCAAACCAGAGAGCGATTCAGTGACTGGGCAACATTTGTTATAAGCAAATCAATGTGCACTCAACTATTCTGATTTGTTCGAAATTCTGATGACAGCTCATTCTCAGTTTCACTCACGTCTGTTGGAAGCCATTTACATTTCATGGAAAAAACGGATTGGTGTAGGCAAAAGCAGTTTGTTTTCACCTTTGTACTGTTCTGATGAGATCACCGCCTGCTGTCACTATATTCGTAGATTACAACAGTGTTCCCACTAGGCCGATTTTTTTCAGCCAATCAGCGATTTGTTGGAGCAAGGGCAAATGATTTTTGGCAATATGTTAAACATAGCTTTAAAAAACTCAACGAATTAGTGGAAATATGACATTTGGTATACTTCAATACTCGATTGGTGTGAAAATTAGGGCACATAAACGTCTTTTTAGAGATTTGGGCACAATTGTTTCAAAAAAATTTGGGCTCTCGTCGATTAGTCATAAAGTTAGAGAGACCACTGGATTGCAATATTCTTCACCACTGATTGTGCAATCTTCTATAATGCTTATCACCTTATTGTAGATTGCACTTCTCCTTAATGCATTATTCTAAAAACACAAAATTCGCAATAATCTTTTAAATCCTGCTCACCACACACCAAATCAGACAGAGATCGCAACTGAAGGGATTTGTTCGAAACGCTTATTGATTAAGTCATTGACTATCGTAATACTGTATTAGTTTTTGCTTAAGAGTGTTTTTGAGACACACAACTTAGAACAATGAAATCTAGACTACTTAGTGGAGTGCCAGTATACTGTAGTGCATATGCCTGCAAAAAGTCATTTTTTGCAATGTTGTAAATTGCAATTGAAATAGTTACCCATTTTTGCTTTTATACTAAATAACCGCAATATTTTGATAGTACAGAGGTCGGCAACATACAGCCCACGAGCTGGATGCGGCTTGCCAAAAAAAATCATCTGGCCCGTGACCTCTGTTACAAATTGTGACCAATCTGTAGCAAATAAATTTAACTGAGCTGCAGTGTAGCTATGAGTTAAAAGCAAAGAATTATTTCTTGACTTTATAAAAAATGTGTTGAATGAAAATGATCATGTCAAAAAGGAGGCATCAATGCTTGGTACTAACATGTGTGTTATTTATGCTAATCATTTTTTTTTTGTCACTGAAAGTCACTAAAAGCACAGTAAGAACAAAGTTAGTGATAGTCTGTAGCATGATGTAGTGCTTCTACAATTTCTGATTTACCACTGGACCTTAAGCTTTTATATAAACCAAAAACAGCATCAAATATCTGATTAATGCTGTGACGTATTTAAGTATTGAGGAGGAGGAGTGTGGAATGGGGGCATTAGAACTAAGTTCTCGTATTTTAGGGGACATTGAATCCTGCTAAAGGGACTGTTGTCATGGGGGCCATGACAAACGATCGCAACAAATTGACCGCGAACCAAATGATGCCGATTGGCTGAGAAGAGCAATCATAAAAATATTTTACCATCCCCAGAGCCATCTTGCCCAAACCCTCACTTTGTGACGACATAAACCGTTGGTTTGCGGCAGTTTGTCGCGGTCAGATGACTAGGCTCGTTAGTCGTGCGCAGTTAAAAAATCACTCCTGTTTCGTTAAATGGTGAAAACTGTTTGCGGGATTTTTGCCCCCACCTTCATAGTTCATCGGGTGTAAGGAATTAAATTTAGCAGGATATACAATATGCGTTGAGGCATTAGTAAAGCATTAAATAGCCTTCCACAATCACTAAGATTAAAAGAGCCAAAACTGTCGTAATCATTTTATTTAAAAAGAGATGTTTGTACAAATTACGTAAATGAAGACTAAAGGCAAAGTTAATCGGGGTATATAAAGTTAGGTCAATCGCAAAAGACTAGATTGGCATTGACTCCATGTTTCTTGACCCAGTCGTTCCAGAGATATTCTACTTCAAACACGACGTAGGAGCCTCTAATGCTATGACTTTTATTGGCAACCCTGATGTTGTGCACTAATCAGTTTGATCTTGTCAGCAGAACAAATCCCAGGTGGAAAAAGGAGTAGACTGTATGGTAGCCTATTTTCCCTCTATGCTGCACGGCCGTGCAGATAGCTTAGAACCCTCGTGTAGTACTTTAGTTCTGCCGTGCACTGCATAAGTGTGTTGGTTAAACAAGGTAAATACGTGCATTCAGTAATCGGAAGCAAGCCTTAATTGAGATTTGATAAAAGTTTTTTACAAAATCGGGGTGTAATCAGTTACTTTTGCAATGATATCATGAACTTCTACTGTGCCAGTAATCAATCGAGCATATTAACTAAACTGACGCCATAATTATTTGACAATTTCAAAAGAACACATTGCCATTGAAAAACACCTGAAAACAGCATGTTGTTGACAAAATGTTAACAGATGTTTTGATTAAGTTACCTGGAAATTTAGTTCTGATAAGGAAGGGTTAATTCAATAAGCACAAGGCATGTGATGGTTGGGTGTGTCTTTCAATAAAAAGTACTGAAAACATAAGGTCTGAGAAGGATTAAAATGTTAGGTAAGAGGTTGAATAAACCATAACCTTGGTAAGTGGAGCTACGCACCTCAGCACTAGGCCACGAGAGCAGTTGAAATTCAAATCTGATTTCAGGTACTTATGCTGTAAGCTACCATGTGTTCACACTGTAGGCTGGGAATTAAAATTCTGGCAAAATCACTGAGATTCCGCTCCTAGCCTACAGTGTGGGTAGAGGACACACAGTAGCTTACGGCATTAGTACCTGAAATCAAATTTGAATTGGTCTCGTGGCCTAGTGATAACGAAACTGCTCTCATGGTCTAGTGAAAAGGTGCATAGCCCCACTTACCGAGGTCATGGTTTCAAAACCTACTTCTGTTTGGTGATATCACATGTTTCAGGAAGAATTTTGTACGTTAATTGCTTTCAAATAATTTATATTCTAGAACTCTCCCTGAAGATTCCTAACAGAGTGAAACTGGCTGTTGGGGGTTAATTTTTTTCACCTCTGGTGCCTAAACGTCCTGTGCGTGAAAATCATGGTCCGAATATGAACAGAGCATAGCATACCAAGTACAAATTTCGAATTCACCAGCGCAGCCAGGGGGGGGGGATTAGGGGAACCAGTCCCCCCCCTTTTTGAAAGTGCACAATTTCATGAAAGTTATTTAAAAAAGATATAGTGTAAATAAACGTAGTTAAAAATGCTAAGCTCGAGTGTAATTCTACCCTGAGTTGCAAATAAGCAACGTCACAACTTTGGCATTTTTTGAAATTTTTTTCCACGATCGTTAGCCTCTTTATCTTTAAAAAATTTCAACCATCTAGCTTGTATTGTTTTCGAAATATTTGGGTTGAGAAAACGTTTGCAGCAAAAAGGAAAAATGAATCGTAGTCAACGTGACAATGGAAACGAGTTACAATTAAAACATCAATTTTGGTAAATATGATTGAAAAGATATCTATTATGTCACGTGATTATAGTAATCGCCCATAAAAACTTGATTTTATTGAAGCAAGACTTGAGCCACATTGCTTTTTTGCAACACAGGGTAAAAACAAAACCGGAGAGTCGGAATGCTTATATAGTAAGGGTTAATATTTCTTGAAAGTGTTCGGATTATTGCATAACCCATATCGCGCTGTCTTAGAATATGTCTCGTCAGCATGCCACTTTGCTTTTGCGGGAGAAAGCAAACGAGGCAGAAAGCAGCGCGAGTTTGCACCAAAAAACGCAATCCATTTTGTTTCAAAACTTATCATTTTCCAAAGAGTAGGATCAGATACCGCTGAGAATTTGGGGCTGCCTAGATCTGACGTGTATCAGTCCACGAATTAAATGTCATCATTGTCAAATCGTATTTCTACCCTAATAAATTTCGAAAATACGTTAGTTCAAAACATTTGGAAAAAAAATCTGTTCTAGGAGAATAACTTGAGATATATCTTTAATGTCAAAATCGATTTTTTATCATACTGTATTGGGTCCAATCAAACCTGTGATTAACAGCCTCAGACATACTGTTTCGGAATCGACATTTGTCTTTTATTCCTCATCAGTATAGCTAGGATTACAGGTATGAACATGAGCGTAGAAAAGGAAAGAATCGCAAACTAACCAGATCATGACACAATTTTTTTTCCCAAAAATATTAACAATAGCAATATTACAAGAGATAATTCTAATAGTTCAATGCAAAATAATTTCCAATAGCATGCCTTAGACAGCTGTTTCGCCCAATCTCAGGGTTCATCAGTAAAGCTAGCAAGGCCAAATATCACCAGTGATAAAAATCTTCAAAATATATATATCTTTACCAATTTGTAACTCAAAGAATAAATCTTTACCGATTATGTCTATAACGCATTAAATCTTTACCTCAATAAATGAGCGTACTATTTACTCTAATAATGTGACTCTGTATGCTGTATATAGCTTATTATTAATTTTCTTAGAACATTGTTCTTAATAAATTGTATTGGGTCCGTTTTACCGATCACGCGTATTTGTGCCTATAAATGTACGCATGTCATTTGATTGCATGTATTTTGCCTGTTTTTCTTTTCTTTTTTTTGCGTTTGCACTAAAAAAGATATGACGTACGTAATTGGACTAAACAGCATTATGTAGGCTTACATTTCGACCAACCGCCGAGCTCTAGGGAACCCGTTTGCCTGAAAAACGTCGGAGTTAACATAATCTTGCTTAAAAACTTTTGTAGTTTAGCAAACGCGTAGCTGCGATGTCAGTTTGATCGTTTTTTTATTTTCAGCTGGGGTTGAGTGAATGGGAAATTGGCTGGTTTGAATTAATTTTACAATTTCAAACTGCACAATGTTTAATGTTTATTACAGTACATAGTACGCTGATTTATTTTTAAGAAATTTTTTTCGATCAATTTCTATGTCAGCTTATTACACCGTATAGCTGTGTTGATTTGTAACAGTGTTCCCGTTGTCTGTCAGAGCAACGAGTCCGCCGACGTTGTTCAAACTGTGTCGCAGTCTAAACTGAGTATGCTGGTTGCGAGCAAAAAGTCGCTCAGATGCTGTCCGCCTATTTCCAATCTACACTATGCGTAAAATCGTAAACGCAAAAGTTCGTGTTAAGTTTATTTTAAACCAAATTTGGTACGATTAGCGTATTGCCTTACCAGCTTACAAGCAGTCTGTTGCTTCAAACAAACTAACGACACGCTCGTATGTTCGCGGTTTTACGCACAGTAGACTATAGGCCGGGCCTAAAAATTCGCAATGAAAGGATTTTACTCAGTTTTTGGTGCGAATCAAATTTCGGTCGTAGGTGTGCTGCACAAATAAACCCATTGTACTTTGTTATGACCATTTTCCGCGAATGCCGCGTTCAAATTCGCATTATTTGATTGAGACAATTAACCGCACGTAAGGAATGGCAATCGCTATTGCATTATTCTTGCTTAAATCTCTATTTCCTACCAACGATAATCATAATAGTACAGTAATAAAGTACAAAACTTTAGATTGGCAAGCCACAATATAGCGCATTTTTTCCGTTTGAAGATAGCAATCAGTGCGTGGTGTCAATTAACATTGACAATAGGGCGCACTTATTTTTTTTAAAAACCAATCATTTTTGGGAATAGGTGGGGATTGTTTGTGTGTTTTTGCGAAATGAACATCTCATTTGCTCTTAATTTGTTACAATATACTATATTTGAAAGTTGAAATATTATTATGCCTGCTTGCCTGAATAAGAACGGCAGTCTGCGACTTTCTCGTATGGCCTATGTTAAGAAAATGCGTTTTTTGCGTTTGCTGTAGTATCATCAAATATTAAAATCAAATTTTAAACAAGCTGAAACCACTTTGTTCTTTTTCATTTATCTTTTTATGCGTCAGCTGCATGAACGACGGCAGGGCTCCTGCCTGTTATTGCTAAACCTTGTAATTTGTTGCAATTTGCCTAAATGAAAACTTTCCGATTTGCGTACGCTTTAATCATAACAAAAAAAATTTAGTCCCCCCCTTTGTTTTGTTTCTGGGATCGCCGGTGTTTGTATTCACATTCGGACTCGTCGATTTGCGAAGATTTTTGAGAAATTCACAACATAAAAACAGCAAGTGCTAACAAGCAAAAAGCATAAGGATTTTTGGTGGTTCAAAGATTTTATCATGTGCCATCCTGGTGGTGGTTGGCTGATACTAACCATTTAACTGTATAATCGTTATTTTGTGGACTGGTCACTATTTAAATCACTTTTAATCTTTATTGGTTTGTGTACTGTATAACATTTAACAAACTTTAGAAAACAAAAGGTAGCATACAATAATTTGATCTTCTTTGCTAATTTTGGAGGTAATTGTTAGAATTAATGAAAATGCCCGTTTTATTTTCAGAAGTATGCAATTCCGAACCTTGTTCTGAGCTTTTAAGATGCGATTTTCCCAAAAAGCGAATTGATTATTGTGATCCAGTTAAAGGTTGTTGCATGAAGAGTATGCAGTAAGTTTATTTTTTGAACTCAGTTGTTGAAATTTCAAAAGACAAGAAAATTTTCTATTGTGCAGTACCAGTATAAATAATTCTAGTATGTTGAGCCAAGTCAACTGATCGCGAATAAACTGACCGCAAAGCAATGGTTTCGTCACAAAGTGAGGGTTTGGGCAAGATGGCTCTGGGGATAGCAAAATATTGTTATGATCGCCCTTTTTGCCAATCGGCGTCATTTGGTTCGCGGTCAATTTGTTGCGATCAGTTGTCGTGAACTCATGATTGACTAATTTTAATGTTAGGTTTACTTTTTTGATGGTCATTGATCTAAATGTTTAATAAATGCCTAAAAGTTCAGTCAGTTCAATCTGAAGGATGAAAAAAAAACTTTTAAAAGATTTGGCTTGTTTTTGCATACATACTACTAAAGTTGTACTTGCCATTACGAAAACTTAAATTTTTTTTGAAGTGACAGACAAATACATAAATTCAGACATTTTAGCATAAGTTTTACTATTAATTATTGCTCTATATGGTATTGGTTACCCCCACGTAGTGTTTATTATTTTGTTAAGCCTGCACTGGTACAAATAGAGGGTTGTCCATTTCTGGAACTTTGGCACAAATTTTCCGAGGAGCAGAGTGGCTTTATACCAATTGCACTTTGGTGGAAGGAAACGTGGAATTGGTGAATATTGAACAAAGTGTTGCTTTCACCAAGGTGATGACGGTTAATCAGCATAATAAATTTGTTATTTTGTTAATCTAAGGGCTTTTGCTTGCATTATAATATTTAATCTTTGCATTTAGTTTCTCTAATCTTGAACTTCCTTTACAAAATTGCTAAGTTTGTTTTTGTTGCATTGCACAACATTATCTCAACAATGCACACCATACCTAGTACACATCACATAGCATTTCTAAATTATTGAGCATTATGACTGAAAAGTTTTGGGTTTTTTTCCTTTCCATCAAAACACATTGCTTACGAGGTTTGAAGGCCTGGAATGATAGGGTAAGAAACGACACACACAAAAATAGCAAAATTAGTTTGAAATGTTTATACCGTTGTCATGTGACTTCTAAGACACTCTGTCATAGATACAGCTACTGGCATTTGGTTTTGGTGTACTAGAGAGTAGTACAAACAGTACTGAGCATAAAAAGATCTATCTACAATTCTACATGTGTATGCTCTTACATTATTATAAAAGCTCTTTGCATTTAACCATTTGTGTGAACTTCATGCAATAAAGTTTTGGTTAACTTTACAGTAATATTGCCTGTTTGTTGTCTTCAATTTAATATTTGGTGTGTTCAAGCTTTCTGATACACTAACAGGCAGCTGCAATTCAAATCGAACTTATTGTAAAGTTTCTGTTGGCACTGGTTTTGTTTTAAGCATTGGTTTGATAAAATTTTTATGAGGTGTTGGTTTCTTTTCTTTATTATCCAGCATTTGGATATACTGTATATTGGTTAAAACTTTGACAAATTGTGGTCGTTTTATATGTTCAGTAGTGCAGGTATTTATATGCTTCTCTTTTTTTCAACAGCATATAGAACAAGTTACTGGGTACATTCTGATCAGTCGCTTTACTGGAGCTTACATTGACTTCTCCTCATTAAGATTGATTCGAGGACTTGAATTGCACCAGGAGCCTCCACAGATTTGTCAAGGAACTGCCGAAAAAGCTTTTGAAAAAGCCACCTACCAGTCGAGTCGATCACCTGATGTTAGAGAATATGCTTTGAGCGTAGTTACAAATAACATGGGAGGTGGACCTGGTTTCAAAGAATTGTGGATGCCAAATTTGACAGGTATAAGATAGACCTAATTGTATTCCAAGTCTAATCAAAATCAAACTGTTTTGTGCTCTCAGTGTTCGTGAAGAGTGTTCAATAACAGTTGTAATCAGAAAAGTATCAAATATTTCACCCTCCGCAGTGAAAAATATTAAAAATCTACAGCCTGCTTCACCTTAACAAAATTTTCAGAGGTTAGCTTCTAAGTCAAATATTTGTGTAAGCTAACCCCTGAAGTTCGCTATAAGAATGAAACAGACTGCATTGTTTTTTTATTATTTTTTCTACGGCGTGCTAAATATTCAAATCAAAATCATTAATTTGTTTAAAAAAAGTCTTGCGTGAGTTTGATATTCTGGTTGTGCAGTTGGCATTTCTTTTAATACTTGTTCCCTCTAGCTGGTTCAAATGCCATTTTGTCAGCCTAAAAAAAAATACGAATCAAAAAATTACTCATAAAGCTATTATCAACACCCGCATGCAAATAGTAATAGTTATTATTTATTTTTCAACGCTGTAAGTAAGTAGTACTAGACTTAATACAGTAAACTAAAAGCAGGGTGTCCAAAGTCCGACCCACGATGAAGTATTATCTGGTCTGTGCTTGGTCTTAGCACCTTTCTTTCAATCAAATTTACTCGCCAGATATGTTTGATTTGGCCTAGAAAACTTGTCTGATATCTTTTTTTAGATAATTATCTCATCGGCCGATGGTCTTGGTCTGACCATCTAACTCTTAGAGGGATGCCATCAAATAGCAGTTGACCCACGGGCATTATTGCCACTTCAAAAAAGTTTATGGTCACTCCTGTTCTGACCAAAAGACACTGCATTAAAATGAATGACTAAACGTTCATAGGTAGAAATTTAACCAATGATTGTTTCAAGTTTTAATTTTGTTGTTTCAGAAATTACCTACGGTGACGTTGTGATTCGTGACAGCAAAGACTTGTGTTATGTCGACACTGTCAAATGGGAAGATATTTTCGAAAACCAAGATCAACGTGCAGAAGTTGACAATTCTACATCATGTATGGAAAGTTTATTATCGATACATTAAAAACCGTTAAACTTAATTAAATAGAAAGATGTTTTTCTAGTATCATGAGCTGGCTTTTCATTTTTTGCTGTGAAAGTGTTGAGACTTGGTAGAATGTGTTGGGTGAAACCTACGGTACCGGTCGTTGAAATTTAAAAACATCAATAAAAAACAAATACGATTAAATGACCCTTTAAAGTCTAAACTTAGCAAATTACATTTTCGGTAGGATATGGCCATTGGCCAAACACTGGTTGGTTGTTTAAAAATAAAGAGTTTTTGTTTGAAAGAAATGCTTCAAATAGCACTGACGGCAAAATCAATGGGCGTATCTAAAGTTAGGGCAATCGTATAAAGATTAGATAAGCATTGACTCCATCATCCTTGGACCCAGTTTTCCTGTGATATTTTACTTCAAGCATCACGTAAGGGCCTCTCTAATCATCGTTTTTATTGCCAACACTGACGTTGATAACATTGGCGACGCTATTTTATTTCTATCCTATGAAAGCGCCGCAATTAGGCTAAGCCACAGAGGCGTTTTAATCTTTATGCACGTTAACATAGGCTTCTGCATTAAAACGTCAGGGTTGCCAATAATAATTACGATTAGAGGACCCTTACGTGATGTTTGAACGTTAAGTTCAATGTCCCTGGAACAACCGAGTCAAGAAGAAGGCAATCAACGTTTACCAATTCTAATACGATTGCCCTAACGTAGATAACTTCGTTTTGCCTTTATCCCGCTTTTCAGGTTCAGGTTATTTTCAGGAAAACTACTAAATTAATTCCACTAAAAAAAGAGAGCACCTGTGGGATAGATGTAGTGCTGTATTATGTTAAGGTAACAGGTTGACTTGATGATGATAATGGAAGAAGATAGTGATGTGTAACAGCTCAATCTTGGCTTTTGCCCTCAACCACCTCCAAATTAATAAGCAGTAAAAAAAGAAGTTAATCTTTGTGAGAATTTAAATAGCTGATTAAATGCGCAGAAAAAAAGTTTTTTTCACGCTGTCTTTCGTTGACGCATGTCAACTTTGTCAGAGAACTTTAAAGTTGTAGAAAAAGAGATTTTGTTATGGAATTTAAGAGTCTAAAGGCAGTAAAGAATAAAAATTGTTTTTGAGAAGCTAATTGCTGAATGTGCATTGTGCAGTGCAGTATATTATCTGTACTCCTGAATGGTGGACTGTCGTATTGGCTACATCATTGAAATTAGTTGTACATCTAAAGTACATCAACTGTCGTTACTAGTACGTTTTTGATGATCACAAAAGGTGAAACAGTTTTTCCACTAAACTCGACTCAGTTTGACTTATACAACGCTTTTAAACTATTGATTGTGAAGCAGTACTAACTTTATTATCTAAAGTTTCAGGACTATTCCTGCCTGTTTAGGTTCTGCTTGCAGTTCAGAATGTTATGATGATGACGGTGATCGTCACTGCTGGGGAAACTTAACGAGCCATTGTCAATTATGTAAGTGAACTTGGTACTATGAAAACTTGATTACTGAACTGTGCCGTATTTTAAGATATTTTCGTATAGAAACAAGACATTTTATAAGTATATTTAGTGTTTCAAGAAATTTAAAACACAAGATGCACAGAGCTGGACAGCGCTGTTTCGAGCTTTCAGCTCTCATCGGCAGCCCTCAGCTTCTCTAACAAAGTTATTCCCCAGCTTTCTTTTTTTTTGTGAATTTTTGGAAATGTGTGGAGTTTGTGGGATGGTAGTGGGAGTAGTTTTGAGAGCTGCAGACACTTTTTCAAGCATCCACAGCCGCTCTGAATGAAAGTATTCCCCAGCTGGACAAGACTCTTGGCCGAACTGGACAAAGGACAAGACTCTCGGCCGAACTGGACAAATCTTAAGGGCTTGCTCAGCGGCAGAGGCATTGTAGGGAATAAACGATTTTTCAATTGTGGTACTTAAAAAAACAAGTGAAAAAATCGCTGAACCCTTGTAGTAAGGATTTTTAAAACAATTGGTGCAAAGCATCAAGATGTACCTGGCGTCAAACGTTACGAAGTGAGTATTCCAGCGTCAAGATTGCTGCTTTGCCTCTATTATCTTCATTTTTCAAAGCACTTTTCTTTATCTGTCGCTTCATCTTTTTCTTAAAGAACAGTCCATTATTTCCATTGCTGGTTACCCTGCGGCCTGCAAATCGAAATTTATTACTGTAACACCACGTTTATGCTATTTGTAGATGAACTTGACATTTTTTCGTTGATTTAGCGGTCATTGAGCTAATTTTTTGGTGAATAACCAAAAAATTTCAGCTATTTGCTCACAATGACCAAAGAGTTAGAAAATGATGTGCATCTTTTTGTATACAATCTCTAAAATTGCTCTTGCAGTTGCGGAAATGACCTGGGTTTATGAAATGACTGAAAACATTTTCACGAAATCGAATATTTGACCGAAAATTTTGAGCGAAAACGTTTTGCCAGTTTTTACCGAATGGTTGCAAACAAATGCACATGCTTCGCTCTCATCCTTTCATCCATTGGTTTTGCAGTAAAGCCGTTTTTTTTTTTCAAGTTTATCGCTAAGTTACGATATCTAGCTAACCTTAAAAGACTGTTATCTTTCTTTTCACCAATCTTTCCACAAATTAATGTACCTTTTTGTATTGAAGCAACTTTGCAGCATCCATTTCCATACGTTTAATTTGGATTATTTGCTCTGAATTGCATGCAGTACACTTTTTTTTGTTTTCAGTGACCAGAACAAACTGTGATAGTTGTATCCATATCCCAAATCGAAGATGTGTGATTCAACCAAATGGATTGCCAGGTTGTTGCAATCCCGAGTGTGCTGGCGGATGCTTTGCTCCTGCTGATAAAACAGCGTGCTATGTAAGTGATAACTGTATATACGTGGCCTTTTTCGAAAACAATTTTGAAAATCGTGAAGTAAAAGTTGAGTCATGGAAAAATAATCAGCTATGAATTTCATAATAAATTTCGATGTATGGTACGGAAAATTTTACTTCTGCATTCTTCGTATCGTCATTTTTTCCTTTTAGGTGCAAGTCAAAATCTGGTCAAGTAAACACGAACTAAGGCAACTGACCGCTGCAAACTGACCGCGAACCAACTGAGCGCCAACATTAGGGTTAATTGGTGGCTAGTTGCTTCGCGGTCAGCTGTCGTGCAGCATTAAAGAAGTATCTTGTATTTTTAAGAGCTTTGTGCACTGTAACGATTTTAGTATAAAAAGATCGTGGTAATTGTAAATGACATTTATTTTCAAGATTATATCACGTGAGTTAATAGTTGCTTTGATTAAAATGTTCATGTCTTCAAAGCAGCCTTTCGTCTGACACATTGTCAAAAGAATTGTCAGAATGGAGAGCCTAGGAAGAGGAGCGGCTATTTGTAGGAAAAAGCCAAGCTGTGATTGGTTGGAAAAAGACCAATGAGAGATCGTCATTAGTGCACAATCTTTAAGCTGTACACGAATTCTTTTTGTCGGCAGTGGGCGGAGTTAGAAGTTTTGATGAAAGTGGATTCAAGAGCAAGTAGATGGAAAGGATAGCGGTCTTGAGCAAGAATAGAGAATCTATTGTCATCGTATTGTTGAGCACAGGCAGAATTTTGTAAACGATGAAGTCCAATGGCTGAATCATAAACAAGAGACTGGGTATTCGGCTGGTTGGAAGATTTGCACTGTCGGGCTGAAGGTATGCGTTTTAACCAGCCTAGTAACCAGTCTCTTACTTCTGATTCGGCCATTGGGCTTCATCTTTCACAAAATCCTGCCTGTGCTCAACATTATGATTACAGTAGATTCTCTATTCTTGCCTAAAGCCGCTCTCCTTTCCATCGGTGTGCTCTTGAATCCATTTTTTCAAAACTTCTAACCCCGCCCTCTGCTGCCAAAAAGAGTTGGTGTACAACTTAAAGATTGTCCACTAATGACGCTCTCTCATTTGTCTCTTTCCAGCCAATCACGGCTCGGCTTTTTTCTATAAAAAGCCGCTCCTCTTCCTCCGCTCTTCATCCTGATCATTGTTCTTGACAAGTGTCCGATAAAAAGCTGCTTCAAAGGCATTGACATTTTAGTCAAGGCAATTCTCTAGTTTTGTACCACCAATTAACGTTAGCTAGTAGCTTAATAGTGTCGTTTAGCAAACCTTTCGATTTTTATTTTTTCACTGCGCTTGAATATTGCGCCTTTGAAAAGTTTCGTTGTGAATAATCTCGACTTAAGAAACTGCTGCGATAAGATCAGCTTAAACTAGGCAGCACTGCGGTATTGCAAACTAAAAAACTGGATTTGCTTCACCAGAAAAAGTTGATCCAACTTGACGCACGGATTTTACGATTTCGATTTAAAGAGAATATGCTGCAATCGTTTTGCTGTTAATTTCTGTACCAAAGTTCTCCCTGCCAAGTTTCTTTGTTACCCAGGCATGTGACAACTTAAACGACGACGGCGTGTGTGTTACTACTTGCCCTGACGGACTGAGTGTGAATCCGAATTCGCAAGAGGAGACAGCTACTGATGTGAAGTACCAGTTTGCAAGGTACTGCGTTAAACAGTGTCCAGGTATGAGACAGAGTTATGTTTGTAATAATTTATTTATCACTGCCGATGAGTAATTTCGTAAACTTTTTGTCTATTATTCATTTTTAGCTCAGATCTCGGTCTTCAAATTTTGAAAAACATTTGGCAATCGGAAAAATAGTCACACCATAAGCGCTTCTGGTTTGGCTACTTCCGTAGTGTTGTAATGTTTCAATAGCAACTTTCCCTGTCATTGACTTCTTTAAAATTGTTGATATATCTTTGACGTCTGATGATCTTGCAATACAATTGGTCATAATGGAGTATAAAACTTAGAATTTTGTAAAATTGTGCCAGCAATTTTGCTCTGGAGCTTGGAAGAGCATAGCAAAAGTTTTTGTTTGGCTTTTAATGAAATTAATGCTGTGAGTCGTGCAGTAATATACATTTCAGCATTGTTTTTTTTTTTTTTTTGTCATTATCTGACGTGTCTTTGTCATTATCTGATTTAACTACCCTGAAAAATCATAATACTTTCTCCGTATTAAACAATTCACAGTATAAGACTTGCAAGGTTTTTTAGCAAAAATAACCTACAATGAGGAAAACTTAAAATTCGTCAAAGTAAATTACAACAGCAATATAACACAACGAATGCTGTGGATAGTTTATTGGGATGTTCCTTCACTCAAAAAACTTTTGAAGAAAAAAAAAGCAGTCGTTGCTGCAGGTAGACCCAAATCCGTAGAAAGATCGTTTTCTTCGTTAAAACATATCAAATCATTTTCTCAAAATAAAATGGAACAAAACAGACTTTCAGATTTAGGCCTTGTAACCATCGAGTCACAATTACTGACAGAAGTCATAGAAACCAAATCTTTTTAGGATTCAGTCACAACAGAACTTGCTTCAGCGGAAAAGCGAATGGAATTTACTTTTAAATGACTTTCTTGCATCTGCAGTAATTCTGAAACTGTGCCGATTTTAGTGCTCTGCCCTTAGTAGTAAACAGTTTTGTTTGAATTGCTAATCAAACGGCCAAAGCTGTTTCAGCTTGTACTATTTTTTTGCTTTTTGTAGGCAACTGATCATTGGATGAAGTAAAGGCGTGTTAAAAGTTTTAATCAAATGCTTGAATTGAATGTAGAAGTTATAGTTTATCTTTTTCATTTTTCTACACCTCCACTATACTCATTTCACTCAACAGCTGAAGCGAGACGAGAAAAATTAACTTCAACTACGCTATCCTCAATTCGAGCCAAAACTTTTTACTCCCAAACGTGTTTTTGCTACTCCCCCCAGTCAAACTTTGTCTTTCAATTTTTATTTTTAAATGGTACAGTACAAATACAGTATAAATATCAAATGCCACCTATACGTATGGACATAATTCTATATGCGCAGACCGGATGCGCAATTACTTCATGTACGAAAATAAACGACGAAATATATTTTAAATTGAATACCCAAAACTTTTTGCCACCGATCGTCACTGCTGCAAGCAAAAAAACTCGTATCGGTTAAGCCTGCAAGCAATGGAAGTGTTCACATGAGCGCATCGCAATGAAATTGAATTTTGCGCAATTTTCATTCTGTGTGAACGCAGACGATTTGAAAGCAACCCGAAACTGAAGTAGGCCACAGCTTTACAAAAAACTGCAAGTTGAACAAAATAAACAGTTTCTATAGTGTAATTGGCGGGGTAAATGTAATAAATCACTGTAGAAAGTAACATACAGTTTAAAGAATGGTAACATACGTTGAACCTTGGTAACTTGGGACAAAAATGAGACTACCTAGCCTACCTTTGCTGTACTTGTAAAGTTATAGGTAGGCGTACTGCAAACTAGTTCAATGTAGAAGAAATGTAATTTGGTACAAGTATCGATAGCTAAAAAGCGGCCATAAGCTCGTAGGTTAACAGTACTTGTGGACAGGACAACCAATAGCCAATAGGCTACCACTGCTAGTTTACCAAAATGAGTAAAGTTACTAATTGTCGTAGGATTTCTAAACGTTTCTGTGATAACTGTATGTTCCTATAATTATTTGTGTTACGTCGTTTCAGCTGCAGAGGGTATCGAACCTGGCCTTGCCTTTCTTGTCGAGTCGGGTATCGCTGCTCTTTGTATTGCTGCCTACACGTGACGTTTCACCTCACAATTCCAGCCAGTTTGCTACTTCCTTTGCCTTTCGCAATTTGCCCAGATGCAAATCTGCTTCCTTTCTGCTCGGCGTTTTGCCAGCTTACTGCTTACCTTTTCTCGATTTTCACTCATTCTTTTTCTGACTGTAGTCTTGGCAACTGCCACCTTTTTTTTACTGAGCTTTCGCACTTGGAACAATTTTTCATATTGGATCCTTCTCTCGCAACTGGCTGGAAAAACTATTTCGGTACGTATTACGTTTATTTATTGTTTTTTGTTCTTCGTATGTTTGCCATTGATTTAGGTACTATTGTTAAAGGTAGTTTCTCGATCCCCTGATAGTTTAGGATTTATATTTCGCATGTTAGCTTCTCGTCCCTCTTTATTGTGTTAATTTTCCTACTTGTTTTTTGTAACTTTACCCTAGGTTAGAATTCTGACCCTTCAGCTCGTATAGCCGGGTTTTTTGTTATTTTTTAGAAACCGCTCCGAATGCTCTGATCATCTACAGCAAGTGGCCATTAAATAAACAATAACTCGGAACTTTTCTCGCACCTGGCGTTTTGAATTAGAGCGCGTTTTGAATTAGTGTGAGGCCCATCTCCACAGCCAGTTGTTTAAGTCCTTACATTAAAGTTTCGAAGTAGTTTCGAAATGCTTTTGGAGGAGACCCGTCATTGAACTCTGGCAGGATTACGGAATTCGCAACTTACAAGACAATTATCCTTTTCTGTGCCTTTTGTGTGATAATCTTAAATTTTCATAATGCTGAACGAAACTAATACCGAACAAGAAAGTACTATCGAACTGTTGATCTCTACTCTGAAAGAGCAGTATTGCAGAGCTGAACGTATGATGTCTCTAAGAGACTCTGGTAATCATGCCGATGAGATCAAACAGCTGTGTGCCGATATTGAACTTAATTTTTCTAAATTAATGAGTTTGATGGAAACGATCGGTGCAGATCAATGCCGTATAGACGAGATCAGTAAATCAAACGTCGAATTTGACGCACGTAGCAAAGATTGGATGACAAAGAGAGCTATTTCTGCTACTAGTTTATTTCGACCTAGTGGTCGATCACTTACTTCTAATTCGTCTTCCAGGTCTAACAAAAGCACATCTAGTGCGAAGAGACAAGAAGCCTTCGTCAAACTTAAATTGGCGAAGGTTGAAGCCAAACAAGCTATGGAACGTGCGGAGGAGGAACTAAAACGTGTGGAAGAGGATTTAAAGCGTTCTGAGCGTGAAGCCAAGAGAAAGGTAGAGCTGGCTAGGGCTGAATTGGAAGCTTGGGAGGCTTCTTCCGCTTCTTCCATTGATGAAAGGTATGATAATTTTGATGATTTGTATGCTGAACCCCTCGGCAGTCAAGCAACACCTTCTGTGATAGCCAATCACACCCAAACGGCAAACGATTCTTTAAATGAATCTGTCAACACCAACAACCCCATTACTAAACAAAAACTTGCTAAACAATCTCGTAGTGCCGACACTTCTAAACCTTCGTCTAGTCGTAACATCGAAACTGATTTATCCAACATGAGTACTCGGGCTTCCCAAGAACTGTTCACCACCGCGGCCTCTTCCAAACTTAATACGCAGCTTCCACAAGCTTCATGGTCCAGTGTCTGCGGCCTTTCTAATATTGGCGTGCAATTTTCGCAAACCATGACATCGAGTACCGTGGGCCCAAGTAACTTAAAAACGCAAGCACCACCATCACAGTGTACGTCCTTCAATCCCGTTGGCTTAGCAAATGTAACAGCGCGAACCAAGTCGCTCTCGCCTTCAGGAGTCAAGTTTCGTGACGAGCCTGTCGTAAATTATAGCGGTAAAAGTGATGTAATGCTTAATCCGGCGTCTCGTAACTACAATACCAAGAATGTTGCTGGATCTTTTACGACTCCGTACTTTGACAATCAAGCTAAAACTATCTACGACTTAGATTTTGCTCAGTCTCGTGACCTACGTGAAAGTAATTTTCCCTACGTTAGTTCTTACGGAATCGCAACGTCAACGGCTAATATTGAAAATAAGTTGCACTACCAGTTTCCTGAAAGTCGAAATGTAGAACAGGCTTACTTTGTGCCGCAAATGACTCAAAGCTATGAGTCTAGTAAACCGCAATTGTTCCGTAACTCGTCGTCAACAGTTCAAAACCCCTACCGATCAGGCGCTACTCATGGTAATGCAGTCGCTAGTCGTATTTATCCACCAGCGGAAACGTATTTTCGGCAACCTTTTTTGGTAGAAGACTGGTTTTTACCTCGGCCAGAATTTCCAAAATTTGATGGAGACCCATTAAAGTTTAGAACCTTCATGAACAATTTTGAACGTCATGTCGAAACTAAAGTGGGAAGCAGCAAATTGCGGCTGTGCTATCTTATTCAGCATTGCGAACCAAAAATTCAGAATAAAATTCAGCACTTCTTCAATAAGGGCGAAGATGGCTATTTTTTTGGCAAAGTCGAAACTTCATAAAGAGTACGGAAGGCCCTGCGTAATTGCTGATGTTTGTGAGAAACAGTTTAAAAATGCTACTCCGGTTAAATCGAACGATCCCGAAGCGTTGAAACGTTTTGCTGAATCATTGGAAAAAGGTTTGATATTGATAATTCTGGATGAAATCAATTGTTTGGGTAGCCTTAATTCTATCGACACGATGATCCTACTCGTAAATAAACTACCTTTTGATCTTAGACGTAGCTGGGTGAAAGAGTCGGTTGCGATCGAAAACCGAACGGGGCGAGTGGCCGATTTTCGTTGCCTTGTGAATTTTGTTACATCTAAATCCGATGAGCTTAATTCATTGTTTGGCTCTAGAATTCATGGAACGAAACCTAATCTTCAAACTTATAAAGGAAGTGCTAAAACGCCTGGCGCCTCTGGAAACAAGAAGGGCAAAGCGATTTCTTTTAACGTTAAAACTTCTAAGTCGTCTCAAGTCGAATCGAAAGATGAAGGCTTTGCTTGTTTTTTCTGCAAAAGCAAATCTCATAAACTTGTTAACTGTCAAAAATTTCAAAAGGCGTCCTTTACCGAACGTTCTAGTTTCATCAAAACCAACAAATTCTGTTACAAATGCTTGAGTTCTAAACACCGTACGCCTAACTGTACTAGACGAAACACCTGTACCGTAAATGGTTGTACTGGCACGTTTCACCATACCTTGCTTCATCCAGTGATGCAAACTAATCCCAGTTCCGAAAATTCCGCGGTAAACGAGGATAACAAATCGAGCTCTAAAAGCACTGCTAATGACGAAACCACCCTAGCATGTTCTCTACAAAGTTCTAGTGGTCATCCGGCGAGAAACCGTAACAATGTGTATCTGTGCGTGGTGCCGGTAGACGTGAAGTATAAAAATAAATCAATACGAACTTATGCCTTTCTGGACCAAGGGTCCACTCGCTCTTTTTGCGACAAAAAGCTTTTTGATGTTTTGGGTGCTAGCGGAACTGAAGACGAACTAATGCTGCAGTCCTTAACTGATTCTAAAACCCATAGAGGCTTCACCGTATCCTTCACGGTGATGAGTGATGAGGAGTATGCTCTGTCCGATGTATTTTGCATACCTAGTATTTCCGTGACTCCTAACTTGATTCCTGCAAAAACGGATTTGGATAAATTAACTTATCTCAGGGATATTGAATTTCCCCAAGTAAAAAATGCTACCGTAACTTTACTAATTGGAGCTGACTGCCCTGAGATGTTTTGTGTGAGTGAGATGCGCAAAGGTGCTCGAGGACAACCTGTCGCAATTAAAACTCCTCTTGGTTGGTCCCTTCTTGGACCTTCCCTTTCTTTAGGGGCATCTAAAAATTGCCAAGTTAACTTTGTAAAAGCAACTGATACCTCTCATCGCGATATAAGCTGTTTATGGGAAAACGACTTTGGCTGTGGTACATCGGTTTTGGATGTACCGTCTTCCAAAGAAGACCGCATCGTTTACGAATCGATGCAAAAGTCTGTGACAATTGTCGATGGACATTATCAACTCCCATTACCATGGAGAGATCACGTTTCTTATCCAGGTGATAGCTTGCCAATGGCTCAACGAAGACTTCTTTCCTTACAGAAACGTCTACAACGAGATAAGAAGCTACATTACCAATACTCTGAGGTAACAGAAACATACGTTAAAAATGATTACGCCAGAGCGATTCCTAACGAAGAGTTGGACGTGAACTCGATCACTTGGACTCTACCTCACTTTCCTGCGTACCACGCCAAAAAGGATAAAGTACGTATTGTGTTTGATTGTGCTGCTAAGTTCGAGGGATTCTCATTAAATGACATGCTAATGCAAGGGCCAGACTTAGTCTGCAATCTAGTTGGGGTGCTTCTTCGGTTTCGAAGAGAACGAATTGCTCTCACTGCTGATATCGAGTGTATGTTCCACCAGATTAGAGTTCCCTCCCAAGACAGTCACGCTTTAAGATTTCTCTGGTGGCCTGGAGGCGATTTGGCTGAGAAACCTATACTGCATCAAATGCAAGTTCATTTATTTGGCGCTACCTCATCTCGTAGCTCTGCGGCCTTTTGTCTTCGCCAAGCGGCGATTGATCTTGGCGACCAGTTTGACCCTGAAATATCTTACATCGTTCGACGAAACTTTTACGTTGACGATTGTTTGTGTTCTACATCGTCAACCCACCAAGCTAAGCTCATCGTAGAACAACTTACAAAACTTTTGAAAAAAGGTGGTTTTCACTTAACGAAATGGCATACTAATTGTCGTGAAGTCTTGGATACTATTCCAGTTAATGAAAGATCTACCAAAACGCAACACGAAGTTACTGATGACAATTGTGCTAATGAGCGTGTACTAGGCGTTCTATGGAATGTGCTTAACGATTCCTTTGGCTTTCGCATCACCTTTTCCGAAAAGCCTGTGACTAAGAGAGAAATATTATCTACTCTAGGCTCTCTCTATGACCCTTTGGGTTTCGTGGCTCCCGTTACTTTACGCCCCAAGATTTTGCTCCAAAACTTGTGCAGAGCTGGTGTTACCTGGGATGAAAGGCTGACCTCGGAGCAGGCTACTGAGTGGCAGACATGGCTTCGCAGCTTGACTGACTTAAATGATATACAGCTGTCTAGATGCTTTAAACCGCCAGACTTTGGCACTGTTTCTTTGATTGAACTACATCACTTTGCAGATTCTTCATCCGACGCTTACGGTGCTTGCAGCTATCTTCGTTTAACTGATGATCGTGGTAACATCAATTGTAGCTTTTTAATTGGAAAATGTAGATTGGCTCCTTTAAAAACCATGTCCATTCCTAAACTTGAACTGACTGCAGCAGTTCTTGCAGTGCGCTTAGATATTATGCTGCGAAGGGAGCTTGAATTTGACAGCTGCGTTTCGACCTTCTGGAGCGATTCTACTGCAGTGTTGCAGATGATTGGAAATTCCACTAAACGCTTTCCCGTATTCGTAGCAAATCGCCTCTCCGTGATCGAAACACTCCAGCCCTGAAAATTGGCACCACGTTCCTTCCCGACTAAACCCTGCTGACTTGGCTTCTAGAGGGTGTTCTGCTAAGACGTTACTTAAATCTCACTATTGGTTTTCTGGCCCAGAATTTTTGTGGAAAACTGAAGAGCACTGGCCCCACGGTCCCATTCCTTTATCCCCGCTGCCGCTGTGTGATGTCGGACCACCTAACAAAACTACTGTCTTTTTGCTCACTTCAAAACAAAGCCCTGATATTATAGATCATCTTATTTCACGGCATTCGTCTCTTAGAAAGCTGAAGAAAAACGTGGCGTGGATTCTGAGGCTTAAAAGTTGCTTGCTCGAGAAAGTGAGAACTAAATCCAATCATCTTCAATTTGATACTCCGGACTTGACTGTGCAAGAACTGCGGCGTGCAGAAAACGAACTTGTTAAATTTATTCAAAGAAAACATTTTTCCAAACTTTTTGTTCTTCCCTCTGCAAATGAAAAGAAGTCTAAAAGTAAACTGCCTCGCTTCGTCTTAAAACTTAATCCTATTCTTGTAGACTGTCGCGTGGGTGGAAGATTGCGGAATGCTCCGGCCGACTTCGATTCAAAACATCCTATCATATTACCGAGTGACTCTCATTTTACCGAACTCATAATTAAGGAGCATCATCTCAAGGTTGGTCATTCTGGTGTAGGACACACTTGGTCGTCATTAAGGCAAACCTTCTGGATCGTAAAAGGGAGTTCCACGGTTCGCCGTGTTCTGGGTAATTGCATGTTTTGTAGGAAAAGGAACGCTCCTGTCGGCTCTCAACTCATGGCGGACCTCCCCCCTGGAAGACTTCAGGTAGACAAACCACCGTTTTCGCACGTGGGTATCGATTATTTTGGACCATTACTCATAACCCAAGGAAGAAGTCAAGTAAAGCGGTACGGTTGCATATTTACTTGCCTAACCGTTCGTGCTGTGCACTTGGAAATATCTCATAGTCTCACCACTGATTCTTTTATTAAATGCTTTGCGCAGGTTCATTGCTCGGCGAGGTGCTCCGGATCATATTTACTCAGACAACGGGACCAACTTTGTTGTAGCTACCAAGATCCTTCGCGACTCCCTTCGGGAATGGAATCAGCATCAAATTAACGACTATCTGCGCCAACAGGAGATTCGTTGGACGTTCAATCCTCCCACAGCCAGCCACATGGGAGGATCGTGGGAG
Source organism: Trididemnum nubilum (assembly GCA_963965965.1). Classification (NCBI taxonomy): domain Eukaryota; kingdom Metazoa; phylum Chordata; class Ascidiacea; order Aplousobranchia; family Didemnidae; genus Trididemnum; species Trididemnum nubilum. The sequence continues at coordinate 37,538,647 of OZ014483.1, read as the reverse complement.
AGAATGATCAGATCGGTAAGAAGAATCTTGTCTTCGTTATTAACCAGTCAATCGATATCTGAAGAAGTTCTCCAAACTCCAATGACAGAAGTTGAGTGGATAATCAACTCAAGACCACTCGTACCAATAACTTTAGACCCCAAAAACGAAGAACCCCTCACACCCAATCATCTCTTATTGCTGAAGGGTAACCCAAATGTGCCACCTGGTTTATTCGATTACAAAGACTGCTTATGTTCGTCGCCGTTGGGCACAGGTACAATACATAGCTGATCAATTTTAGCGACGTTGGACTCGTGAGTTCCTGCCCAATTTAAACCACCGACAAAAGTGGTTTCAACAACGACGCAATGCTGAAAAGGACGACCTAGTTCTCTTAGTTGACGACACTTTACCCCGTTCTCGATGGTCACTAGGTCGCATTTTGGAAGTTTTTCCAGACAAGAACGGACTTGTACGAACAGTGCTCGTAAAATCACGAAACACTCTATTAAAGAGACCAATTACAAAACTGTGCTTGATTTTGAGGAAGGAAGAATGAAGACAATAGGCATTTAGAACTTTTTGTGCTTCCGCATTTTTTTGTGTTGGTGTTTCGCCCCTATTTTAGTGGAATTTGAGAACTCGGGAAGTTACCATCTTCGTTGGTTTCTTCCCTCCTTTTTTGGTCTCGATTTCTGTTATCACGCGACTCCACTTCTTTTTTTTTGAAAATGTGTTTGTGAACCACATTTTGTGGGGGAAAATGTTACGTCGTTTCAGCTGCAGAGGGTATCGAACCTGGCCTTGTCTGTCTTGTCGAGTCGGGTATCGCTGCTCTTTGTATTGCTGCCTACACGTGACGTTTCACCTCACAATTCCAGCCAGTTTGCTACTTCCTTTGCCTTTCGCAATTTGCCCAGATGCAAATCTGCTTCCTTTCTGCTCGGCGTTTTGCCAGCTTACTGCTTACCTTTTCTCGATTTTCACTCATTCTTTTTCTGACTGTAGTCTTGGCAACTGCCACCTTTTTTTTACTGAGCTTTCGCACTTGGAACAATTTTTCATATTGGATCCTTCTCTCGCAACTGGCTGGAAAAACTATTTCGGTACGTATTACGTTTATTTATTGTTTTTTGTTCTTCGTATGTTTGCCATTGATTTAGGTACTATTGTTAAAGGTAGTTTCTCGATCCCCTGATAGTTTAGGATTTATATTTCGCATGTTAGCTTCTCGTCCCTCTTTATTGTGTTAATTTTCCTACTTGTTTTTTGTAACTTTACCCTAGGTTAGAATTCTGACCCTTCAGCTCGTATAGCCGGGTTTTTTGTTATTTTTTAGAAACCGCTCCGAATGCTCTGATCATCTACAGCAAGTGGCCATTAAATAAACAATAACTCGGAACTTTTCTCGCACCTGGCGTTTTGAATTAGAGCGCGTTTTGAATTAGTGTGAGGCCCATCTCCACAGCCAGTTGTTTAAGTCCTTACAATTTGTTTAACGTTTCCGTGGATAACTGCGTGATGCCTATAATGTACATAGTTTTTTTGAGAGTGTGAGTGTTTTGTTTTTTTAATTTTTTGTCTTGATGTGAAGGGTTATGTTTGACTCAAGTTTATGCCGTGTTTTGTAACACGCTTTAATGTACAATCCTTTCAGCGCATGCTTTATAGAGCGTTTGGAAAAAAACTTGACTTGATTAAACCAGTCACTTGATTAAATTTTGCTCGGTTTTGGTTTCAGAGTCTGGTTGTGGTCTACCATAACAAGGCTAAGGGTTTTATTAGCACTTTCATGGGATTAAGAGTTATATTTTAGCCCCGTACGGGTTTTCGGCCAATGGAAATTTATAATGGCACCGTGGTGGCACAGAGCAAGTACATGCCTCGTGACATTTAAAATAGCCTACTAACATTCTAATTCTAAACTTAAAATTCTAAACTCAAAAAAACACTCACACTCTCAAAAAATATGTACATTATAGGCATGGTTAGGACTACCACTTTCCTCTTAAACCGCCGTCTTTTTTTCTTCAAATTACAAATTTCTTGCAGGTTGACCATGATCTCTGCTTCTTGTTCTTGCAGTTTTAATAACAATTGCAAAAGCAGCTGCATTTGTAATTGATAAAATGCAAGTATATTAGCCACTAATACTGGTACCAATGCTAGAACTTTCATTTCTGTTTAGTGCAAGTGATCTGAGCGAAATGACGACATCACAGATAGCAACCCAGCATTTATGTGCCCGTTGCTTTCGGGGTGAAATGAAAATCTAGGCGAAAACCGGTTTGAACTGGAATTTTCATTTCGCTTGATTTTAACATTGGATCTCATGTAAATATAGCCTAAAAAAATGAGTTTCGCGTTATAATAAAATTATTTTTTATAAAGAAGTTTACTCAGGCAATTGTATTGCGGCATATTGCAACTATTTGCAGAAGTTTGAGTTGCAAAACTTCATTCAAACATGTATGAAATTGCTCATAACGTTTCATTAATTCTCAAATATCCAGAGAAATGAAGAAATAAAACTTTTGTTTTGAAAAAGAATTTTTGATCACATACAATTTAACAAATTTTGATCTAACTGAAAATTTTGACATTATTTTAACGTATAGAATTTACCTACACTGGCTCCAGAGCTCCCGAAACCAATGTTGGTGTACAGTTGATGATATAATTAAGTCCATGAAAAAATTTTGTCTTCATTGACTTTTGCTGTCCCTACTAATTACACTCCTTCGGCTTTTTGAGAAAGGAAAATTTTGTAGAGAAAAATTTTTAGTACGTTTTTTTAATTTAAAAAACTTCAAAGTTTGTTGAAAATAAAATGTTTTTGCAAATTACTTAGCGGTTTACTAAATCACACATCGCAGCGATTTTGTCCAATATTCTCATTTCCTCTAGATAACGTTCCCCGATATGGTCCGAGCGATCGATTCTGTCAAACTTATTGCCCAGAAAACAAGTACGATTTTGACAGCAACATTTGTGAGGATTGCGACAACCGGTGCGGAAACAGTAAGTGCTAGACTATCTTCACAATTTTATTTAAGCACATTTGTCAAGCATTGCTATGGAACTCAAGTTAATTGATGGACCAATGGTAAACTGATCAGTTTGATCATTCATTTTTTTTCTATTTTCTGCTCCTTTAGCGGCCTTTTACTCTACTTAGTAATTCAAAATAATTCAACAAAAATTATTTATAACTGTAAAGTGTAAACTCAACACAAACAAACAGTATTTACAACTTTTGTTTGTTTGTTTTACGTTTACATTTTACGTATTCAATAGCTTTTATCGGGGTTGACTTTCCATAAATGGTGTAAGACGATGTGTTTGTACGATATGCATGGCGAAACAACTAATTATGGAATTGTCCTAATTTTATCTTCATCTAATAGCAGATATGTTCCTAAGAGAACTTTCTGTATTTAGCACAAGGTAACAACATTTGACACTTTTTTGCTTATGCATACCCTAATGCATTCAAAAAGACTTTTGAGGTTTGTATTTGTATAGTCCTGGTTGGAATTATTACGTGTAAATGTAAAATCTCAATGTTTTCTTGATTTCTAAAAAAATTTTGAACTGATGTGAAAAATAGTAATGATTCTAGGCGACGAGGATATGCCTACTACGTTCATAAACTCACATTCTCTTTCCCTAGTTTGCACTGGCCTGGGCGTAGCAAACACTGATCTCGAGGAAGAAACTTCTATAAATGCGATCAACATTAAACATTTCAATAAAAACTGTACAATCATTCAAGGATCGGTGCATATAAATAGGACTGCATTTAGTGGGTAAGTTAAACAATTTATATATGGTGCAGAAACGTAATTTAAGAAATTATAAAAATCAAAGTCCACGACTTTTTGACGCCACCGGTTTGTCGCGAGCTGTTTTTCCGCGGCAGGTTTGGTTTCAGGACATTTTTTAACGCATGCAAGTTAATAGTTTATGAGACTTTGAATATGTGTAATATTCCACCAGCTTTACCATATTTTGACAAATTGCCTTTACTCTGAACAGTGCATTACTTCGACTGTTTAATTTAGTGTTAGAATAGTAAGCCTTGGTTTATTTTTGGGATTTGTTGAGAGTTTTTGGACATGAATGATGCTTAAGGCGAAAAAGGGATGTTTTGTAGTGCTGAGGTTGTACTAGATCAAGAAGATAGTTGCTTGATTGAAAGTATTCAACTTATTTCGTTTGGTATGTCTTCTGCCAATACTTTAATCTGTACCAACGCCCAACGGTATATATTGACTTCATGCAGTCCTTCAACATTGCAACATGGCGTTTGCACTAAACCCTCGATATAGATTGTATTCTTTTGCATTCACAGAAGATATCTCCTTGGCAAGTAAGACGACAATTAAAAACCCAGCATTCGCCCGGCAAGGCTGCTTATATATGGCTGAAAAATAATGCAATGTATTCTTTGCCTTGCAAGGATCAGCAGGCTTTGTTTACTAAAATTGGAATATTTTAACAAGTTTTTTTTTCATGCTGCTATAAACTTCTGTTCGTAAAACGTGGTTAAATCGTTTGTGAACAGTATGATAAAAATTTGTACTTAGTTTTGCTTCAAAGTGTGTTTTTCGTTTTATGCATAGCAAGTTTGAGTTTTATTGCTTGATTGATTGAATTATGTTTATCTGCTCTGGATCAGTATCCGTGCTGCTGCTGCAGATGTGCTAATGGCAACAACTTTGTTTTAACGAAGGAAGTTAGCTTCAGTCTTTTGCCCTATTCGTGATATGTCATGAAAAGTCGAAAGCAGGGTTGTTTTGCCTTTTTTTACTTTCGTGTTTTTTGCAACGTATAAGCCTAAAGCAGTTTTAATTGATACGGAGTGAGGCTCATCACTAAAACAAGATCAGCCATCGCGAATCATCTACGGTGTTTTTTTTTTTTTTGATGATGATTATCCTTGGCATATTACATGTAACGGATTGGTGTACAATGTACATGCTTTTCAATCTACATGAGAGTTAGTGGCATGCCTTTATATCAAATTTACGTGATCATATTTTTTTCTTGATGAGGGTAGAAAAAATATGGCTTTCAAATGGAAATTGCGCTATAAACTTGAGTTGATTTGCTGCAATGATACAGTGTTTGATTTGTGATGGCACCTAAAGTTTGGCTCTGCATTTAGTAGAGCACCAACGAAAGCTATCATAAACTAACGCAAAATTTCTCTTTTCGTACCCTTATTTGCTCAGCTATTTTTCTCTTTGTTTGACTTTCAAGCGTAATAATTGTTAGTTTAAGCTCAAGTCTAATTATCTTGCCCTAAACTTCGCAGTAGCCTCTTAGTTTTTTTTGTTTTGTTTTTTGTTGGTTCTGCTTGTTTATTTCAACTTTTTCTAAATAAAACACAAAAAATCACTAATGGAAATGTCTAGAGACTATCATTTATTCAAGTTAGCACTGCGCATGATGTTCCTCAAATCTGTAACTTGGTTAAATGACGAAATTGATAAAAGAACTTGAGCCTAGAAATGAAACACTAGTCTAGAGCAATTCTAGAATGTTTTGCTAATTTTCTTGATAGCTGAAAATGTTGGTTTAATCAGTAAATCAAATTTTTTATCGTTTTCAAATTATATAAAGTACCTACAATATCGTACCTATTCCGCAACGAGTCCAGCACAAAAAATACTGAGCGAACTTTTCCTGCTTTGTTGCCGATTTTATTCGTCTTGATATGTATTGTATATTTACATTAGAATAGAACTTTGCGTGCCTTCAAAACCATTGGCTGATTGTATCGAACAATCGTAATATTTTGTCGTTTAGTGACAGATACTGTCGTGTAAATGAGACGGACATGAGCGAGTTCGAACGTTTTGAAAATGTTCGTGAAATTACTGGCTATCTGGCTATTGAGGAGTGGCGTGGCACCGACTTGTGTATATTCAAGTAAGAGAGCATTTATTTTGCTGTGCAACGTCTTCATATACTGCTTTCAAAGCTCTAGTAGTCTAAATTCAAATTTCTGCTGTCAGATTTTCTACCGCAGAGCGCGTGGTACATACATTTGAATACATAAACTTTATTTATTGCAAAAACTGTGTCGCAAATTCTCTTGAGAGTAAAGAAAATTAAACGACAACATGATAAACTAACTCTAATTCTTGCATTCTTCCGGTGAAGTCATAGTCACAGCAAGTTTGATCTTAAAAGCTTTGTTTTTATTGACGTTTCGTTGGTCATGACGACCAACATCATCGGAATACGAGCAACGATAAAGAACTACGACTGAAGCTACGTAGTATCAATATGAATCGTAAGATTTTTATAGTTTTCAAAATCCGAAAGTTAATTATTACGTCACAACAATAAAAAACAAATTTGTAGAAAAGCGGAGAGTGTTAAAACTTTGGTCACAAAAAACTACAGTATAAACTAAAATGATATCAAAGCATCAGGACATTAAAGCAAAGAACGATAAACTACTGGAAAAGATTCACCATCTGAACGATTAATTACTTTTGGCCTAGAAAGAATAAACCAAGATTCGGCGGTTAATCTTTAAAAAAAATTACTTTCAGTTTTTAAAATTCGTGAGTTGGCCCAATCAATTACGTGATCAAATAATATCACATGTTCACACAAGGCGGAATTTTCTGGTTTTTGTTGCTTAATGGCTCTTTGGTGCTCTTTCAATCGGGAGTTTAGGTCTCGTTTGGTCAGGCCAACATAAACAAAGTCACAGTCTTTGCAAGGAACTTCATATACAACGCAGGTAATTTCATCAGTGGTGATAGGATCCTTAGGGGAAGGTAGATATTGGCCAATGGTCCGAATAGGTTTCATTGCAACTTTGACGCCTACTTCATTTAAAATTCTCCTAATCTTTTCTGTAGTTCCTTGAATGTATGGAAGTGATGTGAATTTGGTGAACGTAGGTAATTCACATGGTGATCTGGGTTTTGGGGGGTAAGTGTAATTCACGTTGTGATGACTGCTAGATCAAAGGTTACGGAAATTTTAAAATCGGCCAAACCTCCCAAAAGCAATCTAACCAAAATGAAGAAATCGCTCTTCAACAACTAAAATCGGATACTACGATTAAAATTTTGAAAGCGGATAAAGGAAACTCTACTGTTGTAATGGACAGTTCAGCTTACGACTTTAAAGTTAAAGAGCTTTTAACAAATGATTCTGTCTACAAGCAGCTACCAGATAAACCCAATCCTTTAAATGCGGTGGTGCAGAGGGTCAATAAATTCGTGTGGCAACTGCGTAAAAATGATAAAATTAGTCAATCGGATTATTTTGATCTTCGAAGTAATAAAGGTGTAATGCCTAGATTTTGCGGTTTGCCCAAAATACATAAAGTTAATTTGCCACTTAGACCCATTGTGTCGTTTGTGAATTCGCCTACTTATAATCTTTCCAAATTTTTGTGCAAAATTGTTTCGCCTTTTTTGAAAAATTCGTACAGTGTAAAAAACTCTAATGAATTTGCAAGTTTAATTCGTAGCCAATGTGTAGGCCCTAATGACATTTTTGTGTCTTTTGATGTAGTGAGTCTCTTCACCTCTGTTCCTACTGACCAAGCTCTTGATCTCGTGTTACAGTTACTAGCTGATGACAACACTTTGCATGAGCGTACCTCTCTCGATATATCAGACATAAAAGTTGGCTTAGAGATTTGTTTTAATGCTGCAATTTTTACTTATGATCACACTAATTACCGCCAAATTTTTGGTCTTCCTATGGGTTAGCATTTCTCCTGTGCTAAGAAATATCTTTATGGAACACGTTGAGCAATTGGCCATTTCAACCTTTTCCACTCCCCCTATTCTTTGGTGCAGTGTCTGTATCTTGGATAAATCACAAATTGGATAAATCACAAACGGAAAGTTTTCATCAACACTTGAATTCAGTTTGCAAGCACATCCAGTTCACGAAAGAAGTAGAATTTGAATCCTCCCTACCTTTTCTTGATGTTCTTGTTTCTCGATCAGGCAACAATATCTCCACCCAAATTCATAAAAAACCTACCCACACCGACCGTTATCTTCCCTATACTTCGCACCACCCAAAACACCAGAAGTTGGCTATAACCCATTCCCTGCACAACAGGATATTCTCCCACATCACAGACCAGACGGAGCGACAGATAGCTAGAAGGAAGTACGCCAGATCCTCAGAGCAAATGGTTATCCCTGTAAGTACACTTACCCCCCAAAACCCAGATCACCACGTGAATTACCTACGTTCACCAAATTCACATCACTTCCATACATTCAAGGAACTACAGAAAAGATTAGGAGAATTTTAAATGAAGTAGGCGTCAAAGTTGCAATGAAACCTATTCGGACCATTGGCCAATATCTACCTTCCCCTAAGGATCCTATCACCACTGATGAAATTACCTGCGTTGTATATGAAGTTCCTTGCAAAGACTGTGACTTTGTTTATGTTGGCCTGACCAAACGAGACCTAAACTCCCGATTGAAAGAGCACCAAAGAACCATTAAGCAACAAAAACCAGAAAATTCCGCCTTGTGTGAACATGTGATATTATTTGATCACGTAATTGATTGGGCCAACTCACGAATTTTAAAAACTGAAAGTAATTTTTTTTAAAGATTAACCGCCGAATCTTGGTTTATTCTTTCTAGGCCAAAAGTAATTAATCGTTCAGATGGTGAATCTTTTCCAATAGTTTATCGTTCTTTGCTTTAATGTCCTGATGCTTTGATATCATTTTAGTTTATACTGTAGTTTTTTGTGACCAAAGTTTTAACACTCTCCGCTTTTCTACAAATTTGTTTTTTATTGTTGTGACGTAATAATTAACTTTCGGATTTTGAAAACTATAAAAATCTTACGATTCATATTGATACTACGTAGCTTCAGTCGTAGTTCTTTATCGTTGCTCGTATTCCGATGATGTTGGTCGTCATGACCAACGAAACGTCAATAAAAACAAAGCTTTTAAGATCAAGCTTGCAGTGACTATGACTTCACCGGAAGAACGCAAGAATTAGAGTTAGTTTACTTATGCCCGGTGAACATCAAACCTTTAGGCCTAGTAGGTTTATACCTACGTTTGCAATTTTCGACAACATGATGTTGCTACAGTAACTTTTCGAAAGTTTTATTTTATTTGGCAGCATTAACAATGGAAGAAAAAGCTTAGAACTGTCATATCTTGAAAGCGGAGGATAGTAGAGGGCTCAAATTTTATGCCGATAGTTTTGGTTTCTCTCTCAATCTTTCAAAAGAAGGATAACTACAAAACCTCTGACCTAAATACGCCCGACATTTTGCAAAAGGGAACATCTCAAAATGTTCCCTTTTGTAAAAATTGTGAGACGGTGTTCTAGGTCTGGTAAAAATTTCAAATCTCTAGCTCGTTTTGTTCGCGGGTTATCGATTATCTCGATAAATAGTTTTGCAAAAGGGAACATCTTCATTTTAACTATTACGTCACAACTGCTCTTTTTCACAATTGAAAACTTTAAAATGTTATATGCGGCAGTCATTGATGCAAGGCAATGCGATGTTTAATCATTACTGCGTAGCTTGTAAAAGCAAAACAAAAAGGCAAATACTTAGAGATGCAATTTGTTGTTTTTCAAAACTTTAACTTGATTGACGACGCCAATAAACAACGTTTTTAAATAGGAAATGCTAATCAACAAAAATATACATAATTATGCAGCTACATTTCAAGAATCAGCTTTCAATGAGGTAAGCATTGTTACACTGAAAAATGATTTGCTGTTATGGTATGGCATTAGCAAAACATTCCAGTATTTTGATCTACGAAACGACTTAATTAAGGAAACCAATGAAATGACATTCTAGCTGCCTATTTAAACGATAGTCGTTGTTATAATCGCCCGGTTAGTCAGTCAAAAAGGCGTTTGATTTTGAAAATCTAGCGATATTATTAAGTTTCCAAACTGATATAAGACTATCTCGACTGACTGACCCGACTATCAAAACCAACCACTAATTTAATTATGAAGTTTTTGTCGTTAATAGGCCAGAGTATATTACTTATTAAAGGATTTGCGTGTCCACCCTTAGCAAAATCCTGGTTGCGCACTTGCTGGAGACTGAACCAACTACAAAAAGTACCAAAGGCCATATAGTTGGGGTCTTTCAGCGGCTGAAAATCGGGAGGGAAAAGCAAGCAGCTGAGGTATGAGTAAAAAGCCCCTCAGTCGCTGAAGTTTAGCTGAAAGGACTAAAAACTCGTGCAATCTTTTGCAAGACTTTGTGCATTAGTACTGCAAATAGATTCTTTTGTAGAATACAAAACATACAATATATCAAGAAGGCTATAATAAGTTTGATCAAGTTTATATGGAAAAAAATGATGTTTTCAAGTGTCGTTTTTTTTTTATTTAGTTGATTAAAACACAACTTACAACGTGCATAAAGGAATGTGAATTCAACTGAGTCAAAGAAGTGCTTTATAGCTAAGACTAGAGCATAAATCAAAAAACGGAACCCGTCCAGGGCCGGATTTAGGGGTCTAAGATGCCCGGGCCCCGGGGTCCCCACCATTTACTATTAGTAGCCTGTACCTTAGCTCGGTGTTGCGCGAAAAATATTTGACTTGACTTGCAAAACTAGTTTGGTCAACTTTTCCACTTTCTTTCGTAATAGGTTAATTCTGACATTTTGATGTCACAAGCGCATCTTTACTGGAGTGGGCTGGCATGAAATAATTTCGTAACCGCTCGACGTAACAATCATGTTTTTCGCTGCTGATGCAGACGAATTAGTGATGCAACCAGCTGGGGGGGGGGGGGGGGGTAATGGGCTTAGTCTCCCCTCCCTCCTTAGCCAAGTCACTAAGAAAAAGTCAACTAAACTAAAAATTGTAAGCTTTAAACATGTTTTTAACCTGACTTGTGAGTAAGGTGGGAACTTGAAGAGGCTGGGCAATTCATTTATTTAACAGTATTTCGAATCTTAGCTATTTTGGTTTTCTCAAATGGGTTTAAAATGGTACGAAATTTGATCCAAAAGACGTTAAAAGCTCTCCTGAAGAATCTTCGAGTAGAATTTTCAGGTGAGCGCACAAGCAGTGTTGCAAACACAAAATACAAAGGTTAAATTATATTTTCTGTTTAAACTTTTTAATTATATTTATGTGATTCTGTTCACAAAACGTTTAAGGTCAATATATCCTAATAAAAAGTCACGCAATTTGTGACTTTTTATTTAGAAGTGCTTCTATTGTGCTATTTCGTTAAAAAAAATGGAAGAAGAACGAGGCGTGCAGGTCATTTTTTGGATTTTTGCAAATGTGCGCAGCTGTAACATAACCAGAAGGAGGGACTGAAGCTCCTCGTAGCTGAATCACTTCGAAAATTTAACCCAAATAAGCATACTTTTAAACGTACTTTGAGCTTGGCCAGAAAATGCAAGAGTTTGTTGGGCGTGTGTCGAGCCCGTGACTTATCAATACGCGCGTGAATCCATTTAGGAACAACTCTTTGAGAAATGGCAGCCTTTAAAATGGCTATTAGAGATGGTAGAGATCTTAGCTTTTCACGAGTTTTGACCAACTTGTTCAAGATCTTGAGTTGTTGGTCACTGTAACGTTTTCGAAAAATTTTGATGAGGTGGTTGGTGGTACAGACAGAACTTGAGAATTGCCTTGATGAAAATGTTCATATCTTCAAAGCCTTGCCGCTCATTTTCCTACGCTCTCCATTCTCACGATTCTTCTGGTCAAGTGTCAGACGAAAAGCTTTGAAGATATGAACATTTAAGCAAGACAATTTTCAAGTTCTGTACCACCAACCAACTCTTCAAATATTTGTTTTCTGAAAAACCTTTTTAACGTTTCACATACATTTTAGTGCAGCATTCAAAAAGTGATGGCGGTAACCTAACTCAATAATTTGAAAAAAAATTGAACATGAGATAAAATAATGTGCTCGGATATTATTGCAAACTATCAAGTACTGGCATTTTAAATTCTTATTTAGGCCATAATTTATACTTACAGTGAGTTAAAATAAATCGAATCTTAAATTCCCCCTATTCTTTGTTGGTATCTCCTTCGTGTTTTTTCTGCCTGAAAAAAATTTGGACTTCGAGACGCGCGCACCGGTCTGCAGGATCTTTGTTTTCACACGGCCATTCATGACACACTATTATTTGAAGTTTATGCGGCAACTCAAAAATGGTTATATGTAAAGCGAAGAAATTTGCCCACCTTTTAGAGATAGATGAAAGCATCATGCAATAATTTTTTTATGTCTAGAATTAGATAGAATCAGAAAATATTTTTGGAAAAAAGCTGTTTATGGCCCTATGCTTAACTAAATAAGGGAAGTTACGGGCCTTCCAGGAACTCGCTTCACGCTTCGGAAAATGATTCAACAAAAGTAAAATTTAATTTTTCTTGTAACTAAGATTCGATGCCAACAACGGAGCTGATGTGATTAAATTCCGACGCTTTAGGTTTAGGTGTTGATTTCTGTGCTGTTTTAAATACAGCAATGAAATAAAATCATGAAAACAACAACTGACATAAAACTATCAAGATTTATCACTTTGATACTATGAAACGACAAGAAAAAGATGAAAAGTTTCAGTTGGTGTTGTTTTCTCACTTGTTTTTATCAAAACTGAAACCACTACTCATTTCACGCAGCAAAGCAAAAAAACAAAAAAATGCTGGTGCTGCAGCAAAAAGGCTTTAAAGCAGCAAAACGCTTCATTTGAAAAAAATTTTTGTTGATTAGCACGTTCCAAGTCAGTAATGCGAGCGGCTATAGGCGGGCTTCCGTTCCAAACTCCCAACTTCTGGTAGTTGGGGGTTTCATCCCAGATCTACAGTATGTGTGAAGTTCACAAACTAACTTGAGCCTTACGTTTCCGAGTCACGTTAATTTTTTTTTTTTTAATGATGACGCAATCGCTGGGCTTTTCTTTAGGCCCGACGCAAAACTTTAACTTTCAAGTCAATAAAAACATAAATCCGGAAAAATAGTGCATTAAAACTTAGTTGATATTTACAAAATTTTAGAGCGGTTGGAAGCTTTGACCCCAGATCTTTGCATCCAAAACATAGCAATGAACATTTGATTTATTACAAATTTTTGCTTCTCCCCCCCCCGCATCCTTCTAAAATTCAAATGCCTCTTCATGATTTTGTCAATGGCTACGGGCTCGCTGAGCGAGTGCAGATTGGTTCGAAAGAATTAGCGACGTTGTCGCTTTCTCTTGACATAAAGAAAAAGATCAAAACAATCAACATATCGGTACTGTAAAAGATGACGTGAGCATATCAACAAACAAACTTTTGAGACAACCCATTGAATTTGAAGTGAACTTATTATATCAAACATCGCCCGTTACTATCTTAGCAAAACAAACCTAGAACAAAAGGTGTGGAAATGGCTTTTGTAATGTCGTTAACATTGCAAGTTGCAGCAAAACTATTTGATTAACAAGCATCAAGACTATCAGTATTATTCTGTAACTTAATTCGGATTTTGTAACTTAAATTCTTGACCAGAAATTTGACATGCGGTATTTTCGTAAAACCTAAACCTACACCCACAATTCACAAATAGCATGTTGCGGTATTTTTTTATAAGAACTACTTACAACAACGGTTTGCTCACACTTTAAAAATAAAATCAGAACAAAGCCTGCCTCAGTAATCATCATGGAAAAAGATAAGAACACAGGCGAAATTTTTTTATATTTTACATCTCTTTTATACTCACCTATTCCAAAAAATTTTATTTGTCTTGCTTGATAAACAAAAACGTTTTATTTCTAGTGGGAATCCTCTAACATCAAACTCCTAAATTTTGCCATGCTTTATCTTTCATTAACATCAAACTTATTCCTAAAATGTCATTTTTCTAACTTAAGTGCTAAAAAATTTCAAAATTTTATAGGTCCATGTGGGGGAGAACCCCACAACATGGTACCCAAATATTTTGCCATTGTCTATCTTTCATATTCACCTATAATAAAAATTTTAGCTTTTTGGTTCAAGCGGTTAAAAATTTTGAATTTTGGAAAACCCGTTTGAGAAGAACCCTCCATTTTGATATCCCCAAATTTTGTCATATCATAACCTTTCGTTATGTTTGCCTATCCTGAAAATTTCATGTGTCAATTTGGAGTGGTAAAAAAGTTTTAAGTTTGGAGTACTTGTTTGGGGAGGACCCTCCACTTTGGTACCTCCAAATTTTGTCAAAATTTACCTTTGTTTGTTTGTATTTATCCTAAAAATATCACGTAACTATCTTTAGTGGTTAAAGATGCTGACTTTTGGAGGACACGTTTGAGCGTAGCCCCCCAATTTGGATCCCCCAAATTTTGTTATGCTTTAACTTTTTTTTATATTTATATCTATCCTGAAAATTTCGTGACTGTGACTAGCTTGAATGGTTAAAATTTTTTTGTTTTGGAGAGCGCTTTTGCGAAAGAACTCGATTATGACATCCCAATTTTTGCTAAGTTTAATTTATTTTTAATATCTACTCATTCTGAAAATTTTATCCATCTACCTCCAATGCTTCAAAATTTTGGAAAACCCGTTTCATGGGGGAATTCCCCATTGCGGTATCCCCAATTTCAAGCAGGACTTTGTCCTTTCTGACGCTTACAATGGCCCAAAGTTTTAATTCTGAGCGTTTAGCAGTTTAATCCTATGTCGCAGCTGCTCAAAATCGATGCTAATAGCGAGACATTGTGTCGTTTCGAATTTAAACGCTTATAACTTTTGAAAGAAAGGAGCTGTTTGCATGGTTCTTTCGCTGTTGTGTGAAAAAACTATTCCAAAATGTTTAAAGTTAAACTGCATCTTGTTATAAATTGCAATAGATTCGCAAATTGATTTCACATAAAAGTGATCAAAAACCTTTCTTTGTTGCTTATTTTTGCCATGATCAATCACAAACTTTGGAGGAAACCGACAACTTGCGCAATTTCTGTATCACTTGACCACGTGTTTTACGTAAACCCTGCGCAAGAATATTTGCTGAACACAAACGCAATGATTACGATTTTACGAATTACTGAATTAGATAAGTGTCAAAATTCAACAGATAGTGAACAGCATAGCTGAAATTTCAATGTTTGTAATTGTTCAGCTACACTAAAATATACTGTATTTCATTTGCAACTGTCTCGATCAGGCGCGTAGCCAGAAATTTGCAATGGGGGGGCTGTTTGAGGGGGTCTGAGGGCGGAGCCCCCAGCCGCCGGAGGCACGGGGGTCTGGGGGCGGAGCCCCTAGCGCTTAAAAATTTTGCATTTTTTCGCAAAAATAACTTCATTTTAGGGCTTTTTTACTTAAAAAATAATGCTTTTAAAACGTGGTTTAGAAATTGGCAGTGCAAACAAGATTAAACTGGTGGCATAAATGGGCTATTTGGGAGGTGGCTAATGGTAAAATGTTAGTTCTCTTGTTTAGATGCTGGTAAATTATAAAATCGAATAGTTAAATAAAACTTACACGGAGTAATTATTTCGTATACAGTTTATAGAGAAAAATAGTTGGGGGAGCTAATGAAAAAAGATTTGAGAGAAATGATTGGTAATCAACTAATACTGAATAGCCCCCCCGCTATTTCTTAGTTTATAGTATATTTGTTGATGACACCTATGTTCAGTATTTTCACACTAGCGATCAAATTTAATTGCGTATTTTTTACCATTTTTCAAAGCTTTTACTTATTTGTTGGTATTATTTTTGACAAATTAACCCCCCCCCTGAACATATGTTTCAAAAAAAGATGTTTTAAATCACTATTTAGTCCACTCTAGTGCATAAAACAGTCTCAAAACGACTAAAAACGTAGTGTTTTTCTCATTCTGCATTTTGGTCGAAATGCCAATGGGGGGGCTATAGCCTCCCCCGCCCTCTCTCTGGCTACGCTACTGGTCTCGATTAAAATTTTGCGCAATTAATCGAAAAAGTTAGAGGACGTTTTTTTTTCTAACATTTTTTTACTCTAATATACTGCAATTACAGTATAGTGCAAAATTTTATCGGCATAAATCATATTGCATTTAACTTTTTTTATTTCAAATATTGAAATGCCTCCACTGCAAAATCAGGAATTCGTGATCAGGCGCGTCGATTTCTCGAAATCTTTGGGGGGGTCCAACTTCATAACCAGAATTTTAGCGAAATCTTGCAAAATTTGTTTGCATTGTTTGTACATAGTAGATTTTGTTTGCAATGTTTGTACGTCGCAGTAGCACATTTGATGGAGTTTTTTTTTTGTTTTCGGTGTTATGCCGTTTAGGAAATGAGTGTCGAAAATTTTGGAAAAAATAGGCAAAAAAACTCATCGCGGCCAAAAGTGGGTTGGTGGGGATGAAATGTTATCTTGAGACATATAACCGAGTGAAATATTTTTTGCGGTGTTTTTTTAATGCGACCTCTTTTATGCTAAACTTTTGGGGCGGGTTTTGGGTCCTAATTCCAATGTCACGATTTTGAAAACTTTGTAAAGCGTTCCAACAAGCCTGTCCATACTACTTTAAGGGATGACACTCATAGGCGTAGCCTAAGGGGGAGGGGGAGGCAGGCCCCAGTGCCGTCACCAGATAAAACGAAGTGAGGGGGCACAATCGAAAGTGGGGGGGGCAATAAAATAAACTGAGCTTTTGTTAATAAAAACTGATCTTCTACGACTACAAATATGCACAATTTCAAAAATTCTGCATTCATGTCTAAAGAAAAAGAGACTATTAAGGCTGGCAGCATTTCTTAGCTTGTTTTGTCTGCGACCCATAATTGACTGAGAGATCTATTTACAGCAGTGAATGCTACCACTGAGGCAACCAGAATTTTGCTAACAGGGGTGAACAAAAAGTAAATTTTTTTTGCAGAAAAATTGCCTGATTTAGTCCCAGTGCTAAACAAACTGATGCAACTCAAACGTCTCACAGACGAGTCATTGTCACTAATTATTTAGTGACTGTCGACGGGGGTCTGGGGGCGGAGCCCCAAGCCGCTGATCGATTTTTGTAATTTTGCAGCAAAAACTAGCGATTTTAACGCAATTTAAGCACATTTCGTACTTTTTGAAGCCTTATGATTAACTAGATTGAATAAATTCAGAAGTCATTTCAAAGAATTACATTGCTTAGCCCCTCCTCCCCCCTTACTTCACGTCAAGTCTAAAATACGTTTAAACGCTCGTATTTTGAGGTTAAATTTTCTAAGTGACCTTGCTTAAGCCCCCTCAACCTGGTTGCGCCACTGACTGCGACCTCAAAATCTTAAGTGTGCTCTAAAAATCAAAACAGGTGGTCTCTGAAAAAAATATTTTCACGTATTGTTTTATGTCATTATCACTAACGAATTACCAGCAATGATTTTGCAGGCTTACATCTCTCTTCCGCGACACATCCGTAAAGGCACGTTAATCAGACGGATTATTGCTTTAGGTTTAAGTACAGCAGTTGGTTGCCAGCAATTTCGCAAAGAATCAACAAAACGTCAAAGGAGAATTATGTTTGAATGTAATTATTCCTTTTCCACTACTGTCTGTTGTCGTGCGGTTAACGTGATGTTACAAAAACAGTATTTTGAGTGAACTAAAATGGGGGGGCACAAGCAGCCACGGCCCCGTAGCCCCCCCCCCCCCCGTAGCGACGGCATTGGCAAACCCCCCAATTAAAATGCCCTCAATGATAAAAATATTAAAACAAAGCTTATACTGTTTCTTCAGTTTTACTTTCTTTGAGCATTTCTCCGTTCGAAAGTGCACGCATTTAACAATAATATTAATATGGACAATTGGGGGGCCCAAGCCCCCTTAATTCAAAATTTTGCCAATCAATTTAAGTGAATAGCCCGGTAGAAATCAAGAGTTTTATCTTAAAAATTGCAACCTCATTTGCTTGTCTTACATTTATATGAATGCAATACAATAACCACTACCGGATTTGCCAAATGTTGCTGTGCCAGGGGGCCTCGCGCTTAAATGGTGGGCCAAGAGTTTTTTGTCTTCATCTATGTTGACTGGAAATTGCAATGAAAATCCCAAAGTGCCAGGGACCCGCGCAATGTAAATCCAGCCTGGGCAAAAACATGATGAGTTATAGGCCTTGCCAATAACCATCCATGGATCCTGTACAAAATCCCGAAAAACTAAATCCTGAACGGACAAAATCCCGAATTGGACAAAATCCCGAATTGGACAAAATTCCGAATTGGACAGAATCCCGAATTGGACAAAATCCTGAATGGACAAACTCCCGAATTGGACAAAATCCCGAATGGACAAAATCCCGAATTGGACAAAATCCCGAATTGGACAAAATCCCGAATGGACAAAATCCCGAATTGGACAAAATCCCGAATTGGACAAAATCCAGAAAAACAGAATCCCGAATTGGACAAAATCCCGAATGGACAAAATCCCGAATGGACAAAATCCCGAATGGACAAAATCCCGAACGGACAAAATCCCGAATTGGACAAAATCCTGAATGGACAAAATCCCGAATGGACAAAATCCCGAATTGGACAAAATCCCGAACGGACAAAATCCCGAACGGACAAAATCCTGAATGGACAAAATCCCGAATTGGATAAAATTCCAAATGGACAAAATCCCAAATGGACAAAATCCAGAATGGAAAAAATCCTGAATTGGACAAAATCCAGAATCTAATCAATTTCAAAGATAGAGAAAGTCAGGATTAATAGTGTACTCACTGCTGGCTTATAAGCACTAATAAATATAAATGATTAATTTGCCGACAAAATTGCATGTCTTTTATTTGCTTTTGTCGTGGCGACTTAGAAAAACAGCGCATATACAAAAATAGAGTGATCAAGTCAAAATACTTTGCGGTTTTGTCGAGTTAATTAGGTGCGAAGCAGTTTATCCTGTAGCAAAAGCCTCGCACTTTTTACGTTTGACGTCAACTCTTTCAGTTTGTTGGAAAAGAAACTACAGTAGGCAGTAATTAAAATAAATCAGCGAGTTTTGTTCTTGGCAAAAATGTAAGCAACTAGATGGGAGTTTGCCAGCAAACCCAGTGAACGACCGACGCGTAGTATAAAAAAAAAACTGGCACCCTAGGTTAACCCATTAAAAAATTCATTTTTGGGGGTCCATTTGGGGGGTCCCCGGGGGGGTGGTACCCCAAACATGTCAAAATATTTATCTCTTAAATATCTACTGATATCAAAAAAAACTGGCGCCCTAGGTTAAATCGTTAAAAAAATTTATTTTTGGGGGGTCCCCGAAGGGGTGGTACCCCCAAATTATGTTAAAATATTTGTCTCTTAAATATCTACTGATAACAGAAAAAACTGGCACCCTAGCTTGAGCCGTTCAAAAAATTGATTTTTTGGGGCCCCATTTTGGGGGGTCCCCGGGGGGGTGGTACCCCCAAATCATGTCAAAATATTTTTCTCTTAAATATCTACTGATATCAAAAAAAAATGGCACCCTAGGTTAAATGGTTCAAAAACTTGCTTTTGGGGGGGTCCATTTGGGGGGGTCCCCGGGGGGGTGGTACCCCCAAATTATGTCAAAATATTTGTCTCTTAAATATCTACTGATATCAAAGAAAAATGGCACCCTAGGTTAAATCGTTAAAAAATTTATTTTTGGGGGGGTCCATTTGGGGGGGTCCCCGAAGGGGTGGTACCCCCAAATTATGTCAAAATATTTGTCTCTCAAATATCTACTGATAACAAAAAAAACTGGCACCCTAGCTTGAGCCGTTCAAAAATTTGATTTTTTGGGGGGGTTCCCGGGGGGGTGGTACCCCCAAACCATGTCAAAATATTTCTCTCTTAAATATCTACTGATATCAAAGAAAAATGGCACCCTAGGTTAAATAGTTAAAAAATTTGTTTTTTGGGGTCCATTTGGGGGGGTCCCCGGGGGGGGTGGTACCCCCAAACTATGTCAAAATATTTGTCTCTCAAATATCTACTGATATCAAAAAAAACTGGCACCCTAGCTTGAGCCGTTCAAAAATTTGATTTTTTGGGGGGGTTCCCGGGGGGGTGGTACCCCCAAATCATGTCTAAATATTTCTCTCTTAAATATCTACTGATATGAAAAAAAAATGGCACCCTAGGTTATATGGTTAAAAAAATTTTTTTTTGGGGGGGTCCCCGGGGGGGTGGTACCCCCAAATTATGTCAAAATATTTGTCTCTCAAATATCTACTGATATCAAAAAAAACTGGCACCCTAGCTTGAGCCGTTCAAAAAATTGATTTTTTGTGGCCCCATTTTGGGGGGGTTCCCGGGGGAGTTGCCCCAAAAAAATTTCAGGAGACACAATTGCGTATGTACCTCAACAACTTCACACAAAAATTAGATTTCTATGTTTTGTGGTTTAGGAGAACTCGAGCGTGCAAGATTTAGGAAGAAAAAAAAGGAAAAAAAAGGAAAAAAAAGGAAAAAAAAGGAAAAAAAAGGAAAAAAAAGGAAAAAAAAGGAAAAAAAAGGAAAAAAAAGGAAAAAAAGGAAAAAAAAGGAAAAAAATAAGAAAAAAACCTCATCGCGGCCGAAAGTGGGTTGGTAGGGATGAAAGGATATCTTAAGACATATAACCATGAGAAATATTTTTTGCCGTACTTAAGCCGTTTTTGACTTAGACCGCTTTTTACGCCAAACTTTTGGGGCGGTTTTCGGGTCATAAACCCGAAGTCACGTGACCGATTGCCTCGAAATTTGGTACAAACATAAAACTCATTAATCTCAAACTGCTGTCAAAATTTCATGTAGTTAGACCAAACGGTTCTCGAGTTATAAGCAAAAGTCTGAAATCTCGCACTCATTAGTTAGAAAATGGCCGAGTAAAAACAAAGGAACACGCGACGCGAGCGTCGGTCGTTCCAATTAAGAGATGAAAAGGAAGTTGGCCCACGAACAAACTCCCTGAAAATAAAATTTTTATATGTTTCCAATATTGCTTTCTTTTTTGTCAAGAACAAAATTTAGTATGAATGTTTACAAAATCAAAATTGTGTTAATTAATTTTTTAATTTTTTTAATTATATGTTTATTTTAATAATGTTTATTTTAATTTTTTTAATTATATTATATTTACGAAAATTCCACGGAAGGTTTTCGGCAAAAACATTATACCCTTGTCAAAGCATCTAAATAATATAACCAATCACTGGTTTCCAACCAGAACAAAATTAATTAACACTAACTTTTGCAGTCGTTCGAATTACAACCAACTAATTACGTCAACGCATACGATTTAATAAATTAAATAGTCCAGTTAAATGTTGGATAAACGGGCAAAAAAGTTTACTAACGTTGTCGCTATCAATGTATTTGAAATCTAAAGAAAAGCAGTAGCTGTCGTGATTGATTTTCAAGTTACTGTCAACCCAAAATGGTGAGAACAATCAAACACTATCGAAGCAATCAAAATTAAAAACTTAGTTCCTGTAAAAAGTGTTTTGATTGCTTAGGCAGTGTTTGAACGTTCGATCACTTTTCATTTCGTCTTGACAGTAATTTGAAAAACAAATATAACTTGTTTTCTTAAAACTTAAAATATTTATATTGACAACTTAAGTAAACTGCTTCGCCCGCTTATCCAACATTTAACTGCAGTGTTGAAGTCGTTTGATCGCACGTGTTGATGTAATTTGTTTAAACGTACAGCGTACAGAATACTGTAATCAAATAAAATGTTTCATTATACTAGCTGCATTACGCCGAAGCGTGTAACGAGGACAGACCCTCTCGTGGCCAAGGACAGAAATGGTCGAGGCCAAGGACCGAGGACGCAATTTTCTAATTTATGTTGGGTAAATTTTCCATAATTGTTGAGCGCGAAAGTGCTCAAGATAATGCATTTCGTTAAGTTTTAGATGATAATTCGAAAATATTAGTTTTTTAAAATAATAACTACTGCCATTTGGAAGTTTGACACATTAGCAGCTGATGTTGATTTCGCACCGTACCGGTATCGCAGTAATGAAGCTATGGCTTTACCTGTAAATGGAAATATAGCCAGTACTTAAATAAGATGAGAGACACGTCCTCCCAACGGTGGTTAGCGTCTTCCCATTGAGATTTGGCTTCCCCTAATGGAAAATTCAGCGTCCCTCCATACAGGGATAGCGGGAAATACCTTTTTTTCTAATTTGCTTGGTCTTCATTCAAATTTGGTGGTCAAATATCGGGCAAAAAACATGTATCGCACAACAAAACAAATATTGCCTAATAAAATCACAAACTTAAAAAAATTGTCAAATAAACCCTTTTTGCATTGGTCATTTCAATTAAGCGGATAAAAATCGCACAAACTGGGATGAAGACGTTGTTTTGTTTTTTGGTCTTCATTCGAATTTGGCTGTGAAAAAATCGCAACAGAAAGCCATTGTTTTTTATTTTTCTTCTGATTTCGGGGCAAAATTTAAACCACGTTGCTACGGCATTGCGAATGCATCTGGTCAGGCTGCTTAAGCGGCCCCCTCAGCGATATTTCAGTTTAAATGCTGAATATAGCTAAATTATAAACGTAGAAATTGTCAATTTTAAGGTCACAATTTCATCAGTTAGGGCCTCGATGCAAACGCCCACTGATCACGGATTCCCACGTTTTTAGGAGTTTCCTAAAAGCAAACCCCATTGCTTGGTTAAATCATTTCTTTTCACGAATTTTTCAAAAAGTATTTTCTAAAAATATTGCAAAATACTGTGAATTCATGTTTTTTAAATGAATTGAGGTACCGTAACTAAAGGGTATATTTGTAAGCTCAAAAGTTTTTGGCATTTGAAAACGGGGGTTTGGGTCGAGGGCAATATCCCCATGCCCCCCCCTGGTAAACAATTTTAGTGATTTTTTTGAAAAAAAGTAGCAATTTTTGTGACTTAAGAAGATTACACATTTAAACTTTCAAAACAATTCGAAAAAAAATACCATAAATGCTAAATTAGAAAAAAATTAGTTTTCTCACAATTTCCCAACTCTGATTTTGAGCCAATCTTTTCCTTACATTTCAGTGCATTATGTCTTTCTCACATCTATAATGTCTGCCAATGAAAGAGCGCGAAGGTTTCGGCCGCCAAAAGACACTTAATTTATATAGTGTTTAATTACAAAAAATCTGAGGATCCCAGGAGGTTCGTATTAAGAAGGAAGGCATTGGAGACATTTGCCCGTGTCCCCTTCAGGAGGTCTTCAATTGTTGAAACGGAAAAATAATAAATCATTAATTTTTTTCTAAAAACGCCCAATTTTTTGTGGAAGCTTGTAAAAAGATTTGTTAAGTAGTCCAAGCATTTGAACAATTCTAGTTATATTTAATTTCACACATACTGTGATTTAATAATCCTTCATGCAGCGTTTTTTTTTTGTGATCCAATACTTTGTTATTTGGGATTCGTAGCGGTTATTTTCAACACACAAATTGTTCAGTGGACGTGGCTTTGCCCCCCAGACCGCTTGCCAGTGATTAGAGTTGTTATTCTTTCTCATCTCAAAGTCGCGTGTTTTCAGAACAGGTTGGCGTTCTCAACGAGATATACCAACAAAATTACGGTAATATGTCACTGCCTTCCCTGGTAATACTGTATTATATTTCATTATCACACACATACTTTCTTTTAAATTCTCACACAGAATGGGCTCTGACATGTTTTAGCATTAGCAACTCAAAATAGTTTGTCCTGACACTTGGATTCCTTATTATGGCTCTGGATGGCTTTATTGTAGTGCTTTGCAGTTTTACCACCTGCACCAGAAGTATTAGCCGAAATAAAACAATTTTCAACAATGCGTTTCATGTGCTTATTCTCCGATTAGAGCTTTCACACAATGTCATTTAAAATAAGTTTTAGTATGTCTTGGCTTAGTTGGCTATCACATTGTATTATTTTTCAAGTAAGGAAAAGAAACAACGAATTGACAGACTATCAGATATGTTGTCTTTTGTTTGGTTTTTTCTTTTTAACCAATCAAAAAAGAATGCTGTCCTCGAACCTAGGATAGGACATTTTCAAGGACTTGTAGGCTTCGAGGCGAAGGCCAAAACCAAGGACTTGAAAATGTGTCCTCGGGCCAAGGATGTCCTTGAGGACTCCACCTCTGGATTTGACCGTTCTGAGATTTGAACCTTAAACTTCCCGCTCCAGAACCGAACGCGTTTCCGATTGACCAACTCTCTTCCATAAGAATACATATTAAAACATATAATGACCATAACACATAATCATTGAACTAAAGAATAATTTTCGAAACTTTGTTCCTCTTTTGCCAGTTTTGGTTTAATTCAAAGGAAATCCTTTTAGTCACGGCAAAAAACATTTAATATTTGATTTTGTAAACATTCATACTAAATTTTGTTCTTGACAAAAAAGAAAGCAATATTGGAAACATATAAAAATTTTATTTTCAGGGAGTTTGTTCGTGGGCCAACTTCCTTTTCATCTCTTAATTGCTTACATTTTTGCCAAGAACAAAACTCGCTGATTTATTTTAATTACTGCCTACTGTAGTTTCTTTTCCAACAAACTGAAAGAGTTGACGTCAAACGTAAAAAGTGCGAGGCTTTTGCTACAGGATAAACTGCTTCGCACCTAATTAACTCGACAAAACCGCAAAGTATTTTGACTTGATCACTCTATTTTTGTATATGCGCTGTTTTTCTAAGTCGCCACGACAAAAGCAAATAAAAGACATGCAGTTTTGTCGGCAAATTAATCATTTATATTTATTAGTGCTTAAAAGCCAGCAGTGAGTACTAGGGCAAGTTTTTGTTGCACTAAAAAAATTGAAAAAAATGCATATATTTATAACGAAAGTTGCAAAAAGTTGCATTTATTCACAAACATTAAAAACGACAGTGATTTACTCAAGCAATTTATTCACATACAATGCCAAATATTTGCCAACATTTCTTGGGGAGAAATGACGATTTTTTGCCAACAGTTTGCTAAGCATGCTAAAACTTCGCTCCACAGTGCACGAAGTTGTAAGCCAACTGTTTTGTCATGAATTACATTGAGACGCAGGTATCCGTCACATAGCTCTTTGTTATGCAAATCAAAGACAATAGAACAGTACTGAAATAGTTTCATAGCATGATTTGTAAATCACACTAACATTTCGCGCCATACTTAATAAAAATTGCAGTGAAAAGTTGTATGTAAAAAAGAAAAAACTTGCTTAAAGTTGCAATATGAAATTCCTAAAAGCTGCTTAGAACTTTGTACTACATAATTTCTTAGTATTTAGAAAGCTGTCGGAAGCTGTAAAAAAAAGTAGCAAAAACTTGCCCTTGTGAGTACACTATTAATCCTGACTTTCTCTATCTTTGAAATTGATTAGACTCTGGATTTTACCCGTTCGGGATTTTTTCTATTCGGGATTTTGTCCATTCGGGATTTTGTCCATTCGGGATTTTGTCCATTCGGGAGTTTGTCCATTCGGGATTTTGTCCAATTCGGGATTTTGTCCAATTCGGGATTTTGTCCATTCGGGATTTTGTCCGTTCGGGATTTTGTCCAATTCGGGATTTTGTCCTATTCGGGAGTTTGTCCATTCGGGATTTTGTCCAATTTGGGATTTTGTCCAATTCGGGATTTTGTCCATTCGGGATTTTGTCCATTCGGGAGTTTGTCCATTCGGGATTTTGTCCAATTCTGGATTTTGTCCAATTCGGGATTTTGTCCAATTCGGGATTATGTCCAATTCGGGATTTTGTCCAATTCGGGATTTTGTCCATTCGGGATTTTGTCCAATTCGGGATTTTGTCCGTTCTGGATTTTGTTCAGTTCGGGATTTCGTCCAATTCGGGATTCTGTCCATTCGGGATTTTGTCCGTTCGGGATTTCGTCCTATTCGGGATTTTGTCCATTCAAGATTTTGTCCAATTTGGGATTTTGTCCATTCTGGATTCTGTCCAATTCGGGATTTTGTCCATTCGGGATTTTGTCCAATGCGGGATTTGTACTTCGGGATTTTGTTTTTCGGGATTTTGTCCGTAAACGAACCATCTATAATACCAATTAACTTTCAATAACAATTCAACTCCACCTCACCAGTTTTTACGCGACAAAATGCTTTTGAAAAAAAAATTAGCCATCGAAAACACGCTTTGAAAAAATTATTGAATTTAAATTAAGGGGGCCTGGCCCCTAAGTCGTTACATGTACTCTTACAACCGGTTGTTTTCATGACAAATAAAAATCTCTTAATGAAAATCTTCGAGTGGATTATTGTCAACTGCTAAAATATTGCAGGAGACAATTTACCTTACTTCCGCCTACCTGGGTCAAATCACTCTCAAAATTGTTTCGAACTTCAATTGTAATTAAAAAAAGAATTGGAACAACTTAATTTTCTAATTGGCTTTCTTAATATTAAAAACCTGTTTTTTTCAAATTACTCTAAAATGAGCGATATGTGATCCAATGGCATTAAAATAGCTTTTTTTTCAAAAAATTACAAAAATTTGCCCAGTGGCCGGGAACTTCACCCGGAGATCCCGTCTGTGATACGTTTGAGTTACACTAGATTGCTCATCTTTTTCCCAATTTAGACATTTAAACTTTTCAGCATTTACTTCAAGTCCTCTCCCTTGAGCAAATTCTGGTTGCGTGCCAAACCAGGCCACTACTTCTGATCTTCCATTTTAAGACATCATTGTTCCGTAAAAATGCCTCATTTTGACAATGTTTGAAAGCGCCATTGCGTGTGATTTGGGCCCTTCTAATCAAAAATCTTTGGTTGCCTATGATGGCACCGTCCACTAATTTCCTCCCGGATAGCACCGTTGTAATATCGAGTAACTATGCTCTGATGCTGCGAGTCTCAGTTTGCCCTTGCTCCTCAGTGCCCTGTTGCAACAATAAGGACTTTCCTCATCTCAACCTCACTGGCAGACACACAGTCACAATAATGAGTTTGTGATGTACACAAATAAAAATTGTGCTATACATTGGCTAGGTGATAAACATACTCGTATTGTGATGATTATTATAAAACCTTGGCCTAGAGCTGTAATATGCAGTTTTCAAGATTTTGAGCAAGAAAAATCTGTCTAGACAGAAATGTCATTTGTGAGTATTCATGATAAATAACAAACTTGTTCATATCTATTGGGGGGTTCCTTTGCTATTTGGACCCCCCAATGTATATCTTTGGGGGAGTCTGGACCCCCCCGAGAATCGACGCTCCTGTTTGTGATTACATTGAAATATGCCAAAACTGCTAACTAAATAACACTAATTTGAATGGTTTTAAAGCTCTACGCATTTGTGGTTCAGAATATGCTACAAAAATACAAAAAGCTTTACTCATAAAAACGCACAATCCTTAACTCAATAGACAGCTTATCGCTAAGGATTCATCTTTTCTGCTAAATGTGTATTAGGTTAGCATGTATTATGTTTTGTGTGTATACGTTTCTTTTTTTTCAGATTTCTAGTAATATTCTACAGTAGGTACTGAATGTTTATGTCATTGCAAAGTTCGTACAATTGTTATATTAAAATTGCTTGCTTGTTGCATTGAGGTAAATTATATACTGATTTATTGAAAGTAACTCATTTGCTAGTTTGTCTTTAAAATGTTAACATGTAATACTCGACTCTAAAGAAGACCAGAACAATGGTCAAATACGTTTAGTGTTTAATAAAAAATGATATCTGTTTTAAAAGTTTGTCTGTTGCTACAATATGGTTGTCAGGAAATGTATGATAGTAGATGGTGCGACTCTAACTGTTCAAATAAAAGACATAGAAAACGCTTTAATTTTCTATATCAATTTTGCAGCATTTTTCAAATGAAGCGTTTTGCTGTTTTAAAGCCTTTGTTGCGGCAGCACCAGCATTTTTTTGGTTTTTTGCTTTGCTGCGTGAAATGAGTAGTGGTTTCAGTTTTGATAAAAACAAGTGAGAAAACAATACCCACTGAAACTTTTCATCTTTTTCTTGTCGTTTCATAGTATCAAAGTGATAAATCTTGGTAATTTCGTATCAGTTGTTTAGTTGTTGTTTTTATGATTTTATTTCATTGCTGTATTTAAAACAGCACAGAAATTAACACCTAAACCTAAAGCGTCGAAATTCAATCACATCAGCTCCATTGTCGCCATCGAACCTTAGGCCGGGACCACACAATGAGGTTTTTTACACAATTTTCTGGCATCAATCGTGTGAAACGTCGTGTAAGTCCATGACTCACAATTGCGGGCACCTGTCGTCAATTACATTGAAGGGCTCGTGTGAAAATGAAAATTAGATGCTAGAAAGTCTTGCTGACTTCTTGCAGGGAAACACTACCGAGCTCTATTTTTCCAGCAAGTTTTCAAAGAGCCGCCGTTCTCAACCACGAAGACTGAGCTTTTAGCCATGCCTTTGAAAATATTGAGCCGCAGAATACAAAAAAATGCTGCCGATGTTAACGCAGAAAAAGAATGCTTACGATTATCAAGCGAAAATGTTAAAAGAAATTTTACATCATTTGTTTTAATTGACAATGACGTATTTTAACATTGTGCCTACTGTTTTCTCTTATTCCTTCAAAGACGTAAATGTGTTGCGAGCTGTTTTGTTTACTTTCGCGTATCGATTACCCAATTCTTTCTACTTCAAACTTGTGCTAGGCCTTTTCCAAATTCATTCTGAAAAGTTACCAACCAAAACTGCAGTATAATTAATTAACATGCCATCGTGGTCAACTCATGAAATTGAACTTTTAATTACCGAAATCGAAGAAAGGCAGCGCTAGTGGTTTTAATCAAAATATTGAAAATTTCCTTCTGATCGCAAAAAAGTTTCCGGCCCAGTATACGCTAGTGCCGAATTTATGCAATTGGTGATACGCGTTTGATGATTTTAATAGTTTTTTGGTTAAAATTTGACATGTCCACTGGCAAAAGAGCTTGTTGCATTTTTAAGCGGTTAAGATAAATTTCAGTTGATAGTTTTCAGCTAGTTCTCGCTGATTTTGTAATAAACCAAACAAAAACGCTATTATTCTAATTTAAAAATGATAAACTTTCAATTTGCCCTGACATTTAACCATAGGCGTAGCCAGGATTTTTGATTGGGGGAGGGCCCAAACCCTCAAAAATTCAGCTGTCTTCACCGAAATTGAGAGTGAATTGTGGGCCGAAATCGGAAATTCGAACGATTTTTCCGCCCAAAATCAGGTGATCTCCAAAAAGAAAAAAAGAAAAAAAAAAAAGGTCTTCACCGAAATTGAGAGTGGTTTTTCGGCCGAAACCGTTAGCTTTACTGTTACTTTACTGTTTAATTACTGTTATGTGCGCAATTACTGAAAAAAAACTGCAACTAAACATCGTCAGGCTATGTTGTCATAACTTTTTGTCGTTAGTGGAGTTTTGATTGGGGGGGGCCCGGGCCCCCTGGGCCCCCCCCTGGCTACGCCTATGCATTTAACTCTCTGCAACTGCAAGTACCTAAAAGAACATACCTGGCTTAATATTACTTGATCAATCATGCAATAATATGCGAATTTTATTGGTGATAGATGACATAGCGTGAAAAAACCTTGCTATACACTAAAGAGTTCCACACAAGCAAAGTTATTTTGACATTTTCCATTTATCTATTTCATTTCATTGCAGGTAAAAAAAAATTCATAGTCTGCGCACGCAACTTGCAGCAGAACTCGTATAGCTATTTATTACTAAAGCTGCAGCTTTTCGCTTTTGTGAACGTGCTCGTATCATTTTGGCAAACGAGGAATAACAATAAATCGACAAAGCATAATACTACTACCGCCGCGGCAAATTTCAAAGAAATTCCATAACTACTGCGTAACTACTTTTGCAGCGAAAAAAATAAATGTGAAATCTTCAGCAATTTGTTTGCGAAAAAAAAACGATGCTTCCGTCTGGCAAGAAGTTCTTCAAGAAAATAGCGTCTAGATGTGATAGCTTCAAAATTTTTGATGCGAAGAAATTGTATAGAAAACTTAATCGTGTGATTCCGGCCTTACGATGCTCAATTGCTCATCTATCAAAATGGCCGAGTATAAAAACAAAAGTACTACGCGTGCGGGCGCGTGAAGTCCCTACAAGAACAGTCAAGTAGGGATTGCAAAATATACCTTATAACACCTAAAAAAGTTACGCTATAAATGCATTGGAAAGAAGCTGTTAGAAAGTTTACATATTTTCAAGCCAGAAGATGCTCATTTTGAGACAGTTGCAGGTTCCGTTTTCATCTTATTCAATCTCTGGTTTCAGACAATGCGCCCCAAAAAATCTTCGCAGTTTTTTTGTAGCGTAACTTCTATTCTGCTGCGTTCACTTTGGTAGAGTAAAACTAGGAATACACAAAATGTCCATGTTTTTTACACCTAAGCAGTACATGTTGTCGGCCATGATAGTTTCAAACTCCTACAATATAATGAAAAACCGAAACAAATGCAAAATGAAATTTAACATTACTGAACTCATTAATCCGTTAAAAAGTTTCTTCATGTCAACGGACTAAATTAACTTCCGTTAAGTCCTGTTGGCGGACTTAAGTAACTTCCGTTAAGTTCTGTTAACTTCCGTTAAGGTTTTTATCGTTAATATCTTGCACCATTCATTCATTCATTGGACCGTTACAAATCAGTTTGCACTAGTAACACCTGTTCATATTAGCACGAGTTTTATAGAAGAAAGCGAAGAAAGGAGCTCTTTTTTGTGGCAAATAACAATCTGCAGCCTCATAGGTCCATTAATTATCGCTGTTCACAATTTCCAAAGATTTTCCGATTGCTGCTTTGTTGTGCATTTGAATTAATTTTTTTCTTGAAATTAGATTAGACTGTAAAATGTAACTTTCAAAACACGAAAAGACCACCATTGCAATGAATATTTCCTTACAATCAGCTCAACAGCGTCAATACGTGTTCTAGAAGCGAGTGAATAAAAAGAAATGTAAATTACACACAAAATGTTAACGGATTAACGGACTTTATTAACTTCCGTTAATTGAAGTTGAAAATAACGGATTAACGTTAACGGAGGTGTGAAGTTTGTTAACGGACTAGTGGTTAACGAAGCTAACGTTTTGCATTAACTTGCCCACCTATGAAGATAGCTATCTAGACACCAAATAACTTCTAAACAACACAATATTATTTAAATTAGACCTGATTTTCTGGTTTTAACTTTGAAGAGATTTTACGCTATTAAATTTTAGGATAGTCGAAGATTTCTTGGCAATTTAAACAAACTAACGCATGTTTTATTTTATCCGAAACGCGTTTTTTAATTTGGAAAAAGAGAACATATCTTAATCAACTTAAAAAACGGTTTTCAATTTGGCAAAAGGGAACATTCTTGATTTTTCCTTATGACGTAATAGATAAAAATGTGCCAAAAATATCAGAACTAACTTTTACATAGTATTTATTACGTCATAGTTTGACAACAAAGGCGCATAAAAACTGGATTATCTCGGAAAGTTAAAATTGAAAAATTAAAAATGTTCCCTTTTGCAAAATGACGGGAGAATACCCCTTTAAGCAATTCTTCGTATTGCAAATTTAGTTTTTGTTTGTTAACCTCCTTTGAAAATAGCTTTTGGCCCATGCACAGTTACAATTCAAATAAGTTTAATCATTGTTTAGAAACTTACGTCGAATACACGGAAGAACACTCTTACATGGACAATATGCCTTGTCTATCTATACTGATAGCTCGAAACGAAGTTCACTGCGTTCTCTCTGTTTGAACTCGCTGCAACAGATTGACCGAGGTACGTTGATGAAAGTATTGTTGTTTGCTTGTGGATTAGCATACTGCCTGTTTTACTGTTGCAACGTAGACTGTTTGAAAGAACTTAGTTGGCTAATCTGACGAGATGTTTTCTCTCATCGCAGATAAACCTATGACTTTAGCTTGACCAAGTCGACTTTTTAGTTAATAAAGTAGGGTGACAAATCTATTTGCATTGTCCTATCGTTTTACTTTACGGCAATGGTAATACGAAATAAAAAACAATGGCAACTTGTGTTATACTGACACAATCCGTCGGGAAGGAGTCATTTTACAGAACATCATTTATGATCCTGCCTATATTATTACTGGCAATAAGGAAAATAGCTGCTCCAAGTAGTGGCTTGGGTTGTTGTCTGGTGGTCTTGGTCTTTTTATTTGGAGGTGATCTTGTGGATGAATTTGTGTGACATATGAGTTTTTTTTTATTGAACAAAATGTTCTTATTTTGTGAAAAATACTTGTTTGCCTGTTTTGTCCGCAGTCTTATGTTCGAAAATTGATGGAAGAAAAATGTTTTTTTATAGCAAATTTTGAGTAAGTACTTCGATCGTTAGATTTTTTTTAGGAAATAAAGAGCTTATTTGATTTTAGAGAGCTTTAGAAAATAAAGAGCTTATTTTTTTGGAAATATATCATTGAGAAAAAAAGCTTATTTGCATCTGTGTAGCATGCATAGTATCTGAATTACTAACGACATTTAGCCTAAATAAAGTTCTGTTAAGAAGATTATCGTTGTTTCTCAATACCAAAACCTTGCTTTTTCCTTTTATGTACATTTTGTCGTGAATAATTTCAACACAAGCATGCTTCAGGCTCCACTACAAGTTGCCTTCTTTGATACGTGAACTGTGGCGCAGTGAAAAAATTTGACTGCTACAATAGTAGTTTTGGTCTTGTGTGCATTGTTTTGCTTCTGCGTTTTATTGCAATGGCGAATTTGCAGAATTGCAGTCACAGTTTTATCACAGCAAACAATGCCGTGGCTTGCTTTGCAGCTAACAAAGGCTACCGAATTGCTCTTGTATGAAAAACTACAAAATAACTCAAATGCATCCAAGTTTAGGCTTTTTGATGCCATTTTTACTATAGTCATAATCGTTTTAAATCTACGGTATGTAACAAGTTTGTGTGAAGTTTCTAGGAACTAGGATAATTTACATGTATTTTCCACAAATACGAGTTTTAATGGACGTTAAAACGACTTACCTGTCAAAGTTGGCTGCTGTGCTTTTCGTTTCTGCGGTATCAATCTCTTTTGTCTGGCCCAAGTTGTGCAATGGGTTGCATTTGCTCACAACACGTTCGGCAGCTGAGTTGGGTGAAAATGTTGTTTTGCTCATTTTCAACTCTCAACATAGGCACTGTCATACAGTCTCCATGAGCATACTGCTGGTTACGAATTATTTTATGTTGAAGTAGATGTTTATTTTCGGGTCTTATTTACAAATTATTTTGTGCTCATTTTCACTGGCATATTTTCTTGAGGTTTTAAATTCAATCGGATTTAATCGAGTTTTAAAATTAATCAGATTTAATCAAGTTTTTATCAATTTTTTGTTAACTTGGAACGATATTAACGCTGGAATTCAGAAAAAATATTTCAATAAAGTAAAGCAAATTCTTTCAAAGAATGCTATCAATTCAAACATAGCATTTTGAAACCCGTGCTTAAGTTTGTTGGTGCTTTAATCTAAGTTTTTATTTGGTGACTGTAGGAGGTGTTCAGTTGTTTAACCAACATTTACTGTGTCACGCCGACCTAATACACTGGAATAATATAATTGAACATTTTGAGCTAAACCAATCCGAGTTCCAAGTCAAAAAAGCAAGCAATTGCGGTGAGAAAACAACTCAAACTGCCTGTTTCTGACAAGTTCAAGCATTGTTTTTTGGTTTAGAAGCAATTTTCAGTTGTTTTTTGTTTATGATTTCGTTTTGCTATTTTGTTGATTTATTTTAACAATTTAGCCTGTCTTTTATTTTCAACTTAATATCATCAAGTTAATTTTTACGCGTTGTTGGCTCCGGATAAGTCGTGCTGTCTTTTGCCGTATTGCATTCTCCTCCAACCACCTAATTGTTTTACTTCTTCAACTTGGCGTTTTCGTGTGCTTTACGCCGCCGGTTTTTTTCTGTTACCATCAACTTTAAAATGAAATATCTCCTTCATGATCTTTTTTCTTTCTTGTCTTTCCATAACATCGCATTGCACTTGCTACTCCTTCAATAGCATTCTGGCCTAGTGTCTTCATTACGTCCATTCGTGTTCCTTTACTCCTTCAGGTTCATTCTTCACCGCTCTGTAATTTATTGCCTTTTTCAATTCCGTTTTTTTTAGTCGCTGCAATGTAGTGATCCGATTTTACGCAACTCTATTACATAAAGAAAAACGAAAAAACAAAATGAGGGAACAACCGAGAAACGCCAGACTTAGGCGTTTGATTTGAATTCAAGTTTTTGAAGTACTGTATTAACTGCATTTGTGACAGTGTAAATTTTCGGCGGTTTGTTCTGCTGTCATTTTCAGTCTTGCTCAAAAATCTATCCAATGCCATTTTTTCGCTGTTGGTTCGTTGTTAAACCTGCTCGAACTTATACCATTCCATGGTTATATCTACAAAAATCTTGTGATCTAGTTATGAATCTCGTATTATTATTTATCGCTGTCCTAACATGAATTACTTCGAATTCCACAAACCCAAAAATTAAATCAATTCTGTCAGGTGACAATCGCTTGGATTAAGTTTCAATAATTAATGCATTGCGTCTGGCATTTGGATGTTTTGGTGCTCCTGTTGTTCAGCAACTAACACATCCCTTGCAGCGGCTATTTTCGACCTAAAATTGTTTACAGTTCAATATCAGAACTTTGTTTTTCGGTCAGAGTAGCTGATTAGTATTTAAAGCGTTGTTTCTTTTTCGCTGTGCACGTGGAACAAAAATTCCGCCCCGTATTTTGATCGAAATTGCTTGCAGCGATAATATTCTCTCTGTTTTATCCTGCTCTCAAGTCAGTTTCTCTGTTTTGCGGCCTTTATTTTCACTATTACTGCTCTATTTATCAGGGCTCGGCGTGACTAAAAATAAAATTCAAAAATAGTAAAAAAGGAAAAAAAATTATTTTGTCCTTTTAAGTGTAATTTGCTAATGGGTTGAACTCTAACCTTCTTCTAAACGTCATCCAGCTAGCGAAAAAGATGAGGTGACAGATTCCTTACTCATTCAATAAAATGCGTTCTTGCACAGCCAGTTAGCTCCTCCTAACCCCCACAAGACTCAATCTGTAACAGCAAAACTGTCAGCAGGATTAAAGGTGAACTTGAACAACTAAAAAATGGCCAAAACTTGCTTTAGTCTTCCTTCTACTGCAGAATAAAATTTTAACTTCGAAAGACTAAAACGAAATTTTGTAAACGACTGCCGCGAGAGCGAGATTTACTCTAATGTCTCAGACATTTACTTCGTTTTTGCATGTCAGCTAAGAAGAGTTTTTTGACTGCTGTATTCTTAGTATGCATGGTTATGGTTTTGTTTGTCAGGAGACGTTTTGATTCTGAAACACCGTCGTTTGTGTAATCATAAGAGTGTGAACTGGATGAACTTGCTCGCCAATCCAGATGAACACAAAGTTACGATTAGAGGGGAAAGTAACTTGAAAAATGTAGGAGGTTTATATGCTGACTTTTGGAAAACTGTGATATTAAGCACGACACACTTAGCCTATTCGCATCAGCTAGTGCTTGTTTTGCTGATTGATATTTGGTTGGTATCTCGTAACAAAGGAAGCAAAAACGCGTTTTCCTAATGCTCATAGTGGTGTTTCACTTGTAACGTTTACCCGATAAAAATTACTGCAAAATGTTTGGTATAAAAACGATTTAGGGTGACACCGTTAAAATCTTTAGCTCGGTATTAAAAAAAGTTTGAATTTTGTCCTCGGCAAACTGTCGGCTGCGCTTGTTGCTTAGTCATGCGGAAAAAAGTGCCAAATTACAAACCGTGACAAACAAAGAGTTGATGTTTTACGAAAACAAACTCGCGAAGGTGTTAAGTTCTTGATTGGCAGTTTTTTGGTAATTTGGCACGTATTTTAAAAATCAATCAGCAATAATCAAGTACTGGAACCAAGAACCAAGCCCCATAAGTGGACATACAAAAACGCTATTTGTTTTTGTTTTTTGTTTTTTTCAGATCCTTGCCACCCCCTCTGCGATGAAGAATTTGGATGCTGGGGGACAGGGCCGACTCAATGCGTAAAGTGCGCAAATTTTGTTGACGAAACAAATGCTGAAGGCCGGTTTGCCCTCGATTACGTCACAGATGAGAATGGTCAGGTCTATCCAGGAAATAACATCACAACTTGCGTTGAGCAGTGTGACGTAGCCAAAGGGTAAAAACTTGTTTGTTGGTTTTTTAGCAGCTGGCTAAGGACTTTTTTCATGTTAAACTCCATTAGTTGTATTTTCTCAAATCATCTACTTCATACCATTTGCTATTTTGCTGTTTGTTATAAGTAAACATTTCCTGTGCAATCATCCTTTACGCAATTTTTTTAGAGTGTACGCCAGTGCGGACAACCGCTGTTTGCCATGCCATGAAGAATGTCTAGGAGAGTGCCAAGGTCCTGAAACAGACAATTGCTCTGAGTGAGTAAAAAGGTTTTTAATTACATGAAAATACGTAGGCGAGTTTTAAAGGTGCCTAAAAGTTGTAGCCAAGCGTAGGTTATAGATGATTGTTGATCTAAACATTTCAAGCATCGTATTCTTATTTTTCTGGTTTTATGTTGTTTACTTTGATGGGTAGTTTAAATGAATGTACGACTGTACGTGGACGTTTCCCACCTATCGGGGTTTTACGTTTTTTTTTTTCAATAAAATACTGGACCATTTTTTTTGATAGTGAAGTGTAGGTTTTAACTTTAGTGGTATTATGGAGTCGGTTGGCAGTTTTGGGATTAATTAATTACTTGTGGAAACTTGGCGGTAATAATTAGACAGCGAAGCAGTCGTGTACTTGCTAGCAATAACATGGGAAGTGCCGCTCGTGCCATTGCGGTATTTGTCATACTTTTATTGATGTTGTCAGATTGCTGGAGAGGATTGGTAAGCAATGCAACTTTGAATAATTTGTTTCTCACAAATTTTATTTTGTCGAACGTCACAGGTTTATGTTAAATCATCTTTTATGTTTCACTAGATTACCGTTAGAGAATCGTGCTTTTTGATTGCCTTATACCTGCTTTGCAAAGTCCAATTTAATTAGCACTCATAATCGTGACTCAGAGAAGCATATTATGCATTAGTTTGGATGGTAGCTATACCAACATTACCACATAGCAACATGTAAACAGCGAACTGGAACCGTTATGCTTGCGGTTAGTAACAGGACAGGTACGTGCTGACGGTTGAATGTTTAAAAGGGCATTCAAGTCAAGTTTTTCACTCTTGACCAAAATGTTGGGATAAGCCTAAAATGTCTTCTCACCAAATTTGAAGTTTTCACACCTTCGCGTTTTCAAAAAAGTGAAGTTCAAACTGAGCCGTTTTTCTCTTGCTTCAGTGTTACCCTTTTTCCAGTATTGTGACAGAAGATTAACTTTAGAAAAGCTGGTTTACATTCAATGAAAAGGAGTTGATTTCACGGTCCCAGCAGAGCCCAAAGCATAACTATGTTGTTAAGTTAAAGTCATAAAGCTCAGTCAACTTCTTGACGGAACTACCATTGAACAAAACAGTCGAGCGGGAAAAAATAAATATATATTCTAGTAATTTTGAATTTTAGGAGCATAACAACCCTCCGTGCAATGCTCAGGATAGCGCTATTTCAAAATACCAAACCTCTTCAGCCGAGCTTTCATGAATCGAATTGAGTAAAAAAAAAAACTTTCTTACTATTTAGGAATTTTCAGTTAATTGAAACAGTCCCAGCCGAAAAAATTTGTGGCCGACACCAAGAAAAGTAAAAAGTCGGTAAAGGTAACTATTATCTCCGCAGTCAAAAGTATCGTTTCTCTTGCAATCAAAATGCAAATGAAGCGCTGAAATCGGCCAGGAGTTTTGCCCCCCCAAAAAAAAAAGAAATACGAGCAAAATTGCGGTAAGAAAAGAAAAGACATTACAAGTACCAAGGCCAAACAAAATCTGAAAGCTGAAAGAAGAACAGCAGGGAATCAGGCCAAAAACAAATTAGTGCATTGGTCTAAA